>JAPYXD010000077.1:0-734847 GCA_030998225.1 Diplolepis rosae
AGATATTGGTTAATGCCAAATTAGGATCGTACTTTATTTTAAATAAAGTGCATATTCTTTAGTACAACCAGGCAGTTAGTAGGTGATTATAAATTTCAATAGAACTTTATTTTGAGTAACGCGCTGAGTGTTTATTGCAACCAGGCAGTTATTAGCTTATTGTAAATCTTAATCCTACTTTTTTAAAAATGATTTGTTTAGTATTTAGTGCAATGAGGCCGTTAATAGTTGATTCTAAATATTGATCGTATTTTATTTTCAATAACCTGCTGATTGTATAGTGCAACCGGGCAGTTAATTGTTGATCCTAAATTTTAATCGCACATTATTTTGGATTAGGTGCTGAGTGTATAGTGCAACCAGGCAGTTATTAGATGATAACAAATTTCAATAGAACTGTATCTTGAATAAATTGCTGAGTGTTTAATACAGCCTTGCAGTTCTTGCTGGATTCTAAATTGTAATCGCACTTCATTTTAAATGACGTGCTGAGTATTTAGTGCAACCAGACAGTTATTTGTCGATGCCAAATTAGGATCTTACTTTATTTTAAGTAACGTGCATATTCTATAGTTCAACTAGGAAGCTAGTAGTTGATTCTAAATATCAATAGAACTTTATATTGAATAACGTGCTGAGTGTTTCATACAAACAGGTAGTTATTTGTTGATGCCAATTCAGGATCGTACTTTATTTTAAATAACGTGCATAATCTTTAGTACAACCAGGTATTTAGTAGATGATTCTAAATTTTAATCGCACTTCATAATGAATGACGTGCTGAGCGTTTAGTGCAACCACGTAGTTAGTAGTTGTTTCTAAATTTTAACAGAACTTTATATTGAATAACGTGCTGAGTATTTCATACAACCAGGTAGTTATTTGTTGATGCCAATTCAGGATCGTACTTTATTTTGAATAACGTGCATAATGTTTAGTATAACCAGGGAGTTAGTAGTTGTTTCTGAATTTTAATAGAACTTTATATTGAATAACGTGCTGAGTATTTCATACAACCAGGTAGTTATTAGGTGATGCCAAATTGGGATCGCACTTTATTTTAAATAACGTGCATAATATTTAGTACAACCAGGCAGTAAGTAGTTGATTCTAAATTTCAATGGAACTTTATATTGAATAACGTGCCGAGTGTTTCATATAACCAGGTAGTTATTATTTGATGCTAAATTTTGATCGTGCTTTATTTTAAATAACGTGCATAATCTTTAGTACATGCAGGTAGTTAGTAGTTGATTCTAAATTTTAATCGCACTTCATAATGAATGACGTGCTGAGCGTTTAGTGCAACCAGGCAGATATTTGTTGATACTAAATCTTAATCGTACTGTATTTTCTATAAGATGCTAAGTGTTTATTGCAACCAGGCAGCTAGTAGTTGATTCTAAATTTCAATAGAACTTTATATTGAATAACGTGCTTAGTGTTTCATACAACCAGGTAGTTATTTGTTGATGCCAAATTAGGATCGTCCTTTATTTTAAATAACGTGCATAATCTTTAGTACAAGCAGGTAGTTAGTAGTTGATTCAAAATTTCAATGGAACTTTATATTGAATAACGTGCCGAGTGTTTCATATAACCAGGTAGTTATTATTTGATGCTAAATTTTGATCGTGCTTTATTTTAAATAACGTGCATAATCTTTAGTACATGCAGGTAGTTAGTAGTTGATTTTAAATTTTAATCGCACTTCATAATGAATGACGTGCTGAGCGTTTAGTGCAACCAGGCAGATATTTGTTGATGCCAAATTAGGATCGTACTTTATTTTAAGTAACTTGCTGATTGTTTAGTGCAACGAGGCAGTTAATAGTTTATACTAAAATTTAATCGTACTATATTTTTAATAAGATGCTGACTGTTTAGTGCAATCAGGAATTTAGTAGTTGATTCTAAATTTCAATAGAACTTTATTTTGAATAACGTGCATAATGTTTAGTATAACCAGGGAGTTATTAGTCGATGGAAAGTTTCGATCGTACTTTATTTTAAATAACGTGCATAATCTTTAGTGCAACCAGGTAGTTATTAGTTGATACGAAATTTTAATCGCATTTTATATGAATAGCGTGTTAAGTATTTAATAGAACCAGGCAGTTATTATTTGATACCAAATTTCAATAGAACTTTATTTTGAATAACGTACTGAGTGTTTAGTGCAACCAGGCAGTTATTTGTTGATCCCATATTAGGATCGTACTTTATTTTAAATAACGTGCATAATCTTTAGTACAACCGGGTAGTTAGTAGTTGATTCTAAATTTCAATAGAACTTTATATTGAATAACGTGCTGAGTGTTTCATACAACTAGGTAGTTATTAGTTGATACCAAATTTTAATCGTATTTTATATGAATAGCGTGCTGAGTGTTTAATACAGTCAAGCATTTAGTAGTTGATTTTAAATTTTAATCGCACTTCATTTTGAATGACGTACTGAGTGTTTAGTGCAACCAGGCAGATATTGGTTAATGCCAAATTAGGATCGTACTTTATTTTAAATAACGTGCATATTCATTACTACAACCAGGCAGTTAGTAGATGATTATAAATTTCAATAGAACTTTATTTTGAGTAACGCGCTGAGTGTTTAGTGCAACTAGGCTGTTATTAGCTTATTGTGAATCTTAATAGTACTTTTTATTAAATAGTTTGTTTAGTGTTTAGTGCAACGAGGCCGAAAATAGTTGATTCTAAATTTTGATCGTACTTTATTTTAAATAACTTGCTGACATTTTAGTGCACCGAGTCAGTTAATAGTTGATACTAAATTTTAATTGTACTATATTTTTAATAAGGTGCTTAGTGTTTAGTGCAAACAGACAGTTAGTAGTTGATACCAAATTTCAAGAGAACTTTATTTTGAATGACGTGCTGAGCGTTTAGTGCAACCAGGCAGATATTTGTTGATGCCAAATTAGGATCGTACTTTATTTTAAATAACGTGCATATTCTATAGTACAACTAGGCAGCTAGTAGTTGAATATAAATTTCAATAGAACTTTATATTGAATAACGTGCTGAGTGTTTCATACAACTAGGTAGTTATTAGTTGATACCAAATTTTAATCATATTTTATATGAATAGCGTGCTGAGTGTTTAATACAGTCAAGCAGTTAGTAGTTGATTCTAAATTTTAAATAACGTGCATATTCTTTACTACAACCAGGCAGTTAGTAGATGATTATAAATTTCAATAGAACTTTATTTTGAGTAACGCGCTGAGTGTTTATTGCAACCAGGCAGTTATTAGCTTATTGTAAATCTTAATCCTACTTTTTTTAAAATTATATGTTTAGTGTTTAGTGAAATGAGGTCGTTAATAGTTGATTCTAAATTTTGATCGTATTTTATTTTCAATAACGTGCTGATTGTATAGTGCAACACGGCAGTTAATTGTTGATCCTAAATTTTAATCGCAGATTATTTTAAATAACGTGCTGAGTGTATAGTGCAACCAGGCAGTTATTAGTTGTTTGTAAATGTTAATCGTAGTTTACTTTAAATAACTTGCTTAGTGTCTAGTGCAAACAGACAGCTAGTAGTTGATTCTAAATTTCAATAGAACTTTATTTTGAATAACGTGCATAATGTTTAGTATAACCAGGGAGTTAGTAGTTGTTTCTAAATTTTAATAGAACTTTATATTGAATAACGTGCTGAGTGTTTAAGACAACCAGGTAGTTATTAGGTGATGCCAAATTTTAATCGTATTTTATATGAATAGCGTGCTGAGTGTGTAATACAGCCGTGCAGTTCTTGGTAGATACTAAATTTTAATCGCACTTCATTTTGAATGACGTACTCAGTTTTTAGTGCAACCAGGCAGTTTTTTGTTGATGCCACATAAGGATCGTACTTTATTTTAAATAACGTGCATATTCTTTAGTACAACCAGGCAGTTAATTGTTGATCCTAAATTTCAATAGAACTTTATATTGAATAACGTGCTGAGTGTTTCATACAACTAGGTAGTTATTAGTTGATACCAAATTTTAATCGTATTTTATATGAATAGCGTGCTGAGTGTTTAATACAGTCAAGCATTTAGTAGTTGATTTTAAATTTTAATCGCACTTCATTTTGAATGACGTACTGAGTGTTTAGTGCAACCAGGCAGATATTGGTTAATGCCAAATTTCAAGAGAACTTTATTTTGAATAACGTGCATATTCTTTAGTACAACCAGGCAGTTAATTGTTGATCCTAAATTTCAATAGAACTTTATATTGAATAACGTGCTGAGTGTTTCATACAACTAGGTAGTTATTAGTTGATACCAAATTTTAATCGTATTTTATATGAATAGCGTGCTGAGTGTTTAATACAGTCAAGCATTTAGTAGTTGATTTTAAATTTTAATCGCACTTCATTTTGAATGACGTACTGAGTGTTTAGTGCAAACAGACAGTTAGTAGTTGATACCAAATTTCAAGGGAACTTTATTTTGAATGACGTGCTGAGCGTTTAGTGCAACCAGGCAGATATTTGTTGATGCCAAATTAGGATCGTACTTTATTTTAAGTAACGTGCATATTCTATAGTTCAACTAGGCAGCTAGTAGTTGATTCTAAATTTCAATAGAACTTTATATTGAATAACGTGCTGAATGTTTCATACAACTAGGTAGTTATTAGTTGATACCAAATTTTAATCATATTTTATATGAATAGCGTGCTGAGTGTTTAATACAGTCAAGCAGTTAGTAGTTGATTCTAAATTTTAAATAACGTGCATATTCTTTACTAGAACCAGGCAGTTAGTAGATGATTATAAATTTCAATAGAACTTTATTTTGAGTAACGCGCTGAGTGTTTATTGCAACCAGGCAGTTATTAGCTTATTGTAAATCTTAATCCTACTTTTTTAAAAATTATTTGTTTAGTGTTTAGTGAAATGAGGTCGTTAATAGTTGATTCTAAATTTTGATCGTATTTTATTTTCAATAACGTGCTGATTGTATAGTGCAACCAGGCAGTTATTTGTTGATGCCACATAAGGATCGTACTTTATTTTAAATAACGTGCATATTCTTTAGTACAACCAGGCAGTTAATTGTTGATCCTAAATTTCAATAGAACTTTATATTGAATAACGTGCTGAGTGTTTCATACAACTAGGTAGTTATTAGTTGATACCAAATTTTAATCGTATTTTATATGAATAGCGTGCTGAGTGTTTAATACAGTCAAGCATTTAGTAGTTGATTTTAAATTTTAATCGCACTTCATTTTGAATGACGTACTGAGTGTTTAGTGCAACCAGGCAGATATTGGTTAATGCCAAATTTCAAGAGAACTTTATTTTGAATAACGTGCATATTCTTTAGTACAACCAGGCAGTTAATTGTTGATCCTAAATTTCAATAGAACTTTATATTGAATAACGTGCTGAGTGTTTCATACAACTAGGTAGTTATTAGTTGATACCAAATTTTAATCGTATTTTATATGAATAGCGTGCTGAGTGTTTAATACAGTCAAGCATTTAGTAGTTGATTTTAAATTTTAATCGCACTTCATTTTGAATGACGTACTGAGTGTTTAGTGCAAACAGACAGTTAGTAGTTGATACCAAATTTCAAGGGAACTTTATTTTGAATAACGTACTGAGTGTTTAGTGCAACCAGGCAGATATTTGTTGATGCCAAATTAGGATCGTACTTTATTTTAAATAACGTGCATATTCTATAGTACAACTAGGCAGCTAGTAGTTGAATATAAATTTCAATAGAACTTTATATTGAATAACGTGCTGAATGTTTCATACAACTAGGTAGTTATTAGTTGATACCAAATTTTAATCATATTTTATATGAATAGCGTGCTGAGTGTTTAATACAGTCAAGCAGTTAGTAGTTGATTCTAAATTTTAAATAACGTGCATATTCTTTACTACAACCAGGCAGTTAGTAGATGATTATAAATTTCAATAGAACTTTATTTTGAGTAACGCGCTGAGTGTTTATTGCAACCAGGCAGTTATTAGCTTATTGTAAATCTTAATCCTACTTTTTTAAAAATTATTTGTTTAGTGTTTAGTGAAATGAGGTCGTTAATAGTTGATTCTAAATTTTGATCGTATTTTATTTTCAATAACGTGCTGATTGTATAGTGCAACACGGCAGTTAATTGTTGATCCTAAATTTTAATCGCACTTCATTTTGAATGACGTACTCAGTTTTTAGTGCAACCAGGCAGTTATTTGTTGATGCCACATAAGGATCGTACTTTATTTTAAATAACGTGCATATTCTTTAGTACAACCAGGCAGTTAATTGTTGATCCTAAATTTTAATCGCACATTATTTTGAATAACGTGCTGAGTGTATAGTGCAACCAGGCAGTTATTAGTTGTTTGTAAATGTTAATCGTAGTTTTTTAAAAATGGTTTGTTTAGTGCTTAGTGCAAGGAGGCCGTTAATAAAGGGTTTCCCAATAGGGGTGATATGATTATGAATGTCCCTATCGGGCTCATTTGAACTGAAATTTTTGACGTCTGCTGTCAGTTGTCATCAGTAAGGTTTGCCATTTAATCATGAGTAGTTTCACACTTCCACAACGTTTGGAAATTGTCCAATTATTTTATCAAAATTCGAGAAGTTTTGTCGGTGTTCAAAGAGCATATCGTGCAAAATATGTTCGTCATTCTGCTCCATCCGCGCTCTCAATTCGTCGAATAATCGATAAGTTGGAGAGTGAATTTACTCTATTGGATACTAAGCCTAAAAATCGTATGAGTACCGCACGTTCTACACAGAATATAGCCGCCGTACAGGCCAGTATCGAGGAAAACCGTGAATTGTCCGTGCCGCGCCGATCTCAGGAATTGGGCCTGTCCAGGATGACTACCTAGCGTATTTTGCGATCGGATCTTGGCCTGCATCCCTATAAGATGATTCTGGCCTAAGAACTGAAGCCTAATGACCATCATTTGCGTCGGGAGTTCGCGGATTGGGCTCTGGAATCAATTGAAAATGATCCCAATTTTCATCAAAAAATCATCTTTTCTGATGAGGCGCATTTTTGGCTCAAGTCTCGGGGGACATTTGGCCGATATATTCTTTAAATCATAAATGGCATAGAATATCCAATATAATAAAAAAGATTTCGATCAATTCCGAATAAATATTCAGTGTTTTTTTTTCAATTTCAAAACATATCACCCTTATTGGGAAACCCTTTAGTTGATTCTAAATTTTGATCGTATTTAATTTTCAATAACGTGCTGATTGTATAGTCAAACACGGCAGTTAATTGTTGATCCCAAATTTTAATCGCACATTATTTTGAATAACGTGCTGAGTGTATAGTGCAACCAGGCAGTTATTAGTTGTTTGTAAATGTTAATCGTAGTTTACTTTAAATAACTTTAAATAGAACTTTATATTGAATAACGTGCTGAGTGTTTCATACAACCAGGCAGTTATTAGTTGATACCAAATTTTAATCGTATTTTATATGAATAGCGTGCTGAGTGTGTAATACAGCCGTGCAGTTCTTGGTAGATACTAAATTTTAATCGCGCTTCATTTTGAATGACGTACTGAGTGTTTAGTGCAAGCAGACAGTTATTAGTTGATAACAAATTTCAATAGAACTTTATTTTGAATAAAGTACCGAGTGTTTAATACAGCCGTGCAGTTCTTGGTAGATTCTAAATTTTAATCGCACTTCATTTTGAATGACGTACTGAGTGTTTAGTGCAACCAGGCAGTTATTTGTTGATGCCAAATTACGATCGTACTTTATTTTTAAATAACGTGCTGAGTGTTTAGTACAACCAGGTAGTTAGTAGTTGATTCTAAATTTCAATAGAACTTTATATTGAATAACGTGCTGAGTGCTTAATACAGCCGTGTAGTCCTTGGTAGATTCTAAATTTTAATCGTACTCTATTTTCAATAACGTGCTGATTGTATAGTGCAACCAGGCAGTTAATTGTAGATCCTAAATTTTAATCGCACTTCATTTTGAATAACGTGCTTAGTGTTTAGTACAACCAGGTAGTTATTAGTTAATATTACATTTTATTTTCACCTTATTTGGATAACGGTCAAATAATAAAAAAGCCTAAAAAATTCATTTTACCTCAAGAGGAAGAAAGCGAAAATTATTTTTCTACTTCTCAAGATGAAGTTATTGATATAGAACCTGAAGATGAAGAAAACTCTGAAAACTCTTGTATTGAAGAAATTTTTGAAAATAAAAATTTCGAAGATACATTTAATGATAAAAATTCTGAAATGAACCAAAAAAATCAACAGAAACGGAAAACCAAAGGTAGTTCATGTCAATTGAATAAAAAGATCGCACATAAATATACGAAATTGATCAACTGAATTTGAATTCCAACTCAAAATAGTTTAAACTTTGCATAAAACCAAAGCGTTTAGAATAATTAAAGCTTTAATAAGCACTGCATAATTAGTTCCATCATAAATATAATTTCAATTTTGTTTTTTCTCCCATCAAGAGAACTTTTCTTGATTCCCATCCTATTACAAGAACAGTTCTACCAATATTGAGTTTGTAAGTGTAAACTGTGCGATGGCGTTACAAATTTGTCGATGTAAAAATTGTTTCTTGAATTGAAATGAATGTGCAACAATAACGATTGAAATAATAACTATTCTTCATACATTTTCATGCAAAAATAATGCTATTCATTTACAAAAAACATTAGAAAAACAATTAAAAGTACAAGGAGTGTAGAAAAGTCTATTCCCCTGCTATTCTTAGGTGCGAAACTAAGTTCCCGCAGTTTTTTTATGTAAATGCAACTTTATTGTGAAAAGATGGTTACAAATGAATCATTTAAAGTATTGCCCATCGTTAGCTATAACTTTTGCCCATCGTTCTGGTAGAGCTCAAATACCGTTACGGTAAAAGTGTTCATCTTTTGAGGCTATCCATGAATCAAGCCATTTTTCGATGTCTTCATATGAGCGGAACTGCTGTTCAGCCAGACCATGTGCCATCGACCGGAACAAGTAATAAACGGAGGGCGTAATATCTAGGGAATACGACGGGTGGGGTAGGACTTCCCATTTGATCGTTTCCAGGTAGGTTTTAACGGGTTTGGCAACGTAAGGTCAAGCGCTGTCATGCTGAACAATCACTTTTTCGTGCCTCTGCTCGTATTGTGGCCGTTTTCATTCAGTTCTCGGCTCAAACGCACCAATTGCGTTCGATACCATTCCCCAGTGATGGTTTTGCTAGGTTTCAACAGCTCATGATAAATAACACCGACCCGTCTCACCAAATACACAGCATAACCTTCGCAGCGTGAATATTCGGCCGAGTCGACGACGTAGTAGCATGACCGGGCAGCCCCATGACTTTCTTCTCATTGGGTTGCTGTACTGAATCCGACTTTCATCATCCGTCATGATGCGATGAAAGAAACCCTTCCTTTTTTGCCGCTGAAGTAGTTCTTCACAGGCAAAAAAACGACGCTGAATGTCCCTTGGCTTCAAATTATAAGGAACCCAAGTTCCTTGTTTTTGAATCATTCCCAAGGGATGAAATCGCTCGGAAATGACTCGACGGGTAACTCCTAATGCTGAAGCAAGCTCTTCTTGCGTTTGGAACGGATCCTAATCGAGCAATGCCTCCAATTCAGCGTCTTCGAAGGTTTTTGGTCTTCCTTAACGCGGGCGGTCGTCAACATCGAAATCACCGTCTTTGAAGCGACGGAACCAATCACGGCCCGTTGTTTCACTTAGAGAAGCATCTCCGTAAACTTTTTTGGAGCTCTTGATGTACTTCAGCAGCCGATTTTTTTTTTGGATAGGTCAAAATCGACCAACACTTAGGGCCGGTTCCACCAACCTCGGTTAGAAAGTTAATCCTCGGTTAAACCTAGTTGAGCGTTCCACCACCTATTAACGGCCGGTTAACGCGCGTTAACCAGCGTTAAATCTAACCGTTCAAGTTTGGGCGGTTAGGGCGACTTAATCGTCCGTTAACCAAAAAACTGCAGTGTTGTTGTGAAATATGGAGTTTTTGGAGGAAGTTGTGACATCATCTGATGATGAAATCGAGGAAGATATTTATGTTTTTATTCGCAGAAGACCGCGAATTTTCAAAGAAAGAGTTAATTTTTTTGATAATTTCGACGACATTGATTTTCAAACGAGATTTCGATTATCAAAAGTTTGTGTTCGTGGTCTGCTGAATCAAATCGAAGGAGTATTATCGCACGCAACAGAAAGGTATTTTATACTTGTTGATTGAAATTATCAATAGTTAATTAAAATTTTTAAAAATTATTGAAAAAATTATATGAAAAAAAACGAATAATTTCTTCATTCATGGCTATATGCAAAGTGTAGGTAATCGTTGACCCTGAAAATTTCATTGTTTTATAAAAAATGGTTTACGAAGTAGAAGATTTTTGTTTAATCACTTGTAACCTGAAAAGTTTGCATAGTATGTTGAAATAAAAAAATACATGTTTTTTTGTATCCAAAACGCGAAAAAAAATATTTCAGGTGATTTTATTTTATTACTATTATTATTTTATTTATACTTATTAATTACTTTAGTTTTATTTTTTTGGGAATCACCCACAAACATCATTTTTGAGGTTAGTGTGTTTTGAGGTTTTACCGCGCACTGCCATATTGCTTTGCTTTCCATTCGACTGACGGGCAGCCAATCACACGAATGATTTCAAGTGAAATGGGAGTTACTTCGAACCGACTATCTGCTCAGCTAACCGCGCTCTTCAAAAGTGTGGTGGGACGCGCAGTAGGATAATCGACGATTAACTATGGCGTTAACTTTAACCCGCCGTCAGTTAATCAATGATTTAACCGAGGTTGGTGAAACTGGCCCTTACTGCTGGAGTCATCTATTGACAAACAGCGGGAACTTAGTTGCGCACCTAATATGTAAAATTGTTTTTCTCATGATTATTTTATTCATTTAATGATACATCAATCAAACTGAAGTTCATGCGATTAATTTTTAGAAACTTGTAAAAGTAATAATAAGCAATCGCAATGCCATTCTTTAAAGAAATCAATTTTAGACCTAACCAAGTTTTTTCTTTTGAATATACTAATTTACAAGGTCCATTACTTCATATGTGTAATCAACGATCCTAATATTTTTTGATCTCTATTATTAATATTATACATGTATATTTCTCTTTTATGTATAATCAATAATTTGTAATGCTTTCCAGATTTTATTTTTACTAGTATATACATAAACGATCGTAATACTTGTTATTTTATTATTTTATATCTAATTGATGAACTTTTATCATTTTCAACCTTATTTTCATCAATAATCATAATGTTGGTAAATTTACATAATTATTGTCAATCAAGAAGAAAAAAAATTTCTTTTAATTGCCCAATTACCACTATATAGGGTGAGGCACACAAAGTGTTACAGAGCGATAGAACTCAAACTATTGATCGTATCCAAAAATGTTTCAGACAAAAGTTTCAGTGTTCGAAAAGGCCGTCATACTGGACCAACCTATTTTGTATGGGTGGAGGCGCTGAAGCTACATCAAGGTCAACTCCACTTTTTAAAATGGAACCATGTATTTTTTTCCATGACATTGTTACCGATATTAAGACGAATTCAGCGACCTACAACACAAGGTCATTGTAGTCGCGTAAAGTATGGAAATAGTCGAAAAATCGAAACATATCGGAATAATCACTTATCAAAGGATACACTAACCTTGGTTTGGGTCTACCTACAGAAGATGCTCGAAGTGATGACCCTCGACTTGTAAGGACATGTTAATTCGCTGATGAAAAGACCGTCTAACTTCGGCCAACATTTGTAGTGTAATTTCGGTACGTGCTCGGCGTATTCTTTCTTTCATGTCGCCAGGCGTGGTAGGTGCTATCACTATTACGCGTGCTTCGACAAAACCCCATAAAAAGTAATCTGGTGATGTTATATCTGGCGAACGAGGTGGCCAAGCTACAGAGCCGCCTCATCGTATCCACTTTCCGTCAAAAATCTCATTCATCACCAATGACTTGATCGCCGACAATGCCGCACTAACAATTAACGGACCACGGATGTTGAAATGGTACAGTTCTTATCCATCGAGAATTCTCATTCGCCCAATAATGCATATGCATCAACAGAAAATGCTTACTTTCTGCCAATGTCAACAATACCCTATCGATGTGTATTATCATGGATGGGTATCGTAAGAAATGAAAATAAATGAAAATGATTTTTCGACTATTTTCATATTTTGCGCGACTAGTATGACCTTGTGTTTTAGGTCGCTGAATTCTTCTTAAAATCGGTAATAATGTCATTGAAAAAAATACATGGTTCCATTTAAAAAAGTGGAGTTGCCCTTGACGTAGCTTTAGCGCCTGCACCGATAAAAAAATACAGTGCTCGAATATGACGGCCTTCTCGAACACTGAAAATTTGTCTGAAACATTTTTGGGTATGATCAATAGTTTGAGTGCTATCGCTCTGTAAAACTTTGTGTGCCTCACCCTGTATATGAAACATATGTAATCAACGATTGTAATACTTCCAGAATTGTTTCCTCTTTTGTTAGTGTGTATTTATGTAATAAACTGTTATAATTTTCTCATTCGCAACAATAATTCGAAATGTTAATTGCTACAATTAAGTTTAAACGAAATTTTTATGGAATACAAAATGTTAAATTAAATTTAAAAATATATTCTGGATTTAGTAAGCACCCTGGATCAAATTTATTTTTCTACCAATGATAGCATTACTGCGTGCGAGATCTGCAAGTCAATAGAATAATCTATATGGTGTTAGCATGTGTCGTTATAATACCCACACAAGATAACAAATTGACTGGCCAAAACAGAAGGTAAATGAAGCCCTACAGTACCAGAGCACTACCACATGCACTGATCACACACATAAGAGTCACTACATGTAACTTGTAATAACATGTAATTAGTCATAGTATGTAGCTCGTCATAGTTGACCTTACAAAGTCCTATAAAAAGTGAAAGTTCCAATAGAAGTCAGTCCAGTCTTATCATTTTTTATACCGCGAGTTCAGTCCAGTCTCATCAGATTTTCCACCGCAAGTATAGTCCAGTTCAGTTCTAATTCAGTAAAATCGACGCCACGACATAAGGTCTACGAGTTCAACTTTAGTAAAAAAAAAGTGAAGGGGAATCGCCTTAGAGAATCCTTAAGAATAACCGGGATCAAGAATCAACCATCCCAACCGGCTGCACCACAAATTTTACAGTCTCATTAAGACTCATCTCAACACCCACGAAGGGAGGACTCAAGTTACAATATTCAACCAACTGGACTTGATCATAACTAACTTACTTTCAACCAAGGGTAATTACAACCAATTTTGAATCTTATATTTTTCACCATTTTTACCTTTACCATAGTGCTTACTTACCGTCTATTTTTTGTACATAAATATATTTCATATAATTAAACCATTCCTGTTCACTCACTTATTCTTCATCCCTTAGACAGGATCCTTCTAATCCTAACATAAAAGGAGGAAATCTTTCAAAAAAATAGTGTTGCGTTTGTGACGTAACACAAGTATTGGCTATCAAAATACTTACCTGCTCATTTCAATAGCATTGGCACATGATCAAGAGGGATTTAATACAAGATACATATACGCAAATAACACTTTTATTAAAATCAAACATGAATATTAACAAACGTGCAAGACTTAAGATTTTATAAAGGGCCGAAGAGAATGCTATTCCTTGCCTTTAATTCCCTTAGCTTCGTCCTCTTTTAGAAGTTCACTAGTAATTCCCACTTCTTTCAATTTGCGTATCAATTCACCATTCTGATGCATTTGTAAAAGAATATCACATCCTCCGACAAATTCTCCATTTATGAAGACTTGAGGTATTGTAGGCCATTTTGAAAAATCCTTAATACCTAAATAATAAAAGAAAAACAGAAATATGATTTTGGAAAAACTCATGTAACAATTTATAGGGAACAGAAATAGCGGGGGCGTTTTTATGGATAATACCGCTTGTTCAAAAACAGTTATTCAAAATAAAGGTAAAAATGAATGGTCAAGTAATGAGCATTTAAAAAATTACTTTTCGAATGTTCAACATGTTTACGCATTGTCAAATAAATCACTATACAAATAGAAAAACGATCTTAAATTTATAATGTATGTCATGAATGTAACTATTGACATCATTCTAATTTACTTGCCGAAAATCCTGCACAAAATGCATGGCAAATCGCTTTTTGTCTTATTCAGGTCCCAGGAGCATCTGAGAAATGTTAATTTGATTACAAGAAGGACGACTTCACCCCTTGTGTTTTAGGAGTCATTGAACTCTCCAAGTGGAATTAAAAATAAATAAATAAATAATATGGAATTAAACTTTATACTGATATCGGCCCGATTTCTTGAGGGAGGCCTTTTTTTCACCTAGAATCTGGGTATAAATACATCCCCAATTCGCAAATTGGCGAGTTCTTTCCGGTTTGTCACACCGTCGAGTCCCTTTCAAATTCTTTAAATTTTAATTTTATTTGCATTTATTTGCGATATAAGAGTTTGAAATTGTCTACGAGTACACCTGTCGGCAACGTATCCTATCTGATACGCGACTAGTGATTCTCCGATAATGTAGGCAGTGGCAGAAATTTCAAACTCAACTAATTAATTTGAAATAATTTATAGCCGCAAGGCTGAGCCACTAGGTGATATAAGGAGATCTTCCTGTGGAGAACGAGATGTCGGACGTCTTTGTTGCTCAGTGGTTAGAGCAATCGACCAGTAATCGAAAGACCGGGGCTCGAATCCCAGCGCAGTCGAAAGCGTCTTTTTTTTCGACAGAAAGATTTAAAATTCTTTAAATTTGAATTAAAACATTTATAATTGTCACACGACGTGACACAAGCTACGGTCCAGTATTGTAGAATCTAATGTATTAAAGAAATAATTTGGGATTTCTTAATTCGAATAACCCATTGATACATACTTTCGGATGCTTAAATGATTGAAAAAATATATGCAAATTGCAAAGAGAAAATTTTTTTTAAAGAACGCTTTTCTTCCTACTCCGACTGTGACTAACCCCTTAAAACGTCAGTTAAAGTATTATTTAAAAATAATATAAAATTCAAATAAAAATACACACGACTGAAATATATTAAGGTACTCTACCAATGTGATTCTCGAGCAGTTTTCAGTATTTTTTTTTTTATAAAATCAATTAGAATATTCCACAAATTAAACGATATTTTGTTATTATAAAAACATGTTATCAGTAATTTAATTCAGTAGCCAAATAAGTGGCATTTCCGGTGTTGTAAAGATGTTATAATTCTTTTTTCATTTCTTTTTGACGTTTCGACCAAGACTTTGGTTCTTTTTAAGACTATAAAAATAATTTTAAATACATAAGTGACGAAGAGTAGGAAAAAAATCTTTGTTGAAAAGTTAATGGTTATTTATACACTGGCCATTTAATGTTTGCAATTGTCCTACAACTTGTGAAGGAATTTTCAACTCCTTTTCCTCCATCGAATTTAAATTCAAAAAGTCCATGAATAATTTTACCAGTGCATCGTACGTAGAGGAGTGGGTCGGAATAGTTGGGAACGGGTGTACTCTCGAACCACAGTCCTACCCCAGTTACCTGAGGCCCAACGTCCGCTTAGCCATTCGTCGACGGCTGGGCACTCCCAGCAGGGTGCGATACGAAAACGATCGGTTGGACTGATCTTAGTCGCAGACTGCGGGGGTTTTGCAGTGCGCACATAATTACAGGATACGTCTGTGTAAAGAAATTATCATTTTCGCCAAAATCGTAACTGAACTTTGTACATAGATTTAAAAAAAAAACTGCAAATGTTAGATACATCAAACTTTCCACACACATAGTCCTTTATTATTAGAGTACAAAAAAATTTTATTGTTTGTAAAAATCTTGACTGGAGTGCATTATTTATGTGACTGAAGTTGACTCTGCGCCGCGCGCAGTGGTAAACGGTGTGCACGATTACGCAAGAATGACCCGACCGATTTGGATGAAATTTTGAACATTTATCAAAAACACTATAACGCTGTAAATGACCCTCCGTTTTTTGCAAAAAAAAATTTTTTTAATATGTTTGTTTAATAAAGAAGAGTAAAAAAACGAAAATTTTCGTATACTAGTGTGAAATTTAAAAAAAAACAAAAAATTTTTTTTTACAAGCACGTCATTTACAAGATAATATAATTATCTACATTTTTTATAAACACTTTTCTGTTATAGGAACCTTCAAATCGGCTGTACCTTGCACACCGTTTACCACTGCGCGCGGCGCAGAGTCAACTTCAGTCGCATAAATAATGCATTCTAGTCAAGATTTTTACAAACAATAACATTTTTTTGTACTCTAATAATAAAGGACTATATGTGTGGAAAATTTGATGTTAGGTTAATAACCTGTTGTATTTAAGTAGTTTTTTTTCTAACTTTCTTTGATTTCACTCAATTAATTTTGAATATTGTAAATTTATAATGTTAATTAATTGTATTTTTTTGTAAATTTTTTAAATAATCATAATTTTCACTTAATACATTCTGCTATAATTACCTTTCTTGTCATTCTATTTTCTGAAAACATAAAAACACTGCTTCAAAGAAAAAATGTGGAAACCTAGCTTCAAGTTTGCTTACGTAGGAAAAACTTTGCAATGCCTTTAATGGCTGAAAATACTTACTTCCTTAGGTTCTACCCGAAATTTATGAAATAACTAAATAAATAAATACTTACATGAAATAACTCTCTAATTTTTCCTTACCTATACCTTAGGTATATTGGAACTGTCTATATTTTTGGTCAAAATGAGAAATTGGAATTCTGAGTTTAGAATTTAGATCCAATACTCATACAATCTTGCATATGAAAATTAAATTACAGATACTAAAGTGTCACAAAAGTACAATATAAATCAGATAAATGAACAGTACAACGATCTCAAAATAAAAGAGTTTCAAAATCGTTTGAATTCAAATTTTTTTCAACTTTTAAAGGCTTTTTTAAGGCCATAAGTGCTTTTTAAAAGGGATTGATTAAAAGCTTACAAAAATTACTCCTATTACAAGTATAAGTATTTCCAGGAAAACATATACAAAATATTTAAGACTTTGTAACTGAAATTTAATAAAAAAATTTGTTAGTTTATTCATAAAAATTGAACGATAATTTCCTATTTAACGTTATTCATTTAGGGTGTTCCTAGAGCGTGTCTACACGGAACCTCCTCAAAATGGCAGTGTCAAACCATTAATGTTGGAAGAACATTTAATTAACAAACAGTAAACTAAATCAATGTCTGATGTTGTTAAGATTTAATAATAAAGAATCTTCACACACTGAATTAAATAAAATCCAATGCAACCTCTTATTTTAAGAAAACATTTAATCAACAAACACTGAACTAAATTAATCTGGAATGTTTCAAATGGAATTTCAAATTAATTGAAATATAAAGGGTTTTCCAATAGGGACATAACAATTTTATCTATGAATAAAATACAGAAATATTTGAGATATTGAGTTCAAATTTATTGTGGGTGTAGTGCAAGCATTACATTTTATGAATGAAATTCGATATCGGTCATACGACCACCACGAGCCCGTTTACAGCGGTCGATTTTTTGGAACCAATTTTCCACTACTCTGGCACACATTTCGACCGGAACGTTGGCAATTTCGCGTTGGATGTTGTCTTTGAGGTCGTCTAAAGTTGCTGGCTTGTTGGCATAGACCAGTGACTTGATATGGCCCCATAAAAAGAAATCCAATGGCGTTAGATCGCATGAACGAGGCGGCCGTTCAACCGGACCATTTCTCGACATAACACGTTCACCGAATTTGCCTTTCAATAAATCGATTGTGACGCGTGATGTGTGGCTAGTGGCACCGTCTTGTTGAAACCACATATCGTTGATGTCAAGTTCATGCAATTCTGGTCACAAATAATCTTCCAACATAGCACGATAGCGCTCTCCATTGACGATAACATGACCATCGTTTTCATCCACGAAAAAATACGGCCCAATCACACCTCCGGCATGAAAACCGCACCAAACAGTCACTTTTTGCAGATGCAACGGTGTCTCACGAAGCACATTTGGGTTTGTTGCTGACCAATAACGCATATTTTGCTTATTAACGAATCCACTGAGCCACAAATGAGCTTCATCGCTGAAGATAATTTTTCGATGAAATTCTTCATTTTCTTCAAGCTTTTCCAGACCCCAATTGGAGAAGTTTCGGCGTTTCAAATGATCAAGTGGCTTTAGTTCTTGAGTCAATTTAATTTTGAAAGCATGTTAAGTATTGTTAAATATAGTTTCAAGTCATCTGCGTACAAAAGGTGAAACAAGTTATTGACATGTCAAAAACAATAAAGTAGCATTAAGAGATAATTGATGAAAACTATGAAAAATAGTGGGCCAAAATTTAAATCCTGGGATACCCCAGAGCATGGTGTAAATAGACAAGATGAATATCCACCATATTGAACAATATACTCACGATCAAATAGATATGATATTCGTAACAGTAGAAGTTTATAAGGCAGATCGATGTTTATAAATTTCTTAATAAGGATCTCGTGATTGACACAATCGAATGGTTTTGTCAAATGAGTATATATAATATCAACTTGGTTATATTCTTTCAAAAATTCATAAATTTGCTGCACAAAAACAAGATTAGTGACAGGCGATGATCACAAAAAATATGTCACATATTTTTGAAAAGTTATACAATATTGATATTTGCCTATAATTTGTCGGATTGGATGAATCTCCTTTTTTTAATATTGGGCATATCCTCGCAGTTTTCCCTCTCGTAGGAAATATATCACATCGCAGCGCAAGATTAAATAGTCAATTGAGAGGAATAACAAATATCTCCGCATGATCCTTAATAATATTCTCTGGAATAAAATCAATGCCTGCTGTCCGTTAATTACATAGTTTGACAAATGGTTTGATAATTGCACATTCAGTTATATGCAAAGTATTAAAAAATATGTTTTGTTCCGATTGATTTAAGATTCCTGTCTTAAATTATTAACATATTTCCGAAAACTGGTAGACTCTTTTCCGCTTCATTAGTAAATTTAGCATGCACCGCTTGTATACGTCTCTTTTTACCGCTCTCAATATCCTGTATGTTTGTAGACCGTTAACATTCTTAGGTACTAAATATTTATATTATGTCATGAAATATTTAAACACCAAATTAAATTTTTGAACAATGTGTTTTTATATTTTGGAACAGATTGCTCAAATGCATTATAAGATTAATTCATACATGTTACAAGCAGCATCTACCTCCAAGCAATCGAACATTTTTCTTGAGAATTACTTTTATCTAATGAAGCTATAAAATGTACATAGTCTCAAGAAATAATACTTTTTTGTTAAATTTGCCAGTGTTTTAACATAACTTATAATTAGGATCATTAAAATCGTCAACAAATGAGATATTCAGCCTCCACAATACAATAAGTGCTATTATTGCCACGTAAATAATATCATTCCAAAAAAAATCTCCTAGTTCAGATACTGGTAGAGGAGGTGGCTCGATATGTCACTAAACTAACGTGAATTAAGAATAGTTTAAGGGGGTATTCTAGTCTAGAGGGTTGAAAAAATCGAATTTTTTCCATTTCATATTTTCAAAGTAGAATATAAGGAAAATGTGTGGGCGAAAGGATTTGCCTTGATTATAAATATTTTAAAAGTCTTTCCGATTGAGAGTTTGTTGCATTATTTGTGAGTACCGTGTTGTAAAATTTTAATTCCGTTTTTCTCGAAACCGATTTTTCCGAAACGGCTGATACGATATCTCAAGAAATTCTAGTTCAATTACGCTCAAACTTTAACAGCTTGTTTATGAACTTATGGCTCTCATCGGAACTAAAATAATTGAAATTACTTTTGTTTATATATGGGTCATTTCATGGGAGATTTACAGTCAAAATTTTTTTTTTGCCTTCTTACTTCGAGAATAATCCACACGTTTTTTTTCAATGTGATACTTGAAAATTTCGAGATATAATTTTTTTAAGTTTGGCACTCGGGAAAAATTTTTTTTTTCTAACAGCTCACTGTAAAAGCAGTTTTGAATATAAAATGTAACCCTTGCATTTGAAATGCGCGAAAGAGTACAAGCTTTCAAAAAAGTTATAGCACACATTTCGTTGTTTTTTTTGTAATAACAATATAGTACATTTTTATAAACAATTGAATTTTTTTAAATTTGGAACAAATTTTTTTCCGATTTTTTTGTTTCTAAATTTTTGTTGAAGTTTTTTCAATATGCAAGCAAATTTTTGGAATGGAAAAATGAAAACTGTAGGTTTAATTAATTTATAAAATCTGTCCCACCCATTGCAGCGGCTCACTGCCACACGTGCTTCGAGTCCGAGCATGCCTAAACCAGTGTGTCCAGATTTGACACGCGAACGTTACGCACACAACGCCAACAGCAGTACGTACGTGAGAATGGTTGCGCGCGCAGCGTAGTGTGTTTGCTGTTCGCAGTGGTTCTCTGAGTTTTTTCTGGTTGAAGGCTCCTTGTACCTACAGCTGAAATTGCGTGCGCGAGGAATCACATGTACGCACTGTTAGTTAAAGTTGTGTAAGTTAGATTGCTATATGAAACTCAACAGTGTGTAGGAGCACTGCTTACAAAATACAAATCGACAGCTTGCTCGATTTTTATGTTTCTTTCGACTCTGCTGGATTCCGTGCAAAAGAGGCGCGAAAGAGATGCCGAATTCGAAGTGACGGAAGATATAATTTGAAAACTTAACCCTAAAATCAAAATTTTATAATGTGTAAAATCTTCTACATGATAGTTTTAATAAACAAGTGTTAATGAAGGGGTTCAATATTTAAGCAAGTTAATAATTCATATTCTAATTCACATACGAAATTACAATTACTAAATAATTTTTTTGTATGAACTTGATTCGACAAACCTTTACTATTGAGTAAAATACTTTAAATACCATTTTTTGAAATACATAACATCTTTTACGTGACAATTTCAATATATAAGTGTAAACAAAAGGTTTCTTTTTTTTTTTTTGATGAAGAAATTATATTTACATTTTCATACGAAATTACTCATTGTGATTCATTGTTATTAAGAGGAGGTTCTCCTCTTTTTTTTTCAAAAATCGATTTTTTTTTTTATCAAATGAAAGGTATGAATGCCTAGAATATTTGTGCAAAAGGATTTTTCGATCCGCAGCATATTTATCTTATTAAAGCGTCTTTGATGCGCCGAACATGCGCGCGCGGAGGAACGCTCAGGTGCCATTCTACTGCGCGGCCACGTATGTCCATAAATGACTGTATATGTAAAGAGAACCCTTGAAAATATAACAAAAGGTGGGGCGAATTTTTCGCTTGCCAATTGCAAGGTTTTTCTTGAGTACTCGAGTATCCAGTGATGGTGGTTCTCTTGGAACGTGTATGTGAGACTTACAACTTTAAACGCGTTTATCTCGAAATCCTTTTTGTTTATCCTAACGTCAAGCATAGCTCATGATCTACTGATCCGATTTACTTCATCTAAAATGTTCCTGGAAGAGCATGATTTTTTGTATGACTTATACCTAAAATAAACATAAGCAATTGTTGAATAATAGTCGTTTGATAAGAAAAAACTTTAATAAAAAGAGGGTAAAATCGAACTTTTTCTTTGATTATGCAGGAATTGGATAATTTTTAATGAAAATTCTTTAGAAATAGATATAAGTCATAGGGAATTTTATAAACTTGACTATAAAAAACAAATTTTTGATTTCAGTTCACTACAAGTGGCTACAACCTTGACGTTATCGAACAACGTCTCGCTTTCAAAGGATGACAAGACCCGCCATTTTGGGGCCACCATATTAGATTTTGTCATAAAGAATTTTCTTCTGTATTTTAAAAAGATGGCTTAATAAACCATCATAACCGTTTGTTCGTATGTCTTTTCATTATCCGACAGTAAATTATCAAATTCCGCTTCATTTTCGGCTAAAAAGAGGAGAACCTCCCATTAAGTAAAAGTGACCAATATTATAAAAATAAACTACTTTTATAAAAAGTTTTAGAATACTTAAAAATTTGTATATGACAATTTTAATGTATAAATGTAAATGAAAGGTTTGATTATTAGAAAAAGCCAATTAATTATATCTGAATTCGCATGCGAAACTACAAATTGAGATTTCTTTGGTATGAAGATAATTCGAGAAACTTTTACTGTAAATTAAAATACTTTAAATAATTTTTTTGAAATACGTAAGAAACGTTTAAAAGATAATTTTAGTATATGCACTGCCATAAGAAATTATAGGTTCACTTGTACTTTTATCTACTGTTAAAGCATCTTCATTTTTATAATAACGTGTGATGTAAAAGATTTAAGCTATTCCACAAATTTTTAATGATATTTTATTCGAAATAAATATTTTTCCACTTCACATCAGAGAAATCTCGACATGTAATTTAGTATTAAAATTTAAATATAATATATTTGATATTTAAAGAATCAAACTATTTATTCACACATGGATAGTCTCTAAATCATTTATACCCAAATACAATATAATTTATTTTTGAATAATCAAATATTTTATTTACATTTATTTGATGAAATTGGCATGTAAAAGGTTTTAAGTATTCTAAAAACTTTTTTGAGGTCCTTTATTCTAAAGGAAATTTTTTGAAATTTATTTCTTACTACACAAATTTTAAAGTTTAATTTCTTATGCAAAATCAAACATGTTTTTTAATTTTTTATATAATCAAATCTCTTATTCACACTTGTATATTAGAATTTTCTAAAAATAATTTTGGGTGAATAAGAAATATTGCTCCCAAATAATTGATTATTAAATTTGTAAAATTTATTTTATATTACAAAACTCGTCAGATGCAATTTCATATGAACTTTCAGCAGATATTGCGTGCGCGAGGATTCACACGTACGCACTGACATTTAAAGTTGTGTAAGTTTGATCGCTATATGAAATCGAAGCGTATCTTAAGGAACTTCTTAAAAATTGACAGCACAATGAAAAAAAAATTTGACAATACAGACATAATTGTGGTTCCTTGACCTATATTATATTGGAGATTTACCGAAAACCAAGGTTTCCTTGTATTAGTTTAGCCTGTATGTGTATTCCAAACATATGAATTACTAGGGTATGTGTGCCAATTACTGCGGATCGAAAATCAAGACGGCTTTTAAATTTAAATAAAAAGATTTTGAGATAAAAAAGTCGTCACGAATTAATTTTTAAAGCAGTATTTGGTATTAAGTAAGTAGCATGCAGTCCTTAAACCCTGAAAAGAAACCAGATTTACTTAGAAAATGCGAATCTAAAAAAAACGTTCCATGTAGGTATTACTGCGGGTTTGCATGAATTACTGCGCACCAATTACTGCGGAAACCCCAATTTCTGCGCGCGTAATACTGCGATATTACTTTGAGTGAACTTAAAATTAATTTAGGAGTGTTGAAAATTTTATTTAATCTCAATTATAAAAAGTAAACACCACGAAGCATTCGTAACATTTCAAATTCTTTAAATATTAAGATTAATAATTTTAATAATTTTATTTTATTTAACTTAAAATTATATCACTTGAGTTCCTCTTGCATCTTTAGCAACGATTAAGGAGTGTTGAACATTTTATTTAAACTAAATTATAAAAAGTGAACATGAAGCATTTAAAAAAAATTAAGATTAAATAATGTTATAACTCTTATTTAATTTACCTTAAAATTATATTACTTGACTTCCTCTTCTCTCATTAGCAACGATTGTGGAATTTTCAACATTTTGTTTAATCTCAATTATAAAAAGTAAGCATAACGAAGCATTTGTAATAGATTGAAAGGTTATGCAGTGCCGCCTGACAGATCGCAGTAATTCATACACCTATGAAAATCATGTACCAAATACTGTTTTGGTAAAAAAATGATTAAAAAACGTATTTTTTATTATTTTGCATAAATATTTAGAAAAATAAAATATTTACTTTGCATAAAGTAATATCACAAGAAATATTTTATTTTCAGAAACGGAATTATAACAAGTTTTTCAGAACGTGTTCATGACTTTTCAACAAATCTAAGCATTAAAACTATGGGAATCGGGAACATGAGAGTTTTAAATTGCAATTAATTAGCTACAAATATCGTAATTATTGATAATTCGTTGATACTTATTATGCTTGGATTAGAAATTGATTGTTTTTAATTGTTCTGTAGCGTTATATATCTTTAAAAAATTGTATATCATTAGTTTTATTTGAAAGCGCAGTAACTGGGGCATCCACAGTAATACCCACACTTACCCTATAGCAGCAATATTTTTGATTAACTGTCAAATATATTTTGTTGAATTACTTAAAAACATTCAACTATAATCATATGGCTGATAAATCCCAAGCATTTCTTTCAGTGCATGCTCAGATTTTATGTTTTTCTCGATTCTATACAAAAAAGGCGCGAGAGACGCCAAATTTGAAACATATTATTTGAAAAATTAACCTTTTTTGTAATATTTTGAAAAGTATTTACCTGAAAAAAATATATGCAAAATTTTATATAATTTTGGGATGTTTTAAAGACTCAAAAAAATTTTTCAGTAAAAATTAATATCAATAAATATTTATGGTTACAAGACGAGAAATAGAAAAATGGAAGGATAATTAACGGAGGAAAAGGAACTATTAGAGGAGAGAGTTGGAAGTCAGGAGAATTCGGAGAAATGTCGAGGAAAATTGATTTAAAGAGTGGATAGGGAGGACGAACACGTTCAGTCTAATTAGTTAAGGTATGCAATTTTGTAATTCTTCTCGTAGCGAAATCTGGGCAGGACGTGGCTTTGATTCTCCTTACCTGAGGAAGTGTAGAGTGGTCTCAAAGGACACGTCCACGCCAGTGGGGTTCCCCCAGACTGGATATTAGAGCTGGTTTGGGAAATTGTGGAAAAGAATAGTCGAGTAAAGTGTGTGTGACCTCCCCATAGAAACTAGTGAAAAGTGAAAAAGCCCTGGAGCACATTCGGGAAGCGTAATACCCATGAGAATCTATAATTTTAAAGCGTCCATCGCGCGGATTCATTTACCCCCCCCCCCCCCCCTTTATTAAGTACACTCCTCCGTAGTGACTGATCTCCGGCGATCATCGTGTTAAAATATTTCATCCCTCTTTTTTTTAAGTACACTCCTCCGTAGTGACTGATCTCCGGTGATCGTCGCGGTAAAATATTTCATCCCCCACTTTTCTGTGTTAAGTACCCTCCTCGATAGCGAGTAGTCTTTCATGTGGCCATTACGGCAATATACTCCACCCACTTCGTGTTAAGTACCCCCCTCCCCCCCCCACTATTGATTAAAACTAATTAAAAGTAATTAAAAGTTAATCACATGTCCAACTAAGTTAGAATAAGGTTATATGAAGTGATTTTTTTTTCTAACGTCACGACTTAACGTGTACTTGACACTGTAGCTCACAACCTCTGTGATTGAATAAAACATTGATTTAAACTTTTTTATTAAACAGGAGGAGTACTTTATTTCAAGCAATTAGGTACCCCCCCCCCCCCCCCCTATCCAAGACTACGGGGCTGGGCTGGCAGTCTGGTCGGTACACTCCGTGCTGGGACACCTTCTACGAAGTTTAGTTGTGGCCGTTTACTGGCATTTAGCTGTCCTTTCCCTTTTTTGAAATTTACGCGTGACGTTTACGATCTGGCCCAAGAAAGGCCTGGCGCCCTGGGAATATAATATGTATGCGTATGACTCATTTGGAATAAGCGACCGTTATTCGCATCTGATTCTTTAACGACGAAAGAAGGGTCCTAGCGCGAAGTGCCGGAATTGGGTGTGGCAATTTAGAAGTAAAACAAGATAAGAAAAATAACCACATCACAATATTAAAAACTGCTTTTACAGTGAGCTTGTTAAAAAAATTTTTCCCGAGTGCCAAACTTAAAAAAATTAGATCTCGAAATTTTAAAGCATCACATTGCAAAAAAAACGTGTCGATTATTTTCGAAGTAAGAAGGCAAAAAAAAAATATTTCGTCGAAAAAAAAATGTTGATCGCATTGATCGCAATCCAGCATCTTTTATAACATATATTTTTCAGTTCAATTTAAAAGAAAAAGTTAGTTCAAAATCAAAATTTAACGTTTCCAGTGCCGCCAATTTTTCAATTAATAATATTTTTCAAGTGTTTATATCTTTTTCAAGATATCTAGAAAAAAGTGTAATTTTTTAAATGATATAATTCGTAATTTTTAATTCGGCTTCTGTTTCGCGCCTCCTTTGCACGGAGCCGAGGAAAACACAATTTCTGGGATTTACAATTTTGATGGTAGAGTAGAAATGTCACTGTAACTGTCAATACATGAAACTACTAGTCTTAAAGGGCAATTTTCTTTATGTAGTTTTGGAAGACCATATAATCTAGCTCGATTCGTTTTATCGGTGAAAAATCTTTCCCCTCTATTTTTCTTCCCAAGTGACCTTGTTCATAAGAAATGTCATCTTCTAACATTATGGTCATTTTGTTTAAATATTCATGTTTCTTTAGTACAAATATTATTCTGCCCTTGTCAGCATGTGTTACAAGAAGGCCTTTATTATTGTTAACAAATTATTCAGTAAGTTTTATATTTTTTGCAATTTTCCTATCAACATCTGTTATATATTCTGAATTTTTTATATATTCGGTAGACAAGGTCAAGACTTTATTATGACAAATTTAATATTAAATTAAATAAATTAGATTCCATGAAAGATTCTGAAGTAATTCTAATCCAATACAAAATACAAAACAACTCAGGTGCAAAAGACCCATGGGTAATAAATACAGAATTTATTAACAAAGAGAATTCAAGAAATTCATATGAAAAACAATAATTTCTTTTCCATATTATTGTGATATTTCGGAAAATATTAAGATTACTTAAGGGGACAGTCCCCTCAAGAGACCGAAAAAAAGCGTTTTTTCCTGATTTTTTTTCTCACAGAAAGAAACATCGGAGACATAAGAACTTTAGGATATGTTTTATTCATATTTTAGACTTTATTAACAAAAAAAATTACATCCGAAAAATTTCAAATGGGCGAGTAATCCACGTTTTGCGGCAGCGTATCGACACGGTCGGAGTCAAACTGCGGGAACTATAGCAGTCGTTATTTTCAACTGAAATCAAAATTTTTGTTTTTGTTTTCTTCGTTAGACTTATTTGTTCTATGTGAACTACGGAAATTTTAAAATTCGGAAATTTAGACGAAAAATTATGATTTCAAAAAAAAATTGACTTTTTTTTTTATTAATTTGTTCATAAAAAAGGTATTTAAAATCGGTATTTCTTAAAATCCGTAGTTCAGATAGAGTAGCTTTTTATACTGAATGAAAAAAACTTTGGTTTAAGAAAATCGGTTAAGAATTTTTTTAGTTATCTTTCCCGCAGAGTGTAAAAACATGCTTTTGAGAAAACGCGCTTTAGATTTCGCAATGTACGTACGTACGTAATGTACGTGACCGACTGAATTTCCGTGTATCTCCCGAAATACTTCGAATTTCGAGCTAGAATTTTATACACATAATCTTGAATAGTTGCCTAATCGATTAGGCAGAAAAAAAATACAATTTTTTGAGACCTTTTGAGGGAACTGTCCCCTTAATAAATTTGAAGTATGAACTGTCTTTCGTAGTGAAACAAAATTAAATGAATTCATAAGATTAGGTTGTTCGACTTCCGGACCCACTAGATCTTGTAAAGTATAATACAAATTATTGGAATCAAAAATAATCCACTGCCCATACGTGTCTATGTCATTCGTTTTCAACTTTTTGTATAAAAAGTATCAAGATATCGATTTTCTCCACGTATAATGTGTATGTGCAGTGTTTCAAGAAAATATAGTGTTGCATTTCAACGAACTGTGAATGGATTTTATTATTGAATTCTATTTAAAATTTCAAAATTATAAACAGATAAAATAATAATAATAATGATAATTCTAAAATCCTAAAGACCAACTATCTCCTGAAGTCCAACTGTACCTCCACCTGGCAGGAGAAAGCCGCTGGGGAAAGCAGCATGCAGACTGGCGGTGGGGAACTGCGGACAGGCAGATCTCACCGGGACACGCGAAGAACATTTCTGGACAGTGTCCAGCCAGATCAACGGTAGCTTGTGGTTAGAAGCGAAAAATCAGCTTCACTTGTTGAGAATGTTTTGATTGACGAAGCTCAACCAACCAGCTCAACAGGAGTGATACGGCAGCACATCCATTGGTTGCCAATACACAATAAGGATGTGATGCGCTGTTATTTTGAAACAAAAAAAGAGAAAACGTTTTTCCGATCCAGGTTCGTCGCTAGGTACCCGGAGATGATAACGGTAACGGGCTGGGATCTTGAACTTGAACCAGATAAGAACAGAGGTTGATGCGGAATTTCAAGAGCATGGAGAAAAGATTTAACAACCTGGACTTTACTACAAGTGCCGATTATGTGGAAATCCCAATGAAACCATCGAACACATCATTGATGGTTGCAGAATGTTGACTCAAAGAGAGTATACACGCAGGCACAATGATGTGTGTGGGATTATCCACCAACAAATAGCCTTCAACATGGGACTGCTACAAGATTAGAAGCATTTCTACCAATACGTCCTGGTACCAGTTCTTGAGGATAAACATTATCTCTTGTTCTGGGACAAGACCATTCAGACAGACCACCTCATACAGAATCGTCCGGAAATTGTCTTATGGGACAAACGTGTCCAGCGTTTCAAGATCATAGACATCGCCGTTACCCTTGACAAAAACATACAGCTGACCTATACAACTAAGATTTCATTTCATGTTAGGATTCGTTTAAGTGTGTAACGTAAGCAACAGGTATGGGAGGCAATTCATTGCCATTATGTAAAATAGCAGCTTTTAAGCCATTGGCCCTAAACGTGCTCTTACTGTGCTTGCGCCAGGCAGCAAACACTAATTGACTGCTGTTCACGGGCGAATACAAATTACGCATTAATTAACAATTTTAAATATTTTAAAATACTATGTTTAAATGTATAATTATTGTATAATTTTATAAACATAGTAAATAATTACTTTCAGCCGAAATTTACCAGAATTCAAGAGAAAAAAAATTATAATTATACATTTATAGATACATTATACTGATTATTAAATTTTTTAAATTAAATTATAAATTAATGAGATTTGAATTTACCTGCCAACAGCAGCCAATGAGTGTTTACTGCTTGACGCAGTCGCAGTAAAAACATGTCATTCTTGAGCCACTGTTTTAAACGAATTATAATCAAGTCAATGAATAGAAGCCCTTCGTTTGGTATGCACCTACTTCCGAGGGCTTTCATTAATCTATCGTTACAGTCTATCAGACTCTTTTCTGCAGAAAACAATTAGCTAACTTTTTCGCGATTATGGTAGTGAATTCTCATACCTACCTCCCACAAGATTTTTTTCATTTAATAATTCAGCTTCATCTTTCTATAGGTTAAGATCGCTTATAAGATTGTCGAATTAAACTTGATCATATAAAATTAGTGTACTTTTTAAATGTTTAGATTTTGGTTGAACTTTGTCGAAATAATGTTGTTTATCTTGAAATCCTATACAAATTTTTTTTAGATATGCTTATAAAAGCTGGCTAGATTACAAATGAGACATTCGCATAAACAATCTGGTGTGTAAGTTTAAGTGTACACTCTAGATTCCCTGTAACGAGAACCTCGAGCATCGGAGACCTCTCTGTAACGAACGCGAGAGGGATCCCCTCCATATCCTATGTTAGTATTTTTAATATATATCTTTAATAAACACTTCCTTTGTTACTATCTTTAATATATATCTTTAATGAACACTTCCTTTGTTAGTATCTTTAATATATTATGTTATATATTGATTCAAAAAAAAAAACATACATAACGAGGCAGAGCTTACCGAGAGACTGAGACTTACTATAAGCAGTCGCACCTCTGACGTGAAAATAAATCTTGAATTTGGACATATCGAATTACGCTACTGTAGACCACAGTGTACAATAAGCCCGCGATAATTCAAACTCGCTTCAAAACGCTTATACATATTGTGCGGCTAAATGCATATATATATTATAACCTGAATTTTATTTTTCAAGATAGAATGAGGATTTAAGGAGGTTAGGTTATAAATTCGAGGAGGTTAGGTTAGGTCATATTCCGATTAAACATGAATTATTGCTCGAATTACTATGAGAATTTCAACATATTTATTAATACTACCAACTGTACAGAATTCGGGGTAAACTATTGACCCCGGGCAACCTAACCCGAACAAAACAACCAATACCGGAAACTAACTTTAAATTTTATGAATAGCATTCGTTGAGCGCCAGATTATTTCCTACAAATAACCAAAGTTAATATTTAAGTATAAATTGTGAATTTATTAATTGACCGGCCCACTCAGGCGGGTCACCCTGTACATTTGTAAACGAAGGTACAGGGACCACAGAAAATACCGCGGAGAGCGCGGGGTAAGGAGCACTTTACTTCAAAATATTGAAAACTCCAGGTTGGAAAAATTAAATATAAACTTTTTTATTTAACATACATTAAAATTACACTATCAAGTAATTTTTCAATAATTGACCAATAATTTTCTCATTAATTTGTGATAAAAGCCATCAAACTCATTGATTACTTTTTCAAATTCGAACGCGCTTCATTCCGTAGTAGTGGGGGAAGAGGGGTCGATCGTCTGCTCGTTATAAGGAGGCGTGATGCGCTCGTTAAAGAGAGGTTTCGTTACAGGGAATCTCGTTATAGGGAATCTCGAGTGTAAACGAGCTACCAGGGTGTTTCGTTAAATAACTTGGTCCTATCTGAAAGACAATAATCTGAGTTTTAGATCGTACCCTATTTTTCGATCTAATCTCCCGCAAGTTCAACACACTTGGCCCAACGTTTCTTCAGGTTTCTGATTCCTTTTCTCAAGTGATACTCTTCAAGGTCTTTGAAATAATCGTTCGTTTGGGGTCGGAAATGGAGGCGTGGCTTTTTAAAATCACGTGGCCACATGGTCCAATATGGCCGAAACTGTTTACATATGTGGTTTTGTTTATTTTTATATTATGTCATGATTATCACTATTCAAGAAATTTGTCAACGGGCCGAAACCGAGCAGGGAAAGAGGAATTTTATCGGTGGAGAGAAAGTGTTAAATGCAGGCCACTTAACGACCTGTGAAAAAGTAAAAAATGATTATGATGCAAACAATATTAAACTGTTTGCCTTGTGTATAAGATCTTCCGGCGCAACAACACACGAGCCGCATAAAATTCAAGGTCAAATTTCGCGCAAGGGTACAATCATGAAGTTCTTGTAAAGCAGAAAAAGGAGAGAGGTTCAAACACGTGTTGACAACTTTTCTATATTGCCATTCGTAAGTTTGATCCCACATAATTAATTAACTCTGTTAGAAATAATTCTAAGAAAGAACGCAACGTTTCCATCAGAGTATGATTTGCAGTGTTTTTTTTTTTTTTTCTTTAAATGGTATATACATTTTCACGTTAATTTCAGCGTAACATTAGATAATTTGCCAACGTTTTCTCCCACCGATTTAAAATGCGCCTGGAAAGAGAACCACAAAAAAGCTTTGAAAATGATAAGAAAAGAAACAAAAATTTTGAATTTTCTTGTAATTGATGCTTTGAATTCTTCCGAAATAATAAGCAATATGTTGTCTCATTTTGCCAATGCAAAACTCATGTGAGTTTTCTCTTTTAAATAACTGTCATCAACTGTCATCAAATTATGCTTTTACAGATTCGGCAGACACGGATTGATTTCCGATGACACTGAAAACATTCCTCAAATTTCTTTCGAAGAAAAGGATGCAATAGCGTCAATTTTCCAACGCCAAGAAAATGAACTCATGGAAACTATTACCAATCTAAAATGTACTAAGTTACGTTTGTTACCAACGAATTTTACAAAAAATGAACAGTAATTTTGAAAAAATTTGTGAAAATTCAAAAATTTTCAAAGCAGTTTGGGTCGAGGAGAGACAATATCGTGTGACTGAGTCAACTTGCTACGGGCTTTACACTTACAGCAACAACAAAAATCCAAAATGGGAAAAGAAGGGCGAGACTCATATAAACCCGAAAACATTTGTCTCCAAATTCACTGAACATGAGAAAAGAATGGAACCCGAAGCTCGTCGAATTTTCATCGGAAAAATAGGAAAGTTTAGAAGTATTATCTGTTTCAATTGATGAGCCTTTCTTGATCGAAATGTTAACGACACTGAAATCGTTCTATTACAACATCTTCATTATTTATATTTGTCATGAAAGCCTCGTAGAGATAGAAAACGTAGATAGAAATGAATAAGCTGTGATGAACAGTGCAATTATTAAAATAGAAATGACTATTTTTTGTCAGACTATTATTATTGTTATTGTATTGTTATACTATGAGTAAGACACGTTCAGAATTATTTTACTTGTTTCATATTATAAAAAAAATTGATAAGTATTATTGTAGCATGATTGCTAAATCTTAGAACAAAGTTACATGCATCAGTAAATTATTCATTCATAAATCTGATTGATAAATGTAAATAAATATGCGGCATGCTCCGCTGAAATGTAATTTTGTCAAAATGTCAAGTAGAAAAGTGTAATAGGAAATACGAATACATATTTTGATATTTTTCTATGAGGAAAAATACGGAAAATGATTTTTGATGTTTATTTAAAGACATTTCGTGTTGATACGTATACATTTTTTCATACCAAAGAAATATAATTAAATTAACTAATTAAAAATATACAAATTGATTTTTTAATGCCTCAGCATATTATTACTTATTACTAAAAAACTTATTGTCGGCTAATATAGGGGATGACAAATTAACCGTTGCGCAAATTATCGTGAAAATTTATGTTGCAAATGGAACAAGATTTCTAGGCGTAATGCCACCAAGTACATCGAAGGTTTTTATTCTTTGATTAGATCTTTCAATGTACACTTGCAATACCTTGTGTCAAACGCGACTGCGATTTCGATAATTGAGTTTTATTTTTCATAAATGGTGGCCTTAAACAGTAAACATTGTACGAATTATAGATTTCATCAATTAGAAATCCACGGTCCACCATTATTCCGTCTCCAGGTTCTAAAAAATAAGCTTTGCTTATAAAAGAAATATTTCCAGCAGGTGTCACACCGGTCATGAATTTAATTGTTTTCTCACCCTTGTAATGGGAATACGTAACATTCTGACAACACAAATTCTTTAGACTTTGTAAGTAAGTACAATCAAGAACGACTCTGACGTTCGTGAAATCCTGAAAACATATTGGTATGTTTCGACGTATTTCTTGTTTTGGAGGCCAACGAATAGCACTTTGCAAAGCTGTGCTTAAAACAATTATCATTTGTTCAAATATACGTGAGCAGTGCCTTGCGGAATAACAATTGAACAGTAACGTCAAAAAAGCATAATATAAATTGTGCTTCAGTTTCATGTAAGTCATAATAACTTTATTCCGCAGACTCATTTTGATAGAATCGTCATTTTCTTGTGGATAAAAGCATCTACATAACTGAATAATACAATTTAAAATAAAAAAACTTTCAATTCCAGTTGCCGCACTCAAATTCTCATCGCTTTTCAAGAAATCAGTAAAATTCGACCCAAGATCACCGGTTTTCACTTCAATACCAATGTCCTTAGAATTGTTTGCATGCAGATCGCTTTACACTTGTACGCCAACGTCAATGTACCTTTTTACATCCGTGCGAACTGATGGTCCTACGTACTTATACAGCTTTCCATTCAGGTCAATGAAATGTTCAAAATCAGATGTCACCCCTTCTTCGCTGCTGTTTTTGGTTTCATTTTTTTTTAATTTCTTGCGTCACATGTGTTTTTTATGCGCAATAGTATTTGACCGTATTTGACGATGGCAAATTGCAAGAGGGAACAGCCGTCCTTTTCAACATTTTCCAATGTACAGGAATTTCTACAAACAACGTGTTTTTTTTACAAAATCGTTTAAAGCTTTTAAAATTATGATCATAGAAATTGCATGGAAAAAATGTATATAAAAAAAATAGAAAAAGTAAATGAAAATGATTAAAAAAACGATTATTTTAATTAAAAGATTACAATTGTTTAGGTTGGATTAATGTAGGATTTTAATTACCAGGAAATAGATAATCTTCAACACCAACACGTCGATTTTTTCGGGATTGCCAAAATAATTGTCGATTTTGATAAAATTCCGACCACTAAGAAGAAAGAAATGGTAGCTTAAGTCTTCATTTTCCCGTGATTTAACCTCACAACTGTTCACCACACATACGTAGCCGCGTTTCTTTTTCGAATTAGATATTCGTTTAGAGCTTTTCACCTTTTAGTTATATTTGTTTAATGATTTTTCCGATAACTTTCCTATGTTTATAATGTATAAGGACACTTGAGAAAACTTCCGATTCTCACCACCAGGTGTCGCATTCCCAATGTCCGATCCCAATTGCACATCAATTTAATTTTAAGTTTTTTTTACAAATTTCATCGCCTAATTTGGCTAAAATTGACGTATTTTAACGAGTGAGAGAACAAAAGAAAACTCACATTTTATTATTTTGTATCAAAATCCTCGTTTTTCTGTTCGTGGTTCGCAATCTTTAAAATCTAAAATATAAAAGTTTGATCTTCACCCACCAATTCGCGCATTTGCGCATTTAAAGAAAAAAAACACGTTCTAATTTTTGAGAGTCCTCTAGAACATGAAAATAATATTTTTGTGAGCTTGTTGGCATTCCATTAAATACATCATGTGAATTGGCGTTTGCAAAACCCGGTAAATCATATTCGAAATCAGATACACACGTGTTTTGTGAAATCTCAATGGATAGAAAAATAGTTCTTGGATTGGGTGAGGAACGAAGACCACATAACCAGCTCCGGAAGTTAGATGGGTGTGACTTCGGTAGGACCAAGCGAGAAAACGACTAAATCCACGGTGGGTATGAATTCGCTTTTTTTGTTCGTTGATTTTGGAATAATTACGTTGAGTGACGAGCAGTTATCCCTTGCCCTTTCTAGGTAGAAAGGGAATCACTACTCAAGATTTTAGAAGACACGTGCTGTAAAAACGCCTCTCTTTTCAGGCTTTACTAAAAAAAATAATCAAGTTTCCTCTTTGTAAAGTGCAACGCGACCGCGTGAGCCAACAAACCCCTAACTAAGCACGGAAAACAGGTGAACATATGCGGAGAAGCTCTTAAAATAATTGATTCGCTGATGTTACAATGCAGCAAAACAATTATCAAGTCTATCTCCTTAATAAGTAAGTGGCAATCCTGAGGAAACTCGGAGCAACGCAAGGTTGCAACTTTTTTCCCAGGGTTCAAGTGGTCACTCGAACCTACCTTAAGTAGGTGCTGAAACCGAAGTTATTTTTGGAAATTTGTCACCGCGTTCGTCAACTCGATTTTTCTCTGATTCGCGGTTATTAATTCCCCACCCTTCAGAAATTTGCAAAAAAGGGGGTTCACTTGACTGTCCTGATTTGAAACAGTCAAAAATGGGGGACCAATGAAAGTGGTATGACCGGCCTTGACCCGTAGTCAGACGGTAAGATATGAATATCAACATTTTCATGGGTTTAAATGTCTTCACAGGTTTCGCAACTTCGTACCGGCGCTCGCTTAAGGAAACGTGCCAAAATTAATAAAATTTCCAAATCAATAAATTTAGTTTTACAAATTAAATCTTCCATTTTTATACGACAGCCTAATAAGGTTTTTTTATGAGGTCCGGTAATCATTCTCAATTGTGTCATCAAATTCAAATTCGCTGGGTTTAGATTTTATTTACCGTATTAATAAAAAAAAATGATATAAAATAAGGCAAAGAGAAGAGAGGGTATAAAATAACGAAAAATAGAATAACGCCTGACAAAAAAATCAAAAATATTAGTAGGGACTTCCATCCGAGAGCAGACCATGTTTTGCTTAACTTCCGTGATCGACCGAGAGCTGGCAGACCCAGCCTAGTATCACTCTGTCCGCCACTACAAAAGAAAATGTCCCTGACAACTTGATCGCCACGTCTGGCTCGCATGCACTTCCGGTTTATGCTTCAAACTCTAATTAGTGCGCCTGTGTGTCCACGAAACCAAGTCATTTTTGCGTACGAGCTCCCGCTTATTGTTCTCAGCCCCTCCACGTAGTTGTTTTTACTAAATTCGTTCTGTTTTTCGCTTAAGGTAGTACTGTCGGTACGTAGCTAATCAAATGAGTACTTTTTCTCATTTGCTTCACGTAGTATCTAAATTTGTCAACGTCGCATAAGAAAGCGACTATACATGTGTGTATAGCAGATGACTTCTTACGATACATGAATGGCGCGTGCTTTCACTTATTTTACGACGTTGCCACATCTATTTAATCGCCGTCGGTTATTGGAGAAAAATTATATTTTTGCTTACTTAATTCGATTTTGCTACACTTAGGGGCCGTTCACATAATACGTCACGCGATTTTTAGCTATTTTTACCCCCCCCCCCCCCCCGTCCCCATGTCACACATGGTCGCAAACCTCAGCCCCCTTTCGATGTCACGTCACACCTCTTAATTTTATAAAACATTTTTCGTTAACGCGTACAAAATCCAGTAAAAAAAGAAGCTATTAATTATTATTGTAGATAATCTTTTCAGAACTTTTTTTCAAATTTCGTGGGTACACAATTAATGTTAGACCTAACACAGAGGGAAGACCCCCCTCCCAAGATGTCACACCACGTCACAAGTTGCAGACCCCCCCTCCCATAAACTGTGTGACGTATTATGTGAACGGCCCCTTACACGTACCCAATTACGATATTTTAACTTGAAAAATGATGATTATATTATCAGTCAATGCACCAGTTATTTTTATTAAAATCTGACCGGTAGTTATGGCAGGATTTGTAAATGAACTCGATTTCCCATAAGGTTACGTGTTAATCGTCTCAAAATGCAATTACTAATTACTCCCCTCCAGTGTACCCTAGGTCCTCAAAAATTTAACTGAGTCATTTCTGGCTTAATGTTCACCAGTGATTTAAATTTTGTCAATATCTGAACGGTATTTCCATTTACGACAGTACTACCTTAAAAGGCTGAGAGTCGCATCTGAGCCATCTCAACATAGATACGTCGCTCTTTATCTTTCTCATTATTTTCTGCTTTACTCCGCATAAAAACGCCGACATGAGACTGGATCCTAATAATGCGCGGTTATACAATAAATAATCAAAAAATTCAAATGCCTGTAATTGCCTGTTTACGTGTGTCCGTCGCGACTTGCTAGACCGCTTGTCGTCTGTCTTCAATACAATAGAGCGTGCAGATGTAGCATTAAATGTTAAGTGGGAATAAAGAATTAATACCAATTTCATACTTTGCATTCCAAAATCTCACTAATTACTGATTTGCAGGAAGTAATGCTTACATTTTAATTTAAATTTTGTTATATTTATGAATTTAACCTAAAATAAGTAATTGATCAATTACTTATTTCAGGTTAAATTTATAAATAATTTACTTCTAATGATTGTAGGAATAATTGACTAACATTGCCTCAAATTTTCGATAAACTATACATATTTAAATGAAATTTTGAAAACAAATAAATTATTATTACTTTTAATTTAATAAAATTGAAAGATTTTAAATTTATAAGTCGTTGATACACAACAATCACAACTTTTTGGCAACTTGTTCTTACATATGATCTTTAATTATAAAGCTAGAGCATACAAAAACGTGACTATTTTCCTGCAATAAGCCGTTATATTGTCTGTTGTTAACCTATTTCTTTTAGCATTAAGTGTATATTTTTGAAATCTAAATATAATGAGAGATTTTCAATCGTATTTCACGCCTAGCAGACCCGGTTAAGTGAGCGGTCATAGAATACTCTGACCATTCTCTGACCTCGCATTATTATGGCTGAGAACAGTAAAAAAAGATATATTGTAACTCCGTTTTCATTTTTAACAGAAATAAAAATTAGGAATGTCATTAATCAGATTAGTTAATTACATCATTCTTCAGTTTATGAATCATTGAAACACAATAGAATATCCCTTGTAACTTACATAACGTAAATGTAACAAATTAAATTACGTCTCAAATTTGATATCGCAAAAGTTTTGTATGAATTATTAAATGGTTTGTCTCATATGAATGAATTTAAGAAATAAAGAATGGTTTATTAAAATAAGGAAAATTATTAGAAATAAGATAGGACATTGTAAATATGAATTTAAGAGCTAATTATTATTTATCAATAATTTGAAGTTTTTAGAAACTATTTTATGGTTACAATTTTGTTAATAATTATTCATAACTATGTAAAAATTTATATTTCATTATAAAATAGTACAAATGTCTCCATCTTTTGAGAAAAGAGATAAACTTGGAGAAAACCTGGTACCCCTCCTAGACCCAGATATCAGGGCCCACTACAAAATCTACCTATGAGAATCCAGATAGTAACTGCATTCGCTTATCCACACCAATTAGAAAAGTAAAAGATAAAAAACCAAGTCGCGCTAGAACATTTTTCTGGAAAGGGAAAGTAGAGCAGAACATAAAAACGACTGTACAGCTAAAAAAAGTCAGTTCTTAGTTTTTTAAAAATCTTCACTTCTTCAATTAAAAGGTCCTTCAATTAAAAAAGAAAAAAACAAAACTTCTTCAATTCTTTAAGTTCTCAGTTATTCATTTCTTCAAGTCAGTTCTCAGTTCTCAATTTCAAAATCTTCAGTTCTTCAATAAAAAAAAAGGAGTTCTTCAATTCTTCAAGTTCAAATTACCAGGATTTCTCCAGGATTTGTCATATTAAATAAAAGTGAGTTTTCCATTATAATTTTTTGCTTTAATAATCTTTCTCAACCCTATTTCTTTCTTTTTCTTTCTATTATATTTACAATTGTTCAATTTATATTCCTCCATACAATTTCTTAGGTGCCAGTAACCACTCTGGTACTAGAAATTGTACAAAATCTTCAACCAACCTATCCTCGAGTATTAAACAATTTGACGTGCTCCTTATGAGATGTACGATTTTGTTTAATACTCAAACTCCATCTCTCCAAGTGTAAAAATTCCCCTAGGAGTGACTTTAGGAAAGAATTCTAACAGCAGTATTCCCGAGTTATTGGAGTGCAAGCTCCAGACTCAAAAATAATTGTAAATTATTTCTTCTTAAAAGAAATAATTTAATAAACACAAAAAGCTTGTGTGATTTCAGACGTCACAGTACTATTACACGGAGAAAAATAGTTGAAGTAATTTTACTCAACTCTGTCGATTAAACTTGGGACTTAAGGACATTTGAACATTTATTAAATCCTAGTCGGGTAAAATGAATTTGATAAATACCTAATTCACCCAAAGTTAATATCAATAAGCGTTACATATGAAATGGTAAGGAGTTGAGTAATAGGTTGTCGACGACAGGGCATCACAATGCGTCAGTGGGTTAACCTGAAATGTATTAATATAGCACCGACGCTTGAGGTGCTTCGAAGGGTAGTTGAGTAAAATGAGCATCGGCTGAATTATTTCAACTGACAATGACATCGGTAGCGACAATAGCGCCACCACTTGGTGATAGCAAACATTATAATTCGTTCCCCTTTTCTCCTAAATGAGTGGACCCACTGTGACCAAATCAATGCCATAATCGAATCAGATCGTCATGTGGTCGGTAAGATAATTAGCGAGGGAGTGGGGGGGGGGGGATTTTGTAAGAGGCGATCGAATAGCGTGGCGTAGTGCAGTGTTCGCAGAACGTGGACTAAACGGCCCCCACCACTGAACTGTGTGGATCCTCGCGCAACCAAACTCGGCGTGTCGGTGTGTCCCCACTATCTAGCTTCGATTTCATGCTGGCGGCTGTTGAGCTGAAATCGAGAATTATGTTTCTCTCGACTTTGTGTGAAAGAGGCGCGAAGCAGACGACAAATTCAAAATGATAAAATATATAATTTAAGATATTAGCTTTCTTTCTTTGATATTTTGATAAACACTTACCTAAAATGAATATCTGAAAGATTTCTTTGAATTTTAAGATGATGAAGACACTTGAGAAATAATTTGTTAGTGAAATTTATTGTTCAATAAGTGTTTAAAGTCTCAAAACAAAATATCGATTTATATATTTTTTCGCCCTGTAAATAAATTATTTTAAATTTAAAAATAATATGGACGATAATTCATGTAAAGATAACATAAATCATGAGATTCAATTTTTAACAATAAAAGGTTTGAATAAAATACTTTGGAAATTTTTTTTGAATGTAAATATGCACCTTTTTTTATAATATGTAACATCTTTTCACATGACTAATTGAATATACAAGTGTGAAAAAAGAATTCTATCATTAAAAAATATCTAAATTATAACTAAGTTTGCACACAAAATTATACATTGAGATTTCTATCTTCTGAAGTAAAATTGACAGATTTTATAATAATAAAGTACTAAAAAAAAGTTTTTGAATACTTGGCAACTTTCATATAGCAATTTCAATATATAAGCGTGAACAAAAGGTTTGATTTACAAAAAAAATAAATAAATGTATTTTATTATTATAATTGTTAATTTTGCTTCATACCAAAGAATTCTCAATGCGTGATTTCGCATACAAAATAAGATATAATTTATTGCATTTTTGAATAATCAAACCTTTTATTTATTTACATTTAATACATTTATTTGTTGAAATTGCCATAAAAGATGGCAAGTATAATAAAAGTTCTTTTTGAGGTATTTTATTCCAAAGTAATTTTCATAAATTTTATTTTATGCTAGAGGAATTTAAGGTGTAATTTTCAATACAAAATTAAATATGGCTTTTTATTTTTTTAATAATCAAACGTTTTATTCACAATTATGTATTGAAAAAGAGGCTCCTAAAAAGTGTTACGTATTTTAAAAGCTTTTTCAAAGTATTTTATTACTATAATATCTGTCAATTTTGCTTCATACTGAAGAAATCTCAAGGTGTAATTTCGTATGCAACATTAGATAAAGTTTATATATATTTTAAAATAATCAAACCTCTTATGTATACTTTTATATTGAAGTAGTCATGCGAAGGATATTAAGTATTCTAAAAGCTTTTCCAAAGCATTTAATTTCATGATATATTTTTTTCATATGAAAAAATATCAAAATTTGACATTATTGTAGTATTTTTTTATGAAATTAACATTTTTCTTTCAAATTGAGCTCATTAGATCCAGAATTTTATTAACTTTCATGATATTATTAGGAATTTTTTTTTAGTTCTTATTATCAAAATCAATTCACTTTCAATATAAATAACACAACAGGTGAAATTAAATAATTTTAATTGTTTTTATAAAAATTAAGCCACTTGAACAAAAGCTGAAACAACAAATGGTGAACATTTAATTACCGATGTATTATTATAAAATAATTTCCATGCCTGTATAAATGAAGGGTTTGATTATAAAATAAAATAAATTGTATCTAAATTTGCATAAGAAATAACATCATGAGACTTCCCTGACATGATGTAAAATTGAAAAATATACCATGGAATTGAATGCTTTGGAAAATTGACAAATATAATAATAAAATACATTTATTAATTTTTTTTGTAAATCAAACCTTTTGTTCACGCTTATATATTGAAATTGCCATATGAAAGTTGCCAAGTATTCAAAAAAAAATTCTTTAGTACTCTATTATTATAAAATTTGTCAATTTTACTTCATAAGATAGAAATCTCAATGTGTAATTTTGTGTGCAAAATTAGATATAATTTAGATAATTTTAATAATAGAATTTTTTTTTCACACTTGTATATTCAACTAGTCATGTGAAAAGATGCTACATATTATAAAAAAAGGTGCATATTTACATTAAAAAAAATTTCCAGTTTTTTATTCGAACCTTTTATTTTTAAAATTTGAATCTCATGATTTATGTTATCTTGATATGAATTATCGTCCATATTAGTTTTCAATTTCAAATAATTTATTTACAAGGCTAAAAAATATATAAATCGATATTTTGTTTTGAGAGTTTAAACACTTATTGAACCATAAATTTTACTAAAAAATTATTTCTCAATTGTCTTAATCATCTTGAAATTCAAAAAAATCTTTCAGATAATCATTTTAGGTGTTTATCAAAATATAAAAAAAAAACTAATATCTTAACTATATATTTTATAATTTTGAATTTGTCGTCTGCTTCGCGCCTCTTTCACACGAAGTTCAGAGAAACATAATTCTCGACCTTAGTTCAACAGCCGCCAGCATTAAATCGAAGCTAGAGTGGAGGCACACCGACACGCAACGTTTGGTTGAGTGAGGATTCACACAGTTCAGTGGTGGGGGCCGTTTACGTCCACGTTCTGCAAACACTGGCGTAGTGTGTTCCGGCTGTATGTCTCTCAAGACTAGTTGACGGTATAGTGTGGCCCACAGTGGGTCCACTCATATAGGAGAAAAGGGGAACGAATTATAATGTTTGCTATCAACAAGTGGTGGCGCTACTGTCACTACCGATGTTATTATTAAACTGTTGTAACCATAGCAACCATATCATTGCCAGTTGAAATAATGCAGCCGATGCTCATTTTACTCAACTACCGTTCGAAGTACCTCAAGCGTCGGTAATATATTTATACCTTTCAGGTTAAGCCATTGACGCATTTTGATACCCTGTCGTCGACATTGTTTTACTCAACTCCTTACTATTTCCTATTTAACGCTTATTGATATTCACTTTGGGTAAATTAGGTATTTATCAATTTCATTTGACTTGACTGGGATTTAATAAATGTACGGTTACTAGCTGTAAAATAAATGTCCAAATTCTTTTATTTAATTTTGTTGTTTCCTTTATTAAATTCTCCTTTTGTGGACTGATATTTCAGGACACCATCTGCGGACCCCGCGCTCTAGCAGTGACCCAAGTGTGAGAAGGGGCTGAGCTAGGTCTACTATTCGTGTATACCGGTATTGTGTGTATCCACCGCAAGTTTGATTCGAACTCTATTCTCTAGGCAAAATTACTGGTTTTTTTTCAAAGATTAGGTTTAGCCAAATCTTGTGGCCCCGCGGTGCGTTGTGCCCAGAGGAAAAGATATCCTAGTTGATGGTGATTATAAGGTTTTCCTTATAACATTTTTTTTTGGATCGGTTTGTGAATGACCCATGAAAGGTCTGGCGCCTGTTTTTATTATTGTATGATTTATTGAGCTAATAAGCAGAGTAGGGCCCTGCTTCACCTGTTGCTTTTAAGGGAAACCAGGGGGACACAATACTGAAATGTGAGTTGCATGTGGCACAAAAATTGCAACGTCACAGAAGTTACCAGAAAGATGGCAAAAGGTCATTGAACCAAATGGAAAATATATCATTGATTAAAGTTCATTCCTTGTATTTAAAAAAATATGTTTAATTTGTATAAAAAAATCGGCAATTACTTATGACACAACTCAATATCACTATTTTGAAAGAAACCGATCCTTTGATATAGATACTTTTTTAACGATATTGTATTCGGGATCAGATGGGAAGATTTAAAGTATCGATACTTGTGTATCGATTCTTTTTTCGGTATCGCCCATCACTAAAGGAGCCACATCGGGTGAATAGGGTGGATGTAGAAACAGACCACGCGACTTAATTATACATTAATCCGTTCATGTAAGATAACTTTTTTAATTTAAAAAAAATGTTTTTAAAAATTAAGGAAACGTAATGGAAGACAATAATGCACGTCTTTTTAGTAAAAATTTTGAAAATTTATCGATAATTATAGTTGACTGTAAAGGTTTTTGCAAAATTTTCACTTAAACGAAGTTAAACAAACGTTATTTATAGTCTACTGTTTTATTTTATAAATTTTCAAGAAAATATTTTGTGAAATAAAAAAGTTATCACACGAAATTTTACAGGAATGTGGTCACGTGGTCTGGTTGATCCATAGCCTTTACAGAAAAAATAATTGTCTCAACCCGTAAGCATGTATGATCTGCTACAATCTATCTTTGCATGGAATTCAATCCAGTCAATAATTATAGTCGATTATACTCTTCCTTCAGAGAACATCGTGATAATTAGTTCAGTTGAATTAAATCATCAAAAACTCCTAACAATTAAGCAAGTGAGTATGGAGCTGGTACAAAATTATAATCTGCGATATGCGATATGAATTGATTTGTTCGAATTGTTTGAAATGAGCAATCAAATCCCACTTCTCGCCGTTTAGCTTAGCAAATCGAAGGAAAATATGCAATCAAAAGGCACATCATGAGTTTATAGGACGAAATCATCGGAGGTCTCGTTCACAGGGTTTCGGCACAACCTTTTCCTCGCTAGGCCGAGTTGAACCACCCAGTCTGCGAGGTAACCTCGTGAATTCTCTGGAAGTCCTTTTTCTGGCGGAGTCTCGCTCTAAAAGATTGTGCACATGAAAGAACACTCTTTTTAAGAGCTTCACTCACTGCCAGAAGTAAGCACTGCTTACTGCTTGCTTATTGCCTTGCGATGATTTTTTTTTAAATTATCGAACCTAAGATGAATCCCCCAACACTTTGTTTTTTTCTACATGTGTTCAATACACTTGAGAAATAATAAGAGTAAATCTATCTTATTGTTAGTTTATACTTATATAATATTACATTCTTTGGTATTAAATTGTGATGAACTTTTGTCGCGTCATGTGACCATCGTTATTTATTTATTTATAATATTAAAATATGTAGAACTAATAAAAGATTTTAGCATAATGCATGCATAAGCAACAGCTATTAAAAAGTATTGATTAGATGAAAATTGAATGTACGAAAATGAAATTGTGATAAAAAGAGAGATGATAGTGAACTTATAAATAGAAAACATCGTAAGCCCTTAACTACCTGTTAACGAGGGAACCCCATCGGAATGTGGTAAGTACATAAGAATATCGACCGGAGAAGCAAAGAATAGAAATTAAAAAGTGAATCGACTTGAGAAGAAGGAACGTCGTGGAAAACAGGAGAGGAAAAACGATGTCTCCCCTTTTTTTCTTAAGTACACAAAAATGCCGACCCAAAGGAAAAGAGGCAAGCTCAGCCACGTGCCAAGGTTAGGCCAACATCAGAAGAAAATTAGCAGGAAAAATGTCGAACATAGCCAGCATCAATTTAAAATAAAACCCACTAGTCAGAGCACCTGGAAGTTCCCTGCCAGTATCGATCGAAAAAATGGCGAACATAGCCAGTATCGCCCAAAAATTAAGTGCATATAAGTACCTGCGAATCTGCGAATCTTCAGTTACCACCAGGACATCTTCAGCGCCGGAACTCTGCTCAAAAGATTAGTAACAGAGTTCCCCTCGGACCATCTTAAATTTGAGAACTCTCCTTCGAAGTTACCCCGGTTAACTCATTCCATCTTTTGTCAATGTCTTCCTCATTAAATTAAAATTACATCGAAATTGAATTTAGTGCAACATTGTTGTGAGTTAATAAGTGGAACCTGTGAACGGTTCTTATATTGAAAAGTGTCCACGATTCGAAACCACAGAAGCCACATCGCATATATTGAAAGGTGTATCTAAAACTCACCCTTTGGGATCATCAGTAGTCAAGTCCGGAATTGATTTGTCGATTTGGTGCCTACCTGTCAGAGTTTCCACATATTATAAAGTGAATTACAATAGAAGGTGTGTACCCTTCCGAATTATCAGTGGTTCCAGCCTGGATCTGAGTAAGTCCAATTTAACACTAAACCTACCAGTACCGGTCAAATTGACCGTTTTCAAACTTTTGTAAAATTTACATAAATATTTAAACATTATAATACCGTTATCAAACTATATGACTTTTCTTAAAATATGCATATAATATTTTTTTCACTCTTTACTTCTAGTTTTGTTTTCTCTTTTCGAAAAAAATTGAATAATAAAATCGCTAACTTTTGTTTTATTGACGGTCAATTTGGCCGAGCTCGGTAGGAATAGGTATACAAGAACTGTCGGTAGGTTTAGTGTTAATATATGACCCCGAGAAGGAAATTTTAATGACTCACTATCTTTCTCTCCTATTTTGTACCCATTTAAAATAAAGGTTAATAATTGTAAACTCAGTAAATTTCGAGTTTTATCTTAGTTAGCTACCCTCATCCCAGTTTCGGTTTCGAAATCCTCTGGATTTCTTTACCGATCTAAAACGAGTGAAAATAAAATATTATATTGAAGGAAGGTAGGTGACAGGACGTCATACTTTAAATTCTGAATTGTATAATGTGGATAATTTTGACTTTGCAACCTGCTTGTGAAAACTAAAAATAAACTTAATTCAATTGCGAATTAGTTGAAAGAAGAAATTTAATGTGTTTAACTGTTTCATTTGATTCGTTCGCCCTTACCAGTTACTTAGTTAACACAAGTTCAACACTTGCACGTGCGTAAATCAACATTTAATTATTTAATTGAACATTTAATTGAATGGTTGATTGATAGACCACATATATTTGTACCTTGTCTGAGTTTTTCGTCTCTGATAACGTCTTGAGCATCAAAATCAACTCCATGCATGCGGAAAATTTGTACGACAGCATTACTGAAACCACATTTTGGTTGTTCTGGAACTCCTTTCATGAAGACTACTACTTTGCTGTTCTGTAAGACAAATATAACAACTTTATACTTTATTGTTTATACAAAGGTTCGTGGGGGTAATCAATTACAATCCATTTAAAAAAATGAAAATATAGTTCTATCTAAAAGCTAAATGCTAAGATTCTAAGCGTGATTCAAATGTGGAAAATATGATCCTTTTTCGTAAGAACGATAGATTTGAAACTTCAAAATCGTTATGAAAAAAAATACACAACAATGGACTCTGACCACTTTTCTTCACGGCCTTTCACATATTTAAAATGTACTTAATTATTTATTCATGGTGATCTTTCCTAAAAGTGTTAAATGATGAAGAATGTACGTAATGATTCCTTAGGTATTAGGAAATAATTCGTTTTCTTTGTACATAGTTTGTAACGTGGTAAATGTACGATTTTAAAATGTATTGATAATCTTAAATCAAAATTTTGAAAAAAACAGAATGGTGACCATAAGTATTTCTTTTCACTACCCACAAACAACTTTTATTATCAGAAATTAATATTTGTGTGTTTTGAAAATTGTTAGTTAAAAATTTTAAATAAGAATTTAGAAAAATAAAAATGGGTGACATTCTTTCAATGCACTTCTTCCCGTCTACCTTTCATTTTAAAAAGTAATTTTTGAAATTAATTTTTGGCTTCACTGCTAATTGAAAAAGATTTGGATAAATTCAAAGCAATTCGCTCCTCCAAAATCTCGAGTTGCGCATCTAAACTCAATTGAAAATGATCTTAAATAATTTAAAAAATGTTATTGTAAGTGCACTGGTAATCCATGGCACGTGAACCTGGAATAAAATAAAAATGATAAACATTCACTACAAAAATAATGTTTCGATGAAAAAAATGTTGATGCGGTTGTAAATCATGAAATCAATTATTGCACTCCTCTAAACACCCGTTACGTCACTTCTAAGTCCTTACGAAAAGACCACCAAGTACAAAATTCTTATATACGCAGGGAAGGGCTATGCACGGGAAAAAATGGAAACCTGAGGGCTAAAAACCGATTTGAGTGTGGCACAGGGTGTAGAAACGCCTATTGTATGCAATACAATTCATAAAAGTCATAAATAAGAAAGTTCACTTTTTGGGTTTTGTCGATTTCTTTGGAATCCAGCCCACTGTGCGGCGCAAAGTGGAACAAAACTTGGTTTCCTTGGACAAATCAGTCTGCAAGGCACAATTTTTATCCGATTTTTTGCAAAATTAAAGCTGATTAAATTCTTGAGGCCGATTTTTTTATTAATGTTTTTACAAAAAATTATGTCAAGAAGAAAAGTGGAAAAAGGTATTTCTCTAACAGACCCGGTCCAGTGAACGGTCAGCAGATTCGCTCACCATTCACTGACCGTTCACTGACCATTCGCTGATCTCGTGATAATATGAATAAGATCATGAAAAACATTTAAAATGTTTCAATTATGATTCTGCGGTATATTTTGAGTTCTAACTTACCAAACTTAAATAATAATTTTATTTTTCAGCATTAGAGACTGAAAAAACTTCCTCCTTCCTGGTCCTGCAGATTCGTCCTTTTCTAATCCTTATACAAAATACGTTGAAAGTAAATTCACATCACAGTGTAAAAAAAGCAAAATATATAAATAAAAATGAAATAAAAATAAAACAACTAAAATTCTAAGTCAATTACTTAAAAACCAAAAAATGGAAAGCTGGCAACGGTTTTCTACCATAGGTCCAAAAGCGGTTGACCGCCTTCTTCACGCAAAGATCTTTTTAGTTGACCCCCTACTACATGCACGTACCCCGTAGCCGAAGTCGCAATGGGGTGAACGATGGTCGATTTCACTCTCCATATTTTTGTGAAATCATTGTACTTGCGTATGTACTCTCTTTGAGCCAGCCATTCTGCAGCCATCGATTATGTATTCGAAGGTTTTGTTGGGATTTCCACAGAATCGGCACTTGTCTACGTTATGACAAAGGATGTGCTTTTGTTAGTTCCTAGTGCTGATTACTTTGTCCTGGATGGCCACGACGAATCCTTGCGCTTCCCTAAACGGTCACAAGTTGAAAGCCTCTTTATTCATGTTTGGTTGATCTTGAACCGGGGGGTGCTGTCCGAGAAAAGATTTTTTCCGTCATTCCATAGGAAGTTACTCTGGGGTGAGATGCCTGATGTTTGGGCAATTCGGATCACCCAAATGTAGTGATGTATAGTAGGGTGTTTCACAAAAAATATTTTTTTGGTTGTCCGCGGCCGTATCGCGACAATTGGTTTCTGCAGGTGAGAAAATACTTACCTAATTTTTTCAGATTAAAAAAAAAAAATGTAGAGGTCGCGAGCATCAATTTTATGTAAAAATTAAGATTTTTGTAGTTTTCATTTTTTAAAAGCTTAAATATTAATTATAGAGAAATACTCGATAGATGAAAATGTTCGATAATACATAGCACGAAACTGTCATTTTACAGCTGATTGAAAAAAATAATAATTGGTCCCGGTAGTGGTCACAAAAGGCATGATTTCGTAGTAACATAAAGAGATAAAGACACAATTGTATCCCTAAACATTTTTTATAAGGATTGAAAAAATTACGGGATCTTCTCCTTACAATAGGGAATAAACTGTTATGAAGAAAAGAGAAAAAATTTTAAAACGAAGCACAAGAAAAAAAATATATAATGAAAAAAAAAAAATTATTTGATAATGCGTCTTATAATGGCTTCTTTATCATTGAACTACATCAAGTAATTAATAAACGCCCTATTAAAATTTTCTTAGAGCATTAAATAATCATAGAAAACATATAAACATTTTACATTATCATAAAATAAGTCCTTTAATTATCGCAGATTTACTAGCTGAAGGAAATTGTAAAATGTTTATATGTTTTCTATGATAATTTAATGCTCTAAGAACATTTTAACAGGGCGTTTATTAATTACTTGATGTAGTTCAATGATAAAGAAGCCATTATAAGCCGCATTATCCTCTTATCTTCATAACAGTTTATTCCCTATTGTAAGGAGAAGATCCCGTAATTTTTTCAATCCTTATAAAAAATGTTTAGGGATACAATTGTGTCTTTATCTCTTTATGTTACTACGAAATCATGCCTTTTGTGACCACTACCGGGACCAATTATTATTTTTTTCAATCAGCTGTAAAATGAGATCAAATGAGAGCAAAGACGAATCGTTCTACAAAAAAGGCATCGAAAAGTTAGAGAAGCGTTGGAATGAATGTATTACGCTTGAAGGAAACAATGTTGATGAATATAGTCGAATCAAATTAGTTTAAAATAAATTAAAACAAAATGAATCAAAGTTAAAACGTGCACTGATTCGCTAGATGTACAGTAAATCATAATTTATATGGAGAATGAAAATCTCTTGTAACTGTGGTAAGTTTTACGTTGGCCAAACTAAACGTCCATTGAGAATCGGAATAGATGAACATGAAAAAAACTTCAATCTCAATGAGAAGTTTCATAATGTCATTAGCAAACACCGGGAGAATTATGAAGATGATCAGATAAATCATTTTTTTCATTGGAATGATGTCAAAATTTTACACAAAGAAACACATTTTTTTAAAAGATCCTTTTCTGAAATGGTTTATATAAAAAAAGAAAAGGAAAATAGCCTTAATAAAATCACTGACATTCAACATTTGAATTCATCCTATAATATGATTTTAGATTTTCTTTCATAAAACATTTGGTTTTTTTACAATACTTTTAGTTATTTTAAATTTTCCTCAGATTTGTTTCTCTCCTCTTAATTGTAACTTAATATTATTTGTTTATTTGTATCCAATGGTATTAGCTTATAAGTATACTTGTAATAATGTGAGGTCATTTCTTGTTACGTTTCATTAGTATATATCAATATTTCTCCGTGACTAGTCATTATGACATTTTTCTTTCGAAATTTTAAATTTGAAAGTTTTTTTTTTGTTGCAATCGTTTTTGGTGAAGGAAAAATATTGTTCAATAGGATAATATACGTTTTTATTGGTAAATATTTTTATTCTGGTTTTTATGAAAAAAAGTTAAAATTTTTTATTAAGAAAGATTTTTATTTATGTTTTTATTATCTTCAGAATATTTGATTTGACCTGGCTTTGACCTCATATTACTTTGAAAACATTGTTAATAGGATAATATACGTTTTATTGGTAAATATTTTTTATTCTGTTTTTTTTTTTAGAAGAAGAGTCAAGTTTTTACGAATAAGAAAGATTTTTAATTTTGATTTATGTTTTTATTATCTTCAGAATGTTTGATTTGACGGGGTTTTGACCTCACATTACTTTGAAAAAAGTTGGCTATTTTTACCGTATGCCCTGATGATGTCTGGAGAAGAGACGAAACGTTGGCAAGATTTAAATGAGTTTTGAAACTGATGTCTGATGTGTACCCGCTTATTGACTACATCTAACTTATTAATACTCAGACGTTAAACAATTCTTCTATAGAATAAAAGTATGAATGAAGATATGTTTGGGGGTGGAAATAAGAATAACGGAGGAGCCGGAAGACATTAGAAATTCAAGCGTTCCGAAGAATTTTGGACCGCATCACGGGGGTGGAAGAAACCGTGATAGGCATGGTGGCCTACTGTAGGACTAAGGAGAGAATGTTCCTGACAATCATAGACGGTTTTCATGGGGTGCTGTTCCAGTTGAAAGGACTCTGCTTGAATACGGAGTGGACGAAGGGTTAGATTGTTTCGCTCTAGTGCCATTTAGGAATGGCGGGTGGAAAGAGAAGGAAGCGGGCAATCAAAAGAAACCACGATGTCAAGACCTTCTGGTGAAGCTTAAATTCTCAAAGGAGCGCAGAGAGTAGCTAGATCCCGCTCTCAAAGAGATTATTGGCGCCAGTGGGTCTATCCGACACCTCATCCACAGAATTGAGGTGAAAATTTTGGAAATAGATCCTAGCAACGATGCCGAGGATGCCGAAGAGCCCGTAAGAGGCTTCTTCGAGGATTCTTCAAAGATAAGAGAAAGGCGTATGTCCTTCTGGAGGAGACGTGGGCCCTAAAATTACTCAAGACAACTCACATTAAGATCGGGTGGGTCTCCCGCAAGGTGTCGCAGAAAAACCAGCGTTGCCACAAGTTTCAGTATCCTATTTTCCCTGACTTTTCCCTTATTTTCAAGTTGATTTCCCTGACCAAAATCTATTGTAAGAGGACTCATCTGGGTGGAACTATGTTCCTATTATAGAATATTTGCGTGTTTTTCCCTGTTGTTTTTCAACAGAGAGGATGTTAAATAAGAGAAGGTAAGATAGAAACAACGTATTTTTATTTATTCATATTTTATCAAAACTTAAAAGGAAACGAACTAGTATGCCATAACTTGCATGTTGCTATCGAAAGTTAAACATAAAACATGGCATCATAGGAAATTTATAACTTTTTGGTTATATCAATCACAGCAGGGTTAACTTAAAGAGATCAATCTTACATATTAGTAGTTTCATTGTTTAAACAATTTTCGCATGTTTGCCCCTCAGTGAAAAACTGTGGAAAAATATTTAATATCTTCTGATCTAATTGAGTCTCCACTTTTATTAAATATGCGCTAGTTACATTGTGACATAGCGCATATGATACTTCTTTTTCCACATTTTTTCACTGAGGGGGCAAACATGCGAAAATTGTTTAAACAATTAAACTCTTAATATCTGTAGTTAATTAACAAAATAAAAATTATAAAAATATTTATCTGAAAACCTAACGTAATAAGCTAAAAAATAAAACGAACCCGAAATTGATTTTTTTAAGCACAAGAGACTTCATCATTTTGTCCAATTTTATCAAAAGTTTAAATTAATATATCTCTCAAAAAAAAGTTTTCTTTCGAAAATCCTGACATACGTGTCGATTAAATTAATAAAAAGATACCACAGAATAAAATTTAAGACTTTTAAAAATGTGAACAATTTTTTTTTTTTGAAATCCGTACGATTTGTAAAGGAATGTCCCATATAAGTTACAATAAAAGTTTATGTAATATTATTTTTTTTTTTAAGTACTCATTTCATAATTAGTTTATACATGCTTGTTCTGCAATATCAATTTGACAGAATAGAATAATAAAGATTCGTTGTTCTTATTTCCAAATTACTTTACAGACATTTATTCTTATTATAGCTACTTTTCTTTTGAAAAAAAGTATTCCAGCACGTCATCCTGCAAAAATTTTCGCCAATAACAGAGTAAATAACGAATTACCAGTTTTACTGCCGATTTACCGAATTACGGTAACAAATTAACAGTTACCAAAAAATGGCGGTATCGGCACATCACTAGTCCAGAAGCAAAGGCTGAACCATGTTTGCCTAGCAAGAGGATCACTTACTGTCACTTAGCCGTAAGAATGTGAAACCACGCGAGTATACGCAGAACGTGGACGTTTTCGGCCTCCACCACTGACCCGTGTGGATCTGCACACAATCAAACTTCGTTCAAACGTGGCGCGAAGCAGACGACATATTTAAAATGACTAAATAAATAATTTAAGAAATTACCCTCTTTTTTTAGATATTTTAAAAAACCTTCACCTAAAGTGAATATCTAAAAGATTTTTTTCGAATTTTAGAATGATTTAAATACTTGAGAAGAAAAATTTTCAGTAAAATGTATAGTTCAATAAATGTTCAAAGCTTCAAAACAAAATATAGATTTATATATTTTTTAGTATTGTAAATAAACTATTTCAAATGAAAAATTATGCTTAAAATACTTTATATTAAAATGTTATAATAATAAAGAACATAAATTGTATTTAAATTTACACACAAAATTACACAATAAGATTTTTTTGATAGAAAGCAACATGAAAAAACATTAAATTCCAATCAAATATTTTTTAAAGTTTTTGAAATATGTTTCAAATCTTTTTTGTTTTCGAATCCCAAGTGCGAATAAAAGGTTTCATTGTTTGAAAAGAAATCATGCCTAAATTTGGATACGAAATTACATCATAAGATTTCTCTGCTGCGAAGTAAATTTGAAGAATATTTCGTTCGAATAAAGTGCTTCGAAACAAATTTTTTAATATGTATTTTATTATATTTGGTCAATATATTAGCGTAAATAAAGGGTTAAAATATTTAATAAATATATATACACTATATTTAAATATGCGTGAAATCGAAGCGTGGAAGTGGGGACACGCCGAGTATGGTTGTGTGAGGTTCCACACGGGTCAGTAGTGGGGGCCGAAAAGTTCCACGATCTGAGAACACTTTTGCTAGCCTGTGTCCGCTGGCGGCGAGTTAACCGAGCAAGAAGGAAGAAGAGTTGGAAAAACTGACTGATCATTGATATCTTCAGATGACCATGTAAGTATTTACTGACTTAAAATTTTACATGAAAATTTTTGTTTTAAGTGATCAAAAATTGTTATATTTTTACAATATTTTATGGACGAGTGCAATTTTTAAATTAAATATTTTGTAATTTCTAATTTGTCTGTTCTTCAGAAATCATAGGAAGATGGAATTCCATGTCAATAAATGCTCAAAGTTTTATATGAATATATTACTTACAAAATTTGCAAGTTACATATTCATTAACAAAATACTTTACCTCTGTTGAGCATTTTTATATTTTAAACTCAAAATGTATGCTCAGGCTAAAAAAAAGTGAGATAAAAATGGTTTTAATATAGAATTAAATATATCGATTTTGAAGTTGGAAAATACTTGCCTCAATTAAACTGTTATAAGATCTTGTAAAATTAATGAGAGATTTAAAAACTCAAAAAATAATTTACTAGTAAAATCAAAAGTCAAGAAATGTTAAAAATTTCACGTCAATATATCAATTGAAAAGTTTTGTAGTTTTTAAGTCAACTACTTCATTTGAAAAAATTCTCTTTTTCGTACAGAATTCAATTTTCAAATTAAACATCTGTGCTTAAGCTATATGAAATTAAGATAAAATTATATGATCAAAATAATTATACTTTTTTTTTTCGAATATTTTAAAAAATATTCGCCTAAAACGCTAATTTATGAGATTTTGTAACATTTTGGGAAGATTTGAACGCTGTAAGATTAACTTTTTAGTAAAATTTGGAATAGATGAAATTTTGAAGGTTCAATTGAAAACATTAATTAAACAATGTTTTTATTTTATAACATTTCTCTTCTTTAAAGACCTCCTCGTTTTATGTAAGGATTGTAAGGATCCTCTCTAAAGTCATTCATTTGAAGCGTAAACAACAATAATTTTTTTTCACTCAAATATGTCCAACTTTGTACCTGCAAAACTGTTTTTACGGGGAGTTCTTCTTCATTACTTTAATGTGAAGAAAATTGATGCCGAAAATCATCGTATTTTGGTGGACGTTTATGGTGAATATGCTCTAGCTAAGCGAACGTGCCAAAAGTGATTTGTACGATTTAAAAGTGGTTATTTCGGCTTGGAAGACGAAGAACGTCCTGAGCAGCCGAAAAAGTTTGAAGATGAAGAACTGGAAGCATCACTCGATGAAGATTGTTGCCAAACACAAGAAGAGCTTGCAGAATCTTTAGGAGTCACTCAAGCAGCCATTTCAAAACGTTTACAAGCAGCCGGATACATTGAAAAGCAAGGAAATTGGGTTCCACATGAACTCAAGCCAAGAGACGTTGAAAGGCGGTTTTGCATGTCCGCAATGCTGCTGGAACGCCACAAAAAGAAGTCATTTTTGCATCGGATTGTTACTGGTGATGAAAAATGGATCCATTACAACAACCCCAAATGCAAAAAATCATATGCGAAACCCAGCCAACCAGCCAAATCAACGGCAAAGCCGAATATCCATGGCGCGAAAGTAATGTTCTGTATTTGGTGGGATCAGAAGGGTGTGCTGTATTATGAGCTGCTAAAACCGGGTGAAACCATCAACGGAGAACGCTACCGAACACAATTAATCCGTTTAAAGAGAGCAATGGCCGAAAAAGTCCGGAATCTGCGACCAGACACAAGGCAATAATTTTCCATCATGACAACGCTCGGCCCCATGTTGCTATTCCGGTTAAGTACTATTTGGAAAACAGTGGATGGGAAGTTTTACCCCACGCGCCTTATAGCCCAGACCTTGACCCTTCTGACTACCATTTGTTCCGGTCGATGCAGAACGCCCTCACTGGAATACGGTTCACATCAGAACAGGGTATCAAAAATTGGCTTGATTCATTCTTGGCCGCCAAGTAGGCGCAGTTCTTTTGGGATAAAATCCACAAATTGACAGAAAGATGGGAAAAAGTTATAACTTCAGATAGGCAATACTTTGAATAATACTATTATACATGTTTTCCTTAAATCCGTTTTTCTTAAAAAATTTTCTAAAAAAAACGCTCGAATTAAGTTATAGATCCAATATTTATTAAGAATAGAAGTATTTTAAGTAAGCACCACGGAAAAGATGGACATGAATATGTAAAATTTGAAATACTTAGTAATTACCCTGGCTTGGAAATTGGTCGATGATGAAATGAGTCCAGTTGATTGGATGTGAATACTTGAGTCCTCACTTGTAGACGTTGAAATAATTTCAGTCAGATCGACAATTTGTAGTCCAGCCGTTAACATAGTCGATTCTCTGACCCCAGGTTTTAGAGAGAATTTGGACGGCGATTCCCCTTCACTTTTTACAGTCGTTGAACTTGGCATCCAATTAGAACTGGTCCGACTAGCAGTGGATAATTTGATGAGGCACTGACTGAACTGCACTGACTGGACTGAACTCGCGGTAAGAAATGATGACACTGAACTGGATCATATTGGAACTTTCGCTTTTTATAGAACTTTGAAAGGTCAACTATGAGGAGCTACATGTTATGACCAGTCGCATGTTATTACAAGTTACATGTTGTAACTGTAGTGTGCGTGATGTGTGCTTGAAGTAGTGCGTTGGTACTGTAGGGCTTCATTCACCTTCTCTCTGGGTCAGTCGATTTGTTACCATATGTGGGTGTTATGACGACACATGGTAATTCCATATTGATCATTCTGTTGATGCGTCGATCTGGCTATAAGTTGCGTCGATAAAATCACGCACGCGGTGATGTTATCTTGATTCCTTCATTGGTCCCCTATTTTGTTTGCTACTCGAGGCGGTAGATTCGCGGGACGTGACAATTATTTTGTGTCAAAAATTTCGTTGAAACAGTTATTGGAATTAACATTTTTAATTTTTTTGTTGTAATTAATAAAAAGAATTATAACAATATGTTATCTTTAACAAAAGATAAGACAATTTGGGAGTATTACGTCGTGGATTACATGTATGTATAGTAATAATAATAAAAAAAGTTTGATTATCAATAATTAGACAAATTCGCAAACAATATGATTGTTGAACAAAAATGGAAAAATTATAAAAATTTATTAATTTGATATAAAATATTGGAGAGTAATTTTCAAGTTTTACGATCGTTACTGTATACATTAGTAAAAAGAAAATAAAACCAACAATAAACGATGAAGTTATTTATGAATAAACTAAGTTTACTTGGCCATCCAGATGATGGGCACAAGCATTAATAAAATTTATAAACTTTACCCTTTTCAATTGACGCTGAAAAACGATTACTTCTTAAATTATTAACAACTTTAATCAATAGATATTCAATTATTTCTCCTGCACAGCCAAGCTTAATACTGTTAGACAACTTCGGTAAAATGCAAACTTAATATTTATATGTGCAGGTGCACTTCAGTCGTAAGCTCGGTAGGAGCCAATATGGCGTCGATCCGCCTTTATGATATTTTCTAAGAAAATACTTATTTAACAACAAAGATAAAGCTATTTATTGACAAACTAAGTTTACTTAGCCATCCAGATGATGAGCACAAGCGTTAATAAAAATTATAAACTTTATATCTTTGCGATGATGCTAAAGACAATTATTTCTTAAATCGCGAACATAAATTGGCCACAGATTGCATTGGAGTCAATATGGCGACTAACCTATAATCTATCGCGTTCTTGTAATAATAGTTTCCTACTTGAGTATTTACGCACTTAGGAGCCAATATGGCGACTAATCAGGTACCTATTGGCTAACACTCTTATTGGTCGCGGTCTTTACCCTATACTGGAGCCTGGGGCAGCGTACCTAGCGGGTGTGTCGTTAAATTAATTATCGTCTTCTGGAGCCTGGGGTAGCGTACCCAGAACGATTTAACAAATTAAAGAATTAAAGTATGATCTGAAGCCTGAGGCAGCGTACCCAGAATCACTCTACAAAATAATTACCACTGCTTCCTTCGTAGTTGACCCTTTATTTCACCGAAGGTGTTTGAAATGTTCCAGATGTCGCAGACTGTTGTGGCGATGGGTGGTAGAACCCTGGCTGGAGATACTGCTGACAGTTGTGAGTGCTCCGTTATAGACACGCGGTTTCGGGTCTACGGTGGGCAGGCTCGCGCTGCGAGCCTAGCGGAGACTGTCGGTACCACTTCTCCTGCGTTCCTACTGCGCCGAGTGTACTATGTCGCTAGTATGTCGTGGGCACTGTCAGCTGATGTGAATCGTGACCGTTTCATCCTCTTGAGGTATAATGAATTGTTTAGGCTTTTTGCCAATTTTCTGTCTTTAATTTTTTATTTGGATTTCTTTCAGAAAGTCCAAATATTCAGGATCAGTGTCAGAATCGGATCCTAGTTCTACTTGACTTGGCTTCTTCGTATATATTTCCGAAAATTCATCTTCCATTATTTGTTCCCATGGACTACCTCTCTTTATTTATGTTTGAGAGGGGGTATTTTTAAAATCTGTAAGTACATTCTTTTTTGGCCTACCTCGCGATCTCTTGATGGGAGGTTCAAAAGGTATATTTTAACTTGAATTTTCTAGATTTTTAGGTTGATTTGGACTTTTCATTTGTTCTTGTTTATTCTTTTTACCCCTAGTAATCATGGTTTTCCATGGCGAATTTTCATAATTTTTTCCAAGTATTGGACTTAAGAGTATAATAGTCATAAACAGAAGCTTTGATGCTAAGAGTTTCAATAAACTTGTATATTTCAGAAAATTGTTATAAATGTTATCAAATAATGCTTCATTGGGAGAAACGTTAAAATTTTCTAAAAACTTAGGATTTATATTTAATATTGGATCTTGTGGGGATTCGCTAGTCATTTATATCATCTTGGGTGAGAATCGAATTGAAATATTCTCTTTTGGAATTATTTCCTTTTGTGATATTATTTTTTTTCTTTAATTTTTATAAAAGTATTCTCAAGATTCATTTTTTCCTGAGATGTCATAAAAGTATCATCATCTTCGTGTAAATTTCTTGATTTTTCTTCATTAACAATAGGGTTTCTTGAGAGAGCGTCTGCATTGACATTCATTTTTCCTACTTTGTATACTACATCAAAATCATATTCATCGAGTTTTAACCTCCAGCGCGAAACTCGTGAGCAAGGATCCTTAGAGTTTTGAAACCAAACAAGTGGTTTATGATCAGTTACTAGGGTAAATTTTCTTCCATATAAATAAAGACGGAAATGAGTGACACAAAATATTATTGCAAGTGATTCTTTTTCAAATGTGTCATATTTTTTCTCAGCGTCACTTAAACTACGTGAAGCATATGCTATTGGCTTATCTTTGCCTACTTTACCTTGTGATAATATACGGGGCAAAATTCGTCAAGTGTACCCGCCTAAAAACTTTTTGTCTCCGATTTCCTTGAAAGTCTACGAAATTATTGTCCTAGTGAACCTCTTTTAATTCCCCTAAGAGAACGACTCTAGTACGATGGTTGTCAGTATACAGGGACTCGAATTTTCAACCTTTTACCGCGCACGCTGATACTCAATTAACCACAACTTCTACAAAAGTTATCCAAATTAATTTTTTATGGAGGTCTTGGAAACGTTCTTTCATTAGCTTGACGGTTAAAGCAATAGTTTTAGATTGAAAAAATTATTTGAACTTCATTTTTTAACTTTAAACATATTTTTGAGTTTTTCTCCAAGTGCGGCCGTTAATTTTCTTTCCAAAATTATTTTTAAAAAGAAACTTGAGTTTTCCCTTTAAAATGAGCCAGGGTCGAAAGAAATTGGTGGAGATATATAACACTTCTTGTGCGCGATTTCTGCGTCGCAGTGCAGCTAGGCGCCACGATCACGACATACCGTCCATTGGGAAATCATTTAATTGTACTTTGAATAATTTGTTCATAAAACTGTTATTTTTGGCTGGTACGAAATTAAAAATAAAAATTAATTTGTAATTTGGGGTGATTTTTTAGTGTGAGTCCCCTCGCCTCTCACATCGAAAATTGAGTCAAATAATTTGCTTATTACAGTGTATGTGCACTTCTCTTTCTTCTTTGCCTCACAGTTTTTTTCGGGAAAACATCACATTCTAATGATAACGAATATTTTCTCAACATGAAAGTTAGTTCAGCAGAGGGAACGAAAGAGTGATATTTTTGTGTACCAGGCACTGTGTTTGCTGATGCAAATCCACTCTTAAGTTCTTGAGCTGTGATGGCGTGATTTCCTTTGGGACTAAAGAATACTAAAGTTTCAACAAAATTTTTCTTTGCCCATTGATACAAGGCATCAGCAGTCAAAATCGGATCTTTAGATGACGCTTGTAGGCTAGCACGCGCTGTGAGTCTTTTTAAATTTTCCCCAATACCATCACAAGGGCCTTTTCCGTGTGCCGTTGCATGGAAATGCCACTCGGCTGGAATACCAAAATCCATTTCATGGTGGAGCAAATTGATAAAGTTATATTTATTTTTTAAGTGCTGGACGGCTCCATCTGTAAAATAAACCATTTTTCTGGATTGAAAATTCTCTTTCAAATAGTGTGTAATAATTTTTTGAAATTCGTACACAGCAATTGTGTCATGAGTCAAACAGTCTGATAACATAGCACGACTGCGGTGCTTTAGAATGTTGTCCTCCTTATAATAAATTAGCACTGTAAAAATGGTAGCTTGATCATTGTTCCAATAAAATGACTGAGCTGCATTCTGGACTAAAAATGCATAGTTTTCAGCGAAATCACAAAGGATAAGAAATTCTGCTTCTTTCAGTGTGTCCTTAAGGTTTTTGAAGAAATACGACTGTTGTTTGGCTGTAAAAGAGTGAGGTTTAAGCTTAAGCAAGCGTTCGCAAATCTGTTCAGCAAAATCTTCAGCATCTGTTATTTCCGTTGGTAACGTATTTCCTTAAGTGCCCCAAGATTTCGGAGCAAGAGTTAAAAGTAACACTTTTTCTGAATTACTTGCAGAGTTTAAAAATTTTTCTTTTATTTGTTCAAGAACCTCCATTCCGGCGTAATGATTTTCATCAGAACAATCAGTTTTAGATTTTTCAAACTTGGATGTCGAAGGATCGGCAACGATATCGTCGTCTTCCATAAAAATATCATTCTCGAGAATAGGAGGTGAATTATCGTTGATCAGTGAAGCATCTTCAATTGTTGGATTAGTATGAGAATACAAAGAGGATAGCAATGCAAGCTGAGAAATTTCTTTTCTGCAATTTACACACAGTTTCGGATCGATGGGTATACTGGGATACTTCTTTTTGAAGAGTTGCAGAAATTGTTCTTAAACTGCACGGATCACGCTTGTGATTTTCTTTAGAAAAAGGATTATAACAGCGACGACCCGAGCTGGTTCTTCTTGGCATGATTGAAAATTAAGCAGAAGAAAAAGCTAAGTTGAGGCACTGAATAACAATGCAAGTCCAACGACGGAAGGTGGGTAAGTGTTCGAAATATAGTATTCAAGTAATACTATGTCTATTTTGAATAATGAGAAAAGTAAATGAGAATAAATAATATACGGGAAAGTAAAAAACCTACAGTATTATGACGTCGAAATAAGCCAAAGCTAAGTCGCATAAAAGCAATTTCTGATCGAAAAATAATTGGCAATTATAATAACTGACAATGCATTTTGTTGCGAGAGAGATATCGAAGACATCCATCTAGTGGTAAATATGTGTACTAATTTTTTCGGCGGGTTTTTCAAATTCTCTCTAAAGTTTTAAAAATGAAGTATCGACATAAAAGTGGATTTTGGTTGTCCAATAAATAATAAAAATTATTATCCGTGAAATAATTTATAACGATAATAATTATTTGGTTAAAAAATGTAGTCTGTAGTCGATTATTTAGTCTATAGAAACCGTACATTCTGAATTTTAAGCATGGGCGCTCGCGAGGCAGAAGCCGCACGCAAGGAGTGTTATATATCTCCAACAACTTCTTTCGCCCCACTTTCGACCATGGCCATTTTAAAGGGAAAAAATCAAGCTTTTTTTTAAACATAATTTTGGAAAGAAAATTAACGGCCGAACTTGGAGAAAAACTTAAAAATATGTTTAAAATTAGAAACTGAAGCTCGAATAATTTTTTTAATCTAAAACCATTGCCTTCGGCGTAAATCTGATGAAAAAACGTTTCCAAGATCTCCATAAAAAAATTAATTTGGATAACTTTTGTAGAAGTTATGGTTAATTGAGTATCAGCGTGCGCGGTAAAAGGTTGAAACTTCGAACCCCTGTATACTGACAACCCGTCGTACCAGGGACGTTCTCTTAGGGGAATTAAAACAATCATCGAAAATTATCTGCAGCGATTTAGCTCATTTCTGACTCAATGGCTTTGTTAATAAGCAAAATATGCGTTATTGGTCAGCAACAAACCCAAATGTGCTTCTTGACACCGTTGCATCCGCAAAAAGTGACTGTTTGGTGCGGTTTTCATGCCGGAGGTGTGATTGAGCCGTATTTTTTCGTGGATGAAAACGACCGTCATGTTACCGTCAATAGAGAGCGCTATAGTGCTATGTTGGAAAATTATTAATTATTGATTATTGAACTTGACATCAACAATATGTGGTTTCAACAAGACAGTGCCTCTAGCCCCACAGCACGAGTCACAATCGATTTATTGAAAGGCAAATTCGGTGAACGTGGTATCTCGAGAAATGGTGCGGTCGAATAGCCGCCTCGTTCATGCGATCTAACGCCATTGGATTTCTTTTTATGGGGACATATCAAGTCACTGGTCTATGCCAACAAGCCAGAAACTTTAGACGACCTCAAAGACAACATCCAACGCGAAATTGCCAACTTTCCGGTCGAAATGTGTCCCAGATTGGTGGAAAATTTGGTTCAAAGAATCGACCGCTGTAAACGGGCTCTTAGTGGTCATATGACCGATATTGTATTTCATTCATAAAATGTAATGCTTGCACTACACCCACAATAAATTTGGAACTCAATATCTCAAATATTTATTTTTTTTATTCATAGATAAAATTCCTATGTCCCTACTGGAAAACCCTTTACTTGTCCCATTGTAAAAAGTGGTAAATTATTTATTCCTGTAAGTTTTAACACTATTTTTTTATCTATGGGCAATTTAAGGTTTACGGCATTTTGTTTAACCAAATTTCGACCAGCACCGGCATCTATCATCATACGAGCAGGCCTTTGAAGGCCTTCTGCGCATATCATTATCGATGGAATTGTACTTGGTTTGGAAACGCTTATCTTTATGGCCGGTTGATCGTTAGAAGTGGATGCTTCTGGTTCTTGCCTTATGCTTTCCTCAGTGCATCCGTACAGGGGAGAGCGTTTTAGTTTTCTGAATGTTGAGATTGTTGTTCATTTAATATAATATTACAATTTGTTATAACATGTTCTGGTTTTTACAGTAGTTGCATATAACTTCTGACTTTTTAAAATAATTTCGATTATGTCTACTTAATTGTTGATTTCTTATTTCACGTTGTCTGTTTTGATTTAAAAATTTCTATGAGTTGCATACCTGTTGTGACCTAGATTTTCTTGTCTATTATCATAATTTCTGTTTCTCAAAAAATTATTATTATTGTATTGTAATTAAGTATCTATTGCTGTTGGGATGATTATTTCTGTTATTTGAAAAACTATTGTAATTGTTGTTCCTGTTGCTTAAAACATTGTTATTCGGATAATTGTTTTGTGAAAAGTTATTTTCATTATAAATATTGTATCTGTTTACTAAAAAATGTTTATTCCGATAATTATTTCTTCCCGCATTATTTCTATTACTTTCTCGTTGTTGGTAATTATTACTGAACTGTTGATTTTGCATAGCCAAATAAGGATTCTGTTTTTTAGAAACGGCTTCTTGTGCTTTGGTTAAATTATAACAATTTTCAGCAACATGACCTAGTTTTTTACATATTATACAATTTATTTTCTTATATCGTGCAACATTGAACTGCGTTGTTTTATTATTTTTAATATATGATATATTTTATTATATATATTTATATATTTAAAGAATTTGAAAATCTTTCTGTGGAAAAAATGACGCTTTCGACTGCGCTGGGATTCGAGCCCAGGTCTTTCGATTGCCGGTCGACTGCTCAGTATAATTTTAAATGATCTGAACTTTTATTTCTCCGTAGTGCAGAAGATGCTGCCAAGTCTCTTTATACGTTGATTGTGTCATTGAAAACTGCTTTAAATCTTTCTTTTGTTCTTACTCGAATTTCTAATTCAGGACGCAGACCGCAAATAAAACAGTGTGTTACGTCCGAAAACGCAAAAATGTACATCAAGAGTAATGATATTCGCTTTTAGGTCAACGCCCATGCGCTATAACCTAGGGAACGACCTAGCGTGATTACAGGTTTCCGCAACAACCTTAATCATAAGAAAATTCGCCTTCTAGCTAAACGACTAATTAAATGAGTAGAGAAGATAGCTTTGACGCTATCTGTAGATTTGTGATTTGTTTATCTCAAGACCAAGAGTCAATTCACTAATTAAATTTATCACCCATCCCAAATGGTCTGCTAAAGCATTTGACTTAATTAAATCGATGCAAAGCTATATTGGAATGTTTAGCACTAGATGTAGTACATTTGGATAAACGAAGAAGTTGATTATAAAATGAATTCAATTCGACTATGTTACGTCCCGAGGTAAGGCGAGGGTAGGTTGGGAAAATTAGGAAAAGGGAGGAAAGTTTTCTGATTAAATCAGAGTGGTAAATTCTGATTATTTATATTTTTGTGGGATCGTGGTCACTAGTCAAACCTATGCGGCTCGAGCTGTTCACAATAATAACAAATTTGATTATATTGCGGTGTACAAGCTTTATTAATTACAAGATAGATATACAATAAGTTTTGAGATGCTTATGTGTATGACTTATACTACTTCCCAGGATGAGAAGGCAACATTAAGGGTTTTATGCGTTTATGAGTTAATAATACAGGTTTTGAGATGTTTATATATGTAACTCACGCATTAAAAGTGTGCGTCTATATAAGTGAATAATACAGGTTTTGAGATGCCTATATGTGTGACTTCCGCGTTTAAGTGTGTGCGTCTACAAGTTATTAATACAGGTTTTGAGATGCCTATATATGTAACTTGTACGTTTTATGCTAATATACTAGGTTTTGAGATGCCTAGGTATACAACTCACGCACTACAATTGGCGTTATAGTTAATATAATAAGTTTTGAGATGCTTATATATATATATATAACTTACGCTTTTTCCTTGCTTGGGAAGGCAAGAGAAAGAGTTTCGTCGTATATTTCTCCTTGTTGATAGCTGGAAAACGGCACAATCCTGGCTGGAGTTAAGTAGTGCTAGTCAAGTAGTATAGGAAGCGTATCAGACAATCCAACTTGCTTGCTAAACACTGGTTAAGTTCGTTTTCTGTAGATTTAACTCTCAGAACTCGACTTAATACGACGATACACGTATTTAACGGCACTTATTAATTCACGACCACCGGACTTGCACCACTTAAGGACCAGGGATTTTATTTACCAAGTACCGAGGTATTCCTTGTGTAAGATACCGAATTACGAATATCGAAGGGTCAATTCGTGACACCGACAGTATGACTTGCGGACGGAGTGATTACCGACGTTAAGATGTTGAAGACTGAACAGCTACTAGCGAAAAGACAACCTCCAGAGGTAAATCTGGGGTTTATATATTATTGATTATTCCTATAGTGGGAGAGCATTCATATTTTCGTGGATCGGCACGTACCTTGCTACTCGATGGATCAGCACGCGTCTGGCAGCAGTGTCATTGACCATACTTCCTGACAATCGCGTAAATGCATGAACTCGCGGCGCGTTCCCACACAGGTCATACTATCGGGATCAAAGTTCGTTTACGCTCAATGCGGTACATCTTTCTCTCGTATTTTCAGCTATGTTACTTAATATGTATATGTTGACAGGTCGGTGCAATTGTACTAAGTTACAAATGCACTGACTCATCTATTATTTTATACATTAGTTTTTAATCTTATTTCCTTATTGTATTTATGTAATACATAATCTTCTAGTGTCTATATTTTGAAATATTATTTACGTTATCTTGCGAATCCCCAATAATGTGATTGATGTTATTGATTATCCATTATTGGTCCTTGCCGATTATTATGTACTAGTATTTGATTATTATTATTAATTATTTAACGACTGTTGTTAACAATAATGAATTTTATTGTTATTTATTTTCGTTAAATAATTATTAATGTTACTTATCTGATTTCCTACATTACCGACGGCAAGGCAGTGTTCTTGTTTTATGCAACTCGACTGCCTTGTCGATCTCAGATAATTTCTGACAGGTGTTTCCTACTATCAGTGTTGTAATGAGGAGACATGTATCAGTTATATCCCTGAGCGTTTACTGGGTTGCCTAGGCACAGGCGAAAGGAATTAAAATTTTAAAATATCAGGGATGTAACAGTCCTCTCTCCTTAGATTAATCATCGTCCTCGATGATAATATTATTTCTTTATCTTCCCCTTTTCCCTTTCAGACATAATTAATTAATTTAATTATTATTTTTTTTTTTTATTTTTAATTTATTTGGCTATAACATCAGGAGAGGCACCGCGTCGGTTTCGAATTCCAAGTGATATTAATTTCTGTCTCTTGCTGGATTGTGTATTTCTCGTGTAATTGATCATGTTTTGTGTCTATAGTGAACTTCTGATTCTCGGATTGACATAGGTGAGTATGATTTATCCTTGACTCTTAACTTATGTTTCCCTGAATTGTCATCTTTTTGTTCTTATTTTCTCTTTTCTTATTTTGCATAGGTAGGTTTTAACGTCTGTCATCAATTTTTGTATGGCTGGACGATTCCTTACTCGCAGTGGTATTTGAACAACGCCCATGAGGTCAACGATTTGACCATGGATCGTGGAGAACTTCGACTTCACGGTGAGTAATTAATTTCTTTGAGTCATCAGTTTTTGTGATTGTTGGTGGGGTGTTCTATTATTTAATAAGTTTCCTGGGTTGAGTCTCTTACATTTCGGTGCGCGATGTCTGAACCCCGTGAGAGTGATTGTAGTGCCGTGTTTATCGACGAGTGTATCTCGGGCCAGTCCTCTTCTTGCATTACCGGGTCTGATAGTCAATTTTATTTAGATAATTTTGATTTTAACTTATTTGAATCGGGTCCATCTTCTCCGGATTATTCCCGCGGTACTTTGTCTACTATCTCGGTAACTGAGAGTTTGTCGTCTCGAATTTCCGCGCTTGAGGATTCGGCGGGAATTCATCAGTTTATTGTTTGGCGTGTACCGGTCTGTCAAGTTGTTCCTGTGCTCATTTCGTTGGCAAGGGAGCTCCTTGGATTGTCGGTGACGGATTCGGATTTTTGTATTGTTCATCGATTGAAGAAATCGTATAATGGGGTGTTAATCCGCGTTCCTTCTAGAAAAATTAAGGATAGTTTTGTTGCTCAGCGTTCTATGCTCGCGCTAAGGGGTTGCTTTGTTGATCTCGCGTAGGTTAGAGTCATTTTTCCTTGTTGTGTATTCAAGTTTTAATTTATGGTGTTTTATTCTCTTTTGTATTGTTGCAGATTCCTATCAACGGGCTCCGCAGGTTCCTGCTCCAGGGTTGCTGAGGCAGGTGTCGAACCTGGTGGATACCCTGGTGTCCTGGGTACGACTGATGTGGTTTCTTATCTAGGAGCGACAGGTGGGTCCACCGGAGTCCGAAGAGGGTCCGTCCTGGCGCATCCCTGCGTCAACTGCAGATCCATCTGCTATGGAGGCGGCATCGGCGGATCTTGTGATTCGTGAGGCGTGATAGGAGACCTATAACCTCTGTGAGGAGCTTCATAGCATGGTGTCACGGGATATCTCGCCCTTACCTGCCCAAGCGTCTCGTTGCTGTTCTCATTCAGCACCCTCAGCTTATTGTTTGGGGTAGTTTGCCTAAAATTATCCTCTTTCTTTTTGTTATATATTTATTATATTTTTCTTCTTGTTTATCTCTTTCTTTGATTAATTGATTTTATTTTATTTTTCAGGATACAGAGTACTGAGGAGCGTTTTTGCCGGTGTGGGCGATTTATCCGGTTACCGCACTCGAGAGACGTCATGAGATGCACCTGTGGCTCACCTTTGGTGTCTTATGAAGGTTAGTTTTTTCCTTGGTTCTTGTATTTATTTCCTTTTAATTTTTGTCCTGAAGACCTTTTATTAAAATTTTTGAAATTTTGTTTCAGCTCCTAGGTCCGTGGTTGCATATCGTAGGCGTCCGATTCTGCGAGGTTATCGCCGGGTTCCAGCTCGTAGAGTGCCATACCTGCCTCGCGTGTAGTGTGTTTTTTGCTATATTTTTTCATATATATATATATATTTTTTTGTATGTATTTTAGTGTATATGTATTTTTAGGTGTAACTCTTATGATGTGTGTTTTGTTTATCGTGTATTTCTAGTGTGAGCTTGTGTGTGAGTGTGTTTCCTTTTCTGTTGTACATTAGATGTTTATGTTTCCAATAAATTTTATTTTGTGTGATTTGAAATGGTTTGAGATTAGTGAAATTGGTCCTCCGATCAATTTCATTTTGATTTATTTGGTAGTAATTTCACCAATCTCAGAAATCTTTTTTTTTCTTGATTTTTCTTTTCCTCAAATCCTTCTCCTGTCATTATTAGTGCTAATTTTAGTCCAGTCGAATTAGCATGGAAAGTTGGGAAACATGGATGTGAGAGCAAGACCCTGTGAAAGTGCTTGCAAAAACGAATCTTTTAGCGCTTTGAACGCTTCAATTCGACCTTCCAATCTGAAATTATTGAATCCCAAAGTCGGCTGCATGTGAGTGAGATTTGAGCAACAATTAAACGAAACAAAAAATTCCGGCGTATAGCTTTATTAATTTACTTTCGATATATTGTTGAAGAAAACCGATTACTTTGACGATCTATGTGCAATTAATTCTAACAGCTAGGCAAACGCGCGCGGGAATGGCCAAAATCGGAGTGGAGGGAATCGGTCAGCATGGCGCAAAAACTTGATTCGGCGCCTTCAAAATCGTCGCGCGCTCTTCACTGCCACTTATCTCGGCTTCTAATCGACCAAATTTGACGTTTATTTTTTTAAATCGATATAGCAAATCAAGAGGAATCTAATGGAGCACATACTTATAGTCTGTTTTTAAAATTTTATAAATGGTTAACGTCATTTGGGATTTCTCTAATTTTGACATTGCACAATCATACAATTTTCGAAGATAATTCCTAAATACGCAAATACTTTTGCAAATCGTACACCCATTTTGAGTTCAGAATTTAGATTTACACAAAATTTTTTTACAGCTTCTTTTTAATAAATTAACCAACACTTATATCGGGATTTTCGAAAAAAAATTTTTTTGAGAGATATATTAATTTAAATTTTTCATAAAATTGGATAAAATGCTAAATTCTCTTGTACTTAAAATTCATTATCTCTGGATGAAATAATCTAATCGATTTCGGGTTTGTTTCATTTTCTAGCTTATTACGTTAGGTTTTCGGATAAATATTTTTATAATTTTTATTTTGTTAATTAACTACAGATATAAGTGGATACTTAATGAGATCGGAAAATATTAAATATTTTTGAGCGCGCGACGTGTTTAATCATTTCCGAATCGAGCCGCAACTAGCCTTCCTCGAGACATAATGTGCTTTTAGTCGACTCGAACATGATTAAACACGTCGCGCGTTCAAAAATATTTAAAATCTTCCGATCCAATTAAGTCTCCACTTTTATTAAATATGCGCTAGTTATATTGAGACATAGCGCATATGATACTATTTTTTCCAAATTTTTCTACTGAGGGGGCAGACATGCAAAAATTGTTTAAACAATTAAATTGCTTATATATGTTATTAACAAAATAAAAATTATAAAAATATTTATCTAAAACCTAACGTAATAAGCTAGAAAATGAAACAAACCCGAAATTGATTTTATTGTTTCAACCGGAGATAATGAATTTTAAGTACAAGAGAATTTAGCATTTTATCAAAAGTTTAAATTAATATATCTCTCAAAAAAATTTTTTTTCGAAAATCCCGATATAAGTGTTGGTTAATTTATTAAAAAGAAGCTGTAAAAAAATTTTGTGTAAATCTAAATTCTGAACTCAAAATGGGTGTACGATTTGCAAAAGTATTTGCGTATTTAGGAATTATCTTCGAAAATTGTATGATTGTGCAATGTCAAAATTAGAGAAATCCCAAATGACGTTAACCATTTATAAAATTTTAAAAACAGACTATAAGTATGTGCTCCATTAGATTCCTCTTGATTTGCTATATCGATTTAAAAAAATAAACGTCAAATTTGGTCGATTAGAAGCCGAGATAAGTGGCAGTGAAGAGCGCGCGACGATTTTGAAGGTGCCGAATCAAGTTTTTGCGCCATGCTGACCGATTCCCTCCACTCCGATTTTGGCCATTCCCGCGCGCGTTTGCCTAGCTGTTAGAATTAATTGCACATAGATCGTCAAAGTAATCGGTTTTCCTCAACAATATATCGAAAGTAAATTAATAAAGCTATACGCCGGAATTTTTTGTTTCGTTTAATTGTTGCTCAAATCTCACTCACATGCAGCCGACTTTGGGATTCAATAACTTCAGATTGGAAGGTCGAATTGAAGCGTTCAAAGCGCTAAAAGATTCGTTTTTGCAAGCACTTTCACAGGGTCTTTTCAGATTTAAAATATGTCAAAACACCGCGGAGTTATTCATTTGTCAATTAATGTAAAAATTACAACCCCCTTTTAAATAATCGTTTGGATGTGTTAAAAAATAAAAACTACTCATCTAATCATTGCATATGATAGTGTTATACTTGCAGTATGTGTAAAAAAATCATGCTATGTGTGAAAAAGTTTTCCTGGTGTATGTGTTAATTCTTAAAAGTTATGTTATTTTGAAAATTCTTAATTAACAATTACATTACTCGGTAACTAAAAGAGATATTGAACTCGAGTTTTCGGCATTCGAAGGGTCAAGAATTGAATATTTTAAAACCATAACAATCATTTAAATATATTAATATTTTCAATTTTAAATGCCCATGCAAAAAATAGCTGTTTTTCGACTATTTTTTATTTATTGTTCGGCCACTGAGGCAGAGGAAAATTAAATCTTTCAACTTCAAACTACAGCATTTTGTAGCAAATTTTGTGCTCTACAACTTTACAATAAAACAATTTCATCATAAAATTGATATTTTAAGAGTAAAATGAGAAAATGTATTTAAAAAATGGCCTATTTTCGCACTTTTTTGCTTTCAACATTTGTTTTACAAAACGCACAAGGAAATTCGAGGCACAAAACATGGTACGTCAATTACTATGATATTTTTGAGCGATTCCAATAAAAATCTCGGATCTTGCTCTCACATCCATCTTGAATTCTAATTCGACTGGACTATTTTGTCAAAAATTACTTTATTATCAAGTAAATTTTTATTTATACTATTTCACTTTCTTTTGCTGAGAATTTTTTATTTTAATAGTTAACTAATTGGAAGTTTCTCGGAATTTCTGATTCAGGTCTTCTCATTTCTTATAATTGATTACTAATCATTATTATTTAAAACCTATGAATTCGTGAAATTTAAATATTTATTCATAACACTGGTCTAATTTTATTCTAATTTGGTCATTCTGATCAGGAACTCGCTAGTTTAGTAGTAATATTGATCCTTTTTGATTTTTGAATTTTACCTAAAATTATTAACAATTTTTAATAATTGAAGTGCGAGTTTCTGATCAGGAGTACATAACCTTCAAGCTGGTTGGTGACGATGATGGGCATGATTGTCATCTTGTCGCTTCCATTGGCATTGAGAGGTGGACCGTTGCTCTTCATCTATTCTGCGGTGTCAGGTTACATGCTCGGTGCCATACTGCTTCTTCTCTTCGTATGATTATTTCTCGTGCTAGCCATTTTGTCGGGAGCGCCTTATCTCGTTGAGGTAAGTTTTTCCTGATGGACTGCATAAATGCTGCGCAGGTCAATCTAATTACAGGCGTCGCTGACTGGTACTGTAGATTTCTTTCTATTTTAGTTATTTTTTTTTTATGAAAAAATTTTTTCGTGTAACTTTCCGTGTCCTCCCTCCTTAGATTTGTCAGCGTCCTCGATGACACAGGAGGTGGTGTTTTAAGCAATTCGGATATTTCGGATTGGAAATTTAGTAGTTTCTGTTTGTACTCGAATTTCGGGGATGTTTACTGGCTGTAAGTATTGTAGTTCTCTTGGTGCTTCTTCTTTTCTTGGAGTTCTTTTTAGGGTTTTCAAACATTTTAGGATTGAATTTTTTACAAAATAACTCATTATTATTATTATTATTGCACTAGATCCTCCTGTCCCGTATTTATTATGTAGTTGTTTATTAAAATTTTGTTCTTCGAATTCTGTCAATTGTTCTTCTATGCTTGAAAGTAATTCGTCTGTGTGGAGCCTTTTCCAATTCCCTGTGTGGGATTTTTCCCACGTAAAAGGTTTTATTTTAGGAAGTTGTTGAATTGTGTCCAACTTTGGAAGAATTTCAGTTATATTGAAAGTAAAATTAGGGTTGTAAATATATTCTTCTGTCCTTTTATTAATCTGAGTTTCGGTTAGGGTGGTATATTTCGTCCTTGCAGTACATCTTGTACCTAGTCGGAGTAGTCCTGAATTGCTGAGGTAGCCTTTTTCCAGTTTTCCTTTTATGCAGTTGATGCTTATTGGATCTGGATTTTTTGTTGAATAAATCCAGGCAGATAACGAAGGGATCTAATTCTAATACACTTCTTCTTCTAGTTTCATCCTGATGTCACAAAGGTGAATGGTGTCCTTTGATCGTCTTATTAACATCAAACACTCGCATGAGTTGGTTGTGGAAACTTCGTGCTTGGACTGGGTGTTTTCGCAGATGGTGTTGTAAAAGGTTTTTTGACAATTATCATAATATTCCTTGCTTACGAGAAAGAATTTTATTTCATCATATGCCAGGGCAATATACAGAGTTTTTGGTATAATATAAATAGATCCTGTTGTATTCGGAGATATTTGTTGATACACTGGATGTGCATAAATTTCGTAAAGCTGATACCCTGCCTTATCTAGTAAGGGTATGTCGATGGCGACGAGCAGTCGTCCAGAGCTGATTCTAACATCTGTTTTTCCTAATTGTGATCATTCTTCTGCTCGAACATGTGAAGTGCGTATTGGGAATTCATATTCACTTGGTTTAAAATGTATTTCTGTAATAATTTCTTGGAGTTGTTCTTTAGTGAGAAGGAGTGGATGTAACCTTTTTTCTCGTGCTGCTTCTACTATTTTTATAAATTGTTTTAAACTTTCGGCTAAGTGATTAAGTTCTATCTCAATATGGTCAGCCCATTGTCTTATTCTTCTGAAATATATGATGTTACTCCAGTATTGATTATGTGATTCTATATTTTTGATGGTCTCATTTAGTTGTTGTTGTATGTTGGCGATCTCTTGCGATTTTTGATTCAATTCTAGGTGAATGTTGTTAATTTCTGATTTGACAACGTGGGTTTGCTTTCTTAGAATTTTGCTAAGGTTATTTTGTCTGTCATGTAGTTCGTTGATAGCGTTGTCATATTCTTCTGCGTCGTCAGAAGTCATCACTCCTGTCACTGATCCAATAATTGATCCGATAAAGCCTAATAGGGGTGCTCTTCGTTTCTGCATACTTGGGGGGTGGATTTTCTATTTCTGGTGTATCCTGCTTTATTTTTGTTAAGATATTTTTTAATTCTTCGTAATTGCTTTCGATTTGTTTGACTTTTCCATTCAAAAGGTCTACGCTAACTTTACTTCTGCAGTCTTCTTCTAGGGATTGGTCCAAACATGTTGAATATACGTTGTTTATCTCGGTTGATATGTTTTTGGATTGGAGGTGAGCTTGCAGGTGCTGTGGGTCCATATACACGACAATCTTCCAATATGTACTGGTAATACGCAAGGGCTCTACTTTGGCATAAAATAATCCAGGGTTGTTTCTCAATGGTTGAATTTCATATTGTGTTGGGGTGACAGGGGTTGCAAAAATAATGATGATCAAGATCCAGGTCCATTTTGCTCAGCCTTGGGTGGGGCGTTGTTGGTCCATTCTGCTACTGTATGATGCTGCGTATCAGAAAATATATATAAGTACTTTTCAAGATAGGTTTTATTGAATCTTATCCCTTTACTCTGTTAAATTATTGTACTTTCGAATTGGGTTTTTTGATTTATCAAAATTAAATTTTATGATTTTAATACTGTTTATTTTGATCATTTTGAATATTCTACATGTGGTTACAGGGTCTATCGGTGTTGTTATAATTGATATATATATATATAATGGATATTATGCCTATTACAATGTGTCTAATAAAGTTCAAGTAGTGTGTGAGACATTTATTGAGTGATATAAATTAAATTCGGATTTTTAGTGTTATCTACAGGATCTCAAAAATCCTCTTCTGTAACCGCGTAATTCTCCCTAAAATTTGTATTACGTTTTATTTTTCGTGAACAATTTTCTACTTTATGTCCTCGTAAATAACAGTATTCGCAACATTGTTCCCACTTATATAGTTTAATGAGCATCCTACTTTCTTTGTCTTGACACAAAACAAAAATATCTTCTACTTCATTATTAACATTTCGCTCTCCACTAAAATAATAATTATCCTCTAGGTTTTTTAGAATTTTCCTTGCTGCCTCGTGTTCAGCATTTTTAAGTTTATTTTCGCCATTGCTACTCTCTGAAAAAATCTTATTACGTTTACAATCTTTTACAGTACATGATGCGTAAAAAGTCCTATTATGGGCTGGTCCTTCTGACTTTATTAAGATATAAGAGGGTTTGGTAAATCCGTATTCGGCTGATAGTTCTTCCAACGCTCCCTTTGGATTTTGGAGGTGTTCCACATTTTCTTTGGGATGTATGTATTTGGGGTAGATCTGTCCTCTGGGGAGTGGTGAGTCCAAGGTTATGGGACCAGACATGTCCTTCCTATAATGAAAAGACTATTAGTTTCTAATATTAAGTAATTATTCGTAAGCTATTTTGAGTTTGTCTACGTGTTTTTGGAATAGGGTTTCGTTTCTGTCTTTCAAAATCGCTGTGTGTTTATCCAAGAGTTTAATAATTTCGAAAGGTCCATAATATTTGCTGTCTAATTTACCGTGTTTTTTTACCTCCTTTTGTACATAGACTTTATTTCCTACTTTTCCAAGGAACGATCTTGCTTTAGCGTCGTAATTTAGTTTGGAGTTTTGTTTTGCCTTTATCAAATTGTCAGCTGCCATATTTTTAATTTCTGTTAATCTGCAAATTAATTCTTGTAAATATGAACCATAGGTGTCTAATTTTTCGTGATTGGGGAATGAACTCGGGGTACGGGCTATTTTTCCGAACACTAATTCGAATGGGGTGAATTTTGTTGCACTGTGGACAGATGTGTTATAAGCAAACATGGCGAAGGGCAGCAGTTGATCCCAATCGTCATAATTTTCTGCATAGGCTCTAACATAATCCATTAGTACGGCATGGCTCCTTTCTAGTGAACCATTAGATTGTGGTCTATAGCCTGAGGTGGTTATTTGTTTTATTTCAAATATTTTTTATAAGTTACTCAATACGTTGTTCACAAATCCTTTTCCTTTATCGGTGAGAATTGCCTTTGGTGCTCCATACTGAGAAATAAGGTTTCTTGCTAATGCATGGGCTATTGTTGCTGCTGAGGTGTCTGGAATTGGTACTGCTATGCAGTATTTTGAAAGGTTATCCTGCATGGTCAGTATGTGCTTATTGCCATCTGGGGTGGTTGGTAATTTGCCTACAGTGTCTAAAGAAACTTTATCAAAGGTATCCAGGGGTGTATCTGTTATCAACATGGGTTCATGAATTTCGGCTCTTACATTTTTTGTTCTTGACAAATTTTGCATTTTCTTACAAAATCAGTGACTTGTTCTTTGATTCCTGGCCAAAAGTACCTTTCTCGAATTCTTTGGTATGTTTTGTTAACTCTTTTATGGCCTCCGATCTTACTATTGTGGTTTTCAGAAATTATTCCTAGACGTGACACCTCAGGGGGTGTACTTACATTTCCGTTACACATACTTATCTTTGTATTACTGTTTTCAAACAAGTTGATTATCATTTTGACCAGTTCTTCCTTCGTCAGGTCGTCCGTCAAGTCTCCTTGTCGCGAAATACGAAATTCGGTGATTTTTTCTCTGAATAACCTAGTTTGAAGATAATTTGTGTCTAGGTCGTCGAAATGTCGGTTTTTTATTATCAGTGAATATACATTATATTGTCCTCTGGGGGTAATCAATACTTCTCCTATTTTTGGCTGTTTAATTTTTAATTCCTGTGGGTCTATTGCTCCGATATCGATTAGTAATATTCATACAGGGGTGGTTACTTCAACGTCAGCAGAAAGAAAATGTACATAATTATTCCTTAAATATGTTAAGTTTTCTCTGCAGCTAAGAACTTTGAAGTTTGTAGTAGGGGCGTTTAAGCTACAACCGGTGGGTAATTCTGGGGAGATGCTGGTGATAAGCTTATATGTTTTTTTAGTCTTGTCATTATGTGTGTTTCCAGAGAGTTTTCCCGAAAATTGAAGAATTTCCATGTCCATTCTGCGTGGCTTGTATCTAATGGATGAAGTTACTCTGTTGGGGTGGTCTTCTTTATTACATGAATAAGGGGTTTGATATTGCTTTAGGTTCTTTGAATGTTGATGGACTAACGTTTTCTAGCATGTCTGGTGTTGCAGGTATCTCAGGTCCAAAAGTTACGCTTGTCCGGGTGCGTAGAGGTGGATTGGGGGTAGGTTGATCTTCTTCATCAGAAGATGGGATTCCGGGGTCCAAATTTTCCTTTGTTTCTGGGTTCACCTCCTTTCCCACTTTTTGTGTTTCTTTCATCAATTTCTGTGCTGTTTCAATTGCTGTTTTAATTCGGTTATCAAATTCAGTCTCACTTTCTGGTTCTAGTTCTTCAATGGCTTCTAGGAGTTCCTGGTGTCTTCTCCTTCCGAAACGGCTGTGATCTCGATGATAGGGGCATCTTTTTCAGTGTTTTCTCTGTCTAGCCAATTTTCGCGAGCCTTTAAAGATTTTTCAAACAATAAAAATGAGTTTTCCAGGCTCTCTTTTGATGGCTTAGGTTTACTTTCTTCTGTATGCTTATCGACATCATCACTAGGACTATCTTCACTATCGCTTATAGGTGGACTCACGATTTTTATAGGTCCTTCTTGATGTTGTACTGTAAGAATTGGTTCTTGTTCCTCAAAAGGGAATTCAGTTTCGGCCTGTGGAACTTTTGCTGGGGCACTTTTAGTTATAGTTGAGGGTGGATATGCTGCAAGGGGTAGATCTAAACTGGGCAGCGAACTTTTTCTTTTTCGGAGAATTGGGGGTGGTTCCAAGTCTTTTTCTGTATCATCAGAGCTACTGTCTTCTTTATAGTCAGGTCTTATCTTGGCTCTTTGCTCTTCTGCTCGTCGACGGATCAGTCGTTTACTGATAGTACTTTTATCTACTTCTGCTGTAGTAGAAGTACTGGATTTAGATCGAGATAGAGTGGGGTTGAGCTGCTTTGAAGTAGATGGGTTTGAAAGTTCACCTTTTGGCTTCGCTCCCTTTCTGGTGAAAATTGAGGGCTTGTTCAGTAGGCCAGAGACTGAGGTTTTTGTTTGAGGTTTAGTGCTGGATTCTATTTTTTTAGACTGTCGAGTGAATATCGGCATTATTCTGGGGGGTAATTCTTGCTTTAATGCTGCTGCGTTATTTTCTACTGGATTTCGAGAGAGGGCGTCGGCATTAATGTTTAGTTTGCCCGGTTTATACTTAAATGTGTACTCGTAATCTTGTAACTTTAATCGCCATCGAATCAGTCTCTGTCCTGGGTCCTTGACTGAGTCTATCCATTTTAGTGGCTCATGATCACTCACAAGAGAGAATTTTCTCCCATACAAATAGGGTCTGAATTTTTTTTGAACACTGCTAAACATTCTTTTTCAGTGGTTGAATAATTTAACTCGGGTCCAGTTAGTGCTCGTGATAGGTACGCTACTGGTAGGTCCATATTTTGGACTTCTTGGCTTCATACAGCGCCAATTGCGAAACCTGATACATCTGTTGTTACTGTAAATGGTTTATTAAAATCTGGATATTGTAAAATAGGGCTATTACATAGAACTTGTCTTCATATTTTGAAACTTTCTTCTTCTTCTTTTCCCCATTTAAATACTGCTTCCTTTTTCAAAAGATTCGTTAAGGGTTTTGCTATTGCGGAAAAGTCTTTTATAAATCTCCGGTAGTATCCTGCTAGCCCTAGGAACTGTTTGATATTTTTAGGGTTCTTGGGCATTCTGACATATTCATAATGCCCATTTAATGATGAGAAAGCTGACTTAGGTCTGTCCGCAGGGTCTAGTTCTATCTGGTGAAGTCCACTCGCAAGGTCAAATACTGAAAAATATTGGGCTCTACCTAAATGATCAAGAATTTCGGAAATATTTGGCAGAGGTTAAGCATCGCCAATCGTCTTTTCATTGAGAAGGCGGAAGTCGATCACTATTCTCCATTTTCTTTTTCCGGTGTGGCCTAATTTTTTAGGTATAATTAGTAAAAGAGAGTTGTAGGGTGATTTTGAATTTTGAATGGCTCCTTCAGTTTTCATTTTAGTTGCGACGCGTTCTATTTCTTCTTTCTGAGCTGCCGAAAACCTGTAGGGGCGGGTGTTTATGGGTATTTCGTCTGTTGTATGTATTTTATGTTGTACGAGATGTGTAGAGGTTAGTGGTTCCCCAGGCAGATAAAAGCTATCTGGAAACTCTTGCACTATTTCTATAACGTGCTCCTTTTCTTTTTGGTTGAGATGATCCAACTGTAATTTGTCAATTACTTCCTCTATTTTGTCTCTTTCAAATTTGAAATTTTCGGCTAAAAAATATTCGTCTGAATCTTCTCCTGGTAAATTATAATATTCGAAGGGTATTAATTCTTGTGGGGGTATTTCAATGCTTAAATCTTTTTCAGTTGTGTTGATTGCTAATACGTGGCAAATTCCGTTTGCGTTTGTTACAGCTGCTTCACCCACTAGTACTCCTTCTGTAGTTTTAATTTAGGGTAAATAACCTTCTTTTAATTCTGTATTTGTAACTTCTACGAGGATTGCTCGTTTAGTTCTGGCTTTGATCTGGATAGGTCCTAATGATGTCCCTTTGTAGCCTTCCATATTTTCCTTGGCTATTTTGGATTCTTCGTCTACAAATGGTACGGGTTTGGTTGGGTTGGAGTGAGTGACGATTGTGTTGTGCCAAAATGAAATCTCTACCTTTTCTTGTCGGAGGTATTCTTTTCCTAGAATTCCGTCGGTGTTGATAGGAAAATCTGGTTCTGTGACGTGAAAGGTCACTATTGAGTTTTTAATTTTTATTTGAACGGTTCCAAGGGTTGAAATCTTGTTCTGGGTTATACCAGCTATTTCAATTGCTTCATTGTGTGATACTATTATGTCTTCATCAAGTGAGTTTTCTTTAAAACTGGGTGAGCTGATTTCTACTACTGGTGATTCTCTTCTAAATTTTGTGCACAGGACTTACTTTGCTGCATTAATATCCTTACACTGCTTTGACGCTCTTTTTGGTCTGTGCTCGTCGTCGCGTCCTCTCGTCGAGCAAGGCTGAAGTTTAAATGTTCTGTGTTTGATGGAGATGGGGATGGCATACGAGGGGGGTTGGTGGGATTCTTATAGGGGTAGTTAGGGTTTGGATATGGAATAGCGTGATTTGGGTAAGAAGGATATGGTTGATAGGGTGGACATGGGGGGTATGGATAGGGGTGGGGGAAACTACTGGGGTAGTTTTGTTCCGTTGGGAAATAGTTTCGTCTATTTAATCTACGTGGATTTTGCCTATCTTCATTAGGTCTATTTCTTTCTGGAGAGACCGCAAATCGGACGTGCGGACTAGGGCTGCGATCACGCATTCCTGAGTAAGCAGGTTGAGCAAAATTTCTGTCATAAAAGTTATTATGTGGGGATTGAGGGTTTAACTGATGTCTTGATTCGTATTCTATGGCATATTTTAGAGCTGCTTCTATTGAATTTGGATTTCGGCTTTCTACTGCTCCTGAGAGTCCATCTGGAAGTCCACGAATAAAAGATTCTAACGCACGATCGTTGAGAGGGGCTAATAATAGATCCGCGTTATCGTATTTATCTTCTAGTGCGGCTTGCGCACCAGATTTTAATAATGTAAGGCGATCGTAGTATTCACTTACACTTTCGTTACGGGTCATTTTGATGTTCGAAATTTCGTGTGTGTACCACGTGTATGACTTGTGAGGAGCAAACCGTTGTTTGAGGTGGTCCATCAAGTCCTTCTTGGAAAAAAAACTTTTTTTATGTGTGCTATCTCTTGCTGCTCCCTTCAGTCGGGAGAGAGCCGCCCTGATATACTGTTTTTCACAGTTGGCAGGTATGCTGGCTTCTCCGTTTATCACGTCCTGAACAAAGTCTCTTACTGGCATATTTTTACCATTAAATATCGGCACATTCATTATGCCTTGTTGAATAGCAAAACATTCTGCCATGGATGTTACCATTACGTCGTTTAAGGTACGCGAGATGTCGCCGGTAAAATCGGTTGCTCCGGTCTTGTCTGATCGAATGCTGTAATTGGGCATGTTGATGGTGTTTTTTTTTAAACGCTTGAAAATTATTAATGAGTGCTCTGAACTGACATGATTATTATCATTGATGTAATCTTGACGTTTGTATTTAATGCTCAATCCAAATCTCTATTTTTGAAATTTATGGGCCTAAAATTCAATATGAATTACAAGTTTACTTTTATCAATTTTGTCTATTTTACTAAATCCGGAATAGGAAGATTTAATTTAGGAATAAAGGATTTTCCAATTACTCCTGCGATACCTGCACCTATTTCGTGTTTAATTATGTTGAATTTAGTTGAATTACGCAAAATTCGGATTTCTACTGATCCTACTGTTGAAAGAGTCGCGTTATGTAGTATGTAGATTTTTAAATGGTTTATTTTGACTTCGGGGATTATTTTATCCTTTTGGATTAAATTGATATTTAGTGTTGGATCGTACAAGAAATCTCCTATTTTATTTTTTAATAGGTCAGAATATACTGAAATTATAATATTGGTTTGATGTTTTATTAATATTTGAGTTTGGTTAGTTGCCATATAATGTAGCCAACTTTATTATTATTATTTAGTATAACTATTGATTTTGAATTTCAATTTGTTTTTGTTGAAGAATTCTGCTGTAATTTTAACGCACTGTCGAGTTTAGTCGCGATGTATGCAGGTACTCTGTTCTTAGCCTTGAATGCTATGATTTCAGTGATGCAAAGGGGGTCAGGTCAGACGTATTTAATATTCGCCTGAGTGAATTTTACACTTGTTATTTTAATAGTTGATTAAGGGCATTAACAAAAGTTATTTTCAGCGATATGAAATTGGACAAGTTAGATTTAATAAAAATGCGTGAAAAATTCTGGCAATTATAAAATTTGTTTATTGCTAACAAATAACAAAATTGTTTATTGTTACAGAATTTTAGTGATGTAAGATTGGACAAACTAGACTCAAGCACAATTTTTGGACAATCCTTACATTCAAAAATATTCTGTTAGTTCATTAAGTTGAAAATTTCAGTTTATAAACAATACAATACGAGCACTTCAAATTTTGCCTTACCCAATGATCGCAATCAATGGTGACCGTTCAACGTATCTAAAAAGGACTTATGCCCTTGAAGGCTGTTTTTTTGTTTGTATTAAACTCAATCTGAAACTTAATTAACAATTAGTGATTGGAAATAAAATGTTATATTTTAAGTAAATTTGATAAAATGTTCACTGTTTGATTTATTTTTGATTTGATTTTACTGTGATATAAATTTTATTTATTTCGTTTGCCTTTCTATGTGTTTTTATTTATTTTATTAGATTTCAATAATTTTAGTTATTCAAGATTGGGCAAACAAAATCTTGACTAATTTTAGGAATTAGAGAAATTATTTAGTTGGGTATAAATTATTGACAATTATTGGTTTAAGTAATGCAAAATTAGACAAGCATGACTCAAGCACAAATTCCTGAATAATTTTCGCATTTACAAAAACTACAATATGTCGATAATTTAATTATTTATCGAATACAATTGAGAATTTTAGTGATGCAAGATTGGACAAAGCAGACTCAAGCACAACACTTTGGACAATCTTATGAAATCAAAAATATTCTGTCAATTGTTTAAAGTTAAAATGAAAGTTATAAACAATACTTGACACACACTACGAACTTTGCCTTGCCCAAATGATCGAAATCACTGGTGACCGTTCAACGAATCTAAGACGGACTTATACTCTCGAGTGCAGTCTTCGTTCTGTTTAAAACTTAGATAATAACTTATTTTATTTAAATAATTATTCCAAGAATAATTTTAAAAAATTTTGAAAAATGGGAATAATTTTTAATTAATTCCGACTATTTGAAATTCAACAAATTTAAATTTATTTATTTCAATTTATTTATTTATAATTTAGAAAATTTCCGAAATGTGAAGCTTAATAGCTATGTAACAATCTAAATTTTCCGAAATTATTCTACAAATAATTTTGTCGCTTCAAATTATAAATTTGGAATTTATTATTAATTGTGACAACAATAGTGACGATCCCACCGCTGCCACCATATCAGCTGTTACGTCCCGAGCTAAGGCGAGGGTAGGTTGGGAAAATTAGGAAAAGGGAGGAAAGTTTTCTGATTAAATCAGAGTGGTAAATTCTGATTATTTATATTTTTGTGGGATCGTGGTCACTAGTCAAACCTATGCGGCTCGAGCTGTTCACAATAATAACAAATTTGATTATATTGCGGTGTACAAGCTTTATTAATTACAAGATAGATATACAATAAGTTTTGAGATGCTTATGTGTATGACTTATACTACTTCCCAGGATGAGAAGGCAACATTAAGGGTTTTATGCGTTTATGAGTTAATAATACAGGTTTTGAGATGTTTATATATGTAACTCACGCATTAAAAGTGTGCGTCTATATAAGTGAATAATACAGGTTTTGAGATGCCTATATGTGTGACTTCCGCGTTTAAGTGTGTGCGTCTACAAGTTATTAATACAGGTTTTGAGATGCCTATATATGTAACTTGTACGTTTTATGCTAATATACTAGGTTTTGAGATGCCTAGGTATACAACTCACGCACTACAATTGGCGTTATAGTTAATATAATAAGTTTTGAGATGCTTATATATATATATAACTTACGCTTTTTCCTTGCTTGGGAAGGCAAGAGAAAGAGTTTCGTCGTATATTTCTCCTTGTTGATAGCTGGAAAACGGCACAATCCTGGCTGGAGTTAAGTAGTGCTAGTCAAGTAGTATAGGAAGCGTATCAGACAATCCAACTTGCTTGCTAAACACTGGTTAAGTTCGTTTTCTGTAGATTTAACTCTCAGAACTCGACTTAATACGACGATACACGTATTTAACGGCACTTATTAATTCACGACCACCGGACTTGCACCACTTAAGGACCAGGGATTTTATTTACCAAGTACCGAGGTATTCCTTGTGTAAGATACCGAATTACGAATATCGAAGGGTCAATTCGTGACACCGACAGTATGACTTGCGGACGGAGTGATTACCGACGTTAAGATATTGAAGACTGAACAGCTACTAGCGAAAAGACAACCTCCAGAGGTAAATCTGGGGTTTATATATTATTGATTATTCCTATAGTGGGAGAGCATTCATATTTTCGTGGATCGGCACGTACCTTGCTACTCGATGGATCAGCACGCGTCTGGCAGCAGTGTCATTGACCATACTTCCTGACAATCGCGTAAATGCATGAACTCGCGGCGCGTTCCCACACAGGTCATACTATCGGGATCAAAGTTCGTTTACGCTCAATGCGGTACATCTTTCTCTCGTATTTTCAGCTATGTTACTTAATATGTATATGTTGACAGGTCGGTGCAATTGTACTAAGTTACAAATGCACTGACTCATCTATTATGTTATACATTAGTTTTTAATCTTATTTTCTTATAGTATTTACGTAATACATAATCTTCTAGTGTCTATATTTTGAAACATTATTTACGTTATCTTGCGAATCCCCAATAATGTGATTGATGTTATTGACTATCCATTATTGGTCCTTGCCGATTATTATGTACTAGTGTTTGATTATTATTATTAATTATTTAACGACTGTTGTTAACAATAACGAATTTTATTGTTATTTATTTTCGTTAAATAATTATTAATGTTACTTATCTGATTTCCTACATTACCGACGGCAAGGCAGTGTTCTTGTTTTATGCAACTCGACTGCCTTGTCGATCTCGGATAATTTCTGACAGGTGTTTTCTACTATCAGTGTTGTAATGAGGAGACATGTATCAGTTATATCCCTGAGCGTTTACTGGGTTGCCTAGGCACAGGCAAAAGGAATTAAAATTTTAAAATATCAGGGATGTAACAACTAGATTTGATATAAATGAATAAAGAAATGTTTGATACTGAAATTTGTTATCTATGATTGTATAAGTGCAAACCAATACTGGAACGGTTAGCACAGAACTCACAATAAATAAATAGATGAACTATTCGATATTGAAATGTTTGTTGATTGGATCAGTGCAAAGAAATATTGGAAAGCTTAGCACTAGATTCAGTATAAATGAATAAAGAAATGTTTGATATTGAAATACGTTATCTCTGATTGAATCAGTGCAAACCAATATTGGAACGGTTAGCACTAAATTCAATATGAAGAAATAGATGAAATGTTCGATATTAAAATGTATTATTAAATTGAATCAGTGCAAAGAAATATTGGAATGCTTAGCACTAAATTGAGTATAAATGAATAAAGAAATGTTAGGTATTGAAATACGTTATCTCTGATTGAATAAGTGCAAAGCAATATTGGAATACTTGGCACTAAATTCAGTATAAATGAGTACAGAAATGTTTGATATAAAAATGTTTTATTTGACCGAATCAGTACAATGCAATATTGGAATGCTTAGTACTAAATTCAGTAAAATGAATAAAGAAATGGAACAAGTTCAGAGTTTCTTAACCTGAAATTCGTACCCGTGTTTAACATAGAATTTAAAGAATAAAACTTCTTAAGTTTGATTTTTTTTTTTTAAAGGAAAATTAAATAATCTCGACTTGTGACAAATATTTTTATTGTACGGACGAAAGAGTACAGTGCGTTGCCTCCGGAGTTGCTGAAGTTGCTTCACTAAAAATGTTGGCTGACAGTTTTACAAAAATTAGACCTAAACTCGCCAGATTTCAACATGGGACGAGAGCCCAAGTAGAACTGAACTGTTCAAAAATTTGTCGCCTATTTATATGATTTCGGTCCTACAGGCCCTTTGAGTAAGACAAAGAGAGCATGGGCGATGTTTAGGTTTATACCGGGTGTCCTCATATTCACTTTGCCTTTTACAAAAATTGATTAAACATAAACCTAGTTTCATGAGTTTACCTTTATTTAAAGTCCTATCCGGTAAATTGTGTTAGAGTTTAACTTAATTTGCAATTTTAAATTATTCGCATTGGTGAATTTTACTCTTTCTTGCTTGCCCTTTTGTACTTATTAATTTAACCTATCATACAACAATACTATGTGATTAATTGTTTGTTCATCGCATGTTTGCATGTTTTCTGCATGCAAAATTAACAATGGTGCTCTATATTTTGTAAAAACTCCCTTTTCCATATATAAGTTCTTATTATTAAGGGGACAGTCCCCTCAAAAGACCGAAAAAAAGCGTTTTTTCCTGATTTTTTTTCTCACAGAAAGAAACATCGGAGACATAAGAACTTTGGGATATATTTTACTCATATTTTAGACTTTATTAACAAAAAAAATTACATCCGAAAAATTTCAAATGGCCGAGTAATCCACGTTTTGCGGCAGCGTCTCGACACGGTCGGAGTTAAACTGCGGGAACTATAGCAGCCGTTATTTTCAACTGAAATCAATATTTTTGTTTTTGTTTTCTTTGTTAGACTTATTTGTTCTATGTGAACTACGGAAATTTTAAAATTCGGAAATTTAGACGAAAAATTATGATTTCAAAAAAAAAGTGACTTTTTTTTAGTAATTTGTTCATAAAAAAGGTATTAAAAATCGGAATTTCTTAAAATCCGTAGTTCACATAGAGTAGCTTTTTATACTGAATAAAAAAAACTTTGGTTTAAGAAAATCGGTTAAGAAATTTTTTAATTATCTTTCCCGCAAATTGTAAAAACATGATTTTGAGAAAACGCGCTTTAAATTTCGTAATGTACGTACGTACGTAATGTACGTGACCGACTGAATTTCCGTGTATCTCCCGAAATACTTCGAATTTCGAGCTAAAATTTTACACACATAATCTTGAATAGTTGCCTGATTGATTAGGCAGAAAAAACACGATTTTTTGAGACTTCTTGAAGGGACTGCCCCCTTAAACTAAACTTAAATAACTAGGGTGAAATTTTATCATACTTTTGAGCATTTAATTTGAAGTTATTTGATTTGCGCAACTCCGTCGATAAAGTAGTTAAAATAAAAGAAAATTATCAAAATATTATTGTGAAGAAAATCTGTAAAAATCTGTTAAAATCTAGAAAGTACTCTGAGTTCAGTGCCTTGAGACTAGGGGAGCGCCCCTATCTTGCACTTTGACATGTTTATTTCACTCCTGCAGTCTGGGTCAGCTACATACAAGTGTTTACTTCCTGTATATACTAGGTGGCCGGAATTCTTTAAAATCACTCTATTTATTTCTTATTCTACATAAATTTGAAAGATTATAAACCTATGCCGGATGTAACAATTGAATAACGTCCCTATGAAGGTTCTGTTTGAAGGTATTATCTACTTGTCCATTATTGTTAAGTCTATGAGCATCTTCGATTCTGTCGGCAGTCTCCTTAATTCTAGCTGCATAGGAAAGTACGTTCTCTTTTTTCCACATATAAGTATTCCCTAATTCTCGTTGTAATTGATACACACTTTTTGCAGGGGCAAATACTCTTTTGAGTTTTTCAATTAATTCTTCTACATTATTATAAGTTGACCCAAAGATATATTTCCTTGCTCTCCTGATAATTTACTTCTTAATAATCGCGCTAAATTTTCTTGAGCTGCGAGTGTTGGCAGCATTGCCTTTGCCTCATAACGCCCCTCAATAAAATTTGATGATGGAATGTTACATTCATCAAATAAGGGTACTACTTCTAACGCGTCACGTAAGGATACTTGTGGACTATTAGGTCTAATTTTAAAATCGTTGAACGCTGTTATATATTTCATATTTCATAATTGTATTCAATATGTTTTTCATTGGTGCGGGACCTTCCAGCTTCTCGACCAATCACTTCAGAGTACGGGACCCAAGCTCTTCCAATGCTTCTATTTGGTGCGCGGTACCAAGCTCAGTAGTGAATAAGTAGACCGCCGCCGAGCACAGACGTCACTACCTCTTGGGACTCAGTCGATGACACATCTACTCCTCTGTTACTTCTCGCAGCTACAAATCACCACACGAACCATAAGTTGCTATGTTCTTCTCTCTTCACAATATTATTTTATCTACTTGTGAAAGAATAAACTGTCTTTATACCTGTGGTGCCGTCAGGACAGCTACCACCGAACCCGCCAGTACGTGGTGGCGAAGTTCTTCCGGGACTCACGCATGCACTTCAAGAAGGACCCGCAGAGAAACTTAACTGTCCTAACATAAGTTTCTACCTTCAAATCTAGGACCAACCCTCGACACATTATGTACTTCTATCTTCATGTTACTTGTTTTTTTATCCCTCTTAACCCATTAACGCCCAAAACCACAGAATTTTTAACTCATTTTTGGCCCTTGTTGACAGAGCGAAAAAGAGAATATATCATGACAAAACCTTGTATATGTAATGTTTTTGGGTCTCCTCTTCCGATTTATGAAGTCGAAATTACATTATCGTGCACTGGAAAACCAATATGGCGGATTTTATTCAAAAAAGTACCGAAAATTTGAAATTTTTTTTTTATTATTTTTTTTTTAAAATGGATAAAGCATATTGATCTATTTCAAACTATGGACAAAGGTGGACAAAATAGTTGTGGTTTTATGAAAAACATTTTTTGGTCCAGCTCCCTATGTTTTATCTTTTCCAAAATGATGGAAAACTATGGAAATTTAGAAAAATAAGCGTTTTTTCATGACATTTCTCAGATAATTGGATAATACACGGAATTTTATTGATCAAACTGTCAAAGTTTGATTGATTAATTATGTACAGACCTTTTCTAGTATATGTAATGACCTGGTTAATGGCGGATTCAATATGGCGCTTGGAGAACTTGGGAAATACCGAGTTTTTTCAAGAATATCGTTGATGAAAATTCCTGAACCTTTATTAAATTCAATTTTCCTATGTTTCTTGGCACATTATATGAAAATTCGGTGATAGTGTTAGAAAATTCAAAATGGCGGATCCAATATGGCGGTCCGAATATTGAAGATTTAATAATATGCTAATGAAAAAAATATTTTCGTATTTTATGTAAAATATGTGATCAAAAATATCTATAGACATTTTTTGATTGAGATCGTTAATTCAGCGGAAAAAATTCGTAAAGTTCTGAATTTATATTTCACGATCTGCATATTCTCCAACGCTATATGTATGTGGCTAAATGAAGTTATTCGACTTCTACTTGGCTTAGTTTTCATAACGTATGGGTCAAAAGTCATTATTTGATCTACTTAACGAATTTAATTTCATACAGAAGTTTCATGCTTCAAAATTCCACTACTGGTATGACTGATGTGCCAAAAAAATAGTATATAACTTTGTAACCAAATGAATTGATATTTATTACGATCAAAATAAGAATTTTGTTTATTTTCTAAAATAGATCATATTGATTTGATCCACTCATTCACTCTAAAATAGATCTTATTGATTCAATCTACTCATTTACTAAATCCATCATCCAACTTCATTTAGCCACATACATCAAGCGTTGGAGAATATGCAGATCGTGAAATATAAATTCAGAACTTTACGAATTTTCATATAATGTGCCAAGAAACATAGGGAAATTGAATTTAATAAAGGTTCAGGAATTTTCATCAACGATATTCTTGAAAAAACTCGGTATTTCCCAAGTTCTCCAAGCGCCATATTGAATCCGCCATTAATCAGGTCATTACATATACTAGAAGAAGTCTGTACATAATTAATCAATCAAACTTTGACAGTTTGATCAATAAAATTCCGTGTATTATCCAATTATCTGAGAAATGTCATGAAAAAACGCTTATTTATCTAAATTTCCATAGTTTTCCACCATTTTGGAAAAGATAATACATTAGGAGTTGGACCAAAAAATATTTTTCATAAACTACAACTATTTTGTCCACCTTTGTCCATAGTTTGAAATAGATCAATATGCTTTATCCATTTGAACAAAAAAGAATAAAATAAAACCAAAGAAATTTCAAATTTTCGGTACTTTTTAAAATAAAATCCGCCATATTGGTTTTCCAGTGCACAATAATGTAATTTTGACTTCATAAATCGAAAGAGGAGACCCAAAAACATTACGTATACAAGGTTTGGTCATGATATATTCTCTTTTTCGCTTTGTCAACAAAGGCCAAAAATGAGTTTAAAGGTCGGTGATTTTGGGCGTTAATGGGTTAAGTCTGCATATCTAAAAAAAGTATTTTCTCGGAACCAGCGTAAGAAGTAAAGGATTTACGTAAAAATTACATGATTTTTGCATGCAATTTACACAAAGTTTACTTTTAGTTTACATAAATTTCCGTTTTCGTAAACTGCATTGATTTGAGAAAAAAGGTTTATGTCAACTTTAGGTAAATCGATTACACAGTCATTATAAAAAATCCAGAATGTTGATTTACGATTATAAACTTTGAAGGATTCGCATTTATTGACTTTGAATTTAATCTTCCTACGATTACTAAAGAACAGACAAAATCGAAATTTAAAAAAAAAATTTCATTTAAAAATTGCACTCGTCTTGTGAAAATGTAACAAGTTTTGATCACTTAAAACAAGAATTTTCATGTAAAATTTCGAGTCAAGAAATACTTCCATGGCCATCTCAAGATATCAATGAACACATTTTTTAGTTTTCTATTTTATGTACTTCTATTAGAAATTTTTTCCATTACGTAGAGTATTTCATTTTTCCTTACAAAAGCGTCAGATGAAAATGTCAGAAATAAAATTGAGAATGTTAATTTTAAACTTAAATAGGCATTTAAATTTTCTATTGAGACATTCTTGTTTATAGAGAATGATTCTCTCATTAACAATGTTTTAAATGTACGGGTAAGAGAAATACAATTCTCTATTTCAACTCGAAGTCGAAAACCGACAACATGGAATCTATTAAAAGACCTGAAGACGCGATAGTTACAACGAGGGAGCGAGAATTAATTTCATATTACCATATAGCGTTGATACGTCTATTTTTCATAGCAGGTGATAGCAGACAATTTGAAATTTTCTCTGAAAAGTGCGCTCTCGGCACTACATAAGTAAAATCTTTGACCTCTGGCACTTTCAACAAACAGAATTTTGGCTTATTGTAAGTATAGGTTATATAATAACTTAATATAACTTAATAAATAGTAAGTTAATTGAAAACTGAATTTGAATTTGTATCACTACAAACTCAAAATCACCCAATTCTCCAAGTGTAACTGAAGTTCAAATTTTTAAGAATTTAAAACTATTCAAGCCCTCCAAACATCAATACGACTAAATATGGACCAAAAAAAGGAAATAAGAATAATAAATGTAATGATTAATAACACCGATCAACAAAAATGACCTATGTTCTCGCTGAATGCGACATATTATTTCCGAAGTACTTTTCAATGTTGAACACGAATCTGGCTTCCGTTTGTTGCTATCACCTCTAGCTTAATACATATTTCCAACTAAAATTGTTGATGAAAAATTGTTTAACAATTTTTTTTAGAGTGGAATTTTTTTTTATGTGCCACCGGCGCGCAAACTCGTTTTTTCGCTACAGTGAACAGTGGCGCAATCTAGTATATTGCGCTATAGAGGAATGAAATGTAAGAATCGAACTGCGCATGCGCCTAAAGCCATGCAACGGAGCACAATCTTCTTCTTATTCTTCTTCTTCGTACAGCGTTAGCACCTTACTGGCAAAGCCTTGTATATTTGCGCATGCGTCTTTTAAAATCCATTACTACTACACAAGATCGATAAAATCAAAATGTCCGGGACTAGTCGTGACATATCAAGTTTAATGACTAGCGCCGCAAACAACTACAATACTAGATTAGATTCGAGTGTACGCATAAAAACTCGTATACGCACCGAAGTCACATAAAATAAAATACGTGGCAATGCACACAATTCGGGAAATTACGAGACTCGCGACAATGCTCGCAGGACTGATCGCGCCTCGGCTTCGATCTCCTGCGAGCATTGTCACTCGTCACGTAATAACCCTCATTGTGCGCCTAGGCACGTAATATACTATTCCGTTATCAACACAGGTTATTTCGAAGCCTTTTTAAACGTAATTTGCTAATATCGTCTTACTTCAGCGATATCTATAACGGTTTCCAAAATATTCTTAAAAAACTGGAAAAAGTGCTAAAAATGTACTCAAATTTGAGTGCTCTGTAATTCAGGACATATTTACTTTTTTTAATAAAAAATAAGTCGATTTGATTCTTTTTTCATGAATGATAATTATCTGGAAAACAATTTTAATTCGGATTATCCGTTTCTGAAATATCTTGAAAAATGCTATGGTGTGCAATGCACCATTAACGATTAATTAATAGAGACATAGTGAATAACTTTGTAAAACACCGACAGGAACAAAAAACTTTCTACTTCTGTAACATTCGAGGCACGAAAATCGACTTTTATTCATAGATAAGATCGCTTACTTGTTCGACTTGTTTTTATGTACGTCGATTGTACATAAAGATATTAATTAAGTAATATTGTTCTAATTAAATTGTATTTATTAATACAAACTTCTCGTAATTTCTTCATGTTACAAAAATGCTTAATTTTTCACCTGTATTCCCTGTTACAATAAATACTTACCATGCACAGTGTGAATGTAAAATTGAAAAAACACCATGGTTCGACGGTCAAGAATTATTGTCTTTTGTATATCATCAGCGCTGATCCTGTTTTTTTGTCGAGCTATATCATTTATACCAGGCATGCAGAACGCAATCATCTTTATGTTCAGACCTCGGTTCAGACGCCATCAAAATCAGATTCCATGGATTCCAAAAAATTCTAATATCAGCGAGAATTTTTCAGCTGATAACAAAAGCAAAGCAGTGTCTCCTGCGAAAAATATCATAAGTGATGGAGAAGAAAATTCAAGAGAGCAAAATTTTCAGGCACAGTATAGGCGAACTCCTTTCCATGTACTGGACCCCAATCAATAGAAAGAAAAAAAAAATTTATCTCCATATCAAAACGTACCAATAGAGACTCAATGAAAGCTGCTGAGAGCTCTACTGATAGCCAAAAACAGAGAAAGATAACAGAGCTTTGCAACATTTTAGATGAAAATGATCTTATTTTAAAACAGAACAGAGACTTTTCTCATCTAAAAGAAACTGATCCTGAAGATAAAATAATTATTTTTACGATGCCAAAACTCCTAAAAGCTTTGATCCGCTCTCACCGAAAAAATTCGGAAAGACAGATGAATGCATATCGGTACAAAAATGAGTTGATAAGAAGTTTGTCTGTGTATTCAAAAGAAAGTGCTATGAGTTTGGGTCCAAAAACCTTCCTATCCCATTCACATCGTCTGTTAGTAAGGAAACATCTGATGCAGTTATGAATTGGTGAATTTAGATTTGCTGATCTTAATGAATATTTAGAATAGAGAAACTTGGAAAACATAGTGCTCGGGTCTGAAGATGGAACTCGCATCAAAGGGGAACCTCAAGTGGATCATAAAATCATTCGATGGAACAACTGCTGAGAATAATAAAAAACTATTATCTTCTGAAAAATGTTCAAATCATGCTTATGTGATAATGATGCAATCTTTGGCAAATATTGACCCTTTTTGTTTGACAGTTTTCGGTACTGACAATAAATTCACTGCAGAACAATTTCAAAGCCGGTGGGAGTTTATGGAGAATGGAGGGAGGAAGAATGGCATCACAATTTTGGGATACTTATCGTATAACCACACACGCTTACTGTCAAATAAGATACATTACACTTTCGCTTCTATGGATAAAGATCTCCACCCTGGAATGCAGACTGCACTTATGAAACCTTAGTGCTTTAAGGACACTATCCATGCTGTAATAAAATTAAAAAACCAGTTGTTGAAAGACAGAACGGATGAAAATGTTCTACTAATGGGAGGTTATGTGGTCACTGGATCATTGTTACACATTCTGATAGAAGAGAATAGTAAGTTTGATCATGGACTAACAAAATGTGACTTGAAGAATGACAAGATGAACTTTAGAGCTGTCCAAAAAATATCTGACGATAGAGTAATTCGAATGTTAGATACACTGCCAGGAACAAATGGAACTAAAGCATACCTTATGCTCCAAGGTGTTATGGATTAACTCCGCCATTGCCGGTCCCAAGCCCGGATGAGAAAGGAGGAGGGGGCACACAGACAGCAACATGACACAACACATTTACAGCGACACTGAACGCAACACACCCAACACCCGAAAGCGCGTTTCGCGGGAGGGCAGCGTCTCGCCCAGAGGAGTGTGTGAGGCCATGCACGGAGCAGACGAGTCCTGCAGCCCACCAACGGTAGTAGCCGAAAGGACTCTGCCAGCAGTTGGGCTGTCGCCGTCAGGATGGCCGTCAAGAGGGCCCTATAGACGGGCTTTTCCCTAGCGGTGGGCCTGCCGGGCGCACGCGTTGGAATGGTTCCTCTGCAACCTTCAGGCGCGTGAGGACCCGGTGTGGAGCAAAAGCATCGGGGGACCTTGAACAGGTTCCTTGATGCCGCATGAGTGGACATGGTATGAATGCGGGGGGACCCTTAATCGGGGTATCGCCCCAAATGCGCATGCGGCGGTGACGCTAAACTTCCCTCGTAACCCTCTCGCGGTCACATCACAACCACATGCACGACACCGACACCCACACATACCAGAATGAATGTACTACTGAGTGAATGGGCTGCGGCCGGCGCCTGGTGGATATTCCCGATAGACTAGCCAAGGGAGGAGTAGTAGCCTCACGACTAGGGTAGGACGCGATGTCAGTACCTTACCTCTGTGGAAGTAATATGGGTAAATGTAAGTCCCTCCGGTGTTCTGCCGCGAAGGACGAAGATCCCGTGAAACCACATGTTAAATTGGGAAAACCACTCACGTTCCTACTGTCTGGAGCCAATTTCGGGGTTGAAATCATGGACGCCCGGGCGCAGGAACGAAGGATTACCTGGTCAGGATTTCCTTATATCCAACGCTGCGTAGGATAAATCGCACACCGTCTAGCCTGAAGTCCGGGTCAGGTGTCGGGGTGGACCCGGCACCGCTCTGTCGATGGGGGTGACGTTAAACCTTTAGCATCATTATGGCGCGGGCCTATCCCGTAACCTTTTTACTAGCTTCATTTAATGTGCTGATAGGATCGACCATCCGATAAGCCGCTTCTCGGTTTCGGCGCACATAACTAGGGATCTATACAGGCGGGGATAGTAGCCCTACTGCGGTAGGGCTCCCATGATGGGCGAACCGTCTTAAGACACGAGAGTAATAAATATGAATTCTGTTAAAAATAAAGGAGATGGAGAGGTGAAGGCGCCAGATGCGCACTCACACACTCCTCCAGGGGCTGATGGATGGCAAGACGTCCTTTAACTCCTGAAGGAGCAAAGCGGAAAAATGGAGAGGCTAAGTATGGCCCTCAAAGTTATACAAGACGGGATGCGTCAGAACACCCCGACCACCGTCAAAACGAGTGTTGGGGAGGCTGCCGAGGTTCTGGGCAGCCCGTTGAACACTCAAGAGTGTCTAATGAAAAGCGGGTTGGAAATCTAGAAGAGACTGGAGTCCCACCCCGCCACGAAAAAAATGAGGATCTTCCAGAGACCACGTTCGGCTTCTCTGGGAGATACCCCAAAAAGCCAGGCGAAGGGTGAGAAAAGGGCAGCCCCCTCCCCCCTCAGGAAAAAACTCCTAAGAGGGGGAAGGGCGGCCCGTCACCCTCGTACGCCCAAGTGACCAAAAGCCAGGCCCCAAATAAAGAAGGGGACTGGCAAGTGGTCACAAAGCGCGGCGGAAAAAATAAAAAAATGAAAAAAAAACCGGAGAAAAAGGCGAAGGACCCTGTGCAAAAGGCACAGGGAACTGTTGCCAAATTGAAACCGAAGCGCTCCTCGGCCGCCAGGTCGGGCGACGCCATCAAGGTGTCGGCGAAGGAAGGCCAGTCCTACGCCGATATCTTGAAGGAGATGAAGGCGAAAGTCTACCCCCGGAAGGCAGGACTTGAGGTCCTGTCTTTCCGGAGGACCACGCAGGAAGAAGTCCTTCTGGTCCTCAAAAAGGGGGGAGACGTTTCGGCCTTCCGAAAGGAGCTCGACCTGGCGGTCGGGGAAAGGACGCAAATTTCAGCCCTGGTCTCGACGAGGTCCCTCGAAATTAGGGACCTCGACGAGACCGTTGAGAAAGAAGAGGTCGTGGCTGCCTTGTGCTTGGCACTAGGCAGACCGGCATTCGATGGATCCTGCAGGCTCTTCAACCGCTTTGGTGGGGTGAAGACTGCAGTGATCAGGCTGGCTGAGGCAGACGCTGCGCGTCTGCTTCAGCTAGGTAAATTGAGGATCGGGTGGGTTGAGTGCCGCATTCGCGAGCACGCGCAAGTCGCTCGCTGCTTCAGGTGCCTTGGGTACGGTCACGGGTCCCGGGGCTGCAGCAACCCCGACAGGAAAAACGCCTGTTGGAGGTGCGGCGCCACGGGACACTTGGCCAGGGGTTGTAAGGCACCACCAAGGTGCCTGACATGTGTAGACAGGGGCGACAAAGATGTCGCCCATGTGTCAGGGAGCGGCTCCTGCCCGTTCTTTGAGGAAGAGCTTCGTAGGTTGAGAGGCAGGAAATGAAGTTCCTGCAGCTCAACCTCGGAAGGGGGAAGGATGCCCAGTACCTCCTGATGCAATATTAAACTGCGAAGAATTTATATTTCAATGTTCAAACTTTTGTATAAGAAACACCTCTAAGTTAGTATTCTTTAACCTTTTAGCTGCGGGGAAATTTCAGTACAAATCGACCTCTTATAAAATGAAAAAATTTATACATAAAATCACTGGATATCTCAGGTAGAGTCCTCGACCTGACTGCTCGTCGATATATCGACCAGCCCGGTAGGCAACGTAAAGTGCAATGTAAAAAATTTGTCTCATTTGTCATAAAGGTTTGAGAGGATATTTCTATGTAATTTCACGCCCTGAATATGAAAAAATAGTAAAAAAAATTCCCGCAGACACCCTTGACCTTCAAAATTGCCAATTCAAGGTCAAATTTTATTTCTAATATAAGCCAAGTTTTTAGAAGGTTTTCGTATGTAGTTTGATGCGCTGAATACGTTAAAAAATTCCCGCTGGAAGACGCAAACTCGTCGAGAAATGGCAGACGAGATGACATGGTGACCAATCCGGAAGATGGACACACCGTCTAATCCCGGAGCGCGCTACCTGACTGGAAGCGCAAGCGCTTTCCGGACATGGTTGCTTTAATGCGTAGTACCTGAAGCGCTTCAAGAAATCCCTTGTCTGTGTCAGGTGGGCGTGGCAAGGGAGGCTGTCGGTCGGGCAGTGGGCGCACCCGCGGTCCAGCGTCTCGGTCAGACTTAGCTTTCCGCGTCGTTCGGGGGAGGAATCTTTTTATTACTCCCCTGGTCGGTGGGGCTAGTCGGTTTGCCTAACGGGTGTGTAACCACGGATGGGAGTCCCGGGTGAACGGATGACGGAAGAGTCGTACGTGACTTTAGCCTGGAACCAACTGCTCGCGAGGTTTAAAGCCGAAAGGCGGTTACATGGGCGGTATATTAGTTCGAGAGAGGATGTTTTTGGTTTTAACAAGTATGCCTACACCCGTCCTAAGAGAGTCCTGTACAAAGTCTTTAAAAGATTTTATTAATGGTGAGGATGGTGGCCTGTCTGGTATATGGTATATATGGTATATACCAGAAAGGCCATCATCCTCACCATTAATAACATAGACTGGTAACAACTGAAAGAATTTTTTTAAATTTAAAAGATTTCGCCATTTCTCCTCCTCACCAAAAAAAAAGAACTATATGTGGATTCCAAGTACAATCATAACGCGGTCTTTGAAGTTTCGTGACAGAAAAAAATCTTTTCATTATCTGGTCAACTCCAATATCAGCCGTTAATACGTTGGAGATAGCTGATGTTTCTTGTAAACCTTTATCAAAATATTCAAAACTTCTGGAGCAGTTGCTTCAAAGGGTGAAGTGTTAAATTGGGAATTTGCATGCAAAAAAATTATGCAATTTTATATATGCAATCTAAAGTTTATATTAAATAAAAAATAATTACAATAGCGTTTTTAGGTCTACTCATTAATTGTTGATTTGCGATGGATTCAAAGATAATGAGCGTTTGAAACGGACCGCTTTGGCGGTCAAGCGTCTCTGATTGGTTCCTTGAAAGTGTGACGTCAAACCGGTGTATTTTCGTATCAGCAACATGCAAACCAAGTGCAAGTGAAGTTCTAAATAATAAATAAACTGGTTTGTTTAGTTAAAAATGCCTCCTAAGATGGACAGTGGCTTCGTAAAAGCAGACTCGGGAAATCTTCCAAAAATTTCTATGTTTATGGTGTTGGAATATTTTACATCTAAGCCTGAATATGCCGCACCAGAAATCCGTGGTGTCAAAGCCACTTTCTAAGGAAAATTTACAAATTATAATTATTCTACTCTGTCAATTTAAATAAAAGAAAAAACTACCAATTGATGATAATGAAAAATCACTCATGTATAAGTTAATGTATCTAGTACATAGTTAAATTATTATTACGTTATTAAAGAAGATGAGTATATTATTGGTAAAATGTATGATTTAAATATAAAGTAATTCGTTTGAATGATTCATAAATAATTAATTATTCGTCATTATAAATATTAGTTCATTTGCTTCTTAATTTAATTAGTTCTAGTGACGTGAATTATTTGTTAACTGCTTGAATTTTTAATATTTGAATAGTATAACATCCAATAAAGTTTCATTGAGAGAGTGATAGTCGTTACGTTTACCATTATAATGATAAAATTTCCAAAATTGCTCTTTTCCGGTTGAGTTAAACAAAAGCAGGTCGAGGAGTTGGAGTTTTCTTATTACTACAATATTTTTGGCAATCGAAAAAATGCGGAAAAACACCTTTTTTAATCCTTATTGGTTTCCCAGTTAAAGAGTACTTCACGTAATTTTCCATATCCTCTTTTAACTGAAATAATTCATTCACGTAATTATTATTTCATAATTTATAAATTAATTTAACCGCATAATTATTGTAAAATTTTTTCGAAGCTACAACTTGAAAATTCTTTATTAAAAAATTTGAAAACAATAATAACAGCAAGTTCTATGTTTAACATTCTTAATTTGTATCACATAAATTTGTGATCATGATTTTCTCTATAAAACCTGCTCCTTAAACGTAAAGTAATAACTTTTTAAATCATATTATTATTTAGACATCGGCAAATTGAGGTTAGATTTTGTTTTAACTGCTATAATTATAAATATAAATAAATCTATATTTTTTTTCAATTACAGTTCATTTACAGATAATATTAGGAACAAGAAGAAACTATACTTACGTCCAAATGATCTTGACAGCAAAACATGTTACTATTTCCTGGCATATCTCGCCGTTATGCACTTTCAAACCAGTTAATTCGCACAATCGGATTTACCGGAACCGGAAAAAAAATTTTATCGGGTGTCTTGATTGTCGAATTATGACACTCATCGACAAAACACCATCTATATCCCGTTTTTTTCGACATTTTATACAATTTTCAATTGGACTTCTATACAAAAATGTGACAGAGCGATCGTATACAACGATGTGACGTCACCATATCATCGGAAGCATTCAGCTGTTTCCGGAACGTTTTTGGAAAATTTAAAATTTACACTTTTCAAACGCTCATTAATAAATTATTATCAACTAAAAAATTCAGAAAAACATTTCGTATGCAAAAGTGACCCCCAAATTTCATTTTTTCATCACAAAAAAAATGTGCAAATTCACAATTCTTTGTGATACTTCCACCACAATCTGAGAGACTTCTCGTAATGTGAGCAAATTTATTTGAGGACCGAAGTAGAGGTTTTTTTAATTACAGGGTTTTCCAATTAGAGGTTTTATTTTGATTTATAAAAAAACGCGTGTTTTTCGTGAAAAATAATTTTATTTTTATTTTATTCAATAGCGGAAAGGTTTTCCATTAATGATGAACAATATCATTCATATGGCGTCCACGGCTACGTTTGCAGGACCATGCTCTTTTGATAAAATTTTCGGACATTTGGGGATCTATTTCCTCGATAGTGGCACGAATCTTCTCTTTGAGTTCTCGAATCGACTGACAAGCAGCAGCATAAACCTTACCTTTCACGTAAAACTCTGTAGTACTAAAAATAAGAAGTACCAAACTTGGGTAAGCCAGAAAGGAACAATTGCTTCCCTTTCTGCTCGATCTTCAATAACTTTTCATAGAACTCTAAAAATCACAGGAAATGGGGGAAAGTATAAAAGAAGAAAATTGACCATTATATCGTAAACGTGCCCACCGACATTGATTCAGTATCCCTATACCAGGAAATAAACTTGTTACAACAATTTCTATTTATGTTTGTTGCAAATAGATCATTATCAAATTTTCCGGGACTTTTCTTAATATAAAAGAAGATTTCCTGGCATAATTCCCACTCTGCCTGGTGATAAAACTCTTGACTTGCCATCTGCAATTGAATTATCTTTAGATTTACTATAAGATGCAAAGATCCATGAGTCTCCTTCTTCGCACCATTGCCATATCTTTTCAGCTAAACTATTAAACTTCTAGTATTATTCTCTCCCCATACGATTAATATAAGAAATTTCAGTCGTATTATCGACGCGAGGTAGAATTTGACAAAAGTGATAGTTTGTTGCGAAACACTTTAGACCACCGAAAACTGCCCTTAATTCTAAGAGGTTAATGTGCTCTTCTTGCTATTCTGCATTCCATCATCCATGCGATCTTTGATAATTTAAGAAACTAATATTTTTAATCCACCAGTCTAACTCATCCTTTACACCAGCGGGTATTTCTAATACTTCCTCGTAATTGTTTTTTGCAAAGAAAAGTATTTTTTCTACTAGCGGGCCATAAAGTGGACTTTATTGCCCCGTGCGGGGCAAACAAATCCACTTTCTGACCCGCTAGTAGAAAAAAAATCGTGTGCAACACGGGAAAAACATTTATTTTACTCGTGTGGTTGTTACCCTCGCTTTGCTCGGGCATCAAACTTCACACTCGCAAAATAAATTTTTTTTTCCCTAGTTGCACAATGTACTATTTCTTGATCTCCTAGCCGAAAGTACGGTCCTCCCGGCCGCATTTCACTCCAGAAAGAACGACTTTTGTGGCCGTTTTTTGTTTTTTTCGGCTCAGTAGTGTCGCTAAATTCATCGTATAATTCGTTTGTTTAATTTAATTTAATGTGACTCCATGCAATTGCACGAAAGAGTAACTCTTAAAAAGAAAAACAAAAAATTTATGTAAACGGTTTATTTTATATTAAAATTATATTAATAAAAGTAATAATAATTATTGTAATAAGATTAGTATTACTGGATGTGTGATGTTAAAGTTACTATTGATCAATATTAATTCTTTAAATATTAATATTGTTATCGAAGAATAAATTTTCTCTGGTATTTGTTAATTTTTAAAAAATTTTTGATTAAAAATTTTTTTTTCTTTTTTCTAGGTAATTCAACCATGAACTTTTGACTATTGACAATAAAACCTAAAAATCTACACTGGTGTGAAGGAGGCAATACTCATTTCTGGAGATTAAATACAAAACCCAAGGATTCTAAGTTTTTTAGTCTGTGATATATTCAAATGACAAAGTTAAAGTTTAATGAGAACGTGACATAAAGGGATTCTTTTAACTGAAATTAGCTTTAAAAACTGTGATTAAAATAAACAGATGAGTATGACTACGCAATGATATAAGAGAATGAGACAACGAAACATAACATAACCTCGCAAAAAAGTGCTCCGTGCATCAGGTTAGATCACCATACCTATACGTTTTTGAGATCACTGATAAAAAAAATTTCGGCCGTTGTGCCACCCTAAAATGAGGCTCCAAAGATGACATTTTAATAATATTGTGCTGCCTGCTGTATGTTATTTAATTACTAACTATTGAAGACAACCAAAACGTTCACAAAATGTTAATTATAATGGCATTATATTTGTAACGTTTCAGCTATCTTGCTACTAGGGCGGGTATACTTTTCTTCAGATTGTACTCTCACCACAGTATGAACCATGTACACTCTGTTATATGCTGGCCGCATATTCTCACAGATGTTATTTAATCTTATACTCCTTAGTTATTGCATAAATTATGTTATTATTTCTAAGAATGCACTATACGTGCTTTACTTTGCATGTAAATATTTTTGACAACTTTTGCATCTTTTAAGACAAATTGCACAAATAATTTTTGGATTACCTTGATAATTTGTTGTATTTCCTGTATTTTTGTAGTAAAACCACGAATGTTACCTGTAATTCGAATAGCTGGAGAGATAAGCATATTGTTTAATATCATTATGTTGTTTTTTTAGATTAGTGCTTGTCGTTATTAAAAACAATTATGGACCTGAGCACAATGAAGACCTAAACTCGAATGATCGTCTGTCCTTTTTCGTCAACCTTTGGTAGAAAGAGACACGTTCGAGTCTTTCTAGCGCACAATGAAAACCATAGAGTTATTATAGATAGAGTTGGCACCACTCATCTCTATAATACACTGGATGCACAATGCCAATGGGAAAGTCCGCAAAGTCGTGTGCCCAATTGAAGGCTGAGCCGCCATATTTACTTAGGTTGATTCCAAAGAATGTTGCGGTAAATTCAAATTTGATAAAAAGGGAAAAGTGTAAATATTAAAGAAACAATATGAAATCCATGCTTTTTTACAGGTATTAGTATTGATAGTATACATAATTAAACTAATGAAATGAAATTTATTGAATAATACTAAAATATAACTCGGTAATATTTATTATTATGGTATATAATGTTGTATATATTTAAAAAGGCATATGTATTTATTTCTTAACTATAATTAAATATAAATTTATTATAAATATATCAAATATAGATTACAGAATTCAACAAGTAAACGTACCTTGGAGTAGTGTAAAAATTATCTCACGTTCTGAACGTGAACTATTAATAATAGTCACATATAATAACTATTTTTAGTATAAATTAATTCGCGTTTCATAATTCAACCCTTATGTACCTGTACATAAACGGTTTTAAAAACTGAAAAAAATCTCCATCCCCTTCTGTTTTAAAAAATGTTGAATTACTCGATCTTATTGGAGTATTTCATCATACGTTTAAATTTCTTGGGAGTAATAAGTTGCTCCAACTGAAAGAAGTAATAGAAATAATTTTAAATATATACAAAAATTATAAACTATTGTATTTTGGTCGTTTACGAACATTTTAATTTATCAGAAAATAATAAAATTGGAAAAGAAACAAACCCTAAAATATAATCAATACTGAATGCAGATATTACATGAAAATTAAGTATGTACATGCTGTGACTGGTATGTTATTAAATAATAGAATCCAGTTCTATAAAGACCTATGTAATAATATAGAAGATTATCACTAAATAGTACAAAACATCAGGTACGAAAGTACTTCACAAGCAGCAATCACTTAATTAAAAATCACCAGAGTATCACGAACAAGAAATTTTAAATGTCAAACTAAAGTAGTGACTAATTCAACACCTTAATTTTTAAACTACATGCAAAAGTAATAAATAAACAATTCTTAACAGAAAACAATGATTTTATTTATTATTTTCAATTATTTATTTATTATTTTGTTTATTATTGTAATTATTATTGATTTTTTTCTTTTAAGAATTGTTTATTTTTTACTTTTGCATGTAATTTGAAAATTAAGGTGTTGAATTAGTCACTACTTTAGTTTGACATTTAAACTTCTTGTTTGTGATACTCTGGAGATTTTAAATTAAGTGATTTGCTGCTTGTGAAGTACTTTTGTACCTGATGTTTTGTACTATTTAGTGATAATCTTCTATATTATTACATAGGTCTTTATAGAACTGGATTCTATTATTTAATAACATACCAGTCACAGCATGTACATACTTAATTTTCATGTAATATCTGCATTCAGTATTGATTATATTTTAGGGTTTGTTTCTTTTCCAATTTTATTATTTTCTGATAAATTAAAATGTTCGTAAACGACCAAAATACAATAGTTTATAATTTTTGTATATATTTAAAATTATTTCTATTACTTCTTTCAGTTGGAGCAACTTATTACTCCCAAGAAATTTAAACGTATGATGAAATACTCCAATAAGATCGAGTAATTCAACATTTTTTAAAACAGAAGGGGATGGAGATTTTTTTCAGTTTTTAAAACCGTTTATGTACAGGTACATAAGGGTTGAATTATGAAACGCGAATTAATTTATACTAAAAATAGTTATTATATGTGACTATTATTAATAGTTCACGTTCAGAACGTGAGATAATTTTTACACTACTCCAAGGTACGTTTACTTGTTGAATCCTGTAATCCATATTTGATAAATTTATAATAAATTTATATTTAATTATAGTTAATAAATAAATACATATGCCTATTTAAATATATACAACATTATATACCATAATAATAAATATTACCGAGTTATATTTTAGTATTATTTAATAAATTTCATTTCATTAGTTTAATTATGTATACTATCAATACTAATATCGGTAAAAAAGCATGGATTACATATTATTTCTTTAATATTTACACTTTTCCCTTTTTACTATATTTTAATTTACCGCAACATTCTTTGTAATCAACCTAAGTAAAGATGGTGGCCCAGCCTTCAATGAAGCACACGACTTTGCATTTTTTGTGCATCCAGTGTATTATAGAGATCAGTGGTTGGCACGCAATAGGGGCGCGTGTAAGTGAAAGCAGCCCCCTGTTTGGTATGGTGCATTTATACCTCTGTCTGCCTGAACGTTGCAGACAGAAAATACATAAGAGCAAAAAAGACAGGCGTTTTCTTTTTGTCCAATCTACACTGTCTATCTCCTTTAGTCTTATGTATTTTCTATCCGCACCGGTCAGGCAGACAGAGGTATAATTGAAATAATTAATTAATTAATTGAAAATGTACTAAATGTTGACGGTGGCCTTGTGGCAGCGCCACCTGTCCAGTTGGCCTATGATCGTTACAAATGCATGGTAAAGTTTTGAAAATTTAATATTTTTAAAGGATAAAAGTAATTAAAATAATGAAGTTTAAGGACACTTGTTTTTAAATTAAACGTGAACTACAGTTATTTTAAGTTAAAAATAAACGTTCTTAAAAATGATTTATAAAACCGAAGAGAATATTCTATTCTTAATTCTAATTAATTTTATAAAAGAAGTCGAAGTGAACTTTCAAAATAAATATTTCACAATTTTCCTTGTTTATTTAACAATTTATTTTAGAGTATAATGTTTTTCTCTTTCTCTTTAGGTAAAAGTTGCAACTATTATTTAATCCTAATGCTGTATGACTTATTTTATTCTTTAAAGGATTTCCAGCAAATTCCTGTGGTACGTTTTTATTTAAAAAATTTGAATTAGGAATTATAAAAAATAAAATTTTTACTTTTATAAACAATAGGACGCCGTAAATAATTTTTTTTTAAATAAAACCGTAACAACAAATTTGCAGAAATTCATCCAAGGTATAAAAACAATTGTTATTAATTTGTTGTTGCGGTGAAAGCATGCATATTTAATACTTCATATTCATTAAAAACTTACATATAAACAAAATTTTTCATTCTTTAACCTAGGTATTATTTTATTAACTATTACATTTATTCAATATTTAAAGAATTTGAAAATCTTTCTGTGGAAAAAATGACGCTTTCGACTGCGCTGGGATTCGAGCCCAGGTCTTTCGATTGCCGGTCGACTGCTCTAACCACTGAGCTACACAGGTGTCCGACATCTCCTTCTCCACAGGAAGATCTCCTTATATCGCCTAGTGGCTCAGCCTTAAGGAGATCTTCCTGTGGAGAAGGAGATGTCGGACGCCTGTGTAGCTCAGTGGTAGAGCAGTCGACCGGCAATCGAAAGACCTGGGCTCGAATCCCAGCGCAGTCGAAAGCGTCATTTTTTCCACAGAAAGATTTTCAAATTCTTTAAATATTGAATTTATTTGCATTATTTGCGATATAAGAGTTTGAAATTGTCTACGAGGACACCTGTCGACAACGTATCCTATCTGATACGCGACTAGTGATTCTCCGATAATGTAGGCGGTGACAAAAATTTCAAACTCAACTAATTAATTTGAAATCATTTACAGCCGCAAGGCTGAGCCACTAGGCGATATAAGGAGATCTTCCTGTGGAGAAGGAGATGTCGGACGCCTGTGTAGCTCAGTGGTTAGAGCAGTCGACCGGCAATCGAAAGACCTGGGCTCGAATCCCAGCGCAGTCGAAAGCGTCATTTTTTCCACAGAAAGATTTTCAAATTCTTTAAATATTGAATTTATTTGCATTATTTGCGATATAAGAGTTTGAAATTGTCTACGAGGACACCTGTCGACAACGTATCCTATCTGATACGCGACTAGTGATTCTCCGATAATGTAGGCGGTGACAAAAATTTCAAACTCAACTAATTAATTTGATTACATTTATTATGGAGATTTTTCTTGTAATTTAAATTAATAATCTTTCTGGTAAGTAGGAATTACTGCGCATGCGCAGTTCAATTTTTAGATTTCATTCCTCTGTAGCACAATATACTACATTGCGCTACTGTTAACTGTAGCGAAAAAACGAGTTTGCGCGCCAGTGGCACATAAAATAGTATGCATTACTCGAAGCAAAACACAATGATTGCAAACGAGTGTGAGAATATTTAGTCCGTTTCCTATAGGTATTATTGCAATTCATTGGGTAAGAAAATTTTTTTTTGCCATCTTTAGCGTACCATATAGGAATCTTAAATCCAAGTTTTCGACCATCAACTCTTCGCAGGTTGTCCGTCATCTTGAATTAAGGGGTGATTTCTTGTATCGCGAATTACAGTCGTATTTTTAATTTTGTCAAGAAAACAGTTAAAACCATTTTTCACGAGAAAAATAATTTCTACAAATTAGTTCATTTTATGTTTTCTCGTATTTTGCTTGTTTGTTGCTTAAAAATCGATTATAAAAATTAAAAGAGGGTTGAACATTTTTTGGATTGAATATTTTTTTTCATTTCGGTGCTATCGCAAAACTTTTTGGGCAAAAGTTGTGATTCACACGATCCTCTACAATTTTTGTCAGAAAGTTTTTTTTTGTAAGAGCAATTGTTTACTTACCGTAGCGTATGAAAGTTGCGCGCATCGTCGGTTGCTCGTAGCACTTAGTGGCGCGCGCTGTACCTGGCGCCTTGGCGCCTGGCGGAAAATGTCTCGCTTTTTCCTGACGTAGCTCTTGCCTAATGATCGTTTTCGATATCTTATCTAGCGCGATAAGACAAAAAAAAGTCTGATTTTCTCGAAAAATTAGTCTATTTTGGGACGTTCGCTGACATGCATCTCGTGCAGCCGACCAACCATGAGTGATTGCTTTATTTGTAAAAAGGCTTTAAGTCTTCCCGATAATATCACAGTTAAAGAAAAAGGCATTCAAACACAAATCAATTCGGCAAATTTGCGAAATCACAAGGATTGTTTAAAGAACAAAACAGCAGTTACCATACATCGCGCGTGCAATAAAAACTACTCCAACTTGAAATTGGCAGATGCTGCAAGGTAATATGGGCTTTAATTAACATTTTTTCTATATCCAGTGTGTGAAAGTTCATTTTAATGAATTAATGAAAAATTATATGCAACGATCTATAAAAACCTTTTAATAATCCTCATTAAAAATTATTCATTGTGAAAATATCAACTGTTTCGATTCCGAGAACTGAAAATTATTAATTCTGAGAATTTCAAGAGTTTACTGATCGAGAATCTTGATATTCCATCATATTTTTGCATATTCATAAATTAATGATTGTGAGGTTCGTAACATGAATTTTACAATGTTAGGAAATAAGTTTTGTTATCAAATTCCTGTAAAAATTTTCTCATTCTTCATTTTCGAGAATTTCTCATTTATTCTTTCAAAGAACAAGGGAAATCATATAAATAATCATATTAAATTATATTGAGCAACAGTAAGTAATAGAAATGCCAATAAAAAATAACCAAAGTTAAATTTAAAAGCAGGAAAAATTTAAAATAAAAATAAGAAATAAAAGGTAATTGCAATATAAACCATACAAATTAAAAAATAGTCTAAATTATTTTTAATTGAAACAAAATAAAAAAGAAAGAAAAGAAATGTTGAGCTCCATTCCATCAACGAAACTTAGAATAATTCAGTACGGCACAGCGCTCGCAATCCAGCACTACCAACTATCGAGTGACGGAGCGCGCAACTTTCAGATGCTACGGTAAGTAAACAATTGCTCTTACAAAAAAAAGTTTTCGACAAAAATTGTAGAGGATCGTGTGAATCACAACTTTTGCCCGAAAAGTTTTGCGATAGCACCGAAATGAAAAAAATATTCAATCCAAAAAATGTTCGACCCTCTTTTAATTTTTATAATCGATTTTTATTCAACATACGAGAAAACATAAAATGAACTAATTTGTAGAACTCATTTTTCTCGTGAAAAATGGTTTTAACTGTTTTCTTGACAAAATTAAAAATACGACTAATTCGCGATACAAGAAATCACCCCTTGATTCAAGATGACGGACAACCTGCAAAGGGTTGATGGTCGAAAACTTGGATTTGAGCTTCCTGCTATATATGGTACCCTAAAGATGGCAAAAAAAAAATTCTTACCCAATGAATTGTAATAGTAAAACCTAAATATACTGGACTATAATCAGCCGTATGCATCAGCCCGTATTTCACGATTCTAACTTGACCCCGTTAGTGTCCTAAGTTGAATTCCTAAGTAAGTTTGCCGAACCGACACACGCGGCGCTAACTATACCACACTGAGAAAACAGTTTGGTAGTGCCAACAAAAATTTGGTTGTCGCAACAAAATAATTTGTTTGATATACAGCTGACAAAATGTTTTGTTGGACCAACCAAATTTTTTTGTTGAATTTTTAGTTTCACTCAACCAAATAATTTTGTAGTGATAACAAAAGTGTTTTGTTAGTATGACAAAACTTGTTGTTGATTCAACAAAATTATTTTGTTCCAAGAAAAAAATTATTTTGTTAGGAGAGCATACTTTTTTTTAGTAGAACAAAATCGTTTTGTTGAAGGAAATCCATAATTTTGTTAAATTAGCAATATTTTTTGCACAGATAAAACATATTTCTGTGCACGGAAAGAGAAATATGAATTTCCGAGGTTATTCGAATCTACAAATCATAAAAGTAGAAAAAAAGTCAACTACATGTATCATTATTTACATTGTTAAAATTTTCTGAACACTTTCTGGTAAGATTTTTAACAATCACTTTGCAAGACTCTGCCATATTGATTTTAATCCCAAAATAAAAGTGAAAAATGATAAATGAATATTTTTGATTAAATGCACTATTAGGGTTAGATTAGAGTTAGATTTACCTTTGAAGGTATTTATCAGGCCTGGTAAGCCCCATTCCTCCAAGAGTTGCTGCACTTTTAAGTCCGACATCAATAAATATGAAGTCGCGAATTCGATTAAATTAAATTTCGGTGAACGGCGAAAATGAAGACATGTGGTTTCTCGGTAAAGTTTGCTACATCGAATCAAACAAAAGAGCCGCGTGACCAGACCTGTGTATCGAGGAAATGAAATATGTCACCAGAGTTCAGGTGTCGCTAGTAGTAACTTTGCACTGTCAAAGCACGTAACACATGGAAAATAAGACAATAATATGAAAACAGTTTAACTACTAGTTTAAAATAATTTTTACTCTGTAACATGGTTTGTTTAGAGATTAATTTGCCACTTTTTCGTATTTTTTCTATGCATTATGTGGTCTAGCAGAACATAATTAATACTAGCGCCACCTTACGCCCTAGTTTAACTCTCATAACATATTTTATGAAGAGGAAAGATAGGATGATGTGCCGGTTGCGTGCGACGCGAACGAAATACTGATATAAACAAAACAATACACATGAGTGGTAATACATTTTGTCGGGACAACCAAATTATTTAGGTGGTTTAACCAAGGCATTCAATCAAATTATTTGTTCGAACCAAATATATTTTTTGTTAACATTAACCATTCTTTTTGTAATGCCAACCAAATTTTAGTATTGACAACAAAATCTGTTTAACAAAACTATTTTGTTGCGGTGACATTATTTTTTCTCTCAGTGCATCACTCCCTGAAAATGCACAGTAACATACGAAGAATTTAACATAAAAATTTTTTTAAATATATTATTCAATGCCATAAACAAATAAAAGAAATCAGACTTTAAATATTGATATTATTTCACTATCTTAAATTAAAACTTCCCCTTTTTATTCATATTTATCTCGTACAAAAACTATTTTGAAACATTCAGCTGATATTAATATTTAAATATTGATATCTCTTTTATTCCTTTATGGCATCGAATAATAACTTTTTTTAAATTTTTATATTTAATTTCCTACATATCACTGCATTTATATTATTTTTTTGAGGCAAAATTAAGCTGAAAAATGGAAAAAAAAATGAAAAATTCTGAACAAGAAACGAAGTTGATGAGAGTTGTAATTAGTTGGAAATCATTATGAATAATTAAAGAAAATAGGATATAAAATAAGGTGAATATTAATTTATGTTGTTAAAATAGTTAACTAACATTAATAAAAACAGTATAATACGAACAATTAAATTTTTTTTCATTTTCAAAACCAAAAGTAGTCTATCTACGTCCGTTTTCATCCTCTCTAACATTCACGAAATTTTGGAAACAACATTTTATGTGCCTCAGGCACAAAAACTCGTTTTTCCGTTACAGCTGAGAGTAACGGAATGTTGTATATTCCGTTACAGAGGAATATAAAATATATAATATAATATAATATATAATATAAAATAAAATGTCATAAATTTGTAGGTTATGATGACCGTTTGTTTTGAAAGATTTGAAGAATGTATCGATAAGCATGTTCTCGTTTTCAACACATACTTCAAATCCTTCAAAACAAACGGTCATCATAACCTACAAATTTATGACATTTTATTTTATATTAAAAAATTAAAAGAATAACAAGCGACACGTAGGCACTCAAAATAGGCGGAAATGAATTTTGCACTTAAAAAATATAATTATTAATAAATTTATGACTTACTTTTACGCTAGAAAATTCTGTTTCATCAATTTCCCAACAATTCCCATATATTTCTTTCGTCCAAGACCAACCTTACCTACAGTCTATCCCTACCACATGGCCTGTGACGTCAACTTGGTTATCTCAATGAATTGCAATAGTGATGGTTTCATAAAAATAAACTATGAAAAATATCAAGTTTTATCGGAATTCAATACCAAAAAAAAATTTTTTATAGCCATTATATTATATTCAAACATAAAGAACAAATAATTCAAGTTATCTTCGCACAAATTACGCTTTGATTTAAATAATTGTTTGACAATTTCGAGACAGTTTATGCACTTTTTTTTGTGCTCTATTTGTCGAGTAGCATGCTTTCTGTAAACTTGATCACAGTATTTGCACTTGAAAGAAGCTTTATTTTGTTTATCAATAATTTAAAAAAAAAATTCCAAACTATATTCTTTTTTTTTTCATTTTTATTGCGCACGTTACACGAACTTCCAGAACAAAGCATTTATCAAAAACAATTGAAAGCTTGAACCGTTACGGAAAAATATTTTTAAATTCTCATAAATTCTCGAAGAGCACATTCATCAGAGAAATTCTCAGCCATATTCCCGTGCTCCCAGACATATTCTCGGCCACATAAACTCTTTAGAACTCTAATTGTTACTCCGTATTTTCAGGGAGTGATGGTACAGTTAGCGCCGCGTGTGACGATTCGGCAAACTAACTTAGGAATTCAACTTAGGACACTAACGGGGCGCCATTTTCTTTTCTAATGCATACGACTGCTACAATGCAGCCCTCTGCATCTCTGAGTTGAAAATAATATGAATTGTAACTGGCTTCCATGGTGGCGCCGACTGTTCATTGGGCCGACTTACACGAAATCCACATTATACAATGTAGTTTTTAAAGCTTTTCCCTATAAATTTTCGAGTTCTTGAAAGGTACTGAGATGATTTCCGCAAGTCTAGAAACAAATGTCTAAAAAAATTGGTGCAAGAAATGGTGAAATGTGTCTGTTTAGGGTGTAAATCCAGATAGAAGTCTTTCTCCGATAAAGTTCGTTTTTTCATTGTACCGAAGGGTGAAAATACAATGAAATTACGGCAAATTGCTATCCGTCGAGATGATGTGAAATTGAAAGCAGGTCATGCGATTTGCTAAAAGATATTAATAATTAACTACATAATATAATAAAGATTAATGTCTCAATAGTATTTAATTGTATCTACATGTACAATGAATTTCTTTTGCACCGCAATAAATTTCTCTCAAATACTTATCGCAAATAAATTCAGTTGCAAACATTTTGTGTGATAGAAGTTAAAAAATAGATAAATGAAAGTGACTGAAATAAAAAAGAGATGAGACAGAATATTTTTTTTAATTCTGAATTGAAGTTAATGTGAGCTTGTTAAAATTGGATTGTATTGAAGCGGAAAAAAATTTCTGCTCTCTAACAATTTTGATATTAGAATAAAGTTTTAGATTTTATAAAAAATCACAAGCTCAGATTTTTTGTTAATTTAGATTCCTTACTTTTTAATGATTATAGTTTCACTGAATCATATCGAATTTCGAAAGTAATAGAAATTAAAAACTTAAATTCATAATTTCACGATACATAAATTTCAAAATAAAATAATAAAACGCAGATAAATAAAAAAGAAGTAAATAGAAAAATCAATAAATTTCAAAGCATAATAATAAAAAATTATCAGTTCAAATTCCAAACAGTATTTTTTAAATGTTTGTATTTTAAAAAAAGTTTCATTTAATAATTATAAATAACTGGCTTATATCGACCCTCAATAATATTAATAGATAGATGATTTTTTACTTTGGCTTTTGATGGAAGAAAGTACCACCATGGGAACGGCGGCGCTGTTGTGCCGAAGCAAGTATGGCCGCTACCACGGACAAAATAGCATTGGAAGTATAGGTAAAATCGTGATTTTTCCTAAATTACGCGAGTAAAGCCGAAAAATGTTGACGATATCGCTGGAGGAGTTATGCAGATACACTGCAGCAACTCCTACAACGCAAAATATGCGCGAAGGCCAAGAAATTATAAATTCTGGACTCTTAATTATGTGCGGGGTAACGGAAAGAACCGCTGCCAACATACAGTTATACGCTTCATGTTTGCAAACAAGCGGAATAACATCTGACCCACATGTACATATTTTTATTCGATGCTACTTTTTATCATTTATAAGTATATTTATAAATATTAATTGAACTGCATGTACATAATCACTTTAAACGAAATTAATTACCTGGAAAACTGTAGTCGTTTTTTAAAAAGTGCAGCGAACAAACTGAAAGTTCTTTTTCCTCGTCTTTAACTTTTAGAATCCTTAGCCACTCAGCCCGTTTATTGACGTATTCGGAATCACCGAATAAATTTTTTCTTTTAACTTTTTGAACGCTATTTCGTGCTGGCACGGTGTGAAAACTAATATTGTCACTTTTTCTCTTCACAGATTCACAATTTGGAACGCAACAGCGTCCACCACCGCTTGCTTTCCTATAACCGGTCGAGAATTCCATTTTATTTACAACACGGTAACTATTAAAAATTCACCACACGGAATTGATTAAAAAATAAAAAGGCAAATAACTCAATTACTCCTTATGACAACATTGACGTTTGTCCGTGGTAGCGGCCATTTTGTGTAGTTCGTGAAATCACCGCCAGTGTCTCATGCTAATTTACTAGTCTCATTAGGGTCCAGAAATAATGTAAACTCAGGGTTTCATTTTTTCCTCAAACGTTTCGACTCAGATTGGAGTCCTCATCAGTGAGATTTATTTCTATAAAAATACAAAGGAAGAAAAGAATAAAAAATTGCACGTGTGACGGATGAAAATTGTGTTGACAAACGATGTAAATGAATTGCACTTGTGAAACTATAGAATAGGTCTAACTAAATTTACGAATAAAATATTGAAAATTGTACAAAATTTGCTATAACAATACATAGGGAAGGGACTTAAAAAATTTGAACACGTGTGACGGATAACATTATGATAAAATTGCACATGTAAACCATATAATTGGTCCATCCCTAGCGGACCCGTGTGAGAGAACGGTCATAGAATACTCTGACCGTTCTCTGACTGTTCTATGACCGTTCTATGACCTCGCATTATTACGGCTAAGATCGGCAAAAAAGACATTAAAAGCTTTGCAATTATGATTCTGTGGCGAAATTTGGATTAGAAGGTGAAGCAATAAATACAATTATCTTATTTTTTAGCGATAAAAACTAGAAAAACATCGTATACCTGTCATTGAAGGCAGTGCAGTGGTTCACAATTGGCGGAACGTCTCCACCGTGAAGGTTTACTATTGGTGGAGACGTTCCGCAAATGGTGAACCACTGCACTGCCTTCAATGACAGGTACATGATGTATTCCTAGTTTTTATCGCTAAAAAATAAGATAATTGTATTTATTGCTTCACCTTCTAATCCAAATTTCGCCACAGAATCATAATTGCAAAGCTTTTAATGTCTTTTTTACCGTTCTTAGCCGTAATAATGCGAGGTCATAGAACGGTCATAGAACAGTCAGAGAACGGTCAGAGTATTCTATGACCGTTCTCTCACACGGGTCCGCTAGGGATACTAACTAAATTCAAACAAAACTGAATAAAAAGTGTGCAGAATTTTTCTATAAAAAATGCAAAGGAAGAACTTTAAAAATTACACATGTGACGGATAGACATTATGGTAAAAAATGATATGAAAGAATTGCACGTTTCAAACTATAGAATAGGTCTAACTAAATTTACGTATAAAAAATTAAAAATTGTACAAAATTTGCTATAAAAATACATAGGGAAGGGTCTTAAAAAATTTACACGTGTGACGGATAACATTATGATAAAATTGCATATGTAAACCATATAATTGGTCCATACTAACTAAATTCGAACAAAACTGAATAAAAAGTGTGCAGAATTTTTCTATAAAAAATGCAAAGGAAGAACCTTAAAATTGCAGTTGTGACGAAAAACTTTGTGGTAGAACTGATATAAAAGAGTTGCATATATGACACTATCAAATTGGTCTAAATATATAAGAATACATAATGAAGAAACTTAAAGAATTGAAGTGTGATGAATAAACATTGCAGTAACTCGGGACGGAAAACCATTGTGGTAAAAAAAAATTTTTATAAAGAATTGCACTGTGAACTGTAAAATTGGTCTGAATAACTAAATCTACAAAAATATAAACCGTACATAATTTGTTCTGTAAAAATACAAGTGGAAGAAACTGAAAAAATTGCAAGAGTGACAAATAAAAATTGTGGTAAAAGGGGGAATAAATTATAAATTTTTCAGCTTCATCAGGAAGTTGTATATAAATACAATTTTTAATCTATTTTAATAGAAAAATTAGAAGATAAAAAATAATTGAGACTAACCTTCAGTCAGAATGTAAATGGAATTGTATCCAAAAATTCACAATTATCCCGGATTTTTTTCGTTTACTGAAGAGACACATATTTATCACCACTGCTGTCAGTAACGTATGTACTTTTGAACTGAGTTATGTTTTTAAAAACTGCTGGAAAGTCATAGTGGAGTAAAGGATGAGGAGAGGGTGTGGGTGTGTAACCCTCAGGGGGTCGGTGTGTGTGGGTGTTCAGTACAGCGGCTTTACGTGACAGATGTTTTAACCGTTTTTTTATAACATGGTTAATGAAGTCAATCGGATAATTGTTTTTTATCAATGTGGTTTTTATTTTGTTAATATTTTCTGTGTGAAAAGTTTTGTGTGCTAGGGTGATGCCTTTATCAACTAAGTTGTTGATAACGTTAATTTTGTAATTGAGTGGGTGGTGCGAATTAAAGTTGAGAAGTTGACCGGAAGAGGTTGATTTATTGTACCAATTGGTCTTAATGTTATTTCCCTCCCTGATTACCAGAACATCCAAAAAACAAATTTGCTTAAGTGATTCTTCCTCTACTGTGAACTGAATTTTATGGTTGTAACTGTTGAAAGTGTTTTTGATAGTGTCAATTGCATTGTACGGTACTGCTGTTATTAAGTCATCAACATATCGGAAAAAAATGGGAGTTGAAAGGGTAGAATTGTTATGCATTTTTTTTCAGGTCATCCAAGAGAATGTCTGCTGCAATAGGAGAAAAGGGTGAGCCCATGGGGAATCCAGATTTTTGTTTATATTGTTTCTATTAAAATAAATTAAAAATTGTATCTATATACAACTTCCTGATGAGACTGAAAAATTTAGAATTTATTCCCCCTTTTACCACAATGTTTATTTGTCACTCTTGCAATTTTTTAAGTTTCTTCCACTTGTATTTTTACAGAACAAATTATGTACGGTTTATATTTTTGTAGATTTAGTTATTCAGACCAATTTTACAGTTCACAGTGCAATTCTTTATAAAAATTTTTTTTTACCACAATGGTTTTCCGTCCCGTGTTACTGCAATGTTTATCCATCACACTTCAATTCTTTAAGTTTCTTCATTATGTATTCTTATATCTTTAGACCAATTTGATAGTATCATATATGCAACTCTTATATCAGTTTTACCACAAAGTTTTTCGTCACAAGTGCTATTTTAAGGTTCTTCCTTTGCACTTTTATAGGGGAAAATTTTTCACAGGATGTAATTTCACACAAAAAAACCTTTTGTATAGTTTCTTTCGCAAACTGAGTTATTCAGACCAATTTTATAGTTTCAAACGTGCAATTCTTTCATATCATTTTTTACCATAATGTCTATCCGTCACATGTGTAATTTTTAAAGTTCTTCCTTTGCATTTTTCATAGAAAAATTCTGCACACTTTTTATTTTTTTGTTCGAATTTAGTTAGTATGGACCAAATATATGGTTTACATGTGCAATTTTATCATAATGTTATCCGTCACACGTGTAAATTTTTTAAGACCCTTCCCTATGTATTTTTATAGCAAATTTTGTACAATTTTTAATTTTTTATACGTAAATTTAGTTAGACCTATTCAATAGTTTCAAAAATTCAATCCATTTATATCGTTTGTCAACACAATGTCTATCCGTCAGATGTGTAATTTTTAAGGTTCTTCCTTTGCATTTTTTATAGAAAAATTCTGCACACTTTTTATTCAGTTTTGTTCGAATTTAGTTAGTATGGACCAATTATATGGTTTACATGTGCAATTTTATCATAATGTTATCCGTCACACGTGTTCAAATTTTTTAAATCCCTTCCCTATGTATTTTTATAGCAAATTTTGTACAATTTTCAATTTTTTATTCGTAAATTTAGTTAGACCTATTCTATAGTTTCACAAGTGCAATTCATTTATATCGTTTGTCAACACAATGTTCATCCGTCACACGTGCAATTTTTTATTCTTTTCTTCCTTTGTATTTTTATAGAAATAAATCTCACTGATGAGGACTCCAATCTGAGTCGAAACGTTTGTGGCAAAAATGAAACCCTGAGTTTACATTATTTCTGGACCCTAAAGCCAAAGTAAAAAATCATCTATTAGTTCCATTTAATTATAGTACCAATATATAGTGTATATACTATGTTGTATTTATTGTAATTTTATAATAACGATGTAAATTATTAGTATTCATATTCAAATTAACTTCAAACAATTATAAAGTAAAGAAGACGACACAAATAATGCAATTCCCGCCAGAATTTGGAAATTAGATTTTTGCCTGAAGTGAATTTTTAACCTTTTCGAAGAGAATAAATTTTTGTAAAATGAAGATATGAAGATATTAGATAATTGTCATGTATGAGAAAATGCGATAAAATAGTTTTTATTAGGAGAGAATTAAATATATATGCTTTTTACCATGCATTTTTTTGAATCTCGGGCCTATGAACGGTCAGCGCCGCCACCGGCGGCAGTCAACTTTCACGTAATTTTTTTCTTATGCGTTTGGTGGCAAGATTCAGGGGGCTGCTATAATGCAATATACTATTTCATAACCACAGAGCCAGCCCCCTGCATCTCAGCCACAATGCACGTAATCCGCTGTTACGTCCTAGCTTAGTTGACGTAGTCGAGATGGGCGGGAATCTTGAATTCACTGCTTCAGTCGTTGAAACGACTACCTGTATTGATGTAAATGGTAGCGTGAAGAAAAAAAAGGAAACACCACACGTTTAGTTATGAAATAGATTTTTATTTGATGATTATTAAGTCACGCACTAACAAAAATCTAACACGCCCGAGAGATTATTTTAAGTTTCATTCATGGTCTTGTCGATCAAGAAAATATTCGTCCGATTCAATATCTCGAAACTAACTAACTAACTCCTGTCTTCCTCGTCACCACTGTTCCTCGACATACATGGGTCAGATCGAGTTGAGGGCGGCGAATTATCCTACTTAACCAAACGTAGTCCTTAAAATTATCGCTGAAAGACATTTATTATCCTATCGCGAGAAACCTAAGATTCGTGAGTCACGCCCAGAGTAAGTTAAGGAGGGAAAGTCTTTCGACGAACATTTTCCCTTTTTTTCTTTATGAAGAGTACTCAAAACGTTCGAAACGGGACACCCCCTTTTTTTTCTTTTCTTACCCTCGTTTGTTGGGTCCGAGCGGCACGGACTAGGCCCCTCGGTGAGTTAAACTAAGCACGTGTGGCAAAAGTTTTAGTAATAAATGTCAGACTAAGGATTTGAAAGGTTATAAATATAGTTTGACAGGAAGGTTTTGAGTCGTTTATTATTCTTAAGATCAAGAGTTTGAGATTTAGGATGTTCTGCTTCGAAGATCTCGAGTTTACAATTTTGCAGATGTTGTTTGTTTATTGGACGCGACTCTTACAGATGTTATGATTTTTCCCCAGTTTTCTAAACTATTCTTATTTATACTATTTCGTGGGAAAGTTTGCTTTTACTTCCTCCTGAGAATTATTATGTTGTCTATGCCTCGTTTGTGTTCCTAATAATATCTGTATGTCTTGTGCAAGCCTATATTAAATATAACTAAATTGAATCATTCCCGCTTGTCGATTAGGTAGAGTAGGTTTTGACAGTATCTACGCGCGGTAGTCGCGTGATAAGGTAGAACGTGGCATTACACGTTACACCATCCCCCTTACAAAAAAAAATAAAAAGTCATAAAATTATTTTTTCATAATAATGTTCTTAACACGGTTATGCATGGGTAACTATTTTAATCGTAGACCTTAATGTATATATAGTTGTTTACTCAATAGGAATATATGCTCATATTATTATTATTATTTTAATTGATTTTTAATTGAATTGAATTCTAATTGATCATGAAAATTAATCGTGTTCCATATTGAAACGTTAATCTGAACTAAAAGGCAGAGCTGCCAATTTTAATTTATCCGTTTGAACGATTTTTGTTTTATTTGGTCCCAACCGAATTTGAGCGTTAACCTGGCCGATAGTATTTTCTATAATGTAGGGTCCCGTATAATGTTTATCAAATTTAGTTTTAGGTGGTTCGTTCAAAAGGTAAACGTGGTCTCCGACGTTAAAGTTTTCAGGGTTTGTTTTAAGATCACAGTACTTCTTTGATCTTTCTTTAGCGGCGTTAATTTTTTCTGCGGCTTCAGAATGAATGTTGTGAAGTTTCCTAAATAAGTCGGTAAGATACTGGGTATACGTAAGTGGAGGGGTTTCTTTTGAGAAGCTCGTAGGAATATTGACTTCATTACAGAATACTAGAGTGTACGGTGCAAATCCAGTACTTTCATGGACTGTTGCGTTGTAGGAAAAAATTGCAAAACGTATCCATTCATCCCAGCTTTATCACCATACTGTCTGAGATATTCGACCAGGGTGTGATGACTTCGCTCTAATGAGCCGAGAGATTGGGGATGGAACGCGGTTGAAGTGAGTTGATCAATTTTAAAAATTTTACAGAAGGTTTTCATAATATTGCTTTTAAAGTTTGTTCCTTGGTCAGTATGAATTATTCAAGGGCAACCATACCGTGAAATGAACTGTTCAGCCAGGGCTGTGGCAATGGTGGTTGAATCTATTGTAGGTATGGAAATCGCGTCCGCGTATTTTGAGAAATTGTCAATTTGGATTCGTTCAAAGGCTTGTGTAGGGGTATCCGTAATATGCATAGGCTGACGAGTTTTGACCCTTACTAATTTGTTTTTCTGACATTTTCGACAATGTTTAACATACTGTTGCACGTCGGATTTAAGATTCTTCCAATAATAATCGGCTCGAATGCGCCAATATGTTTTTGAAACACCTTTATGTCCTCCAATCGTGGACTTGTGAGCTTCCTTAATTATTTTTGATCGGTCTGATTTTTCTGGAATTCTGATTTCGCCTGAGCAAATGAATGCACGGAGTCCATTTTCAGAGAAATGTTTCTGGATGATTTGCTCTATTGAAGACCGCAATATTTTGTCTAAACCATTGCCTATTTTTGAAAATTTAACGCATTGAACCTTGAGGGGAATCATAGCCTCTTTTAGGCTCATTATTCCACGCGATATATTATTCAGGAAGGGTTGGTCATCAGTTTTGTTTTTCACCACAACGTTGAAGATATACCGTCCATTGTGTGCAAAAACGACTGTCTCGCCAATTTTGGGATTTTGTGCTTTTAATTTTTCGGCAGCAATCATGTTTGCATTAACTAATTTCCTATTGATTTTTGAGTCGAAAACACAGTCACTTGACATAAAATTAACGATATGACCTTTTCCCATTAGAAGTTTGTCCTTGTTATATTTTAGGCATGATTCTACTATTACGGGCGCGGGAAAAATTTCACATGTTGTCTCACCCCCGCGCGTTCCCAATTCCTTCTTTTCTCTTTCTATTACCTTGCATTCTCCTGAATCCGGTAATCCCCCCTCCACAACCATTCTGCTCGTACCTCGAGCACTGTCGACACTCTTTCCCCTCTCCCCACTCGAGTCTTGCGGAAGACTTGGTGGCCTTTCCGCGTATCGTACCTGGGGTCCCTGACATTTATTACAGCAGGCCGCCTAAGGTGACTGATCTAGTTTCAGTGGGTCAGTCGGTGAAATCTCCTTAATGACCTTTACCTGTTGGTTTTTTTTATATCTCCAGGGTTCGAGTGTCTCTCCCCCACAGCTTGTGTATCATTCGTGGTGATGGGGCAGTTTGCCGATACGGGGTCCCTAAAACTTTTTAGCGGTACCGTCAGCCTGGTTGCTTTAGTACGCCGAGCCTGAGAAGAATTTTCCTCCTCTTCCTCAGGAGCAGTATCGTAAGTTTCGGAGTCTTATTGTTCCTCGGAATCAATTTTTTCTTCGGTTGTATCGAGGATACCGTGACTCAAAAAAACATGTTCTACTAGGTTTTCCCATTCTTCAGAGTTGAGGTCTTCACTTCCGCAGACTCCCTCCAACTCCCCTTTCCCAACACCCAAATTAGAACTAGCGCTAATTATAATTCGACTGCTGGGTGGAGACAAAAGAGAGCCCTCGTTGCCGTTGTTTATCTTATCACAACGATTCCGGGAAAGCGCGTCAGCATTTGCGTTCATTCTTCCCGGCTTATATACTTTTTCGTAATCTTACTCACTCAATTTGATTTTCCACCAACCCAAGCGAGAGTTCGGATCTTTTAAATTATGTAACCAGATAAGGGGCCGATGATCCGTAAAGATATGTCCGAAAATGCTGAACGGCGAAAACGATTGTGAGAAGTTCCTTCTCAGTTGTAAAATATTTAACCTCGGCATCGTTAAGAGTACGAGATGCATAGGCAATTGGTAAATCCTGGCCAATTTCATCTTGGCTCAGGACAGCTCCTAATGCATAATTAGATGCGCCAGTCGTAACAATAAATTGTTTTGTGAAGTCAGGGTACTGGAGAAGGGGTTCAGAAGATGATATGTCACGAAGGGTTGAGAATGCAGCTTGTTGAGTTTTCGTCCATTTAAAAGGTATGCCTCCCTTCAGAAGAAAATTGAGCGGCTTTGCTATTTTAGCGAATTGTGGGATGAAACGGCGGTAATAACCTACTAATCCGAGGAATTGTTTGATATTTTTCCTTCGTCGAGGAATAGGGAAGTTTTTCACTGCTTCAATTTTCTTTGGATCTGTTTTCTCGCCATCCTCTGAAATAATATGACCTAAATAAGCAATATCCTTTTTGAGAAAGTGACATTTTTCGCGTTGAAGAGCTAGCCCAGCTTGTTTTAAACGACCCAGAAGTGCTCTAAGTTTACTCGCATGATCCTCCAAAGATTTTCCATAGATGACTATGTCGTCCATGTATACAAAGAGTTCAATGCCTTGTAGACCTGACAGGACGCGGTCCATTAGTTTCTGAAAGGTGGCTGGGGCATTTTTCAGGCCGAATGGCATGCGAGTGAATTCCAGATGAGAGTAAGGGGTTGAGAATGCAGTTTTGGCTCTAGATTCCGAATCCATTGGGATTTTATGGAATCCAGAAGCCAGATCTAAAACAGAAAAGTACTTTGCTCCACCTAACTGATCGAGGATATCAGTGATATTAGGGAGGGGATAGGCATCTCCTATCGTCTTTTCATTCAAAGCTCGATAGTCGATGACCATTCTCCAACGTCTATTTCCCTGAGCATCAGGTTTTTTTGGTACTATCCATAGGGGGGAATTATATGAAGAATCTGATGATTGCACTATACCGCTTGCAAAGAGTTCATCAACTTGTTTCCGTACTTCATCTCGAAGAATATTTGGGTAGCGATAGTTTTTATGAAAAACGGGTTTATCATCATTGGTTATAATTTTGTGGGCTACAACATTGGTTGATCCTAATTTATCACCGAGGAGATGAAATTGGTATAAATAGTCACCTAAAATTTAATATAAATTTGATTTTTTCTCCTCACTAAAATCATTCATCTGTAGAATTTTAAGAAGAAGGGCGAATCTTGTTGCTCTCTCCTTCTGTCCTGCTTTAGATTCTGGGGTGTGGGTGCCGGTTCGAGTACGTGGTGGTACGACGATACATTCCTCTAGATCGACAGGTGCGAGGGTCAACTGTACGTCGCTGTACCTTCTAATAAGTTATTATCTTTTAGGGGTATTTTGACTAAAGTTTTGGCCCTAGCAGGAAGACAAATTGCTTTGTAGGCTATGGCAGGAAGTTCGTCACTTCCTAGATATATGTCAGCACCTAAAATAGAAAGGGTGGCTCCCTGTTGTTTCAAAAATGCCATTCCTAATATGCCATCTTGTAAAACAGGAAAATTGTTTGGAACAATCTGAAAAGCGATGAAGATTCCACTTTTTACGATAATAAGTTTGTTTATTTCACAACTCACTTTTTAACATTTAACTTTGAAGTCGAACAATGTATTTTGAAATTAGGTTTTTGATTATTGTTAATTTTTAAAATCACAGATGCAGTATCCCACCGCTGCCACCAAAAAGTTATTTTCAATTGTCAATTGATTTGTCAATTGTTAGATTTTTATTTGATGATTATTAAGAGTCACGCACTAACAAAAATATAACACGCCTGAGAGATTATTTTAAGTTTCATTCATGGTCTTGTCGATCAAGAAAATATTCGTCCGATTCAATATCTCGAAACTAACTAACTAACTCCTGTCTTCCTCGTTAGTCTCGTCACCACTGTTCCTCGACATACATGGGTCAGATCGAGTTGAGGGCGGCGAACTATCCTACTTAACCAATCGTAGTCCTTAAAATTATCGCTGAAAGATATTTATTATCCTATCGCGAGAAACCTATGATTTGTTTGTGTTCCTAATAATATCTGTAAGTCTTGTGCAAGCCTATATTAAATATAACTAAATTGAATCATTCCCGCTTGACGATTAGGTAGAGTAGGTTATGACAGCATCTACGCGCGGTAGTCGCGTGATAAGGTAGAACGTGCAGCATTACACGTTACACCGCGAAACGAAAATGTCACAAGAATTGACCGTGGCTGCTAGGGGCGCTAATTGTTCATGAGGCCTGAATTCATTTTAATGCGTGGGAAAATTTCATGAAAATTAAATTTTTGGGGATAAAAACTACTATATCATATTTTTTTTACAACACATTAATCTAGAAAGTTTTAAATATCATTTAAAGCAATTTTTACTGATAGAAAGGGTAATATGCTTGAAATTTGGACGAAAATTGTCTTTGTAATTCTGCCTGGAAATTGAAATCAAAGTTCTGTTATCTTCGTTTTAACATTAATATTTACATTGTGATTATTAAATAAAATACAATATTTATTTATATTATCAATATTATTGATATTATATCAGCCTTACATATTATAATAGAAAAATTAGCTATTAAAATTCCATCAAATTGAATTATAATACGGGTATTTATTATATCATCTTGATTTTTTTAGAAAAATCAATTTTATTATAGGACATTTTGTATTTTATATTTTAAAACTTCTCAGTAATTGTAAAAATTACATTTTTATGAACAAAACTTTCACATAAGGAATGAACGTACATTTGAAAAAGTAACAAATATAAAGAATTTATAAAATTCCTTTATAAGTCTTTGAAAACACAAAGAACAAACATGTTTGTAATAAATTATAATCAACATAATACACAGTACCGGTCAGAATTGTCCGGCCACCTGTTTTTCGATAATTGCTTAAATTATCCTAATTTGAATGATGTAAGTTAAAAAATTTGTTCTCTTAATTAAATTTAAAGCTATCAGAATTTTTTATAAAATGAGCCCAGGATGAATTCGTTTTGTTAAATTTTGAAGAAGTTATTGCAGAAATAGTCAAGATTTCAATGCTTTCTTAAAATTTAAATAACTTTCGAAGTAATCAACATTTTTAATGTTGTTGGGCTCAGTTTAGAGCTAAGATTCTACAAAATCGATCGAAATTCTTGGAATTGATTTGTAATTTTTTTCTTACATACTGCACGAGGTTAAAGTTCAAATAAAAAAGTTGGAAAATTTCCAATATTGCTTTTGCTTAGAAAAACATTTTTATAAGATATATAAAACATATAATCATGAATTTTGTATCAAGTACCCTTCAAATATATATTCATATGATCTTTATTATGATTTACCTACAGATGAAATGTTTTCGAAATTTCCCTACTTTTTTGTTACAATTTTAACTCCTTGCATTATGCGAAAAAATGTATAGATTTATAATGATAATTTGATGCGATTCTGTAGAATCTTAGCTCTAAACTGAGCCCAAGAACATTAAAAATGTTGATTACTTCGAAAGTTATTTAAAATTTAAGAAAGCATTGAAATCTTGACTATTTCTGCAATAACTTCTTCAAAATTTAACAAAACGAATTCATGCTGTGTTCATTTTATAAAGAATTTTGATAGCTTTAAATTTAATCAAGAGAACAAATTTTCTCAGTTATATGATTCAAATTAGGATAATTTAAGCAATTATCGAAAAACAGGTGGCCGGACAATTCTGAACGGTACTGTACTATATTTCATAATAATATAATGGATGTTTAGATCTCATATGCACATCATTTATTATGTGTATTTTATCCGTAATACCTTAAGTTCAGTCAGTCAGCTTATTTGATTTTTTTATTCAAAGCGTTTTAAATTTAGTATAGATTAAATTTTAATAAGTTAAAAACGCTCATGATAAATAAACCACAAAACATTGCACTTTTTCAGAGCATGACGTGTAGACTCTTTTGCAACCTACAGCAACACATTTCCGCATTTTCACTTAAATTTTTATATCACCGACTGTTAAAATCATTCCAATTTACCTTAAAAGCACACAAAAGCACTGCAGACACCAATTTTTTACAAAAAACGTTAAATTTCAATGTTCTACAATGCTAATCTGTTTAAGTTCGGCCTCATGAACAGCCAGCGCCACGGTGGCCAACGGTCAACATCTGTGACATTTTCAATTCCAGAGATTTCGGGGGCTGCTCAGAGACACTGATCTCTATAATACACTGGATGCACAATTCCAATGGGAAAGTCCGCAAAGTCGTGTGCCCAATTGAAGGCTGAGCCGCCATATTTACTTAGGTTGATTCCAAAGAATGTTGCGGTAAATTCAAATATAGTAAAAAGGGAAAAGTGTAAATATTAAAGAAACAATATGAACTACATGCTTTTTTACCGGTATTAGTATTGATAGTATACATAATTAAACTAATGAAATAAAATTTATTGAATAATACTAAAATATAACTCGGTAATATTTATTATTATGGTATATAATGTTGTATATATTTAAAAAGGCATATGTATTTATTTTTTAACTATAATTAAATATAAATTTATTATAAATTTATTAAATATAGATTACAGAATTCAACAAGTAAACGTACCTTGGAGTAGTGTAAAAATGATCTGACGTTCTGAACGTAAACTATTAATAATAGTCGCATATAATAACTATTTTTAGTATAAATTGATTCGCGTTCCATAATTCAACCCTTATGTACCTGTACATAAACGGTTTTAAAAACTGAAAAAAGCTCCATCCCCTTCTGTTTTAAAACATGTTGAATTACTCGATCTTGTTGGCGTATTTCATCATACGTTTAAATTTCTCAGGAGTAATAAGTTGCTCCAAGTGAAAGAAGTAATAGAAATAATTTTAAATATATACAAAAATTATAACCTATTGTATTTTGGTCGTTTACGAACATTTTAATTTATCAGAAAATAATAAAATTGGAAAAGAAACAAACCCTAAAATATAATTAATACTGAAACAGATATTACATGAAAATTAAGTATGTACATGCTGTGACTAGTATGTTACTAAATAATAGAATCCAATTCTATAAAGGCCTAAGTAATAATATAGAAGATTATCACTAAATAGTACAAAACAGCAGGTACAAAAGTACTTCACAAGCAGCAAATCACTTAATAAAAAATCACCAGAGTATCACAAACAAGAAGTTTTAAATGTCAAACTAAAGTAGTGACTAATTCAACACCTTAATTCTTAAACTACATGCAAAAGTAATAAATAAACAATTCTTAAAAGAAAACAATGATTTTATTTATTATTTTGTTTATTATTGTAATTATTATTGATTTTTTTCTTTTAAGAATTGTTTATTTATTACGTCGACGACGAAAAAGAACGCTCATTTCAAACAACTCATCGGTCGCTCAAAAAGCAAAAACGAAGATTTGTTTTTAAGAGAACCATATAGGACCACCTTAAGGATCATCGGACATCGCAGGAGGAACTGAGGACTCGGAAAAATAGTGGAAGCTGCTGATAACCCTTTTCTCTCGAGTACTATCCTTAGTAGCGGGCTGAATTAAGTAGGGTCGTGAAACAGGTCGGAAAAGGAGAAAGGAAAGGAGATCCTCAGGAAGTGTGAATCAAACGCACATATAAGAACGGCCGCAACCATCACCTAGGTTTTTGTGGGTTTCCTATGTGATTCCAGCCGGTAAAAAACCGGGGTTGTGAAGCAACGTGGGCCCCACCACCCTCAAGAAAAAAAAGGAGTGTTACCAACGTTGTCAGGCCCATCGAGGGACTACCCGAGGATATCCTGAAGAGAGGGACGAACGACTGCAAAGGACACTTATCCGAAGAGATTGACATGCTTAAAGTGTAGAAAATAGTGAAAAACAAGAAGCAGAGTATATCAATAGTGAAAGTGATTGAGTGGTAAAGCATGTCAGTCCGTCTTCCAGACCTTCTAATGTAAGTCGTTTCGCTCTAAATAATTGCCAAACACAAAAGCTCTCCGTTGAAGGGCGAAAATCTATGTTCGAAATTCAAATTTGAAAATTTATATTCGAAATTCATGTTTGAAAATGTACGCTTAGAAATTTATGTTAGAAACTCATATTTGGGAATTTATCTTAGAAATTTATGTTTGGGAATCTATCTTTAGAAGTTTGTGTTAAGAATTTATGTTTAGAAATTTATTCCTAGAAATTTAGGTTTAGAAATTTATGTTTATAAATTTACGTTTAGGACTTTATGTTCAGAAATTTCGTTTGGTAATTTATGCTCGCGAACTGTGTACAGTTATCAATCAATCTATTATAGATAGAAGACGAATAGAGTTTTTCTCTAGTAGGGAAGTAGTTTTAATCAATTAAGGGGGATTGTTAGATCTCTTGTATGGTAGGCGATGAAAGAGTGTAACGGATTATTATATGCAAGTCGTAAAATCCACATTGTTTTTTGTAAAAGTGAAAACTCGAAACTTCCCAAAATTCTTGAAACTTTCCTTTAAAGCGTTCTAAAAATTGATAAGTTCTCACTTTGCCCACTTTCTCTACCTTCCGAGCGTGAACTTGATAGAAAACAAATATATATTTGCTCCAAATCCAATATTTAAACTTTTTCCGATATAAGTATGGGAAGCAGAAGATGTTTATGAATGAAAACGTTCGAATAATTTTATACATAACGTGTTAATGGGATAAAGTTAAAAGTGGGAAGGGAATTGTATTAACCTCGAACACCCTTTGTACGAGTTCATTATCGAAATAAGATAGTTCACTTTAAATTTTCCTTCTTTATAATTCTTATTCCTTTGTTCAAATCCAATTAAATTTTCTTGCTCTCATAACCCTCATTTTTATTTATTTAAATCCAATTATAAAATGCCGAAAGTACCCCGTGGTAGGCCTGCGAGGGTGTCTACAAGGTCAAAAAGGAAGGTTAACAGTGGAGCAGCAGAAACCAATTCACAAATCGTAGAAGTAAATCCACCAGTTGCAACATCACGTAGTAGAGTCATAGGCAGATCCCTTGCAAATCGCGTACGATCGCCCGATAATACGCAAATCCCGAGGGCCTCAGAAGGAAACGAAGAAATCTCGACTCGTTTTAGTTCAGAAAATCACGCTAATATGTACTTTCCGGAAGCTAATACTCGCGAGAGAGCCCCGCACTACATCTAGCGCCAGTGCATATGAGTGGAGAGGGCAGCATATCAACAGGCGCGACCAGTATATCAGGACTGTTTTCTCTACCCCCACATGAGCCAGAGAATCCGTTCCATTTAGAGCAGCCCTCGAATTTATTCCGAAGTCGTTTGACGGATATAATTTGCCAGTCTCGCGATTTATCAACGACTGTATATACGCTCGAAACTCGATTGCCGCTAAGGATCGACAATACCTATTCTTAATGATTCGGACCAGAATAGAAGGTAGAGCTTACGCAACTTTGCAGGATCGCGATATCCATTCCTTAGAGGATCTATTGCGTCATCTTAAGATCACCTTCAGTGTTGCCGGAATGAGCGCTCTTAACTTCCCGGCAGCTCGATAGAAAATTCCCAACTTTTCCCGGACAAATTTCAAAACTTCCCGGAATTTTCCCGTAAATTAAAATCATCTAAAACTTTTTTAAATTGTTTAAATATTTTAAACTCTGTTAAAAATATGTCTTATCCTAGGTTTTCATAGTTTAAAAAAAATATATATTTGTTAATTTCGAAAAATAATCAAAATTCTAAATCAAATAATTGTCCATCGATCTCAGTCTTTATGTTCTTTACGTTGATGAGCAAATATTATTTTGAAAAATTGTGGATAAAGACCTGTAGGAACTAAATTACTCTTATGGTAAAGTACCACATGCCGTACTAGAGACAATATTTTACTAATAAACGTATAAACAATATATGCGTACTGATCACGTTTAGAAAATACTGTACAGAAACATAACTTTACTTTTCTATGTTTTCACTCCTATAATCAAAGAGAATCAAAATAATTATATAATTTATACTTACAGGCATACAAGGTAATTTGGGATTCTCCTTTCTAATCAAAAATATATCCATTTCCGAATTCTATATTTTAAAAATCTATTTCAAATTCCATTCAATGATTCTTTTTTGGGACATAATACTTTTATCCAATCAACATAGATACTGTGAGAAACTTTAGGCTAATTTTACACATAAGCGACTATCAAGAGATGTGACCCATTCATTTGAAAACATGAAAAATCTGTTCATCTCACTTTAGCATATGACGTCAGAAGGAGTTAGAGTGAAATGAATAGCAATAGGTCTTTTCCACTTGGTGGCATGAGAGCACTATGATATATGAAAGCGCCCTAAGGGCCTGCAACCAATAAAATGCTTCTTTTTTTTAATCAAAACTCATTATGATTGGTTGTGTTTAACGAAAGATCTCTTATTAAATCTTCTATGCAAATTTAATACATAATGAGGCAATTATAAGACAATATCCCGGAAATTCCCGGAATTTCTTGACATCCCGTAAAATTTCCCAAGTCAGTCAAAATTTCCCGGATTCCGGGAAATTTCCATACAATTGGCAACACTGATCACCTTTACCGAAACTCGTAATCTCTGCCAGCTGAATAACACGCTTGCGAACGTAGCACAACGTGAAAGTGAAAAGGTTCTAGACTACGGAACTAGAGTAGGCGAAATTTTAACAAATATAATCGAATTAGTAGAGGAAACGAACTCTGTAGAATATGCCAGGGCGTTAATAAAGTATGCTCGCGACACCGCCTTAGATAACTTTATAATGGGATTAAAAAGAGAGTTAGCCGTTAGAGTCAGGGGTGGGCATCCGGGTACATTACAAGAAGCAATAAATTTAGGTCGAACTGCCGAGTGGGAAATCGAACGTGAATCTACTCTTGATCGTAAAGATTTAGGAAAATTTTCTCAGGACGTGCCATCAAAAGAAATAGGAAATAAATTCGGAAATCATACTCGACCACAAAATAGATTTCGTCCGTACCACGCTGGAGCTAGAATTCGACAAGTTGCAAGCGAAAAGTCCAATCATATCAATAATAGAGGTAGGGATTGAGACCGCGGCGTTAATAATTATAACTCACAAATTACGTTGATAAACAGAGCTTGCGAAGGATGTGGTGAAGAGGGCCACTTAGTTATAGGTTGCTTACGCACGACTGCAAAGGACTTTATTTTTAAAATAATTTTACAAAATCCATTTAAGTTATTAATTTAAGAATGGAAAGGATGAAAAGTCTCGGATGAAGTCACGTCCGTGCCATGGCCTTAAAATAAATTTTTATTTTTACAATAATTAAGATATGATGTATCTTAAATTTGAGGTATAATGAATCCAAGTTTTAAAATGCATGTAACGGAAACTTTTTCAGTTTTTTTGGAAAAGTTTGTATAGTGCATGTAATGTATTTTAAAATTATGTATTAATATGATTAATATCATGCTCAATGAAAAACAGATTTTCAGTACTCTAGGTATTTGAATATCCCGCCTAATGAATGAGTGTACGTGCATTAGTATCATGTTAATAGCAGTAGGGCTCTAGGACCCTTAACTAATAATTTTTCTAAAATATTAATATTTACAAGAATTTTGACTATCAAACGACAAAAATCGAATATCAAATGCTATCAAACGAGCAACAAACGATTTAAAAAAGAATTTTTGCAAAGTCAAAAAATAATGTTTGGTGCAAGTGTGAAGTTGGCACCCTAGTTTAAAAACCCGTTAAACGTACCCATATAAGAGAATAGCATCAAGAACTTAATACTTGCGATACGATTATGATATGTACATATATGATATATAATTGCGTAATTAATTACTACCATGGTTATAGTACTTAAGTACTATTAAGAGTCATTACTCTAGGTATTTGAATATCCCGCCTAATGAATGAGTGTACGTGCATTAGTATCATGTTAACAGCAGTAGGGCTCTAGGACCCTTAACTAATAATTTTTTTAAAATATTAATATTCACAAGAATTTAGACTATCAAACGACAAAAATCGAATATCAAACGCTATCAAACGAGCAACAAACGATTTAAAAAAGAATTTTTGCAAAGTCTAAAAATAATATGTGGTGCAAGTGTGAAGTTGGCACCCTAGTTTAAAATCATCGATTACTATTTTAATTTTGACTATCAAACGACCAAAATTGACTAACAAACGACCATCAAACGATTCTATAGAAAAAAAGTTAGTTTTTTTACAGTTGTTTTGCCATCTTTACGATCATGGAATAAACTGCCTAGGGTATAGCACTCGCAGGTTATTGGGCACTTAGGTTAACCTGTCTGGGGTTTAAAGTTTGCAGGTTATTGCATTTTTGTGTTAACTTGTCTGGGGTTTAACGTTTGCAGGTTTTTGTGCTCTTGGGTTAACCTGTCTCGAGTTGAAAATTTGCAGGTTATTGTGCTCCTGTTTTAACTTGCCTGGGGTGTAGATGCCCGTGAAGTTAGCACAGCAACTATGATAAAACCAACTTTTTTTATATGAAATCGTTTGGTGGTGTTTGGTAGTCAAGTTTTGACGTTTGGTGGTCAAAATTTAAAAAATTATGGATTATTCAAATTTGGGGTGCTAACTTCACGCTTGCACTCCACTTTTTAATATTTATGGAATTTTTTTTCGGGAATCGTTTGGTAGTCAACTTTTTTTGTTTGGTAGTCAAAATTGAAAAAGATATGGAATTTTGAAAAAAATATGTTGCACCCCAAAATTTACTTTTCCGAATTTTTCTTGTACCAATCGATTCGAAATCGTTTGGTGGTATTTGGTAGTCTGCTTTAAATGTTTGGTAATTAAAAATAACGGGATTATAATAATTTTCTAAAAGAATTAAAAGTGTCAACGCGCAAATATTTGCGCGCACCTGGCCGCTTTGGCGAGTCGGCGGCGTACTCTCGTACTTACCACTGGCACGAAAATTAAAAAAAATACAAAGAATGCCTGAAACACGACAAATTGTTTATTAATATATTATTGGTGGTAATTAGATAATTCGAAACATGAATAAGAAATAAGATGATTTATCATGCTAATTTATTTGTCATTGCGGGTATTTTATAAATAAACACTTTCAAATGCACGATTTAACTTCATTGTTTACAACTATTTTTAAAAAAAAATCTTTGAAGTTATTTTCTATTGATTTTTTTATTGATTTGATTTGTATTTATTGATTTAATTAATTTATAATGTAGTTTGTGATAGGTTCTATAAGAAAGACGCTTAAGGATTTTGTGATATATTAACTGTATTGCACAATTTCATTTTACAATCTGTTTTTACTGTTAATTATTAATTTTTATATAAATGACTCCGTGCGCACTAGTAAACAATTCTTTTTCCATGCACTCACGATTGTCTTTCATGCCGTCATAAACCCCCCAGTGATTAGTTATTCTCTTACAAAGAGCATAATAATGACCTGGACGATAAGCGATGATTCCTTTTAGCCTGCGAACCATTTATATTATGCATTATAACATTAAACAATTTAAATATTAAAAGCTTTACACTAGATACTTCAATTTTCTAGTTTATTTACCAAGTATTGTAGTCTTTACATTTCTACTTTTAAATTTACAACATTACCGTAATGTTGGCAACAGTGTATCAATATTAATGCAATTTTGCTGCAATATTGTTGCAACATTGCAACAATGTTGTCCTGTAATATTGTAATCCTTTTTCAAAAACAAATTAATATAGAAATTTGAATACGGGTTTGTGTATTCTACCGATCACAAAGCATATTTAGAGAGAATTTTGTAAAATTGCATGTCAATATCGTTAAAAAACATTGACTGGAGTCAGGCGTTCATATACTGCAATAACGTTACCGCAACATTTTACGGCAATCTCGTAAATATTGTTGCGCAACATTGCAGCAATATTATTGTCGGGGTACCAACTGTAATATTTAAAAATTCCCATTGCTTTATATAATGAATTGAAAAAATTTAAAATAGATTCAGATTAAGAAAAATCTAAACACAATTTAAAATTTTCAACATTTCGTACATGGAAAAATTAAAACTTAGAATGTAGCTGCACAGGAAAATTAAAAAATATTATACACGGAAAGAAATCTCTGACTGAATTATGTACATAAATAAAAACAATAAAATGACGTCATGGATGTGTAATCAAAGAAGTGTTAATAGCTAACATACTATATATTTTATACATACGATACCAGAGTTGGGCATTATTCGATTTTACAAGACTCCACTATCTTACATATTGATATTAATTTCTCATTTTCCAAGTACAGCTATTTGTTAATAAAGTTTATTTAAATTTACAAAGTTTCTACGTAACAGTTGAAAAATGAGAGATTAGAGTTTGAAAATCGGAAATGGTGGAGTCTTGTAAAATTGTTTAAAGAAGAAAATTAGCTCTCATTTATTAAAATCCGATCTTTCGCCCATAGTGATTGTTGTTTTTAAACTTTTCCCCGATAGAGTAAACATTTTTTTAGAATATGTATTGAGTAACACCTCATACTTTTTAAAGTGATAATTAATTTATTTTTTGAAAGGCTTCCGAGTCACGATCGACCTTCCTTAAACAGAAATGTGCACAACTTGAGATTTTAAAAACGTCCTTTGAATATTGTTTAAATTTTTATTCCTTTTCGGCAGTATGGATGGATAACAAATACATAAATAAAAAAGAAATTGTTTATATTGTTCTTCAAAAAATAATTTTTTTTATATTCGCGATAAAGCGTTTGCATTATCTTTTCTTCCCTCCGTCAACCGTTAATCGATTTTGATTCGGCTCAACTTTGTGCGATAGTTATGTTTGATTGCTACCATAGGTACACATCCCACGAAATATAATAAGTATACGTATGTTTAGCATGAGTATTTTTACTGGTAGTAGAACACCTTGGAGCAATATTTTACTTGAAACACTGTTGTAAACCTAATAATTAGTTTTTTAAGTATCTAAGTTTTTAATAAATAGTTTAACAAACCTGAAGTTTTTATCAAGCAGAGAAACATCTACGGGAAAATCTGTAACTTTACAGGGCATCGACTGATTTTTATCCTCATCCTTTCTCACGTCCATTTCAATAAAGATATGTGCATTAACTTGAATTTTCTCTTGTGTTGAACGGCCACAGTTTTTAGAATTACACTTTTTCTGGATGCTTGGAATTATTATAATAGCTTCCATGAGGGTTTTAAAGCTTCCCTTTTGAAGAATTTTATCATTTGTAAGAACGGCAGGAACATTTTCTTCTTCATAAAAACCACATTCGCAATTTCTAATCCGTTTTAAACTTGGCTCCCTGTTCATCATGAAATTCCACGTTTTCAAAATGTTTGTCTCAACGTCTATTGTTCGTATTAGTGGTACTGGTGATTTTTTAGATTTCTTTGAAAACATTGCTAATTCAAATTTGTTGCTTTCAGTATCTGGAATAAAATTCTGTAAAATTGAACCACGTTGAATGTAAACGTGTTTCACACTTAACTTTGCTCCGTACTCGATAAGGACAAGAATGAAACCGAAAGTGTTATTTTCAGATTTTTCAATATGTTCCAAATATTCAGGTATATCTATAGCACTCGTTACAAGGACTGATACAAGATTATAATAGGGACATGATCCTCTGATAATCAGTTTGTAGCCATTAAGCATAACACCTTTCTGAAATCAACTACTATTTCGTAATAACAAATCCCTAGCAGCACCCACTACCTGAGCATTAAGTATTGTTTTGTGAATTCTCTTGTAATCTTGATAGGGCCTGGAAAAATGCGATGTATTTCTAGATGATCTGATTTTTAGTAAGCATTTCTTCGAATTTTTTGCTGTAGATATCGGAGTGTCATCCAGCGTCTGATTGAATTGAACATTTTCTTTCTCGCCTTTATTTCGCCAATTTTCTCTTAATTTTAATTCCGAATTCGGTGATTTTAAATTCTTCTGTAATAAAAAATTGTTGTTCTCTTCATTTTTGTCTTGACGAATTTCCATTTGAGTTAAATTCGAAACAGATTCTGGAGAAATATCTAATCCAGTTTGATGCTTTTCATTGGGATGGGGGAATTCATGTTCAGATTTTTTTCTGATTATCTGCGGGCTTTGATTGCCAAGAGGAATAGAATCCAAATTTTGTGCTTTAAAAGAAGCACCATGAAGACTTTCATCGATATCATTTTCTCCTTTATTTCACCAAACTTCCCGCAGATTCAGTTCCCAGTTGGGTTTCATCAGATTAACAGGCACATTAGTATTAGACAGAAATTTGAATTTATATTTGTTACTGATTACGTGTGAATCATTAAGCGAATTGCTCTGAACAGGTGTTTCACTTCGATTGTCATGAAAGCTTACGAGTTCCGTAATATTGTTATTTTGAGAAAAATGTATGTCACATTTTCCTTTGTCTAAAATAGGCAATTGTTTGAGAGCAGGATTCTTACTCCTATTTTTCTGAACTGGATATTGTTCCATTCGTGCTTGAGTAATAGCAATAAGTGCTATCAAACAATGTCCTCTTAAAGCTTCGAAATGGAATATAAAAAGTTTGTCAGGTCGAACTGGTCCATGCACACGTTTACGGACCACATTATCCTTTAATTCTCCAAAGTCTCCATCAACGAAACAACTTGTGGCTCTCACATAAGGTGAGTAAAAGATTTTCCTCATAATAGGTGACCACAAAGGGTCTTCTTTTGCCAAATTCTCTAAATGATTTGCAAATGGCTCTAAGCGATACGGATTTGGTTGTTCGCGTTGTATTTTAGTATTCTTATCTTTATCGGTTTTACTTTTTATTTCATTAAACCATTCGCCAATGCTTACGTCCGAGTTTGGTTCTTCATTTAAAAAGAATTTGTCATCTTGTGGATCTAATCCACTGGTAGATAATTTTGTCACAATCTTTTTAAATTCATCATTCTCTTCATCGGGCACTAAATTAATTGCGTGGTGTTCTTCGCTAGATATGTAGTCTAATAATTTTAGACTTGCTCCTCTGCAAACGATGGCTTTGAGCTTCCAAGGATTAAACCACTGTACTCATGTGTCGAAATCATTAATGTAAGCAGTAAAATCTCCTCGAATCTTTTAAAGTCATCGTAGGATACGAGGAGAGCAACGCATCGAATAAGGAAATCTTTCACCACTCTATTATTTGCATTGAAGCGTTTTAAACGACAAAAAATAGCGATAAAATGTGCTACATCAATTCTGATATATGTAGCGGTCGGTCGTTGTTAACAGTTTGAATTTTTCAATACTGAAAAGCATAATCTCACGTACTCTTTAAGAGAAAGCTGATTGAATGCTATAGACTCTGCTGCCAAAAAGGCTCTAGAGTAATCTGACACAGCTTCTAAAGGTATTGTACCAACTTTTAATAACCAATCATTTAACCAGTGTTGCATGGTGTTTGCGTCCTGCGCTGCGGATATCATCCCCCTAGCGGACCCGTGTGAGAGAACGGTCACAGAATACTCTGACCGTTCTCTGACTGTTCTATGACCGTTCTATGACCTCGCATTATCACGGCTAAGAACGGTAAAAAAGACATTAAAAGCTTTGCAATTATGATTCTGTGGCGAAATTTGGATTAGAAGGTGAAGCAATAAATACAATTATCTTATTTTTCAGCGATAAAAACTAGAAAAACATAATACCTGGCATTGAAGGCAGTGCAGTGGTTCACCATTTGCGGAACGTGTCCACCAATGGTAAACCTTCACGGTGGAGACGTTCCGCCAATTGTGAACCACTGCACTGCCTTCAATGACAGGTATTATGTTTTTCTAGTTTTTATCGCTGAAAAATAAGATAATTGTATTTATTGCTTCACCTTCTAATCCAAATTTCGCCACAGAATCATAATTGCAAAGCTTTTGATATCTTTTTTACCGTTCTTAGCCGTAATAATGCGAGGTCATAGAACAGTCAGAGAACGGTCAGAGTATTCTATGACCGTTCTCTCACACGGGTCCGCTAGGGCTGTTCCACCGACACAGTAGTTCCAAAAATATTTATAACTATTTCAAAGAGAAATATGTTTGGAGACATTATGTTGTCTGTTATTTTCAACCGTCTGACGAGACTTGCTGTACTATCAAGAGATATAGTAGCGTTCCCCCTAAGAAGCCGACAATATTCCTTGTATACTAAGGTTTGTTCCGGCAACTGATAATGCACTCGAAAGGGGTCGGCTGCAATTAGTCCTATAGAACCAATGTAAGGTTTCATATGTTTTAATTTCTGCATGATACACACAACATCGTGTCCACCTTTACGGTCAATACCAAGTTCTTCGTCAAGAGATTCTTGTAACAATTTTCTTAAGATTTCACTTTTGTACAAAATTGGTGCTGGCAAATCTCCTATATTTTGTACTTGTCTGGTAATATTGCGCCGAATAATCGCTGCACCCTCTTTTAGAACTTTTTGTCCAATGACTTTTCGTTTATTAAATCTTAATTGCGTTTTCATAACTTTATGTGCAACACATCTTGTGTCCTTAGTTTTTACTTTTAGCCATAAACCTGTATTCTCAGAAGGTTCTGCGTCAGCAATGGCATGAAATTCGTTATGAAATTTATCGTCACACTTCCATTTGCCTTGAATATATAGAAGCGGCTTATTTACTTCGAAAGAAACAATAGCTTTCTTGAAGTTGAAAGCGCAAGGCATTCGGTACTGGTACCAGAATTCGTCGGCTACGATATCTCCCCAAACTCCAGGATTTAATACAGTATATGTACGACCTTTGTAAGTGCATGTCACTGGTTTCATTTGCTTCCATAAGTCTGCATTTATAAATAAATCAAAGACCTCGTTTCGATTATTAAGAAAGCTACACGGAAAGAAATTTGGTAGAAATGCTGCACTACCTCTAGTGCTCCTGCGCCACTACACTAAAGGGCGACTGCAGCGCTATTTATAGGTTAGCAGTTTTACTTTTTTGTGGACTAACTGTTCACCCAAGATTGTGGGAGAGCTGCTGCCCCGCAGGAGAGAAAGGTGTTGCTCCAAGTAGATAATGCTGCGGCGAGTCATATAAACTGAGATTTGACTGTGTTTCTATGGATAATTCGATTGTTTTGATATTTCTGTAATCCTCGTTAATTATTATATATCTTTTGAAGAATTGTTTTAATTTCTTCAAATGATGTAAAATTATATAAAATTTCTGAAACATTTTGAGTTTTTATTATTATTTTTTATTTGAAATCTCTAGACTGATTGGTATTCTTTTAAACTCTTTAAAATCTCTTTTAATGTACACGAAGAGACTTTTTGTAGTAATCTATGTAAAAAATCACAGTACATTTTACTATTTTGAGGTATAGGAATGTATTGTTGAAGTTTTAAGATGTACTACTTTTATTTCGACTTGCTCTTTTTCAAAGGAGCAACTTTTAATATTTTCTGTAGGATTATTAGTAAGTAGGATTAATTAGTAGAGAAATTATTTAATTATACAAAAATAATAGAGGAAAGAAGTATTTAAAGCATTAAAAATAGCTAAAATGATAAGAAAAATTACTATCGTCTGTAAGAACGTGAGTGTTTTATAGAAATGTTTTCAATATAAGGTATTTATATAGAAATTTTTTTGATATAAGGTAGTACAAATCAAAAAATTTCTTTGTGAATACTTCTATCAACTGTAGTAATTTTTGCGCTTTTGTGTTTGCTTATATTCGTTCGGCTGCCCGAACGAAGCTGAACGCTTTCGAAGCTAGCCGACCAACGGTCACCGAGTGATTCGAATTTTTGTATATTTATAATTCATAACAGTAGTAAAGTCCTTGATAATCTATTAAAAATAATATTGAATAGCATGTTTCTTTAGCAATTTTAGGTGAAAAATAAAGTTACTTCAGGTATAATTTAAAAGCCAACTTTGAAGTTTCATTGTGGTAAATTATTGATTTAATTAAAATGACATGACCAATTAAAAATTTATACTATTTCAAAACTAAAAAATTAGTTAGCTTCCTGAAGATGTCGAAGATTTATTGAAAAAATTACTTTTAGTGACTTGCTCCTTTGTCAATAATAAATTAACGGGGACAAATTTTGTATCTTTCATAAAATAAAGTAGAAATTTATGTTGATCTATGATTAATTTGTAGTTAATACTTACAATTCATTTTCATTGTGATGATGATTTTTTTACTCATAGGTGAGTAAATTAATTAATACTTACAGGTTTTAAAAAGTAGACAAAAAATAATTTTTAACTTTCAAGGTATTTCGGCATTTACTACAATATTAAATTGTCAAACTGATATTAATTTTGTTGAGATTTGAGTTTTTAATTCTAAAATTTTGATTGGCGTTTTTTGAATCTCCAAAATGTTGCAGATCGATCGGATATGTGACGTTTTATTGACGTTTTGTAGTTTTTATTCTTGTGAATCTTATTTTGAATTTGAATTGAGTATGTTCTTTTCTCAATCGGTGGCTACTGAGATCTCTAGTAGTGAAAATGTTCTTGCAGGCGGTGAAACATTCTTCCATTAGTATATAAGCAAACTAAGCTATAACGAACCATATGTAACTTGCGTTGTATATAGTTAGTGTATGCGATTAGGTATAGAAACGGTTAAACTACGCATATATGTATTAAGCGTGCGGCGTGGCGTGTTACTTTAGTAAAAGCGTTATTGTACCAAGGGTGTTAGTTGAAATTTGCCGGTTTTACTCATAGATCTCGCTAGAGATATGTATACATTTCTATGATTTGGCATCTATGTCATATTTTTCTATGGAAAATAACCTTCAAAAATACAAAATTACATTCTGCCAAAATAATAGCATCATAATTGTTTACCTCAGTGAATATGTCGAGTTTCGTTCCAAGTAAATCGCATTTGCGGCATTCGTTGCTTTTCTTATTTCATCAAAAGAAAAAAGCAGTTGAAGCTCATCGATTGCTGGTAGAAACTTATGGTGAACATGCTCCAGTAATTAGAACATGTGAGACATGGTTTCGTCAATTTAAAAGTGGAGATTTCGATTTAACAGACAATGAACATCCTGGTGCAGCGAAAAAGTTCGAAGACGAGGAATTGCAGGCGTTATTGGATGAAAACCCAACCCAATCGCAACAACAATTGGCACAAACACTAAATGTGACTCGAAGAGCAATTTGCCAACGTTTAAAAGCCATGGGAAAATTCAAGAGTATGGAAAATGGGTACCACACCAACTGAACGATAGACAAATGGAAAATCGAAAAATCATTTGTGAAATGCTGCTTCAACGGTTCGAAAGGAAATCTTTTCTGCATCGAATTGTCACGGGGGACGAAAAATGGATTTATTTTGAGAACCCGTCGCGGAAAAAATCATGGCTTCCACCTGGTGAGGTCAGCCCATCGATTCCAAGGCCACATCGCTTTGGCCGTAAGACAATGCTCTGTGTTTGGTGGGAAAGTGTGGTGTGATGTACTTCAAGTTTTTAAAACCTGGTGAGATGGTGAATACGGATCGCTACCGACAACAAATTATCAATTTGAATTATGCGTTAATCGAAAAACGTCCGGAATGGGCCCGAAGACATGGAAAAGTTATCCTACAACATGACAACGCACCGTCTCATACCGCTAAAGTGGTGAAGAACACATTAAAAGCATTGAATTGGGAAATATTATCGCACCCGCCGTACTCTCCAGACCTCGCCCCGTTCGACTATCACCTTTTCGCATCGATGGGACACTCACTCGCAGAGTAGCGCTTCGCCAATTTTGAAGGAGTCGAAAAATGGCTCCTCGAATGGTTTGCCTTGAAAGAGAAAAAGTTTTTTTGGAATGATATCTATGAATTTGATACACGCACTAGCGTATAATAGTCTTTTTAGTTTTTACTACCTGACCTTTGATTTGCTCATCTCCAGGGAAAAAGAACTGGGAAGTAATTTTCATTAGTAGAAGATTAAATTTTTCCATTCAGTCACAAAGCATCAATGTTTACTTGGACGCCATATTCACCAACTCTATCTTTCTCTTTCTATCCTCCCATGTTTGTATCCTCCATCTTTTTCTACGGCGTCCAAGCGTCACCCGCCATCATTGATGCATAGAGAAGTTCTCGGTTACGGTAAGTTACCGTCACGGGCCGGCCAACCCGTTGTCATGCGCCTTGCCGTTACCAGAATTTCAATAAATAAATTCACAAGAACAAGTTAAAAATTAATTAACTTTTTAAATAGATTAAAACTTCCCAGATCTTTTACAATTTTTAGACATAAGTTAGACTCTTAAGTTATTAATATTTAGAAATTGTTTAGATTTTTACACGTTTCCGTCTACGCCATTGGTGGGACCTTGGAAAATTAGTTTTAAGGATTAATTTAGTTTGTATAAATATTCATTAATTTTTAAATCATTTCTATTATTTTTAAAGTATAAAGATATATTAATAAGGTTAATTAAGTTAGTTTAAGAATTGTTTGTAAATGTAGCATTTTCCCGAACGGGCCCATTGGATACGCGTCGAACGACTCAGGGGAAAGAAAAGCGCGTGCTTACCGAGGATTGGCTCAGCGGACCCAGTCTATCGGAAAGCACGATGCACGCGGCGCGGAGGGGATGCGCAAAGCGCCGGAGCGTCTCGATTGGCGCGTGGTGACGCCACTAAGTGCATCATGCCCACGCATCTCGAACACCCCCACGCTTGCGCCTACCCCCACGCACTTTCCCTTCGAGCCCTTCGAGTATAAAAAGGGGTCCCTTCGCTTGGAAAATCAGATCTAACGCTCCACTCACCACGAGCTAGGTCCAGTCTCAACCTTAAATAAATCGCACTACTAAATCATCACCAGAGAAAACATGGTAAGCCGTACTTATTTTCACCTACCACACTGACTCTTTTCTATACTAGCGGAAGCGAGGCGAAGTATCTTCTCGTCGCTTCCATCGAGAACAAGGCGAGGCATTCCTCTCGTTGTTCTCCCTTTCTCTCTCTCTCTCTTTCTGAACGGGGCGAAGCATTCTTCTCGTCGTTCACACCTTTCTCTTTTCTACACTAACGGAAGCGGGGCGAAGTATCTTCTCGTCGCTCTCCGTCGGGAACAAGGCGAGGCATTCCTCTCGTTGTTCTCCCTCTCTTTCTGAACGGGGCGAAGCATTCTTCTCGTCGTTCACTCTTGTTCTTTCTCACACTAACGGAAGCGAGGCGAAGTATCTTCTCGTCGCTCTCCATCGAGAACAAGGCGAGGTTTTGTTATAGTTGTTCTCCCTTTCTCTCTCTCTCTCTTTCTGAACGGGGCGAAGCATTCTTCTCGTCGTTCACACCTTTCTCCTTTCTACACTAACGGAAGCGGGGCGAAGTATCTTCTCGTCGCTCTCCGTCGGGAACAAGGCGAGGCATTCCTCTCGTTGTTCTCCCTCTCTCTCTCCTTCTGAACGGGGCGAAGTATTCTTCTCGTCGTTCATTCTTCCCTCTAAAAACCCCCTGAAACTAATCCGGAGGTAAACGCTTGCAGGGTCGCAAACACAACCAGCGACGCAGTTTGGCTAGGGCCGTCGAATACCAACAGCGGACGAAGTTGCTTCAGCCAGGATACGCCACCGAGCCGGTTCGACCCGGTTACCAGAGAGATCCAGGGCAGATACGCGCCGTTTTGCCACATCAGACCAGGGTCTACGAAGCCCATCTTCTCCGCCAAATCGCACTCACGGCACGGATTCCAGCCGTACTCCCGGTCCCTGATTGGACCTCACGACCGTCATCCCCTGTCGACCCAGGGACGCCACTAGGGAGTTTCTCCCCTGAGCACGAGTCAGATATACGTGACTACGACGCTCATCGACCACCCCAACGAAGGCCCCTGTCGTCAAGTGGGGATACGTACTTCTCGTACGTGTCCAATATCGACTCACGGTCTGATCCCGCGACCCGGTCACGTACCCAGGAGGGGCCCTGGAAACCCGCCCGGATCGCCTCCCCCACGAAGGTGGTCGCACCAGTGATAAGGCCACGATCCATCTTTTCACCTCCCGGTACGCCCGTAAGACCTACCGCCTCGAGGAGGGATAAGCAGCCCACGACGCCGGACGACCTCCGCGCCATCTTCGAGGATGTTTTAGACATCCCGATCCTGCTTTCTCCGATCGGATCGACACCCTCCCCGTCCCTACGGCAGAGGGCGCACCCGTACAAACCAATGCGCGCCGAGCGAATTAAGCGTAAATTAAAAGAATTATTTTAGTAAGAGTCTGTAAACTAGTTGTTAGCAATAAATTCTCGATTTTACCTTGGAAAGACGCCTGTCTTCTTTTCTAACCTCTCCAACTTAAAAAATAACTAGAGCGAGGCGAGGAGTTCCTCTCATCGCTCTCTCTCACACTACGACTGTCTCCCTCACTCCCATACCTCAAAGAGGGGAACGACAACAATTTGCCTGAAATATTGGCAAAATGTGTAGAATCCAATGGTCAATACTTTGAATAACATTTTTTTGAGATTCCCTTGAGAATTAAGTGTTTTCTTTATTGAAAAAACCGGCAAACTTGAACTAACACCCCTGGTATACGTTAAGTATTCATATATATATATATATATATATATATATATATATATATAATGAGTCATTTCATGGGAGATTTACAGTCAAAATTTTTTTATCGACGAAATATTTTTTTTTTTGCTTTCTTACTTCGAAAATAATCGACACGTTTTGTTTTTTTTCAATGTGATACTTGAAAATTTCGAGATATAATTTTTTTAAGTTTGGCACTCGGTAAAAATTTTTTTTTTTAACAGCTCACTGTAAAAGCAGTTTTGAATATAAAATGTAACCCTTGCACTTGAAATACGCGAAAGAGTACAAGCTTTCAAAAAAGTTATAGCACACATTTCGTTATTTTTTTTGTAATAACAATATAGTACATTTTTATAAACAATTGAATTGTTTTTTGATTTGGAACTAATTTTTTTCCGTTTTTTTTGTTTCTAAATTTTTGTTGAAGTTGTTTCAATATGCAGGAAAAATTTTGGAATGGAAAAATGAAAACTGTAGGTGTAACTAATTTATAAAATCTGTCCCGCCCATTGCAGCGGTCACTGCCACACGTGCTTCGAGTCCGACCATGCCTAAACAAGCTTAAGCGTAGTTGCAGCGTGCGAGCTCGCTCGTTACAACGAGCGGGACAGATTTTATAAATTAGTTACACCTACAGTTTTCATTTTTCCATTCCAAAATTTTTCCTGCATATTGAAACAACTTCAACAAAAATTTAGAAACAAAAAAATCGGAAAAAATTAGTTCCAAATTTTAAAAAATTTAATTGTTTATAAAAATGTACTAAATTGTTAGTAAAAAAAAATAACGAAATGTGTGCTATAACTTTTTTGAAAGCTTGTACTCTTTCGCGCATTTCAAGTACAAAGGTTACATTTTATATTCAAAACTGCTTTTACAGTGAGCTGTTAAAAAAAACAATTTTTACCGAGTGCCAAACTTAACAAAATTATATCTCGAAATTTTCAAGTAGGGGAGAAGCGGCGAAATTGGCGCGTCGTCTAAATTGGCGCACCCTATTTTTCAGAAAATGATAACATAACAAAAAATAAAAATAGTTCTATCGTGTGCATTCTTGTATGATATGTATTTGATAGAAAACATTATAAAAATCTAATTGCTTAATACAGTTTTATTGCGATTAATCGTTTTTTGGCATAATGGTTATGTTCGAAGCCATTGAGTTAAATCGTTAAATAATAGTAATTCAAGGTGAATTAGATTAATGCAACGATTTTATAATCTTTGATATTTAATCTTACGATTAGGATAGAATATTTGTATGAAAAAATAAGTATTTTACGTAAAAAGTATTTAATTAATGAACGATACACTTGCGGCAAAATTGGCGCATACGAGATTCAAATCAGAGGCGAAGTTGGCACACGTGTTGTGTTTCTGGAAACCGGTGACTGAAGTCAAGTGCTCGGATGTTTATGATTGAAAACATGAAGAAGATAGTAAGTACACAATTATTAATATATAGATATATGCATTTGAATGTTGCTGGACTTTTCTGCTAATCTTTTTCTCAAGATTTTTTGTGACATGGGAGGTAAAGTGGTTCGCAAAACTGATGTAACGACTTTGTAAGGTTATATTCATTTGAGCAATCAGTGGTTAAATTTTTTTTTTAAGTTTGAGGTATTAAGGCATTTTAAAAGCGATTTTTAATAATTAATTTGCAGTCTGACAGTGTTTTGAAAGTTTTCTCGATTTTAAGATGTGAAAGCAATGTAAGTAAAAAATTTGTATTTTTGATTGATTGTTTCTATTATTTATAAGTCTTCTAAAGTTAATAATTGTATATACTTCTGATTACAAATTCAAATAATTCTCTATAAAAATAATTTCAATTTGAATATTCACTTAAATATCCACAATTGCCAGTATTTTATTGTACAAATATAAAATATATTTTAACTTTGGCTGGTTTATGTGAATAAAGGTATAAAAAACTTCACATATCTTGATATACTATCTCAAATTTAGTTTCAAATTATAACTACCTCTTTTCATCAACCTTTGCTACTGAAATGTAATTCTAAATCTAGGAAAATATAACTAATACGTGGCAAGAGAAGATTATAATATTAGTGCGTCAATTTACCCGACATGGCGGGTAAATCGACGCAGGTGCAGTCCTTCGGAAATCTAAATAAAAACCTGCTTTAATAATTTTCAATGCAATTTTTATCCATTGGAAAGTATAGCAAAGATATCCAGCTATTAAATAAATATTTTTTCATAATTTTTAGTCATATACTTTCTTTTTAAACTCGCACTTTCTAGTAGGTGCGCCAATTTCGCCGCTTCTCCCCTATCACATTGAAAAAAAACAAAACGTGTCGATTATTTTCGAAGTAAGTAGGCAAAAAAAAAATATTTCGTCGAAAAAAAAATTTTGACTGTAAATCTCCCATGAAATGACCCATATATAGTACAAGTATAAGTGAAAACTTGTGGTCTTAGATAAATCCCCATCGCGTGTTTGCTTTTTTTATTTGCTGTTCCGGCTATAGGAGTTTTTACAAAAAACTATAGCAATTTGACTGTCGCTCGGACCGTCAAATTACTATAGTCCTTTGTAAACACTGCAACCTTCTATAGATATCAATGTAAGCAGTTTTGAATTTTATCCTATCTGACTTAGTAAGTGGCTGCGATGAACCACTTGTAATTTTACTACAGAATTTTGCAATTATTTAAAATCTTTTTCGAAATGAATGCAACATTTTTAGATTTTATTATTATCAATTTAATAATTCTGGAAATTACTACTCAAAGTGCTAATGATTACAAAAGTTCCCTATTTTCCTTACTTTGCTACCTCAAAATAGTAAAATGTACTGTGATTTTTTACATAGTTTACTACAGAAAGTCTCTCCGTCTACTTTGATTTTCTCAAATTTTGTGAAATGCGTAGAAATTTTAAAAGCTCTTTTGAAAAATCTGAAAAATTCTTTGCATTTTTCAAAAGTGGCATATTTCCTTAAAGTTTACTAATAAAAAGAGTTTGACAATGCAAATAATAAATTTTCGACAATGGAAAATAATTAACCCCTTATGAGGCAGTATCTTCTGTATGTGCAAACTTTTCACCCGAACCAAGGCGGCAGTGACGTTTATATGCACACATTTTTTTAATAAGTAAATAAAAATTTTTTTTATACATGCTGTGGATATCAAAATCTTTGCCACCACCAATTTCGGAATTGCTTTTTCAAAATTCGTATACCTCCCCATTTATGCACTTGGCACCCAATCGAGCTTGCTGCGCAAAGAGTTTGTTATACTTTCAAGTAATAATTAAATGATGAAATTTTGGCTTCAATGGCCCAAAATTAAATACATAATTTAAATACAGTGAGTTATGCTGTTCTATTAATGTTTGTAAAACTTTTGCATCATTACGAATTATTCGGGGTGAAATAACTATATCAAGGATTTGTCTTAAATATTTATATACCTGCCAGTGTTCATCAGTTTCAGGAATTAGATCTGCCATAACTAAACCGAAGTAGCGAGTTAGACAAAGCATCTCCGAAGCCGAAATTTTCATATTCATTTCATTCTTTACTCTATTCAGTGAAATTATTGGTGGTCTATTAGATTTTTCCAATGATCCATATTCGAAATGTTGGATTTTTTTCATTCAATGATTCTAACGTAACATACTTTTTTACAAAAATAAATTTATGTATTAAAGCACCTATTACGTTCATGCAAACACCTTTCAGAACATCGTGCATAACGTCAACACTTAAATTATCTGCAACATGAAAGTTTTCAATTTCGTTAAATGCACATCGTTCTTTTATACCAGTCTTTCAAATATTCTTCACTTGGATATCAGTTTCGTAATTTTGGCATGTTCGTAGTAAAATTTTATCTTCAACTATAAGACTAATAGATTTTTCGGATAAAACTTGACAAATCCTGCAGGAATACCCTTTACATTTATAACTATTCCTTCTCTCTGAAGAAAATTTATTTCTTGGATTAATTTTACAAAAACCCTTTTATTAGTTGTCTTTTTCTTATCTTCAGCATATATTAAAGTTGAAAAAATAATACTGTTAAGCTGAGCTGCAATATGCGGTGGAAGGCAAGCGATGAATGCATATCCCTATTGAAAAAAACGATGTAATATACGATATTGAAAGCGACGCCGTGAAGGACGTCGTAAATGGCATCGCAAACGATGTCATAAATGATGTCGTATATGACGTCGTAATCGATGTTGTAAATTGGGATACTATACTATATCGTTTATGACATCGTTTATGATGCCGTTTCGACATCGTTTACTACTTGCAAAAAAAATGTCAATTAAATATTTAAAAACTTTTCATAAATTTAAACGAAAAAACTATGTACAGCCGTCATAAAGTACGTTTGAAGTTCCTTACAGGAAAGGGGTAAAATTAATGGATACCAAAAAATAACATTTTAGATATTTATTTGTCGGAAGTTATTTAAAAAGTGAAGGTAAGTACATTTGATGTTCAAAGGTACGCATTTTATTACAAATATTATTTAACATAAGTTTTACAAATACGAAGACGATATTAAATAACGTGCTAAAGATTAGGTTTATGGCTCTCGGTATTTTGCAAGAAATATCACCACGATATTGTATAGTGCACTTAGATTTAATATTAAAGTGCTTATTTTAAACGACGCACACAATTACTTAATATTAAGGTTAAGAACGATACTATTTTGAAACATCACTCACATTCTACGAATTATAAAATTGCCCAATATGAAAGTCAAGGACGAAAACATGTTTTAAACAATTTTTACATTTTATAGCGTAGAGATTGACATAACATTGATGGACAGATCGAAAATATTTTCCAGAAAAATATCAAGACGATATTAATAAAACTGCAAGTTTGGGACAGCGCACAGATATTGATTTCCATTCAAATTCATGTGAACACATATTTTCAAAATTTCGTCCGTTAATACAGCTGTTTCCAGTACATCATTTGTCTCAATTTTTCGCATCATATTTCATTTATCTTGGAAGACATCAATTGTGTGAACGCAGTGAACTATAGTATATTCTTTCTTATTATCTGAATCCACAATGAAGTAATTTAGTTTGACATATGTACCATCTCGTAATTGAGCAAAGGTGTTGTTGGAACGATTGTTAGTCTTTTTTGACAACATGTATAGGCATCTATTCTTAATTAGCTTATTATATGACAAAGTTTTTCCGGACGAGAGTTGTAATCTGCCTATCCAGGACTGATTAAAATTTGAGTTTGGACCAAAGTATCTGTGTTCAGATATTTCGAAAGTTTTTTGTACTATAGTCGTACCAATTTGAAGTAGAAATTGTTTTACGGTTAAAGAAGGATTCACTCGTTCGTTTAAAATTAGCATACTATATTTCAAGCTGATACGATGACATACCTGGCTATAAATACCCTTAGCGGCGTGAATAACTTTCAATACATCTCCATTGCCGGATTCAAAGGCAAATGCATTATGTCTCCAGAGAGGACCCCAATCATAAACACTTGTAGCCAAATGTAGAAGTAAATAAACATTGAATGTCATAGTTACTTTGGAATATAATTTCTCAATATCAGCAACGAACTCATGCAGTAATCGGTCAGCTCGATCAACCTCCCAAGTTTGAATATTATCCTTCTGTAGTATATTAATTGATTCTACAAATAAAGCCCAATGCGCTAATAAATCTGGTGGTAAAATAAGTAGAAGAATTGGTAGACTGTAAAATAAAATCCAATTTTCCAACTCTCTTGCTTTCCAAAATTCTTTTTCTGACAGTGAACGAGTTAATCTAACTATTTGATGAGGTGCTTTGATACCCTTTAAAAGTGTGTCGATTTCAAGTATTTTTTGTTTAGAAAATAATCCAGATTTTTTATTATTACCAAACCACATCGTCGCAAACTGTTTTGCTACTCCGGTGACACAATGCATGCTGTGAGGTACACAACCGAAAATAATATCAAAAAACATTAAATTTATTAAATGTGATGGATTTTTTACTCCAAGGAAAGGTATTTTATTAAAGCTGCTTTTTGCATGTGCTTGATTGTACCTTCAGCATTTCTTTCTTTTGGCACATTCTCCAACAATGGATATATAATATTCCCACTGCGAGGATTATTCCTTTTATTCAAAACTGTCTCACCAGGATGAAGACATTGGCTGCAACCGTAAAAACCATTAAACTGAGTGAATCCTTGGACTGGTGCGCGGGCAACTGAATCTACGCAGCAGACTAGTGCAAAAATTTTAATAAAAACTTGAGAATCGTCTATAGTGCACGGAACTCCATTTGTAGAAAGGGTGTTCATAGTATCTACAAATGGTCCAAGGAATTAATTCATATTAGGCTTATCTTTACCAAACCAAAGTCCTGCCAAGATTAATTCTTTTGTTCTAATATCATTCGGTAATTCATTTATCATTAGAAATATAGGCCAAATAGAACACTTTGAACTTTCAAACAGAGGTGCTCCATCCGTGTTAAACGTTACTGCAGCGTATCGCTTTTTGTCATTTTCACTTAGCTGTTTTATGAAATTGCGATATCTTTGTCCGTCATAAATATCTTGAATCTGACCTTTTACGTGAACTCTGTCATTTACAACATATTTGTAAAATTCGCTGTTTGACTCTATTAATTTAGAAATAGGGTCGGAAACATTAAACATAACAAAAAAGTCTTCATACGCGCTATCTTTAACATTAATTTTGGCTTTACAAATAATAAATAATTTGTCGATTAGATATTTGCTTGCGGGTAAAATATTTTCGTCGAAAATACAATTTATCAACTTAAACAAGTCATAAATTTGCGTTAAACATAATGCATGAACCATTGAGTATCTTAAAATCATAATAATAATTTCACCGACGCTTCTGTTTACCGTTTTTCTAATTGGATCGTTGAAACTTTCCAGGTCTACCATGTCGTCGAGGGATTTGTAATTCTTCTTAGGTGAAAATTCCAGATTTAGTGTTTCATCGGCAAAGTTATTTATAAGAACTTCATTATGGTCTAAGGCGTCGGAGAAAAAATCGTCATCATATTTTTCTGAATTCGTCAACGCAGAAGCACATATATTAGTGTGGAAATAGTGAACAGGGTTGTGAAGCAGAGGTCGAAATTTTATGCAAGCGTTTCCTCGAAATTTTTAAAAATATTTCTGTTGTTTAGGAAAAGATTTCGTTGACGTATTACTTTTTTAAACATTATTATTTTGGAAGTAGTTTGGTTCTATACGTTGCAACTTGATGTGATTTTTATTCGCAAGTATTAATTAACCATAAAAGAATCACATCAAATTGCAATGTGTAGAATGGAACAACTTCTAAAATAATAATATTCGGAAATTAATATGTTTTCAATAATTAAAAAGTACAAACACTATTTGGTATATTTTTTAGGTAAATGCTGAATCGTTCATCGTGGAATCGGACAAGCAGAACAATAATAAGTTATATATATTATAATTCTATTTACATGTGGAGAGGTTCAGTGGAAAACTTTTTATTTAGAGTCGGACACTATGGAGCTAGCAATTCTAGATGAATATTAATTTGATTAATGTAGAATCGGTACCATCTTTCAAAGTTTTTTTGCGTGTACACAAAAATATTGATGGAATATTTTGTGTTGAATCGAGGAAGTAATTGACCAATATGAATGCGCACAGTCGGACAATGCACAGCCACAGGGTGTACAAGCGAACGAAGTTTTTGAACAATTGCATCATCTCAGGTGTTTCACTGATAAAATTAATGCGAAAAAAGCTTAAATTTCAACAAATTTGAATTTGAAGGCCGACTGGTTTTAAAGATGTTATTTTTGTTGTCTTTCTTAACTACTTTGTTTAACGTAGCTTTTATAATATTTTTAAATTGTTTCTTAAAAGCAGGGAATTATGCAACATGAATTATATTCTATAGGACAGCAAATTGAAAGCTATACAAATTTGATAACACAGTTAAGGTCATGGAACACTTATACTACCCCGACCTTACTGGTGCGCGTATAATTTCGCTAGTATATACAAGTTGTGACGTGTTATTTTGCCACGCACAAGAATTGTTTTAAAAATCGTTATTTTTTTAGAAACCTCGAGCAGAGAATCATGCCCGAGGCTGTCTGTGACAGTCAAAAGTCAGGGGTCGAGCGTAATGTGCTCGGCAGGCTCCTGACTTTGACTTACATTGTTGTTCTTTTCTTCTTGTTATGAATTTAAATGACAGGTTACCTGAAGGGAGAGGTTAGACCCCCGGGGAACCTATTCCTAATTGCCAGACTCAGTGTTCCAACCATGCACAACACTGCATTTTAATTCTTATCATTTTTATGTTTTAATTTCACACTCACACGCGAGCACCATGAGGTCACTTCCCGGTCGATGGCGATCAATATTCACGTCACGGCCGAAGTTTCACTACAAGCGATGAAGGAAATAACCGGACACAGCACCACGAGACCTCAGCACACCAGGAAGAGGATCCTTGGTGCGACAGGTGAGTCCCGCCTGCTCAAGAACACCAAGGAGAGGAGTTCGCCGTCGCTTTGTTGACAGGTTGTCAACAAACTAACCTATGCGACGAGGTTAGTTCCGGTAATCGCCACGAAGCGGCGCTAAAGATCGGCGTACCGTCGCCATCTGTTGCTCGCGAATATGAACTAAGCGTAAATATCGGTAATGTCGGTAAGCTTTGTAAGCGCCACCGTCTTCCGGTTTCGCGAGCACGCCAGCGGATCTCGCCATATTTAATCATTCTCTGTTCGACGTTCTAAGTGGCAGGAGCCAGAGCCTAGCTTGCAAACTTTCTGCTCTTAACAAAAAAAAGATGTCCAGGATGGCTGGTCGTGGAGCCTGGCGGGGACGCCGTAGATTGTCAGGTAGCCTTTGATCTTCTCTTTCATTTTATATTTGAATTCGTATTATATTAATTAACGTTAGCGGTAATTTCGGGTGGTGTGTGACGCACAGACCTCACCACTAAGATTTCGAGGCGGCAGACTCTGGGTCAGCCTCGTTAATTGAGTAGTAAGCTTAAATTCAGTGTTCGCGAATATCGTAATTGGATCTCGCGAGGTCATTTATGGGCACGGTGTTTGCGCCCAAGAACAATACAAATTTCATGGTCGAACTTACAAGTGTCCGTGATCGCGGATAGTGACGCTGCTCCTTACCCCGCGCTCTCCGCGGTATTTTCTGTGGTCCCTGTACCTTCGTTTACAAATGTACAGGGTGACCCGCCTGAGTGGGCCGATCAATTAATAAATTCACAATTTATACTTAAATATTAACTTTGGTTATTTGTAGGAAATAATCTGGCGCTCAACGAATGCTATTCATAAAATTTAAAGTTAGTTTCCGGTATTGGTTGTTTTGTTCGGGATAGGTTGCCCGGGGTCAATAGTTTACCCCGAATTCTGTACAGTTGGTAGTATTAATAAATATGTTAAAATTCTCATAGTAATTCGAGCAATAATTCATGTTTAATCGGAATATGACCTAACCTAACCTCCTCGAATTTATAACCTAACCTCCTTAAATCCTCATTCTATCTTGAAAAATAAAATTCAGGTTATAAAGTATATATATAATGGTATATTACCTGCGCACATTCCCCTCTAGAACTTTCAATCACATCGAGATCATCAGCTAACGATTCTATTACATTATAAAAATCGGGATTGCAATGTTCATGAGAGTTCTCCTCCATAAAAAGTTTCTGAAAGAAAGCAATTATAAAATTTCTAAATGAACATTTTAATTGAACAATGTAAGTGTTTAAAATTGTTTTAACCAAAGAAATGGAAAAAAATTATTCATAATTTTTCCTACCTCAAATTCTTCTATTCAATTATTTTCTTCTGCTTTAAGAGCCATGAAATGATCATATACATGAATATTCTCATCATCGATCTTTGCATTAACATCTACAACTTGGGCTTCATCAAACATGTCGATATCATTTCATATCACGTTTCATATACGTATCCCTTGAAGCACACGTGTATAGCGTTTTATGTGTTTGAATAAAATAAGTGGAAAGTGAAAAATTGATACTTACATGTCAAATCTCGATGTCGGTAATTGCCGAAATAAAAGGGGTGCTCGTAATAAGTCTTGAGATTTTTCTTCTTCTTCTTCTTTTAATTTCACGTCGGCACTATAACTGCCTAGAAAAGCCTTTTTGTCTTCAGCTTCACTGAGATCCGTTTGCACGCACGTGTTTCACCGGCTTTTTCTTTCCCGCACTTCACATTTCACAGTGCATCGATATCTATCATAACAATACACTATCAACCAAATGCGCAGCGCCTCCAAATTGTGGAACAAATCCATACCACGGTCTTTGACATTGTATTATCTTATTAGACCGCCAACATCGGGAACATTAGTGGACTGCGCATGAGCAATTTGTATCACGTGATCAAAGTGAGGCAAAGGCACATGAAAACAAAAGCGGATCAACGTGTTCATACCGGAAAATCTGCATGTGCTGCGGAAAAAGTGCACAGAAAATTTGAACGAAAAATAAGATAATACAATGTCAAAGACCGTGGTATCACGCTCTCGTCCTCTTTACTAACGGACTTCAAAAAATTGTGACAACCACGTGCATTGAAAACCACTCTCCAAAGACAAGAAATGATTTTGCTCGAAGTCGTAAATACCAAGTATGGCTCAATGGAGATAAAGGAAAAGGTGACTTATTATTGAAGGCTTTCATCCTTCTTTTAGGAGGTAAGTTTAAAATCTAAAATATGACATAAATGAAATTCTTGTTTGATTAATAAATTTAATGCTTATAATTTAAATTCATGTTGTAATATATGATATAGTAACCCAATGACACTGCTATACCTAAATGAACCTTCTTCTTTCTATTCAGAAAGCAAAGAAGATATTGCTCAACAAAAAGTGGAAAAACGTATAAAGTTTCCTAACGTGCGAAACATTAGTTTTTCATCCACCGATGAACGCGAAAGAAAAGTTTCAGGGGAAAAAAGTGTCAACACAAAGTTGAAAAAAGTAAGAACCACAATCAGTTTATATAATTATATATGTATTATGGGATCAGTCGCAGTTAGGGAATAATGAAACGCGTATTATTAAAAATATGAAACTTATCTCATAATAACAATTTATGGGAAAAAAGAAAGTAAAGTGTTTACATCTGCCATTTTCACGCTATTTTGGAATTTTGCATTTTTTGGGTCATTTTTAAGGTTCAATTTGGGAGGAAGGGGGGGGGGGTGGTCAAAATTCTACTTCTAATAAACTAAAATTAAACTTCCAATAAAATTTGTAAGCATTTTTATCTATTCTTGTACACTATATTAAAAAGAAAGTCAAAATTTCATAATAATATTAAATTTTGATTAAATCCTGAAATAATAGATGCATTTCACTTATTTTGACTTTATTTTCTTGTTAAATTTTCATATGATACAATCAATGTACACAGAAAATTGTACCAGGATGTGAACTTAAAATGGATGAGTCATCGAAATTGAAATTTGAAAATTCATTTATAAAGGCAATATTCAAAAGTATTGTATATTGTTAAATGTATTTTTTCCAACTGTTTATAGAGTGTAAAGAGGAAGCTTCACTTTCCTGTAAAAGTTGCGCAGGATCATGAAAATAATAAAGTTTTGAAGAAGCACTCAAATTTAATGAAAAACCGGAAGAGACTCGTTGATAGCTCAGATACTAATGAAGGGGAGTTGGCGAACGACAGGCATGGTATCTACTTAATAAAATAACTGTCAAGCTATAATAATTATGTCAAATGTATACATATATGTATATACTGGAACCTCGATTGTATATTTTTCGATTTAGTGACAGTCGTTTGAAGGCCAGTCGATCGATATGGGCGTGCATCGTAGCATTGGTTGCATACAGTTTCACGCTCTACTGACCTTGTTCAAAATAGTGAACGGATCCTTGAACAGCTCACTAAGCCGAGCTTCCAGTGTATTTGCATACGTAATATTATAAGTTGCTATACAGCTTGTCCAATATTTTCACATAAATATAAATTACGTACTTCTACAGGTGAATCAACTTATTCCAGTTTATATTCAGAAATCCCAACGTCTCCCCTGTTAACAAAAAGAAGGGAACTTTCTCCCACATGTCAGTCCACTTCTATGGGCAGTAGACAAAAAGAAATCTTTCCATCATTAGCAACCGAGGATCTACATCATTTAGTAGCAAACGACACATATATTTTGGAAGATAACGAAGATATGATGCAAGACTCAAAAGAAAATGGCATTTTTTGAATAGTGTTTATCAGAGCCTAAAATGTTGTATTTTATGACACACTTTGTACCAAACATATTTTGAAGTGTGTAGAGCAAAATGGAAACTTGTGTAACAACTTTCTAAAATGATTAATGAAATTAATAATTAAATCAAAAGCCTTTAATACTGAGCAATTTTAAATTTAAAAAAGTAAAGAATTCATCACTTTTAAATTTAATGTTCTTGACATTGCAAAATTTCGGAAATAAGCAAAGAATAAAATTAACATTTCTGAATTTTTAGTTTGAGGACTATACCTTCTTAATATTAGGCTTTCAAAAATTCTTAATCACAAATTTCTAAAAGTTCTAAAACTTATGAATTCAATATTAAAACCTTCAAGCTTGCGAAGCTAAAAATACTTTTGATTGAATTAAAACTTTCAAGTTCAAAGTACTACAAATGTTTTATGTTGAAATTGAGCAATTTGAATGTGGAACATTGACTGTAACATACCTACGTCTAAAGTGAAAGTTTTGAATTCGAAAATACTTTATTTAAAAAAATCTTCAAAATTGGCAAAGAATTGGTCAAATTCCAAATGATAAATTGATTATTTTGAAAATAAAGGACTTGAAATATTATAAATTAAATTAATTTTTAAAATTTAAATCTTGCGAAGAGTGGATCTACTTTTAAATTTAATACTACTGAAATATAAGGTTTCTGAAAATAAGCATTAAAATAATCAGTTGTATTTAAAATCAAGAATTAACAAAACTCCCAAAGAATAATATGCAACTTTCCATTGCTTCAAGCTGAAAGTCTCCACAATTTCAGAATGTTAAATTGCTTGCAAAGTGGATAATTTTTTGATCAGAATTTTTATAAGAATTGTTCAGATATTGAGAATTCCAATTTGAATTGGTTCAATTCAATTTTTGAAGCCTTGCTTAATTTATAAAGCTGCGATAAAAAATTATCTTCCAATTTAAAATGTTTTAATCTTTTAAGAGTTTTTCGTCTTTTTGTAGAAGAGAGAGGGTAAAAAATATGGAATCCGAATTTTTAAACATTTTAGACTTATGTTTATACTTTTATTAGTATTATTGTAAGTTGCTGTAAACTATATGTAATATTTCCACATTAAAAACAAATTACATACTTTTGCAGGAGAACCTATAACTTTCCACTCAAAATCCCCCCAAAGAACACCCTCTAGGACAGCAGAACTTAATAGAGGAAGATCGCCAACACGTGACTACAGTTTTCTAGACCCTATAGCTACCGAGAAAGCTAGCAGAAGTCCAAGAACATTGAGAAGAAGACGAATATTACTGGATATAGAAGATGTAGATGATAACCAAGTAAATATATATATTTCTTGAAATGTTATTTTTTCTTTAAAATTTTGAAACTACCAAAAAATTATTTCCTTCTGTTTCTATATTTGAATTCAGCTAATAAATAACGTTACTATAAATCATTGAAGTCAGCGTATTTTGAAAACATTTTTGGAATGAATCACTACAATTGGTAACAATTTCGACAATATAAATTATTAACTGATTTTAGGAAAGCTTTTCTTATGAAACTTCTGCTTTTTAAATCTAAAATGTTATGATTCAAGTTGTAAACTTGTCATTTTTTGCAGTTCATTGTGAATTGTGTAAATTTGTGCTCTTTTATATACTGACACAAGCTGATTGATTCCTTTATTTCATTTTAAATAAACACAATAAACATTTTTCATTTTTGATGCTCATTTTTTATGACTGCTTATGTTATTAAACCTTTACCTTCCAAACTATATTTTCATATATCTACTTTATTTTGAGCAGGTTCATCTTGGTGAGGATATATATCTAGATCGAGATAAATGGGAATTAATATTTAGGGAAAATGATTCAAAATTTGTAAAGGACTTAGCAGAAGTCTTTTGGGGCAGAGCCACGCTTAAGAAACGATGTTTAAACGAGTCAAGAGTTAACAAAGGAGACACTACGCAGGACTCTTTTAGATGGGAACTGACACCATCGAAGTACAAACTTTTGAAAAGTATATGATGATACAATTTTTTCATTTTACTTTTTCTATCTGCTTTAAACACTTACATATTAAAGATATGTATCAAGTGAGATACGTTACAGGAGCAGTGAGAGCTATACGAGTAGGAAAACTATCAAGATATTTGTCCCAAAAAATTTACAACGCACGCAACAGACTCAAGTAATGTTCTTCCATTTGCCATAAAATATTCTTTATCATACAAGTAATTTAGGCGTACTATTGATGATTCTGATTTATATATGTATATTTGCTACGTAAGAAATCAGAATTTGAAAAAAAATGTTATGGATCGCTCAAGACTATTTTCATTTTAAATGCTTCTTCTTTATTATAATATAATTAATTTTATAATATATATAATTTTATATAATTTTGCTTTCAAGAATAGCAATATTATTATTGAAGGGCTATTTTGGAAGAAAAAAGATTAATTTCTATGAAAAAAATTGGAAATACAGAAAAATAATTTTATTGAAGAAATATGTTGATGTTGGTAATTGGCTTTAGGGTCCAAGGTTGATAAAAACTCAGAGTTTTACATAATCAGACGTTTCGGCTCTGATCGGAGCCCTCATCAGTGATTTATTTAAATCTTAATTTAAATTACGATTTTTTGTTTACTCTGAGTTTTTATCAACCTTGGACCCTAAAGCCAATTACCAACATCAACATATATCTTCAATTATTAATTAAGGGTCAATGTAAGTCCAGAATATGAATAATTTTATTAATCAATTTTATTTTTTACCCAATTTTTTTTCTTATCGCTTTTCGCCCAATTTTGAAAAATTATGCGATTTTAATAAATTGAGGAGTTATATTCAATAAGGCGACAGGCGCTCGAAAACCTGTAAAAGTATTCTCCGCCTCGTGATGTCATAGTCAAAAATTGAAAATCGAAATTCGAAAAAACCAAAAACATGGTTTTATAGCTCGTGAAAAATGAATGTTAGTTTCCTCTTACAGTTTTTTTATAACGTTGCAAATTTTCGAGTAAATTAATAAAAAGTGTGTTGGTTTTAAAGCATAGAAACCATGTTTTATTTCAATCCACTCGCCTCGAAAAATTCATTAATTATCGGATTGCGACATTTTTTTTTGCGTTCTACTCGTGAATCTATGGCGGAGGCGACGGTGCTCGCAAAAAATTTTTTTGTTCATTGTTAAATGGTTTTTCTTTAATCCGAAGAAAAAACTATGTTTTTCGAGCTTCCGACCGAAAAAGTGAGCGAGGAAGTTTGAGCTACAGTAAACTTTCCGTGAACAAGTTGATCATTAGTATATGGAGCAACTTTTTGGAAAATATCAACTCAATTGAACAATAACTTTCGAAAATACAACGAGTTGAACGGAAATGCGAATTAGGTTTTGATGCGATTTTACCGGTTTTGTTACGAGCAATGCAGGCGCGCCGATGAGTAGAAGCGAAGGAAGATAGAGAAAGAGAGTAGGAGTGGCATGCGATGAAAATGAGCGTAAAAACCTAATTCGCATTTGCGTTCAACTCGTTGTATTTTCGAAAGTAATTGTTCAATTGAGTTGATATTTTCCAAAAACTTGCTCCATATACTAATGATCGTCTTGTTCACGGGAAGTTTACTGTAGCTCAAACTTCCTCGCTCACTTTTTCGGTCCGAACCTCGAAAAACATAGTTTTTTCATCGGATTAAAAAAAAAACCATTTAACAATGAACAAAAATTTTTTTTGCGAGCACTGTCGCCTCCGCCAGAGATTCACGAGTAGAACGCAAAAAAAAATTTCGCAATCCGATAATTAATGAATTTTTCGAGGCGAGTGGATTGAAATAAAACATGGTTTCTATGCTTTAAAACCAACACACTTTTTATTAATTTACTCGAAAATTTGCAACGTTATAAAAAAACTGTAAGAGGAAACTAGCATTCATTTTTCACGATCTATAAAACCGTGTTTTTGGTTTTTCCGAATTTCGATTTTCAATTTTTGACTATGACATCACGAGGCGGACAATACTTTTACAGGTTTTCGAGCGCCTGTCGCCTTATTGAATATAACTCCTCAATTATAAATCACTTTTTCGAGAAAAAGATTCCCTACAACTTAACCATTTCCAATTTTCGAAAATGAATAAATTATTATCAAATTCAGCAATTTGTTTATAAAAATTTCGTTTTGGAAAATTTTTTTTTCATGTTTTCAGCCATTAAAGAATTTATATTTAAAAATAAGAAACGGTGAAGTTGTGGGAAATATTTTCTCTGAAAAAATGATTCATGATTTATTAGAATCGCATAATTTTTTAAAATTTGGCGATAAGCGATAAGAAAAAAAATTGGGTAAAAACTAAAATTGATTAATAAAATTATTTTTCTGTGTTTCAAATTTTTTCATGTAAAATAATCTTTTCTCTTTCAAAATAGCCCTTCAATAATAACATTGCTATTCTAGAAAGCAAAATTATCTATTTTTGCCTGAGGTCTAATTTTCGTGGGTGATAACTACCTTAAGCGGAGCACAATTTTTTTTAAGTATCAAAAGTCTGGTATTATTTTTTTATCCAAAAAACAATAATTTATAGGAATGCCAAATAAATACTAAAACAAAGCGCTCTCATATACAATATGCAAAATACTGAGAGCCATAAACGTAATCTTTAGCACGTTATTTAATATCGTCTTCGTATTTGTAAAAACTTATGTTAAATAATATTTGTAATAAAATGCGTACCTTCGAACATCAAATGTACTTACCTTCACTTTTTAAATAACTTCCGACAAATAAATATCTGAAATGTTATTTTTTGGTATCCATTAATTTTACCCCTTTCCTGTAAGAAACTTCAAACGTACTTTATGACGGCTGTATATAGTTTTTTCGTTTAAATTTATGAAAAGTTTTTAAATATTTAATTGACATTTTTTTTTGCAAGTCGTAAACGATGTCGAAACGGCATCATAAACGGCATCATGAACGATGTCATAAACGATATAGTATACTATCCCAATTTACAACATCGATTACGACGTCATATACGACATCGTTTATGACATCGTTTGCGATGCCATTTACGACGTCCTTCACGACGTCGCTTGCAATATCGAATATTACAACGTTTTTTTCAATAGGGATACAGCACCGAACTTATTTATTCCAGCATGACTGCCTGTTACGTACGGGTGGTAGGGATAAATAAATAATTAAATATTATAAAAAATAAATTAATATTTATTTAAAAGATGAAGAAGTGTACGCGGAGGCTTACAAACTGTAGGACACTTTTGTGTCCCTTTTTTTTTTATTTTTAAGTAGGATCGTTTTCGGAATCTTTGCTTTCTCTACTGGCTACCAGAACGGAATATAAAATGCTAGGATTTCGGTGAAAAGAAAATATCTACTAAATTTTGGAAGGGCTCAATCGAAAGATTTTGCTTCTATATTCAAATAAAATATTATAAATTGAGAACGATACAGCTTACCGATATTTGTAGTTAATTCTACCAGTTGGCAGGACAAGAGCTGGAGAAGAAGGCTGTCTTCGATATCACCCTTGATTTTCTGACTCAACTGGGCTTTTAAAAATTCTGTGATTTGTGACTAAAACTAGTCACTCTTGTTCATTTTTCACCGGCTGCACGTGGTTGCGACTAACACACACACACACACGAATTCTCGACACATTGGCCTTATTAATTTTATAAAAATTAAAAGATGGATGGTTTCGAACCAGAAAGAAAATAGTACTTTTAAATTGTGTTCTTTCTCCACTTTTAATCGTTTATAACCTTAATGTGGCTTCTCGAAAAATGTCTTCTCGTCGTTTTAAGATTCGACAACAGGATTATTATTCGGAATTTTGTTTTTCAACGCCAGGCTACACATGCACAGTTAACTCTCGCGGCTAACTGATCACCGTCGCACTCAAAATATTATTTCCGAAGCGTAGTGATGAAAATTTTACTTGTATAAATTTTAGCGCGACAACCCCGTGAAAGGCTTTTGTCGGAGGAAAGATTTTAGAAGTATTTACGTCCGCCCAAGTACAATCCCCAATTTGTGGCCCTGGTTAGGTCTTTTTACGAATCTATGTCAACTATCCAGGTGATAGGACGTACTTGTTCCGAACCGCGGACGGGCGAATACAAGAACCGTGTCTTGCTCTTTAGACCCTAGCGAACTGGCTGAACGGTAGCTTTACGCTGTACCGTAAAGCTATCGTAAAGCTATCGTAACGTAGCATTATAACTCATGAATGAGGAAAAATAAACATTCCAAATGTTTTTATCCTTATTCTACGTTGAAAATAACGTTAACTGGTAATTGAAATATACAATAATTTTATTTTTTAAGCTAAAAATTGAAAAAAACATAATACCTGTCATTCAAGGCAGTGCAGTGGTTCATCACTTTCCATGTCTTCACCATCAGGATTGAATATTTGTTAGAGTGAGATGAAAGTATAGTTGTGTCTCACTCCAACCAATGGTCAACTTTAACGGAGAAGTTCCACAAAAGGTGAACCACTGCACTGCCTTCAATTACAGGTATTATGTTTTTTTTAATTTTTAGCGTAAATAAATAAAATTATTGCATATTTCAAATACCAGTTAACGTTATTTTCAACGTAGAATAAAGATGAAAACATTTTGAATGTTTATTTTGCCTCATTCATGAGTTATAATGCTACTTTACGCTAGCTTTACGATAGCTTTACGGTACAGCGTAAAGCTACTGTTCAGCCAGTTCGCTAGGGGAGTTCTTACCCGGAGTAAGAAGCTCGTCAGACTGCGTTCTTGATTTCAAATTGATTGATTTTTATGGAATTGTCTCGATGTCATACAGGTGGGGAATAGTGATGAATTGGAATTATTTCTATGTGGCGTAATTTCTGTGAAGAGGAATTTTTTCTGAGAAAGAATTTGGAAATATTGAAGACCTAAATACTTGGTAGTTTTGAAATTCTTCATGTCTATTGCCAAGTGAGAATTTTTGTCGACTTGGCATTTTATTAGTTAATGATCCGTACAGGGGTAGAATTCAGAGTTGACCACAACGCAGGACTGTGTTATACTTTCTATTTTTCCGTAAAAGATGACGTACAGGTAAATCTGCTGTTCCAATCTGATTAGCCAACGCTCAAAGTTCTCTTTCCTATCATGTAATTGTTCAAATTCCTGAAATTGAAGAAAAACAATTTCAAAAAAGTATTTATTATATTATTCAATGAGGAAACAATTTTTGAATTATGGTAAGACAATTTTTTTATTTTAATTATGCAAATTACGTGTAAACGGAATGAATCAAAATTTTTACTGTGATTCCAACACCAATTTTTTAATATTCTATGTTTTCAAAAGGAATAAGTTCTTAATTTTACATGTAGAATATGAAATAACATTGGAGACAGGCAAAATAGTGAACATAAAATCTTACCGACCCCCCGAATGTCATAAAGAGGAAATAAAAAAACAAATGAATGACTTGAAAGAAAATGGTATAATAAGGGACTCCATTTCACCATTTACTTCACTTATTTGGGTCGTTCCAAAAAAGGAAGATGCGTCTGGAAAGAAGAAATGGCGCATAGTAATGCAAAAGACAATACCTTCTGGGCAGAACGTTCACCATTCAAACTGACCACCAAGCATTGATATGGTTACATAAAATGAAAGATCCCTCTTCACGACTGTTACGATGGAGGGTTCACCTAGGACAGTACCAATACGTTGTTGAACACGTGAAGGGAAATAAAAACAAAGCTGCAGATTGTTTGTCCAGATTATTTCCAGTAATAGATGAGGAAAGTAGTATAAGAGAAACGCCCGAATCTCCGGAAGGAAATACAGGAAATAGCAAAACCTCTAGCGAGGAGTCTGAAGAAGAATCATCAATCAGCTCACAACTACCTGCAAGGTCGCAACTTCCAGGCATAACCGATGCGTCTAGCAGCTGTATAGAATGGCGCATGGATGCAGACCAGCTCATCTCAGATGAGGAAGGACTAACTGACGAAAGAGAAAACTTGATTAGGGAATATAAAAAATGGATTACCAACAGAATGCCTAGTAGAGTAAGTAATAAACCTAACGCAGGAGGAAAACTTTGGCGCACGATATCAAAGGAACGGAAAGTCAGCCAGGAAACATCTCGATATACATTACCTCCATTTAATGAGACTCAGTGGTTAGCAATATTAGACAGAATAAACCAAGAGGCATTGACCGCCAAACTAACCATTACACGTTACCACTTCGTTGACCCAACGATTGCGCCTTTAGAAAAGCTGAAAATACAAGACTACCTTAACTTCCTGAGCAATAAAAACAAAGAACAACAGTTTCACACGTGCTACACCCCACGTACAGAGCTCACTCGACAGGAAAAGGAAGAAAGCATAAGGGAATCACATGGGTCTATTACGGCACAACATTTTGGGGAAAACAAAACTATTGAACGAGCAAGAACACTAGGAGAATGGAAAAATATGGAGCAAGAAATCATCCACTACATCAAACGATGTCCGGTTTGCCAATTACAAAAGACAGTTAGAATTAAAAGACAATGTGAAGCAATCATTCCAGATACGCCGGTCAACCCTAACGACAAAATAGCAATGGACATTTTCGGACCCTTGCCCGTGACACTTTCAGGAAACGAATATATCCTCAGCATTCAAGATATGCTCACAAAGTACTTAACCCTGATATCTCTGAAAAACATATCATCCGAAAACATTATAGAAGGCTTATTTGACTATTACATATACCTATTCGGAGCACCCAGGAATATCCTAACAGATCAGGGACAAAACTTTGTATCTGACCTGATACAGAACTTTGAAAACATGTTTAGGATTAAGCACATAAAGACAACAGCGTACCACCCACAGAGCAATGGAGCACTTGAACGAGCCCATTCAACAATTAAGAATTTATTCAAAACCAGTATCGAGGATCATAGCACCGAATGGGATCAAAATTTGAAAATAAGTTGTACGGCATACAACACTATGAAAAACGAAGGTACCGGATACTCGCCTTTCCAACTAACCTTCGGCAGAGAGGTAAACTTACCCTCAATGCTAAGCACTACACCAAAGGTCAAATATGAGGAATTACTTAGCCTTCGGAAATGAAAGCACGAACACTACTTACAGAAGGCAAAAGAGAAAATAGAGATACAGAAAATTAAATACAAAAAGCTCCAAGATTCAAAAATTTCCATACCACAAGGTGTCTACGAACCGGGGGATTTAGTCAAGTTCATCAATAACCACCCAGAGAACAAACTGTCTCCCTCATGGAAAGGGCCGGCAGTTATCGTGGAACACCAAGAAAATAATAATTATACAATACTATTTAATAACAAAAGAATTCGCATTCATGCAAATCAGCTTATGCCTTACTATAAATTATGTTCCAGATGACGACACTAATTCTATTATGGCTACTGAAGATAATATCGGCGGAGATCATCACAACAGACCTGACTGGGGTAACTATTTACTCAGAAGAATTGGGGCAGGCTCAACTCTACCATGACACCTGGGACATCATCCTTGGGGTAGGGACCAACGACATTGACGATAGGCTTAGGTCATTGCAAAGCGCTTTTGCCGCCGCTTCATATCAGTGTGATGACTGTCTGGAACGATTTGAGTTGAATCTAACCCAATCAAGGATTCAAAGGCTAGACAAACAAAGACGCCTTTTGAACCAACTTTTGGGTAAAAAACTAAATGAAAGAGGATTTTTCAACTTCATAGGAGATGTCTCGAAAACACTTTTTGGTACTCTAAGTGAAAATGATATGAATTACATTAATAAAGAGCTAGATAAACTATTCAAAGATAATACCATTCTATCAACTGGCATTTCTAACCAGACCAAGGTAATAAAATTACTATTAAATTCTGCTTCTACTGATCTCAACACGCTTGAACTACACAGTGAGGAAAACGTTAATCGTCTTAACCCTTTAACGCCCAGATGTGCAGAATTTTCACGTTGACTACAATGTCGTACCATTTATAGAAAAAAAGATGTTAAAGGATCGGAAACTCCATATCCTACCGTTTTTGGGGTCGTTCTTTCGAATGGCACAGTCAGAATTCTAAAAAAAATGACGCTAACCCCTTTAGTTTCCAAAAAATACCCAAAAAAACGCTATTTTTGGGGTACCATTTTTTTTTAATTTAAATTTTCACTATGTTCCCAACACTTAGGCAACTTCTAACTTATCAGAAACGTGTTCTCGAGACTTGTACTTTTAAAATATGCATTGAAATATTTGGTTTTTCTTCGTTCTCTAATTCTAAATGGCGTCTGGACGTTTGAAATTTTTTGAATCTCAGAATATTTATCCTATTTCGGTTTTTCCAGGTTACTTCATAGTGTGATCATACAAATAAGTTATTACGAGTTTTGTCTCACCTATTGTGATTGGCGGAAGCAATATTAGCCCATAAAATGAAAATTCAAGGTGGCGGCTGCCATGAAGCTTGTAGAAATACGTATATTTCGAGTTTTATTACAAACCAGGATGGTGTAAAATTTGCCAATTAATAATCTCATAGGTTTTAGTCATCACTAAATTCGAATCTTAGGTGAGTTTTTCGAAATTTAAAATGGCTGATACAATATGGCGGACCCGTTATGTAAAATTTAATATTCCTGAAATAAAAAAATACTGCCTCATTCTACGCAAAATTTAAAATCAAGATTACTCTTGATGTTTTTTTGATTACAAGAGTTGTTTTCGAGAAAAAAATTCCAGAATTATGAGGATCCACGAAATTATTAGAAATTTGAGTATGTATGACAAATCGACATTTATGGATTTTTATGGTAAGATAGAGTATCAGCAAATATAAAATGCACGCGAATTTACTAATTCCCCAACATTTATTAGTGTCTCTTTCACACCCTACCCTTTTTCTATAAATGTTCATCTACTTCTATAGCATAATTAGTAAGTTACACCAGCATCAGAATGACATATTGTTATAAGTAAGTTTCATGTATGATTCATATGAACATTGTTTTATGAAATGTTAGCAAAGTCTGAGACAAAAAATATAGATATATGTAAATTTTGAATAATTTCGGGAAGCCTCATAATTTTGGAATTTTTTTCTCGAAAACAACTCTTGTAATATGGATTGTACTATTAAGACTGCTGATGTTAAAATAAGACCCAACAAAAGGGTTTAGAGACTAAACCCACTATAAAAGGGGGATGGTAACGGAAACATATATCCTCCCCCACTCTACAGTCGGTTCGGGAAGGGTCTTGGCCACCTCATCTCTTGTGAAAGGGAGTCAGTTCTTTTAGTACCTTTGACCACGTTAGGTCTATTATATAATAAAGAAGTCCTGCAGTATATTTCAGGCATACTATATAAATATTAGGAATTGATATATATATTTCCTCTACCCCGTTACAATATATTATAAAATTATTTTAACCTTGATTGCTTCTGTCTGTGGAAACAAAAGTGTCAGGAACCTTATTCGTTATAATAACAGCTATTCTAAGCTTGTTCCTTACAAATTTATAGGAATTATATAAACATGCGCCGGGATATAAAATATATCTTTGTCTTCGGTAGGAAAAAGCTCAACTAACTGGTCTCGCATTTTTATAAATTCTACAGTTTCTATCCTACGTAAACATTTTTCTTTACAAAGTGATATTTCCAAACGATACATTAAATTTTTGAAAAATTCTTTGAAGAAATAAATATAAAATGAAGTATAAATCATAAAGAAAATTAGAAAACAACAGTATATTTATATTATTTACTAATAAAATGATAAAAATTTCCTCCTCAGAAAGTGATTGAATAAAGATATTACACAAGAGCCACGAAATTTGAACTTATTTTTCTTGTCATGCAATATTTAAAACAATGGCCCCTGGCCTCTATAATCTTTATGTTTGATTTTCAAGAACAAATTGTATTAAATTACATTACTGTAAAAAACTTGCTTGTAATTTAGAGGATCATATTTTAATTTATGAAAAATGAGCATTTCTTTTAAACGATTGTATTCCAAAGTTTTAGTTAATTTGTACTTTCCAAGGATTATTCTACCTTCCAAATTTTCAGCTGAATTTAAGAATCGAAATATCTCATTATTTTTATAAGAAACATCATCTAAAAATACATAAATAGATTTTTATATTCACAGGAAAACATATATCCTACCGAACTGGTTGAACGGTAGGTTTCATATTACATGGAGGAATATTGGAGTCAAGTAAAGGATATAATGGAAGTGAGCCTGGATCATCTACATCATCTATTTCCATCATGCGATCTTCCTTCATTACCTATAATACCAAAAATAATTAAACACTTTATGTAATAATTTAAATATTTAGTCTTTTGCAGGATCAAAATTGATAGGTACACAGATTAATAAATGAAAAAGGGAATGTTGAACACACCATTCAGGTTAGGTTATTTATAAAGAGATCGTAATGCACCAAAAAGTACTTTTATATATTTAAATTGTAACTTAATTTTTGCTGTTAATTTCTTCGAAAAGAGTTCCACTTTTTACAGAAGACACTATTTTAATGGGCGCTTTGATGTTAATCACGTAAGAGAACTTGAAAATTGACCTTCGCCTGTTTTCGAATTTGCCTGACGATGCGGTGCAACTACACTCCCTACCGAAATTTTATCATAAATAATACTCTAAGTGATATGCAAAGTACAAAGTATATTAATATTATGAACTTTATAGTAATAATTCATATTTATGTCAGAAACTTTATCACTAATTCAGAAAAAGGTATCGATTTTTGAAGATTGATTCAAAAATCGATCTTTTTAATCGATTAATCGATAAAATTGAATCAATAATTTCTGAATTGATTCTTTTTTTTGAAGATCGCCCATCCCTATCTATAATACCTTAAGTTCAGTCAGTCAGCTTTGTTGCTTTTTTTATTCAAAGCGTTTTAAATTTAGTATAGATTAAATTTTAATAAGTTAAAAGCACTCATGATAAATAAACCACAAAACAATGCACTTTTTCAAAGCATGACGTGTAGCCTGTTTTGCAACCTACAGCAACACATTTCCGCATTTTCACTGAAATTTTTATATAACCGACTGTTAAAATCATTCCAATTTACCTAAAAAGCACACAAAAGCACTGCAGACACCAATTTTTCACAAAAAACGTAAAATTTCAATGTTCTATAATTCTAATCTGTATAAGGTCGGCGTCATGAACAGCCATATTAATAATTAAGTACATAATATAATAAACATTAGTGTCTCAATATTAATTAATTGTATCTACCTGTGCAATGAATTTATTTTGCTCCGCAATAAATGTCTCTCAAATACTTATCGCAAATAAATTCAGTTGCAAACATTTTGTCTGATAGACGTTAAAAAATACATAAATAAAAGTGACTGAAATAAAAAAAAGATGAGAAAGAATATTTTTAAAAATTTTGAATTGAAGTTAATGTAACCTTGTTAAAATTGGAATGTCTTGAAGTGGAAAAAAATTTCTGATTTCTAACAATTTTGTTATTAGAATAAAGTTTTGGACTTTAAAAAAGAATATAAGTTCAGATTTTTTGTTAATTTAGATTCCTTACTTTTTAATGCTTATAGTTTTACCGAATTACATGGAATTCCTTAAGTAAGTAACAGAAATTAGATACTTAAATTCATAATATTACGAAACATGAATTTCAAAATAAAATAATACAACGCAGATAAAGAAAAAAGAAGTAAATTAAAAAATAAATAAATGACAAAAAATTGATTAAATATGTTATATGTACATAAATAGAAAAATAAGTAAATTATATTTGTAAATAAAGAAATTTTTTCAGAGCACTTATGAGAGACCTCAACTATTTCACTGCTTTGAACTATAATATATTATAATAATATATTATTAGTATATTTCATTAATTAATCATCTATTTCATAGTACAATATTAACAAATTATTAGTTCAAATTCCAAACAGTATTATGAAATGTTTATATTTTCAAAAAAGTTTGATTTAATTACAGTAGTAATATATAGTGTATATACTATATTGTATTTATTGTAATATGTTATATAATATGAAAAATATTCAAATTTTATAATAACACATTAATTATTAGTCTTAATATTTAAATTAACGCAAGAAAATTATAAAATGAAGAACATGACACAAATAAATCAATTCCCGCCAGAATTTGGAAATTAGATTTTTGCCTAAAGTGAATTTCTTAACCTTTTCGAAGGGAATAAATTCTTGAAAAAATATGAAGATCTTATTAGATTATTATCATGTATAAGAAAATGCGATAAAATAGTTTTTATTGGCAGTCAGCTTTTACGTAATTTTTTTTCTTATGCATTTGGTAGCAAGATTCAGGGGGCTGAGGTTAACCTGTCTGGGGTACAGTATTTGTGGGATACGCGCTTCTACGTTGAATGCAGGAAGGAATAATAAGGAGACCAAACTGCCATGGGAAACTTTTCCGAATCTGGCAGGAGCAACGGCACGGTAAGTGCCCGGCTTGTGAGTTTGAAGTAGTGGAAAGGAGTGCGCAAGTGCGCAGTTGTCCTCTTCTTACTCATGGGAAAATGTGCGAGTGAGACGAACTTGTCAAATTGATCTAAGCCAGAGACGTTATACAACCCGGTACGCGACACGACATTGCTAAGAAAAAAATTTATTATATTAAATGCATTATATTATATTACATGCGATCTTTAAAATCTTGAAAATTTCTCGGATTAAATTCCCTCACCTTTAATGGAAAAAACTATTCAATATTATTTAACACACGATTTACGAAGTAATAACAAATACCATAATTTCAATTTCAAGATTTACAATCTTATATTCGATATATACTTACCACTTTTATAATGCACTCCTTTAGCTTTATAGGAGTCTTGAGATAATCTTTTTTTCTTTTTAAACTAAATTGAAATTGAGCAAATATCTGCCGCTTGCAAATGATCAAAAAATCAATCAATATAACCACTCTGGCTTAGATCAGTTTGACAATTTGACAAATTCGTCTCACTGGCACATTTTCTCGTGAGTAAGAAGAGGACAACTGCGCACTCCTTTCCACTACTTCCAACTTACAAGCCGGGCACTTACCGTGCCGTTGCTCCTGCCAAGTCGCTTACATGGAGATAGGTCTCCTTATTATTCCCTCGTGGTTGAATTGCTCCATCTTAATGTTATAGAGTTTAAGGCCATGGATCAACCAGATCACGTGACCAAATTCCTGTAAAAGTTCGTGTAAGATAACTTTTTTCTTTTATAAAATATCTTCCTGAAAATTTGGAAAATACTACAGAACACGATAGAGAACGTCTGTCAACTTTGTATGAGTGAAAATTTTGCAAAAAATTTTACAGTTAACTGTAATTGTCGATAAGTTTTCGAATTTTTTTCAAAATTTTTACTAAAAAGAAGTTAACAGACGTGCTTTATTATCTTTTGTTATGTTTCCCAAATTATCAGAAAGATACATTGTCAATTAAAAAAGTTATCTTACATGAACGAATAAATGTATAATTTAGTCACGTGGTTCGATTGATCCATGGCCTTAAGGGAGTATGATGGATAAGACTATTAAAAATGAGAATTACTTGTAATTTTGACAGGGCGCGTATTATAGCTTAATTTAGCTATGGTTCAAGTTTCGTGACCCTTCAGAACCTCAAAGCCGAGAAATTAATTATTGAAAATAACATGTGATCTTATGGGAAAATGCAGTTTTTGTAGATTATAAAGATATTTAAAAATGAGAAAATTATGAAAAAATTCTGAGATACGTAGAAAAAAATAAGAAACCCACAAGTGTTTTCAAAATTATCAATCAGAACCTGTTTCAAAAGATATTGGATAATTTATATCAAAAATTTATTTGTAAGATATGGCAACGTCGCATTGACTCCACGTATTACGTTTAAGCGCGGATTTTTGAATGACGCAACGCGCTCTTGAACTGCGCAACTCTCTTTATTTTTAAAAGTTTACGATTAAATTTGCAAGAATCATCGTATGAAGTTCTAATTGAAGCTAGTTTAACAAACGAGACATTTATAAATAAATTTTCTTTCTTAAATTTTTTCCTGACTACTTGCTTGCATCGTTGTTCATAAATCTTTTTAGTAAATCTTTTATTTTTCCAAAACTACATTTTACTGGTTTTACTCATATTTATTTGAGTTATGTATCATTAATCTATCTTTTTGGTTAGACAAAAGGCGAAGTAAACACGTCGCGGCGAAGGGTGGTTGAGCGGAGTGTATGCCTGATGTCAGAGATGAGTTGGGAGCTTGCTAAAGTAATGGAATAAGAGTGTTATAATGAAGAGTAAGATAAATAAATAAATAAGAGTAAATAATGAATGTTAGAAAATCCAGAAATGATTTACCATCAGAATTTCTTTGGAGGGGCGCTGCCCTTGTTTCTTCCTCGTCGCTCTTACACATGAGAACGGCTCGTCCCACTTCTCCTTATTCTCCTCACTTCCTCCATGCAATGCTATTTTTAGATTTCACGCTTTCGGTTATCGAGTCGGAATTGAGAATTGTGTATTTCTGTCGAAACCGTGCGAAAGAGGCGCGAAGCAGACGACAATTTCAAATTTACGAAATATGTTATTTAAGAATCAACACTTTTTTTCCGATATTTTTGGAAAAAATCTGCCTAAAATAAAAATCTGAAATATCGTGTGAAATTTTATAAGCATTTGAACACTTCAAAAATAAACTTTCAGTAAAATTTGATGCCAATAAATGTTCCAAATTTGAATCAATATATATTTTCCTATTCAAATTTCCATACTTCTTATCAATTTTGTACATTTAAAAACTTTTTAGTTAGAGAGATATTTTCTATTAAGAAGAGATAAACATAAAATTCAAGTTTAAAATTTACATTCTCAGTTTTATGTTAGAAATATTTTCATCTCACATTTTTGTAGCCTCTAAGCACAGACTTTGCATTAAAAAAATGAAATGGTCTATGGAAAGGAAAAATTTTCTAACAGATATGGATTAATTAAAAAGCTAAAATATGTGTTCATTAATATCTTCATATGAATATGTAAATATTTATCGATATTAAATTTTACATAAAAATTTGTGTCCGAAGTGTTCAAATCTTGTTACAATACGACAAGATCATATGAACGAGTTCAATTTTTTTAATGAAATATTTTGTAATTTTTAATTTGTCTGTTCTTCTGAAATCGGAGGAAGATTTGAACAGTGAGCAACAAATTTTCCAATGGAATTCAAGGTCAATAAATGCTTAAAGTTTTATATTAAAATTTTAATTACAAAATTTTGAAGCTTTGTAACTATAACATTTTTTGGAAATTACATCTTCTACATGACAATTTGTATCTATATATATATATAAATTACCATCGGAAATTACAGGTTGACCTGGAGTTTCAACTTTCGTTAAAGTGATTTATTTTATAGAAAGATATTACAAAATAAATTTTAATTTAGATCTCTTTGAAGGAAATTAATAAGTATGTAAAAAAATTAAAATTTTAAAAGATTTTTTTAGTGTGTCTTCATAGTGATTTGTTAACCTAATTAAAATATTTTTAGAAAGTCTTTTCTGGATTCTATATGCTGGGGTTGAACATGTTACAAAAAGTCGTGTAATTTTAAAAATGTGTATCCCCATACCAAGAGGCTGACCCAATGCCAAAAAAATTAGAAATTAACAAAAATTCTGTGAATTTTGGGTCAATATAATAGCAGACATGTCATCAAGCATGTCACTTTACAGTTATTACTCTTGTAGATCTTTATGTAGTAAACCACTTTTTATCATAACTTTTATTCGTATCTCGTATAATTTAACTGGAAAATGGATATTGACTTTTTTCAAGTTTTAATATACTGTGACTTTCTTAATTTTATTTTAATTGCAAAATATTATGAGGATAATTAGTAGAGCTTCACGAGAATTAGTAGAGCTTCACGAGAATTTTCAGAAACCATTCTTAAAATTTTTGATTTTTTCATAAAGTTTTTTTCAAAAACACAAAAAATGCTCCTATTTTGACAATATTTGTCAGATGTAGCTGGTTAACGAACTTGTCCTTACTTTTTCAGCTGCGATAATGTATGCCAAAGCTCAATTCAATCCGACAATTTTTTTCTATCCAGAGTTATTGAGTATATGACCTATTACTACTCCAGGCGGACAGACAGACAGACAGATAGACAGACAGACACTTTCGTAAAAACCGTTTTTTCTGACTCAAGGAATCTCAAAATATAAAGATTTGACGAAAATTCCGAAAATGATTTTTCACATAAAACCAAAACTTTAATTCTCATATGATGAGAATCTAAAAGACATCAAATTTAGATCTTTCTTAATAATATTAATAACTCTAAAATTAATTAACATTGTGAAAAGTCTGTAGTCTCATTTCAAAGGTAAGTTTTCATAGTATTTTTCTAACTAATTAAGATGTTTTTGGAATTTTTCTGCTAGATTCTGCTCTAGAATCAAACATGCTGAAGAATTCAAAAAATCCAAACTATCAATATTTTGATAAAAATTTCTAAATTTTTTAAAATATGATATACATCGATTTTCAAAAACTTCTTGAAGAAGCTACATATTTTAAAAATTGCATGACTTTTTTGAATTCTGTTTAACCTCAAGATAGAATCCAGGAAAGAATTTCTTTTGTAATATCTTTCTATAAAATAAAACACTTTGACGAAAGTTGAAACTCCAGGTCACTCTGATGTAATTTCCGATGGTAGTTTATATATATATATACGAATTGTCATGTAAAAGATGTTAAATTCCAAAAAATTTTATTCAATGTATTTTATTTTTTAGTAAAGGTTTATTGTCGACTTAGCTTCATATCAAGAAAAGTTTGAGGCGTAAATTCACATATAATTTATGTATTTTCTTAAATCATCAAATACTCATTCATCTATTGAAATTGCCATGTGTATAAGATGTTTCATACTTCAAAAAATTTAAGGTGTAAATTCATATTGCGAATTCAGATATAATTTATGTACTTTCTTCGTAGTTTATCTTCCAAAATTAGATCTTAGGTAAAAAAAGATAATTTTGCGTCCAAAAATAGAAAAATTATTATTGAAGAGATCATTGCAAAGAAAAGAGATTAATTTCCAAGGAAAATATTTGAAGCATTTGAAAAAATAAATTTAACAAATTTTATTTTTACCCCGACTTTTTTTCTTATCGCTTCACACCAAATTTAAAAAAAAATGATGTGATTCAAATAAATCAAGAATCGTTTTTTCAGGAAAAAGACCTAATACAACCTAGCCGTTTCCATATTTCTAAAATGAATAATTTTTTACCAAATTCAGTAATTTTTTTACAAGAATTTTGTTTTGGAAAATTTATTTTTAATGGCTTCAGCCATTGAAGAATTTATTATAATTTCCAAAAAATGGAAACCGTTAAGTTGTAGAAAGCCTTTTTCTTAAAAAAGTTATCCGTGATTTCACAGAATCACATCACTTTTTAAAATTTGGTATGAAGCGATAAAAAGACAAGTCCGGGTAAAAATCAAATTTGTTACATGCATTATTTTTTTATGTTTTAATTTTTTTTCTTGGAAACTAATCTCTTTTCTTCCAAATGATCTCTTCAATAATAATATTGCTATTCTTGAAAAAAAATTTATCTATTTTTGCTTGAAGTATAATTTTTGTGGATGAACTACCTTAAATCAGCAAACACTTCATTTACATTTATTTATCGAAATTTTCATACAAAAGATGTTACCTATTATGAAAATTTTCAAACCCTTCATTTTGAAACTTGCATCTCATCTTGAATGATATCTTATTATAAAATATTCTCTACATAATTTAAAAAAAAATTCTGAAATCCATATATTGTTTCGATTCTTTAAGCATTTATTGACTTTAAATTTCATTAAAAAATTATTTTTCAAGTATTTAAATCATCTTAAAATTTCACAAAATCTTTTAGATACTTATTTCAGATCAATATTTTTTAAAGTATATAGAAAAAAGTGTAATTTTCTTAATGTTATATTCCGTAATTTTGAATTCTGTGTCTATTTCGCGCCTCTTTTGCATGAAGTCGAGAAAAATACAATTTCTGATTTTAACTCGACAACAGACAGCGTGAAATCGAAGCAAGTTAGTGGGGATACACTAACATGACGCGCTCCATTTTGTGTGCTCTCACGTATTATTGTAGCAGTGCGGTCCTTTAATTTTAGTTGGAAAAAGCCACGGAAAAAGCTCTACTCAATTGGGGGCGCTGCAAAAGTGATAAACAGTGGCTCTGTTTTACCCTTCAAGTAGTAGCATGAACCTTTCATTTTAGTTCACAAGAGCATTTCGCAATAGGGCGCGCTGCGGAAAATCACTCGAAATTAAATACATTACTTTAGCAATCTCCCAACTCATCTCTGCTGATGTTGCCAAATTTACGATTGCTACCACGCGAGTCAATAGCAAGTCAAAGCGCTCTCTCGACTGACTAGCTCCGTACCCACCATACTCCCTTAATACCGAATTTTCAGCCTAAAACCATTGATCTGAAAGTAGCATAATAACCATTATAACTCATGAATGAAGTAAAATAAATAATTAACATGTTTTTATCCTTATTCTACGTTAAAATAACGTTAACTGGTAATTGCAATATGCAATAATTTTATCTATTAACCCTAAAAATTAAAAAAACATAATATCTGTCATTAAAGGCAGTGCAGTGGTTCATCACTTTCCATGTCTTCACCGTCAGGATTGACTATTTGTCAGAGTGAGATAAAAGTATAGTTGTGTCTCATTCCAACCAATAGTCAACTGTAACGGTGGAGACGTTCCACAAAACGTGAACCACTGCACTGCCTTCAATGACAGGTATTCTGTTTTTTTAATTTTTAGCGTTGATAAATAAAATTATTGCATATGTCCATTACTTTTTAACGTATAATAAGGATAAAAACATTTTGAATATTTATTTTGCCTCATTCATGAGTTATAATGCTACTTTACGCTAGCTTTAGGATAGCTTTACTCTAGCTTTACGCTAAAGCGTAAAGCTAGTGTTCAGCCAGTTCGCTAGGGCTTTCAGGATTGGGTTAAGAAATCTAGGAAAGTTAAAGTGATAGAATGATTTTGAGGTCATATTCGGATTCGGCGATCCAAAAAACAGAGAGATATGTTACTTCGCCCTCTGCAGTAATTTTTTCAATTTTAGTTTTACTGTCATGAAAACGCAAAAGTACCTAACTTCATTCAATGATATCACAGCGAATAAAAAAGATTTTTCAAATCGGGAAAAAACGTTTCGAAGCAGTGATCCCAGAATTTTTAAGTTTTTTTCTCCTACCACGTTCCCGCGTGTAAGCAACACATATAAACGTGTCATGTCGATGTATCCCCGCTCCGCGGTGTGCCCACTCCTATAGGTCAAGTGGCGAAAGAAAAATAGCAATTGCTACGTCCCCTAGTCGCCGCTAGTGTGTCATCGAAATGAACGTCGTGCGGAGTCGACACGTTGTCACTTGTCTGCATGTTTTAATTGATTAAAATTCATAGCGATTTCAAGTAATTTTAATGAAATTCGATCTATAAAGTGCTAATACCTAATGTGCCAACAATTAACAGTGTTTTACTGTTTGCCCTCCAAATTAAAATAGTTGTAGCTGCAAATCGGGTAATTCAGCAATAACTTTTGTTTTGAATCTAAAATAAAACTCGTAAAGGCTGGGTTTCTCGTTTTGTGTATACAAATTCATGACGTATTATCATATTAAAAAATCCGGTAAGAAAGCTTGCATTAAAAAGTATTTTTGTTCTTCAGTTTTAAATCCGCATTTAAGTGTCGATAAAGATAAAACTCCAGTCCCCTTCAAAGCCGATTTGAGCCATGCAAGGTAACCTCAAATATAATAAAATCCGAATTTTTCGTGCAATCTAGTTCCTACTACGTCCCCTAGATGCTGCTGATATAAATTCATTCGCCCCGCCACCATCTGTAAGTTCCCCTTCAAAATACATGGGAGTGGGCACACCGTGCCCCGCTCCATCGCTTGTTTGCACGCTTGCAAATAGAGAATTAGACGATTGCCACTGCTTCTTCGTTTTCTCTCGGCTTCGCTTCTGCTCTTGGCTTCGGTACTGTTGGTTCGTCGAAAGTCGAGAATTGCCGAGGATGCACGATTGTAACACGTATATTTTTAGATTTCATGCTGTCGGTTATTGAGTGGAAATTGAGAATTATGTTTCTCTCAACTTTCTCGACATCGTGCAATAGAGGCGCGAAACATACGACAATTTTAAATATATGAAATATGTTGTTTAAGATATTATATTTCTTTTTTTGAAATTTTTAGAAAATATCCCTAAAATAAATATCTGAAAAATCCTGTCAAATTATTTAAGGGTTTTAACACGTTAAATGTGAAAAATTTCAATCAATATATACATTTAAAACATTTTTAGCTTTTTAAAAATCAAAACTTCAATTAGTAATTACAAATTTCCATACTTCTTAACAAATTCGTACATTTAAACAATTTTCAGTTGGCAAGCTATTTTCCATTGAGAAGAGATGTGCATAAAATTTATGTTTGAAATTTACATTCTTAGTTTTATGTTAGAAATATTTTCATCTCAAGTTTTAGTAGCCTAATTGCAAATAAAAACCTGTAAATTTCGCAGATAAAATCGGTAAATTCTGCAGATTAAATATACAGATTATACAAATGGAAAATGTATTTTCTATTAGTTCAATCTATTAATTTTACAAATACAGTTAGTCAGTTTACGGGCTATGTCGTAGATTCTGCAGATGCAAAATGTATATTCTATATATTCTATCTGTTTTTGTACAAAAAAAATTCTGTATATTCTTCACTTTTGAAAACTATAATTTCAGTAGACTAAATCCTTTGTATATATACCAGAAGCAAATTTTTTGTATGAGAACCTTTTACAATAAATGTCTTGCTGTTTGGAATTTGAAAAAATTATTGTAGTGTCCAAACTATTATTTAACTACAAACATACTTATTCTGCGGCTATATGCAGAAAAATTAAAGTTCATCTTGTTACATTGTAAAAAGATTTAAAAACTCCAAAACAAATTTTTATGCTTAATCCAAAGTCTATAAATTTTCAATGTCTCTAACCGAAATATTAAGTGAAAGAATTTCAAGCTCTAGAGATCAACCACTTATTTAATAAGACATTTCAAATTTTCCCACAATTTTACAAAATCTTATAAATGTTTATTTTAGGCCATTTTTGTTTTGAAATATTCGAGAAATACGTGTAATTATTTTAATTAAATACTTTGAAAACTTTTGCAATTGGCTGATCTGGCAAATTTGTTGAAAAATTTGAACGTTAATCGAAAAATCTTCCAATGAAATTCAAAGTCAAGAAATGTTGCTCAGGTCGAAAAACAATATAGTTTACACCAGATTTGCATTTAAATTTAACATTAATTTAATCTGGTCTGAGTACAAATTTTTAATTAAAATAATTAATTGCTGTACTTTAATTTATTCATGATTGTATGGAATATGATTGCCATTGTCACTTCGTATTCTGTCGGCTTAGCTTCGGCTCTTCGGTTCGGTATTGTTGGTTCGTAAAAAGTCGAGGATTGTCGAGAATGCACGATTGCAACTTGTATTTTTTCGCCGGCTTGGCTAATTTCAAGATTTCAAGATTTGGAGGATTTGGAGGTTGGGGTCGTATTCTGTCACTTTTGTTTACAAAATTTGACAACTCCAACAAAGGCTTGAAAACATTGACGTTTGAAGTCTTGAAATATGATATGTTAATTACTTTCAGGACATTTTACAGGAGGTTTTCGAGTGTGTAATCTACAGACAATATATGATAAGTTACTGGAGGTTTATAAAGTTGTTATATATTCAATATATTACATAAGAAAAGTGGAGGTTAGGTTTAAAATATATATATCATTCTCAAGTCTCAAGTGGTTTTAAATTTTGAAATTTCGTGTTTCATTTTTTAAATGATTTAAAATATTGCAAATTTAGAATAATACTAATTATATTTATTATACATTTATTCAGTTAGTCAACATTTATTTTAATGATATTTTCGTAAAGAAGCATGAAAATTAAAAAATTTGTAATTTATAACAATCTATTAATATTAAAAAATTTTTTTTGCATAAGTACTTTCTTAAATTTTCATTAAATTAAATATTAAATATTTATAATATTTTCAATGAAAATAGAGCATATATATGAAATATAATATTGTTTATCCCTATACTGATATAAAAATTTTAAGCAATTAATAGTTTTGTAAAGTTTTAATAAAAAAACTTGTAGTTATATTAATAAGTTTTCCTCTCAAAGTTGTGGTTTTTATTATTTTATATATATGCTCTATTTTCATTGAAAATATTATAAATATTTAATATTTAATTTAATGAAAATTTAAGAAAGTATTTATGCAAAAAAAAATTTTAATATGAATAGACTGTTATTATAAATTACAAATTTTTTAGTTTTCATGCTTCTTCACGAAAATCTCATTAAAATAAATGTTGACTAACTGAATAAATGTATAATAAAAATAATTAGTATTATTCTAAATTTGCAATATTTTAAATCAATTGAAAAATGAAACACGAAATTTCAAAATTTAAAACCACTTGAGACTTGAGAATGAAATATATACTTTAAACCTAACCTCCACTTTTCTTATGTAATATATTGAATATATAACAACTTTATAGACCTCCAGTAACTTATCATATATTGTCTGAAGATTACACACTCGAAAACCTCCTGTAAAATGTCCTGAAAGTAATTAACATATCATATTTCAAGACTTCAAACGTCAATGTTTTCAAGCCTTTGTTGGAGTTGTCAAATTTTGTAAACAAAAGTAACAGAATACGACCCCAACCTCCAAATCCTCCAAATCTTGAAATTAGCCAAGCCGGCGAAAAAATACAAGTTGCAATCGTGCATTCTCGGCAATTCTCGACTTTCGACGAACCAACAGTACCGAACCCAACAGCCGAAGCGAAGCCGAGAGAAAACGAAGAAGCAGTGGCTATCATCCAATTCTCGATTTGCGAGCGTGCTAACAAGCGATGGAGCGGGGATACATCGACACGCCACGTTTATATGTATTGCTTACACGCGGGAACGTGGTGGGAGAAAAAATCTTACGCATTCTGGGATCACTGTTTCGAAGAGTAAAAGTGTTAGTTTTATAGGGCATTATTCGTTTTTAGAAAAAAAAATTTTCGTTCTGTGATATAAGCTCAAATATAACAGAAAACCATGTGTTTTGTTCTTTTAGGTTAGGGTATCTTGGAAACGTAAGGTATAGGAGTAATCCTGACGCTGGATTCGGATTCAGCGCACTAAAAATTTTCGGGCAAGTGAGGTCTGGTTTTGGGATATCTTTCATAAAATTTTGTTGCCCTGTGTTATTATATGTATATTATATAACTTCAAATGTCAACAGTATATAATTTTAATATATCAACAGTAAAACTGTTCTAAGTTTTTTCTTTATACAAATATATTTATATAAGTGAGCGCCTCTTATTTAACTATAAAGGTATTTAAAATATTGATAAACAATTATTTAAACCATAAATTCTCAAAATCCCCTTTATATTCTCATAAGGAGGAATTACACCTTTGCATGCAGGCATTATGCATGCAGGTTACCATGGTAACATATTAGTAGGAAAGAAACAGGAAAATTGTCGGTCTCTTTCTCTCTTGTATGTTACCATGGTAACCTGCATGCATAATGCCTGCATGCAGAGGTGAATTCCTCCTTTACATTCATTCAATTCTGTAATATTCTCGGTTATATTACTTGAACATAAATTCTCGAGAATTTAAGAGCTCTAGCAATTTCCCCCCTCATCTCTTTCAGCACCTTTATAATTCGAGTTCAAGTTTTGGCAGGTATGGATAGGTTTGGACAAGTTTTTGGGTCCTGTGCATGGTTGGGTTCGTAACATACGTCACGTACCTTACATGGTTTTCGACACGTCGATAACTATGTACTTTACGTCTTGAGTTTTTGACGTCACGTATTTTAAATGTTGAAAACTATTGGGATCGGACATGGAGGCGTGGCTTTCCAAATTCACGTTGGTCACATGATCCAATATGGCCGAAACTAAGTGTCGAGATGCATTGTTTACATATGTGGTTCTGTTTATTTTTATATTTAACAATGATTTTAACGATTAAAGAAATTTGCCAATAGGCCGAAATCAATCCGGGAAAAATAAATTTTATCGGGGGAGAGAATGTGCAAAAGAAATGATTATTTTAATTGAAAGATCAAAATTGTTTAAGTTAATATCGAATATTACTTAGCAGAAAATAGAAAATCTTCTTTGGTAAAATGATGTGAAGACACCCTCAAATGGGATTTCAGATCTTTTCTTTTTGTTGCTTTCTTCCATACAACCAACACGTCGATTTTTTCGGGAATACTAAAATAATTGTCGATTTTGACAAAATTCCGAGCGTAGGAAGGAAGAAATGGTAGCTCAAATCTGCATTTTCCAGTGACTTAGACTTACAATTATTCACTGCACATACGAAGCCGCATTTCTTTTTCGAATTAGATGTCAGTTTCGAGCTTTCCATCTTTCGGATATATTTATTAAATGAGTTTTTCAATTATTTATCTATCCTTATAATGTAAAATGACACTTGAGAAAACTTCCGATTCTCACCACCAGGTGTCGTGTTACCAATGTCAGATCCCAATATGGCCTGAGAATGCCATTTGAATGAATGAATGAATGAATTTTGTTCGAGAAGTTAAAATAATTCATAATTAAATACATTCAAAATTGTTCTTCAGTTGAAAACTAGAAGCTTTTTTTGTAAACATATTATTATCCATCATGAAGATTTTTGTAAAAGAATATATATATATATATATATATCGTTAACCGAGGCTGTTCTGGTATAAAAAGAGTTTTTTTTCTTGTTTTTGCGATGCGAGACAGAAGGAAAAACACTCTTTTGTACCAGAATAGCTCCAGTTAACAATATGTGTTTCCAAATGGAAAGATTATCTAAATTTAGTACTTTTTGAAAATAATGAGAAAGCTGAATAAAGATGCTAGAAATTAAATCATAGAAATTTTTAATGTCTCAGGTAAAGCTTTTAGTAACGTATCACTTTTATAGTGTACCTGCATATAATAAGAGTTTATCGTATGGAATAATCAAGCTCTATTTGTATCTTTATAAAAAACACATTTTTAAACTATTATAAAGAATATAAACTCGCTTTCAGTAACATATCAGTATAGTGTACCTGTAATATATAATAAGAGTATCTTAATATATTGAGTATCGAATACTCAAGCTCTGTTTGTATCATAAAAATAAAAACATTTTTTAACTAATATAAACTTTTTTATGCATGTCAAGTCTTATCAACTTTGAGATCAAAAACTTTAAATTATTTGAATATGTTAGAAAGGTTAGAAATAGCCAATTAGGTTCTTTATTTACACAAAAGCAAGTTTGCGACTCGTATTCGACGAATGGTATGCCTTGTAGGTAGAAAACTACGTAAAATACATGGGTTTTCGACGTGTCACGTAGAAAATAGTTTTTGACGTGTCGTTACCCAACCCTGATCCTGTGTTGAGTGTTTATTGTGCTCAGGCCTTTACTTCAGGCTTAGAAATTGAGAAGTTGGCGCGAAAACTTTTACACCATGTGCTATGAATAGTAAATACGCGGGAACATTGTTGCCATGTCATTATCATTCACAATATATTTTTTATAACAAATTTAGTGATTAATGATTTGAATAAATTCTCAACTTTAATTTTTATAGGGAAAAAAACCCTCATTCTACCATCTGGTACCTTTCGGACATTAAATGGTAAGTGCTGAAGAGGAGGTGCGGTCTATTTGGCGGTAAAAGGGCAATCGTCGATTGGCTGTCGCAATAACATCATTTTTACAATGTTGAACGACCAATTAGACGAAAGAAAATGTTTAATTTTTGCATTTCAGTTGTTCTGTGAGTTGTTCCTGTCCGGCCGTTTACTATTCACTTTACGCTAATCCAAATCGAAAGAGGTTTATTCCAGTGTTTTTTTATTAATTTTTAAAAATTGACTATGGCTCTTCAAGTTTCAAAGAAAGAAAATGTTCGCAAATCCTTTGAGAATATTAGCATCAAGGAAAATGTAAGTATTTTATTCAATTTTTGATATCTTTCCCACAAAATTTTTAGAACATTCCAACTAATTATTTTCATTTTGTCTCATACTGTAAATATTTTCCAGCATTTATTATGGAGTTGTTAAGGTGTGTCTTTTAATTCATTTTCCATATTTAATTTTAATAAAATCAAATTATTTTTCAATAGAAACTATATTCAAAGGTAATGAGACTTGCATGATTCGCTTTTGATTTATTTATTACTAAAGTTTTTTAAACGGAAAATCATGCTTTATTTTATTTTAGTTAATTAATTTAGGTATTGCAATAAGTTATTTAAATCAAAAATGTATCTAGAACAAAGTATTTACCTCGATTTTTATTTTTTTAAATTTATAAATGCTTTACATAATTATTCTAAATATTCGAACAAATTTCTTTGATGAAATTATGCAGTTGGTAATTACATATAGAATTCTATACAAGCTAAATGTTGAGCAATAAGATTTACAAATAATTTTGGTAAAAAACAGTGAACATTTTTTTTTTAATAAAACAAAATGATGCTATCTATGTATAGAACACGAAATTACTTCATCTTATCTTTATAATGACATTAGACATTTTCTTTTTTACTAGTACTAATGTCAAAAACAACTCGATCATTGGAGGAACAACAAACCCACCTATATGATTAATGATAAATACTTTATAGCGTGAAATATTAACCCTTTTCGGTCGTATTATGTTTACACATAACATGTTGTGGTGGCTAAGAGACATAAGACCGCAAACGGTCAATAACTTCTTTAGTTGGCTCTTTATCTGTACTGCTTTTGTATCTTATATCTCTTTTACTTATTACTGCTAGAATTTCAAACAATAATGCATCATCTTTACAAGAATAGCATGAGAAACTCATAATAGAATACGGACGCACCATAACTATAATTTGGAACTGTTAAAATGTTAAATTTCACATGAAAAGCATTTGTGGCTTTGCTGTTTGCCAAGTGATCATTGTTTTTGGTACAGATAGGAAATGAAAATGTCTAAATGATATACGTAATAATACAAAAATGTCCTTGAAAAGAAAATTAAAATCGTCCATTACTGCCTTTATTGGGCATTTTCACTTGTGACGCCGCCATTGATGACGCGACAGCTAGAGGTAAAACAAACCACAAAACGCATTGTGTACATTATAGGTATCGCACTCTAAAGTTTGTTACAGTTCAGCAGAGACAAGGCAGTCAGCCTAGTAAGGTATAGACATACTTTATGAAGATACAAGTAAAAAAGAAACAGAAAAATTGTCGGTCTCTTTCTCCCTTGTATGCTACCATGGCAACTTGCATGCAGTCTATTTTACGAGGTATATCTGCACCTTAAGAATGACGTATTTACTAATGGTGTAAAATTCAAACTTTTAATTTAAGACCATGGATCAACCAGTACAGCTGATTAAATCAATAAAATCAGTTTCCCTCAAGATTTTTCCATAATAATGAATTTTTTAGCTGAAACTTTAGGACATAATAAAGGACATATTAGCGAATCTATGTAGACTTGAATTAGTTCGAAACAATAATTCCTCTTTTACCGACAATCAAGTTTTTTAATTTTTGATAACTGATTAAAGTCTACAACCATCCGCTGATATGTCAATTATTATGTCCTAAAGTTTCAGCTAAAAAACATCGTGATTGTGGAAAAATCTTATGGGAAACCGATTTTATTGATTTAATCAACTGTAATGGTCCTTAAATAACTATGTGATGATAAAATAATGCTGAACAAATTTTCTAAAAATATTTTTTAATCTAAAAATAGAAAAGACAAATAGAATTAGATTGATTTTAGATAGAACAGTTTGTTTAATTAAAACAAATATACCTGTAATATACGAACAAGGAAGACATTTTTTTAACTGTTTTTTTCGTATATTAAATAAATGCTTTTTGATTGAAACAAACTATTCTTTCAGTGTATAATATATTGTATGGCTCTAATAAGAGCCGATTTATGCATATAGAACTTTATAGACCATGAATTTCTGTATATTATTTGTAAATCAATACACTGATATATTAAATTTAATATACTGTTTTAAATTTTACATACCAGAGTTGAAAATGTACGTATATTAATTGTATATTGAATTTCATAATTACGTATGCTAAATTTGATACAAAAATTTCTACCAGTCAAGGGCTTCTTAGAATGTGCAATAAAAATTTTACAAGAATAAAAAAGTTTAAATTCCCCGCCATTAGAAAAAACGTGATTTTTTCTATATTGGCAGTATTGAATCTCCTGAAATGTAACTAACTTCAGAGTGTGGTACCTAAACTTTAGTTCAGCTGAGTTTAGCCATAATCTCTTGAAACATTAGCCTCATATAACTCCACATTCTTATAACCTAGAAAACTTTCATTAACGCAAACGTGATGAACTATGCAAAAAAAAAATTCTGTGGTATGATTTATTATTCAGACTTTTAGTTTTAAAGTATACCAATCTGATTTGGAAGTTTTGTATTGCTGTTCTTTATATCTGCTATTGAAAATAAATTTCTTAGTGAAAGATCTTGTTTATATTGGCTCTGTTATCGTTTCATTTAATTTATTTCATTATACATTTGCATTAATAATATTTCGACTCATTTTTAACAATTTTTCTTTCAAAATATTTGTAAATCTTATAATTTTTGTGAAAGAATAGTATATTGCAACTGTTTTGAGAATTTGATTTTCGGTACCTGTAAAGCGGGATGAAAGTGCGGTTTGCAACCCTACCTTTAAAGTTTCGCCCCTAGGGTTGAAAATCGCAGTTTCGTCCCGCTTCGCAGGTACCGAAAATCGGATTTTCAAAAGAGGCGCTATGAAAATCCGATTTTCGGTACCTGTAGATTTACTTACAGTTTTGAACGTTCATTGAACGATCACAAAATTTTTTTTTTCCATAAAAAAATTAATTATATTTATATTCAAGGCCCTTCAAATATACAGTCGTTCATGAACAATACGCTATTTTTAAATTTTCTGGACCAAAAACTAATGACTTAGTTTAACAAAAAAATTTGTCAATCGTTCAATGAACGTTCAAAACTGTAAGTACATCACCTGTAGAGCGGGTTGAAACTACGATTTTCAACCCTAGGGTTGAAAGTCGCTGTTTCAACCCGCTCCACAGTTACAGCCAATCAGATTCTCAAAAGAGTTGCTATGAAAAATAGTATACATTACTCGAAACAAAACACAGCGAAAGCATTTCGTGTGATTGCAGCCCTCGTTTCACTCGGGCAGAGCAAATTTCACACTCATGCAATCGCTCTATTTCGCCCCTTGTAATGTAATATACTATTCCTTTATTTTTCTACTTTCTTGAAATATTATGGTTATTGTACAATATGCAAATTAATTTTTTTCAAATTCGACAGATAATTTTCCTTTAAAGTTCATGTTGTTTTACGAAAACAATGAATGTTAAAAAGTAAGTAACATTTATTATATTTACTAGCGGAATACTGAAGCTTTTGAGAAATTGAATGTAATTTATAATTGCAGAAGTTAAACCGAATTTTTTAGTCCAGAAATAAAAAAAAATTCTATTGTACAATAAAATGGTTAAGAACATACCCTGTTTATTATTTTGCATTGATAATTAAGTTTTTCATCAATCATTTTAGGTCTCTCCGAAAAAACTTTGCGTTTCACCAAAAATCTCTCATGAAAATGTAATAAAGCCAGAAGTAAGCAACTTTATTGTTATTTTCTCATGAATCAATCAAAAATACTTGAAATTCATTTCTCTCATTTTCCCACAGATTGACGCAACAAAAGCTGTTAGGAATCTTAACCTAAAGGATAATGTTTTTGACCCAGAACTGGAGCCTCTTCTCAAAGAAAATCCTCGCAGATTTGTAATATTTCCCATACAATGGCCAGACATTTGGCAGATGTACAAGAAGGCTGAAGCTTCATTTTGGACAGTAGAAGAAGTAGATTTATCTAAGGTATAAATAAGATTATTCTATCAGGTGTACAAATGAGTTTCCGCCGTTTGACAAAAGTTGGCTTCATCAGTAAGTTTTGGTTGAAATTGACAGATGTAAAACGTCAGTGTCGTAAGGTTGGACATCTGTCAACAACATAACCTTGAAATATTAGTGAATTTTGATCAATATAATATATTCTTGTGCGTGCAAAAACGTCGAGTTTTGAGCCGAATAAGCGTCATTTACGGGAACTTTTGATTTACTTCTTCAATTTGAAGAAATTTGCAGCTGAGGCGCATTGATTGCTTGTTGAAACATATGGCGAGGCTGCCTTAAGTGAGAGAAGTTGTCGTGAGTGGTTTCAAAAGTTTAAGAACGGTGAATTTGAAATCGAAGACAAAGAACGTAACGGAAGGCCGAAAGTGTACGAAGACGCGGAATTGGAAGCATTATTGGATCAAGATTCGTGCCAGGCGCAAGAAAAACAATACAATTGACAATACTTTGAATAAAACATAAAGTTTCGTTCTTTCACAATAAATGCCCAATTTTTGATTAAAAAAAAAACGGCGGAAACTTATTTGTACACCTGATATTTTTGTAAATAAATTATAAACTTAAGAGTAAATAATGCAAAACATCTTTTTCAGGATTTGCCTGACTGGCACAAATTGACGGATAATGAACGTCATTTCGTTTCACACATTTTGGCCTTTTTCGCTGCGTCCGATGGCATCGTTAATGAAAATCTTGTGGAACGATTTAGTCAAGAAGTTCAAGTAACAGAAGCTCGCTGTTTTTATGGGTTCCAAGTAGCTATGGAAAATGTTCATTCAGAAATGTATTCGCTACTTATTGAGACTTACATCAGTGATCAAAAACAGAAGTATTTGTTCCTTTTTATTGAAATTTAAACACGTTTCTATTCAAAATTATACATTAAATAATTTGCTATTTTACTTTATTTTTAAGAGACTTTTTGTTTAACGCAATTGAAAATCTGCCATGTGTGACAAAAAAGGCTAACTGGGCTTTGAATTGGATAAGTCACAATTCTGCAACTTTTGCTGAACGTGTAATCGCATTTGCAGCAGTCGAAGGCATTTTCTTCAGCGGCAGTTTTGCAGCAATTTTCTGGTTGAAGAAGAGAGGGCTCATGCCTGGTCTCACTTTCAGTAATGAACTCATTTCTAGGGACGAGGTTTGTAAAACAGAAATCTTTAAGTATGCATATTTTGAAAATGTAAATTTAAACGTTTTAAGATTTGCAATTAAGTCTTACTTTTTTAAATAAACAAATAAAACTTTTTCTGTTCGTGTAGGGATTGCATTGTGACTTCGCTTGCTTGATGTTCAAACACGTCGTTCAGAAGCCATCACAAGAGCGAGTAATTTCGATAATAAAAGACTCAGTGGAAATTGAACAAGAATTTTTAACGGACGCCTTACCTGTAGAAATGATTGGAATGAATTGTAAGCTGATGTGCCAATACATCGAATTTGTAGCAGACAGATTACTCCTTGAATTGGGATGTCCAAAGGTAAAAATAATATATCACTTCGAAAAGAAAATTATACGACCACCTTAAATTTTATTGTATCTTAAAAAATTTACATTAAATTAAATTCACCTTTTTAGGTATACCATTCCGAAAATCCATTTGACTTTATGGAACACATTTCCCTTGAAGGTAAAACAAATTTCTTTGAAAAGAAAGTTGGCGAGTACCAGAAGTGGGGTGTCATGCAAGAAAAAAGCAATTTTACACTCAATGCTGATTTTTAAGATCAACTTTAGACAGAAAGCTTTAGCAGACTAAAGATTGTTGTATAACGTACCATAATCCTCAATGAGCCCGATTTATATAGAGCCCACATTTTTAACAAGGCAAAAGCTAAAATTCATTCCGATTAGTTAACTTAATCCAAAATTATTCGTTTTCATGGGGGCCTATTTTTTCAAACATTATAATTTCTATGCTTTTTTTAAGTAATTAGGAATTACGCCATAAAAATGAGTCCAAAAATAATACCCTACCCTGGCGAAAGTATCGGATAGAAATTCATTCTGAGCGAATCAGAGCTGTTCCGAGCCATTCCGGAATCTTTCCGAATCAATGCGAAACACGTTTTTCATCAAACGAGATACAAAACATTTTTCGGAATGGTTCGGAAACAGATTCCGGAATAGCTCAGAATAGCTCTGATTCGCTCGGGATGGATTTTAATACAATACTTTGGTCATAGTAACTAAGCCGTTTCTTGTTTTTTCGTCCGACTTATTTATAGTCGCTAGTATTGTAGTTATTCCTAGTTAATTAAGAAAAACACAAGTTATTGAGTTGTGAGCTTCAGATAATTATTTTAATTTGATTAAAGTGATTAGTTATGTTGCAATAGCCTACGTTGTAGACCAAAATAGAAATTATTTATGCGAGACAGTATATAGAAATTAGGAAAAAATGACTGACTATTCAGGAAAATAAGCTTATTTTTACATTCTCATAAATGAGAAGGTATTATTTAAATTTGAACTGCGTGCCTCGAAGATTTTGAGAAAATTATTCTTTTCATAGATACACGGAAACTAAAAATATTTGAAAGGTAATCTTTTATCTGACTATTCGTATTAAAGCCTCAGCTTTGTACTCCCAAACAGATTAAAATTTACAACTGATTGATGTTTTTGTCCGATAAAATATTCATATATTTTGATAAATTTTAAGTTTGCATGGAATGTTCTGTTAGAAAGCTGAAATCTTAAACAGATTGATTGCAAATTATATCTATGCAAATGTGTACTGATCTCAGATAGGATTCTTATCATTAAGACGATATTGATCTTTTCAATTGTGTATATGTATACTTATTTTCATAATAAATAATATTTTTAAGTTTACTTGTATTTTCAATCAATCCACGTTAAAGGAGTCCGGTAATGGGAAGGGGGGTGGTTAAGTGCCCTATTTTATTTCATATATCGATAGATTAGACTCCTCCCAATCGAAAAGTCCTCTGTCATTTTGAATCGTACTGTATTAAGTTTTGAATTATCACGTCTCGAAATATGGAATTTTAACATGGGATCTTGGTGAAAGTCATTTCGCGGGCTCATAATATCACGAATTTGCGACAAATTTTCTGATGTCGGCGTTTTGGAAAACTATGGGGCCGTTGGAAAATTTGATTAAAATAATTTTTTTTCAAAATCGTATCTCACCGTATATCTCGGAAAGTTATTCCCGAATAAACGCAAGAAAACAAGCATAAAAAGGAAGTGGAATCCATATTTCCGCTGAGCTGACGATAACACTATAGTCAGAGATGAGTTGAGAGGTTGCTAAAGTAATGGAATAAGAGAATTTCACGAAAGTGGTGTGACGATGGCCGATTTTGTCACAAGAGTGCGCTTTAAAATCAGCGGTAATATTTGAATTAAGACATTTTAATTGACATTGAAGACTTCCTTTACTAAGTAAAGGAAAGAAAAGTATAAAACAAAAGATTTAAATTAAAATAATTTAAGAAATATAGAATAGAGATAATCGAGGTTGGCAAAACTAGAGACTAAGGAGCAATTCGACATGAAATAATATTATTCTATAATATGAATTTCAAGAATGGAGAATGAGAGTGATGAAATTTGATGGAATATAACGAACTTTGTTTAATAATTTAGAATATTTATAAATTGCTAGCGTAAGGCTTACTTCTACGTCTTGATAGAATTTATAGTTGACTTTTCATAGAAATAAGGTTTAATATTAGTTGTCAGAATAGTTCAATTTTGTTTAGTTTAAAACGGACCGAGGCGACGGATTGTCGCGGTAAAAAAACAGATAAGTAGTTGATAAAGATTTTTAAGATGTCAAGAGAGATTTTCATTCACACGTCGTTAAATTTAACGATCTAAATTTCTAACGAATTTTGTGTTTAGGAAACGTGACTTTAAGCTCATATGAAATCCCTCACACGTGCATTCAAAGAATTAGAAGTAGAGATTATGATTCAGAGAAAATGTTAAAAAGAAAGGATAAAAAATGCGTTTGATTAGGTTGTAATATTCTAATTAATTAGTGGGGAAACGCAGTAAGTGTGCGCAAGGGATTTTCGTCAGCGAAGCGCGAGAGGCTGCATCGACGAAGGACCAGAAATAATCTGACGTTTCGATCGGTAGATCCGCACTGGATCAGATTATTTTGTCGGTCTCTCTTTTCTTTTCAATTAAACGGTTTCCCAATAGGGGTGATATGATTTTGAATGTCCCTATCGGGCTCATTTGAACTGAAATTTTTGACGTCTGCTGTCAGCTGTCATCAGTAAGGTTTGCCATTTAATCATGAGTAGTTTCACGCTTCCACAACGTTTGGAAATTGTCCAATTATTTTATCAAAATTCGAGAAGTTTTGTCGGTGTTCAAAGAGCATATCGTGCAAAATATGGTCGTCATTCTGCTCCATCCGCGCTCTCAATTCGTCGAATAATCGATAAGTTGGAGAGTGAATTTACTCTCTTGGATACTAAGCCTAAAAATCTTATGCGTACCGCACGTTCTACACAGAATATAGCCGCCGTACAGGCCAGTATCGAGGAAAACCGTGAATTGTCCGTGCCACGCCGATCTCAGGAATTGGGCCTGTCCAGGATGACTACCTGGCGTATTTTGCGATTGGATCTTGGCCTGCATCCCTATAAGGTGATTCTGGCCCAAGAACTGAAGCCTAATGACCATCGTTTGCGTCGGGAGTTCGCGGATTGGGCTCTGGAATCAATTGAAAATGATCCCAATTTTCATCAAAAAATCATCTTTTCTGATGAGGCGCATTTTTGGCTCAAGTCTCGGGGGACATTTGGCCGATATATTGTTTAAATCATAAATGGCATAGAATATCCAATATAATAAAAAAGATTTCGATCAATTCCGAATGAATATTCAGTGTTTTTTTTCAATGTCAAAACATATCACCCTTATTGGGAAACCCTTTATTACTGTTTGGACTTGGAGTTTTTTTTGTAAAGTTTTTAAATTGTTTCTAACATATTTACATACTCATTAATAAATACTTTATTAATGTAATCTTATAAACTACGTATTATTATTATTACCTTTCACGGATAATAAATTTCATTTTAAATTAACTAAAATAAGTTTACCCATTTTAGATAACTCGGGCAAGGTGAGTTTCCACTCTTTAAAAGTGGTGAACCCATACTCAGGATAAAACAATTTAAATATTATTCAAAGTTAAATTTAAAAGTTACCGACGGTTAGCGCCAAAACGGCTCGGCGCTTCACAGTGGTGTTTGTGATGATCGCACCTGTGCGCTCATCTGGTGTCACAAGTACAAATTAAGATCGAGCGTTCCGAAAGGCATCATAACCTTACTTCTGCCTTAGCTACGTAAATTACGTAATACATCTCTTAGCTATGACCTGCTATGACATAATATATTCAAATTCAAATGACCAATGATTCTAAAATAAAAAAAACGGAAGGATTTATTCCAAAGAAAGAGACTTTAGACTAAGTTAAACTGTTAAGAGTTTTATAAATTTATGGTTCAACGAGGCTGGTTTTTATTTTAGAAAGTAGCAATAAGGTAACACTTAGACTAAACTTGGGAATCCGAGAATGTTTCCCAGACATTCACAACCCCCATAATTCAAATAAACCAGACTCGTTTTCAAATAAGTATGAATAAATTAAGTATAGAATAAGTTTTTTCAGGAAAACGGGTTGTAGGAAACCCAAAGGAAATGCCTCGTAAAATTAGATTTATCACTATACTATTCAAAAAAATCAGAAACCATGCCTAGAAACGAAACACTCTGGAGAAGACTTGGGAAAATCAAATAAATCTTCTAAGAGGACAGCTTTCTACCAAGAAATTGAATAAGACAGATTTCCATAAGAAATAAAGTTTAATATTAAATGCAACCTTATAATTAATTAAGTCTGGGCGCAACAGTTAATACACTAGCCCGATCGCGAGAACAGTTGATTATTGAAAACGCTACAAGTTCGACGAGTGGACTTGTAGATGAGTCAATTCGCAGGTTCGGTTAAAATCTATCTAAAATTCACTCCGCAAAACGGTACAAACCATCCTCGTAGCTCACCCCCACGCATCCCCTCTCTCACCAGTTCGCATGCTGGCCCTCGCTTGGCACAGCCCGAGTAAGCGCGACCGGGAAAATCCGAGTCCGAAGAAACACGAGTCGGAAAATCCCAGCCCTAGCCTCTCGCCTCGGCTACAGGCTTTTTATGATGAATAAAGTGAAGCTCGAAGAAGGGTAGTAAAACAGTAAACCCTTCATGAATCATCTTTACTTCCTTCTGGCGACCAGATATACCTTTTCAATGACTCTGTGTCTATTCGAACAACTCGTTTCTGAATAGATTCACACAGATGTTTTATGCTTAGTTTTTCTTAGTTACTATGCGTGAATTACTGCTGTAAAATCCTAACTCTATCTTAACTAAATTTATTCTAATCTTATCGTCCAGACTCAACTTTCTCATCCTTAAACTAGCGTACATAATTCAAGTAGAAACTAACAAAGGAGTCTTAAAACTAATTTACAATGTTGAGTTCTTTATTGAAGGCATCTGTTGAACACTCGGACTACTATTGTACTAGATACATTATTACTATTTAAATTTTACATGGAAAACTAACCAGATTCTATGCTTTTCCCAAGGTCTCTTTATTACTTTATGTATTCCAGGTTTGTTCATGACAACCTCTTCAAACAGTCGGAATTTCCCAAATTAGTATTAATTTATTTTATTTTAAATTGAATACTCGCGGACAAGTATGGCGCCTTCACAAGTGACGTCATACGAGACACGAGCTAGAGGTAGTCGCCCGCAACACCTCCACCCTTATGGAAAGATTTTTCGACAGAAAATATCTTTATTTTGACAAAATTAATTATAATTTTGATGCATCTAAACTGGAGAAGATGTAAGAGGGGGGAAAAAAAGGATTATAAAAATTGAACAGTAGTTCTTGAACGAGTCCCAGTCGTTCAACTCTCACTCCCCCAACAATTTTTTAATTTTATTTATCTTTCGTTTAGTTAGTTTGAATCATTTAAATTCCGACCCGGAAAGATTTTAATCGTTTGTGGCCGTAGTCGATTCATGTGAACAATCTTTGTTTTACCGTTTTTTAGAGCCAATTCAACGTTGTGGTTATTAAAAATTTGAATTATTCTATAAGGACCGGAGTATTCATGATCTAACTTGGATGTTTTGCCATTTTTCTGAAGGAAGACAGGATCACCTACTTGGTAAATTTGCGTATTTAACTTTTGATCATAATATTTTTTTGATCGTTCTTTCGTGGCATGAAGTCGCTCCCTAGCTTTTTCTTGAGTTTCTCCTAATTTTTCTTTTAGCGTTTTTAAGTGCACATCATAGGTTAAAGGAAGTTGTTGTTTTGCGAACTCGGATGGGATTCTAGCTGGCTTACCGAAAATTAGCTCGTGCGGAGTAAAGCTAATCCCTTCATGGTTGGAAGTGTTATATTATGAATAAAGCGAAACGAATCCACCTATCCCAATTCGTTTTCTCACAGTAATTTTTCAAATACTGTATTAATACGTGGTGGCTTCTTTCAAGGGATCCTAATGATTGAGGATGGAATGCAGTTGACTTTATGTGCTTAATTTTAAATATTTTACAAAGGTTGTCCATAACTCGGCTAGTAAAGTTACTACCTTGATCGGTGTGGATGAATTTAGGGCAGCCAAAACGTGTAATGAATTGTTCCGCTAAGGCTGAAGCGACAGCGGCAGATTCAGTACTGCGTAAAGGAATGGCATCAGGAAATTTCGTTAGGGAGTCTTGAATAGTGAGGATATATTTATTGCCTAATTCTGTTTCGGGAAGGGGACCAACTATGTCTATTTCAATTTTTTCGAAAGCTTCTGACGGGGTATCGGTTATTTGCATCGGTAATTTAGTTTTTACTCTGATGGTCTTATTAAGTTTACAATTTTCGCAATCTTTAACAAATTTTCGAATTTGTTCGCGCATATTAGGCCAAAAGAAATTTTCGCGAATCCTTTCGTAGGTTTTCGTGGATCCTTTGTGACCACCTGTTTTTGAACAATGGTGTTCACGAATTATTTTTTCTCGGTCTGTTTCGAGGGGTATTTCTATTTCTCCATAACATATAGAAATTTTATAGTCAAGTTGACCAAAAAGTTCGCGTAATTTTGATTCTATACACGGCCAAGAGATTTGATGAAGTCCGTTTCCGATTCTCGACACACTAATCGTTTTTACTTGAAGTTCGTTCATAGCATGCTTCAGTGCCCACAGAGTATCAGAAATATCAGAAAGGTAGGGTCTTGAGTCGAACGTCTCTTTTATTATAGCATAAAAAACTTAATAATTTTCGTACTTTATAACTATTACATTTCCAACGCGTAAATTCTCAGGATCTTCGCTTTTTAGATCATTGTAAATGATTCTATTGTTAACTATTAATTCTTGTCCGGTTTCGGAAGTTATTTTACAGTCTGCAGGGATAAATACTAAAAGGTTGTCGTTTCGCATGTACAGTTTGTCTTTTAAAATTCGAATGCAAGAAAATTCTGATTCTAAAGGGGTTAGGCTAGAAGTGTTGATAATATTGTCTATCAAGTCAGGACTTTGATTATTATCAGCAGGGTGTTCGTCTGGATTTAAATCACCTTGAAATATCGGAAGGCAAGGAATAATTGTTTCTTTATTTAGGTGGTGTTTTTTTTGTAATTTTACAATTAAAAACGAAGATTTCCCTGGAATTATTCTCGGCAAATATCTGAGGAAAAATATGAGGCTCAAAAATACTTGCGGTGCTTTCGTTATCAGATTCAACTTCATCGTTATTGTTGACCACGATTTCGGTGACAGACTCATTGCTCTTATCATAATCTTCATCGGAAATCAATGCAGTCCAACTGCCGTTTTCTGGGAATTTCCCACAATCTTCCGAATCAGATTTATCAATTTCAATAGCCTCATCCTGGGTATGAGTGGTGCAGTCCCGGCTGTCGCCTGTGAAGCCAAGGATAGCTTCACAATATAGGAGCCTCTTGGCCTTATCATCAATATCCATACCCTCACCCTTGGTGTGAGTTGTGCAGTCCTGGCCAGGGATAGCCTCACAAGATAGGGACCTGTTGGGCTGTTCATAATCTTGGTTAGACAGTACGTCGTCATAATCAGCATAGTCACAAAATTCATCAGCAATCAGCGAGTCACTGTCACCAGAATCAGGTCCATTGATACCATCATTGATAACTTGACAATTAAAATAGGTTATTGAGTTAATAGTTTGCTCTGCAGACTCTCTATCTGTCCCTAGAAATACATCCTCAATACATGCTTTCATTTCGTCTGAATCCTCAGGTAGGGACTGGATAGACACAGGTGTTTGATCGGGATTCATCGACACCTTGTGCATTAGGTTATTAGGATCAAGTGGGTCTACGTCATCAGTCAGATTAGTGTTAATTTCATTATCACTTTGATTCAGTATAATCTCATTTAACGGGTTCCTAGATAGAGCATCTGCATTACAATTTGTAACTCCCTTTTTATAAATAATGTTATAATCATATTCGTTCAAACGAAGTCGCCACCGAAGTAACTTTGAGTTAGGATTCTTCATATTGTGGAGCCAGATAAGAGGCCTGTAATCCGTCTCTAGAGTAAATTTTCTCCCATACAGATACGGGCGAAAGGTTTCGACACAAAACAAAATTGCAAGTAATTCTTTTTCTATAGTCGCGTAATTTATTTCAGTATCTGAGAGAGTTCTTGAAGCATACGCTACAGGTAAAATTTTTTCGTTAAATTTCTGACTTAAGACCCCTCCCACCCCATACCCTGAAGCATCGCAGGACACGATAAAGGGGTTATTAAAATCCGGATACTGGAGTAGGGGTATGAACATAAAATATCTTTAGGTTCATTAAAGGCTTTTTGTTGACTTTCGGTCCAGAGGAATTTGACGCCCTTTTTTAATAAATGAGACAACGGTTTTGCGATGGAGGAAAATGAAGGTATAAGCCTGCGATAGTACCCAGCGAGACCTAAAAACTGTTTAATGTTTTTTGGAGATTTAGGCATGGGAAATTTGCGGACAGCTTCCACCTTTTTAGGATCTGGCTTCACTCCACCTTGAGTGATCACGTGACCAAGATAGCTAACTTCCTTGCATAAAAAGTTACTTGATGGAAGCCCATGGCTAGATCGAATGTTGAAAAGTATTGTGCCCCTCCCAGCTGGTCAAGGATGTGTGTGATGTTGGGTAATGGATAAGAATCTTTAACTGTTTTTTCATTTAATTGACGAAAGTCAATGACCATTCGCCAGCGTTTATTTCCGTCAGCGTCTGGTTTTTTAGGGACCACCCATACTGGGGAGTTATAAGGAGAATCAGAATCTTCAATAAAATTGTCTTCCTTACTGTGGACTTCAGCAGGTCTGTACTGTCTATGAAAAATAGGGATATCGTCAGTCGTGTGTATTTTGTGCATAATAGCGTTGGTAGCCCCTAGAACATCTCCCTCGAGAAAGAACCTACGAGAAAACTCCGATATTGGACCTATGAGGCTATTTTTCTCTTCCACGCTGAGTTCCGAGAAGTTGAAGATTTTTAATAACTTATAGAGTCTATCAGAAGATTGGGTTTTGGTATTGTCATTCGCTTCACTATCTTCGTTAATGTCGAGAGTTTCGAATTCTAATAATTCTACAGGTGGAATGGTTATTTGTACATCACGTGGAGTTGTATTGATTGCGAAAATCTTAATGAAACCGTCTACAGATTTTACTAGATTTTCTCCGATAAAAATGCTTTTACATGTTGGGATTTTAGGCAGATACCCTTCATTCAACGAGGTACTGGCAACAGGTATTGTAATTAATTTTTTTGTTCGAGCGGGTAAATCAGCAGCAATGCATGGCATTTTAGTAACAAGCGTGGATAGGTTAAGTACCACATCGCGATTAGTGAAATTTAGGGAGGCTGAATTCTCTCTAAGAAATTCCATTCCTAGAATTCCACAGGAAGAAATAGAAAAGTCGCCTCTAACTAAATGGAATTTAAGGGGCTTTTGAAAGATCTCTAAGACGACTGTACCTTGAGTCCTTTTAATTCCTTTGCCAATACCTGTTAAATGGAATATTTCTGATCGATCGATTCGCGGTTTTCGCCGTAAACATGTTTGTTTTAGGAGATTTAGTTCGCTACCGGTATCAATCAAAAGGGGTGCCTTACCGCGATGGAGGTATTTATTATTTATTTCGATGTTGGGTCCGTTTGATAACACAGGCACACAAAAAAAACCAAGTCTCTGATATTTGAACGCGACACATATGTTCCCATGTAATTTGATCCGCTGATCACGAATCCGCGGTCCAATTGACCCCATGACATCTGGGTCAAGGGCATTTGAAGGTCAAAATTGAACACACACATTTGAGTTGAAAAAAATGACTAATCTTTATGTTTTTTGGGTCGCTGAATAATAATTCGAGGTCGGTTTGACCTCAAGTAGTAAAGGTCAAGGTAATTTGAAGGTCAAACGTGTTTATTTTGGAAATAATGCATTTTTGACTGCAGATTCTGAAAGAACGGAAAATTTTACGTCCAAAACTGTATTTTTTAATTTTTTTAATATGATCCAAAGGTCATTTCAAGGTCATTATAAGTGGTGATGTGGAGAATCAATTTAATCACTGCAAAAATACGAAAATATGATTTCCTTTACCTAAACTACTGTGGTAATATATTTTGGTGGTTGCTGGATCAGAATACGAGGTCTTTTTGACCCCATCACACCTGGGTCAAGGGCATTTGAAGGTCGAAATTGGGAAAAATATCGTTTTAGTGGAATAAACTACTTATCATTATGTTTTTTGGTTCGCTGAATTCGAATTTGAGGTAGGTTTGATCTCAAGCTGTGAAGGCCAAGGTCATTTTAAGGTCAAACTTGTTTATTTTGAAAAGAAACTGCATTTTTGACTCCAGATTCTGAAAGAACGGAGTAGTATCTATCAGTAATACCTATCTTGTGTCAGCACCCAGGGCACCTCCACGTGGTGACGGCGGAAACGGCTTTGTTTTTCTTGTTTGTTTTCCGGCTAAGCCCTGGGGTGAAGGCATGACGCCGTCATGGCTGGCACAGGAAAGTCTACGATGCAGGGTCTTGGATGCCCAGTATCGGCGGTTGGTCAGGGTGAGCAAGCGGGCCCGCAATCATCGTCAAGTGACCGCAGCTCTTTACTAGTTGGTGACTTGGCTAATAAGGAGTATGATGCTACAAGAAGAATTGAAGATGCTGCAAGCCACTTTTGTGGCACTGATAAAAATATTTTTTGTTACGTTTGCGGGAAATATGAAGTAAGCAAATATCGTAGGTCAATGAATAAAAAATGTACAGATATATATGAGAAATGTTATAAAAAAGAACTTTCTGTTCAAAATTCAACGTTTGCTCCAGAAACTATTTGCTGCTCTTGTTTTAATATGCTTATCCGATGGGATAAAACCAGAAATGATAAAATTTTGAAATATACTTCACCAGTAATATGGTCAATACCTGAATCCGAGAAAGATTGTTATTTTTGCAATACCAATGTTAAAGGATTCAACGTTAAAACAAAGTCACAGATATCATACGCACTAGTATCTTCCGTTGTACCAGCAAAATCTAGGGTAGAGTGTGCTGACGAAAAAATGGATACGAGTCCATCAATGAATGAAGCTTCAACGAGTAAAGAAACTGATAGGGAGGAATGGTTTGACAGTGTAGAAGAATCTCTCGATAGCTCCGACCAAGATGATCATGAAGAAGAATATGTTCCAAAATTGAGGGAGGAAAAAAATAAACCTGTAAAACTATTCAATCAAGAAAGTTTAAGTAATTTTATCAGGGATATGGGGCTTCCTAAAGATGCTTCTGAATACATGGCCGCTGTGTTGAAAAATCGAGGAATGCTTGAACGGGGAACGAAGTCATCAGTCTACAGAAATAGAGAAAAACAATTCCGTCAATATTTCAAGAAAGACGAAGAAGGCACTCTGGTATATTGCACAGATGTTTTAGGTTTGATGAACGAAATGAAAGAAGGTATTTATGTTCCTGAAGAATGGAGATTGTTTATAGATTCCTCAAAACGGAGTCTGAAGGCAGTGCTTCTCAATAATGGAAATGGGTACGCAAGTCTACCTTTAGCGCACTCAACGCAATTGAAAGAAAGTTACGAAAATGTGGAATACGTATTGGATAAAATACGATATAAAGAACATAATTGGCAGATTTGTGGCGATCTAAAAATAATAACGATTCTTCTTGGTCAACAGTCAGGATTTACAAAGTATCCCTGCTTCCTATGTTTATGGGATAGTAGAGATCGCGAAAACCATTATGTAAAAAAATTGGCAATCAAGAGCACAACTAGTTCCTGGAAGTTACAATATACTGAAACTGCCTTTAGTTGATCCCTCAAAAGTTTTACTTCCGCCTCTTCACATAAAACTTGGGCTGATGAAACAGTTTGTCAAAGCGTTGGATAAAGGTGAAAAATGTTTTAAGTACTTAGTGGAGCGATTCCCTCGATTAAGTGAAGCGAAGTTGAAGGAAGGGATATTCGATGGACCTCAAATCCGTAAAATGTTTAACGATGAAAAATTCATTGATACCATGAATGACTTAGAGAAAGCTGCATGGCTCAGTTTCCGAGATGTTTGTCAGAACTTTTTGGGAAATAACAAAAGCGATGACTACAAAACTATTGTAGCAAATATGATAAGAAACTAAAAGTGTTTGGGATGTTTGATGAGTCACAAAGTTCATTTTATGGATGCTCATCTCAGCTATTTCCCTGATAACTTGGGAGATTACAGCGAAGAACAAGGGGAACGATTCCATCAAGATCTGAAAGAGGCTGAAACTAGATGGCAAGGGAAATGGGACGTAAATATGTTGGCGGACTACTGTTGGTTACTGAAAAGAGATCGAGTGTCAGATGATGAAGAAGATGACGAGAGCGCAAAAAGAATTAGAAATCCGCTACACAGATCCTTCGAAAGTAAAAGAAAGCGTTATAGAAGAAAAAACAATAGCTAAGTCTCATATTTATAGTTCTGCAGAGATTCAGTTCTTTTTTTACCTTGATGGGGCGACCCTTATCTTGTCCTTGAGGAGACAGACGAACCTTGTATTCTGGTTCAACGATCACCAAAATATATTACCGCAATAGTTTAGGTGAAGGGAACCATATTTTCGTATTTTTGCAGTGATTAAATTGATTCTCCACATCACCACTTATAATGACCTTGAAATGACCTTTGGATCATATTAAAAAAATTAAAAAATACAGTTTTGGACGTAAAATTTTCCGTTCTTTCAGAATCTGCAGTCAAAAATGCATTATTTCCAAAATAAACACGTTTGACCTTCAAATTACCTTGACCTTTACTACTTGAGGTCAAACCGACCTCGAATTATTATTCAGCGACCCAAAAAACATAAAGATTAGTCATTTTTTTCAACTCAAATGTGTGTGTTCAATTTTGACCTTCAAATGCCCTTGACCCAGATGTCATGGGGTCAATTGGACCGCGGATTCGTGATCAGCGGATCAAATTACATGGGAACATATGTGTCGCGTTCAAATATCAGAGACTTGGTTTTTTTTGTGTGCCTGTGATAATTTAGCTTTCGAAATAGTGAGCACTAGTTGTTTGATTTTGCAGGGGCTTGGCGGCTCATGGACGTGCTCGGGCGATGGCCGCTTGAGAAGTTTAATAATTTGACTAAGAAAGGTCGAAGGCTCGGAGAAACCCTTCCCTCGGCGAATCTACACTCTCGGGAAAATGATTGGACTGAAATATTAAACCCATCGAACGTAGGAATTAGGTCAACTATTAACTTTAAGGCTGAAAGATCAGATCCTCTGACTGCACATAAATTATTGTTATGCGAATTATTTGGGTTTTCGGACAGATTTCTTCATTCTAGCAACCGTAATGGATTTGCTAATTCTTCGCGTGACTTTTCGGCTTCTATTTGTTCACGCTCATTTTAGTTAAATCCCGAATATCGTTTACTGAAATTTGTAAGGGTGCCCTATAGAGACCTTGGGAATTAGTTCTGCCTCGTCAGTTCGAGAGACTGAAGGATTAAATGCCCTACCAATACTTATTCTATCCTCGTCGAAGTGAGAAACAGAAAGGTCGTTATTGACATTTTGCGACACAACTTAGTCAATGCTGTCTGTTTCTGACGATTCGTCGACAGTGACCATTGATCCATTTTCAAATCTTAAATCTAGTGGTGCCTCGATAGAACTGCCGGTCTCCGCTGAATTTTCCATTTTGAACTTATAATTAATTTCAGGTTTGGCAAATTAATTAAATTTAGGAGGATAGTAATCAGAAATCGGGTGAAGAAATTAATTCGAGAGTAAATAGAAAAATGATTGTAAAAGAAGGAATTGAAGCTGCAACAAAAAACAAATTCGCTGACACAATTTTAGAGTTTCCAGTGGGTAATATTACCATGCATTCCTTTAGAGAATTTATGAGGATATTCAATTTTCAAAATTGTGCTTTTTTTTTTAAAGATAACTATGCATAATTATGCTTTATTATTATTATTATTATTATCGAATAGTTATAATTGTAAGGTTGGCAAAAGGTAAAAATAAGAATGAAATTAATCCTCACAAATTTTCTCAGATTCTCCAAAATAACGTACACGACGGTAAAAAATTCTCGGTAAAGTTACCACATTTAAAAATTACCGAGAATTTAAGAATTCTACAATTTCGAGGATAGTTTTCAAGGTAAAATTCAAAATTAATACGTTAGGGAATATATATATATATATATGACCAAATTTATAAATATAAATAAATATATGTAAATAAATCTGTCGATAAAGATTTGAAAATCGAATCGTGGATAAGTTCAAATAGTGCAAATATTTTGAGTTGATGCAAGGATAAATTCTAATAAACCAAATTGCAAACTTAATTAAACTAAATTGATCGAATAAAATTTGTCATTAATTCAAAGATACTGTCAGGAGAATTGATTAAGAAGAATCTTAAATTGAAGATGGATTTCGGAGAATGTAGTTTTAGGATAACAAAAATTACTTTGGTAAAATAAATTCAATAGATATTTGAGAAAAAGGGAAATTTATTTGGAATAATTCGAGATTCAGTTCTGAAGAATTTATAAGGTAGTCAAACGTATATTCAAAAGGTTTGAAAGGTAAATATAACCAACAAAAATTAAGCAAGAGCTTTTCCCCCCCTGTTTGAGATTCTGTCTTCTTCGTCTTCTACAACGTTACAAGTTTTGATGTTTTAATCCCTCACGAATATTCCTAAGTTTCAAATATGATCCTAGACGTTTGTTTCGAATTGCACCTCCAATTTAAATTTTAAACTTTATAACTAGCTATAAAAAGGAAATCCTCTTAATATTTTAAAAGTTTATATTTCGAACTCGCAATAAACATTCCTTTATCACTTTTGGAATTGAATGTTTATTTGTTTTAAAAACGAATTCAGGGAGACGGCTTACAAGCTCCGTTCTGCACAGAGAGAGAGAGAGAGAGAGTATATCAAATATAAAATAAAATAACTTATTCTAACCAAACCTTGTGGTATTTATCCCTAGTCGCAATCAATAGTAGTTCAATAATCCAATGTGAACTTTGTTTCTCACTACACTTATACTTTTGCGAACAATGACTTTATTTCCAGAAAGGAAGGTTCACTCCCGCACACTATCACAATTTTCTTCCGTTAGATCCCGCGACGTCCCTCGAAGAAGTCCTCCGTTGATCCCAGGATATGACCGTCAGCAACTCAGGAACGTTTAATTTTTTAGAAGCGATCAGCAGCACATTAATCACAGGAACGAGCATCAGGCAGAATAAGAACTCGGGAATCCATCCTAAACAATCAGCAATAATATGGAACTCGGTCGACAATCTGGATCTCAGAAGAAGTGGACAGTAACACGGATCAAATGTTGACTCAGGAACATGGGTAGATCACTAGTATTGATCTAATCAGTCACTTTGATATATTTCATTTCCGATTTCGCAAAGTTAAAGTTTCCCACTCGCGAGCACATAAACAAATAATTTTAAAGTCAATAAGAGTCTTAGTGTATTCACACGTGTATTTCAAGTGCATATATTTTTGATTTTCACTCAATTCCCACAGAAATGTTCGAGTTCTCAATTTCGTGAAAACACACTTGCACTTATCAGTTTTTCCTTGCACTCGCGAATCAAAATTTTCAAAAAAAATCACGACTTTCCCGCACCAAGATCCCGGCTGAGCCCCCAAATTATGTTACAAGCCGCGCATGTCCGTATTTCGCGGCGAAGGTGATTGGTTGGTTCTTCTCGGAGTAAATCCTTGAAAGGAACCGGGAAAGTCTAATTTATAAAATTACGAAAACACTGATTCGTTCAAATAAAGTTTAATATTAAATGCAACCTTATAATTAATTGAGTCTGGGCGCAACAGTTATTACACTAGCCCGACCGCGAGAACAGTTGATTATTGAAAACGCTACAAGTTCGACGAGTGGACTTGTAGATGAGTCAATTCGCAGGTTCGGTTAAAATCTATCTAACATTCACTCCGCAAAACGGTACAAACCATCCTCGTAGCTCACCCCCACGCATCCCCTCTCTCACCAGTTCGCATGCTGGCCCTCGCTTGGCACAGCCCGAGTAAGCGCGACCGGGAAAATCCGAGTCCGAAGTAACACGAGTCGGAAAATCCCAGCCCTAGCCTCTCGCCTCGGCTACAGGCTTTTTATGATGAATAAAGTGAAGCTCGAAGAAGGGTAGTAAAACAGTAAACCCTTCATGAATCATCTTTACTTCCTTCTGGCGACCAGATATACCTTTTCAATGACTCTGTGTCTATTCGAACCACTCGTTTCTGAATAGATTCACACAGATGTTTTATGCTTAGTTTTTCTTAGTTACTATGCGTGAATTACTGCTGTAAAATCCTAACTCTATCTCAACTAAATTTATTCTAATCCTATCGTCCAGACTCAACTTTCTCATCCTTAAACTAGCGTACATAATTCAAGTAGAAACTAACAAAGGAGTCTTAAAACTAATTTACAATGTTGAGTTCTTTATTGAAGGCATCTGTTGAACACTCGGACTACTATTATACTAGATACATTATTACTATTTAAATTTTACATGGAAAACTAACCAGATTCTATGCTTTTCCCAAGGTCTCTTTATTACTTTATGTATTCCAGGTTTGTTCATGACAACCTCTTCAAACAGTCGGAATTTCCCAAATTAGTATTAATTTATTTTATTTTAAATTGAATACTCGCGGACAAGTATGGCGCCTTCACATGTGACGTCATACGAGACACGAGCGAGAGGTAGTCGCTCGTAACAGTGGGCTGATAAACGCGCCCTCTGAACGCGTTGCGCAAAAGGTGTACTTTGCGCGTCGGTAAATAATGAAAGTTAGAAAATCCCGAAATGATTTGTGAGTCAGAGCGGTATATTATTAATTTTTACATGAAGTAATGATTCAATTTCAATTTCAATTGGCGCCGCGCGAGTGAAAAAAATTCATCATTATATGAATTTCCGCTGTATGGAATACGCTTCGGATGATCGTCTCCTTCCGTTACGCCGTTGAAAGCGTCAGCAATCGCGTTCATGAGGTGCAGGACGAATGCAGTGTGTTCTCCTTCCGCTGGCATCTGCAGATCTCCAATTGAAGTTTTAAAGACTCCTACGGAAATGTTGATATGATTAGAACTAGATTACTGAATATAAATGTGAGTTATGGGTTTAATAAAAACCGCAATAACTCCCAAAAAGAGAGAAAAGGAAAGGTTTTTTAAAAAATAACTTTTTAAAATAGGAGAAAAACATTTGAAATGGTTTACATTTCAAATTATTAAATTTCAAATTTCTTAAAATTTACTATAATTATTAAATTTCAAATGCTACAAATATAAAACTCAAGAATAAAAAATTTTGGTCTAAACTTGTGGAAAGTAATTTTGAAATTATATTAAATTAAATTAAATATAAGCATCTAAATATTAATGTGCTTCTTCTTTTGTATGTTGAAAACTTAATTTTTTTCATAGATTTGGAAAAACCGACGATGAAATTCAAAAATATTAATAATATTGGTGTATAAAATATTTCCATAAATACAAAATTAGAATTAATTTAGGTATGTTTAACGTCCAAGTGTTGATAATTATAAAGAAGAAAACGGGTACAATTCGGACATTTATTTTCAGATGTTTAAAAATTTGTGCCAACGTTTCGCTTCCACTCCAGAAGCATCATCAGGGAATACAAATTTCAGCCATAAATCACATTACATGGAATTTTTTGGAATATAATGATTAAGTCAAAACATGACAGTCAATGGTAAAAATCATTAAAATAATAAAAACGTCATAATTAAATAAAAACTTTAGTACCGTCAATTTTCCACATTCACTTGGAATTTAAATTTACAAGAGGAAAATACATATTGTCTAGTCGATAAGAGATATTAATATGTAATATTATATAATTGATACAATAATATCTCTTATCGACTAGACAATATGTCTTTTCCTCTTGTAAATTTAAATTCCAAGTGAATGTGGAAAATTGACGTTACCAAAGTTTTTATTTAATTATGACGTTTTTATTATTTTAATGATTTTTACCATTGACTGTCATGTTTTGACTTAATCATTATATTCCAAAAAATTCCATGTAATGTGATTTATGGCTGAAATTTGTATTCCCTGATGATGCTTCTGGAGTGGAAGCGAAACGTTGGCATAAATTTTTAAACATCTGAAAATAAATGTCCGAATTGTACCCGTTTTCTTCTTCATAATTACAAAATTATAAAAATATGTTAAGAGCAATACCTTTTGATTTAGCAAGAATTTCGATGAATCCAGCCCCTATTTTGCTAAAGACCTGCATCATGAGCTTGACTTTCATTTTCTTTATTTTGTCCGGGTACACATGTTGCTCAGTCCATTTTGGCACGTGGCGGTCGAAAAAGTCTGCGTATACATCGATCTCGTACGCTTTAATGACGTGCTCCCACGAAGCTATCTTTCGGTCCTTCTCCTCTAAGTTCGGTGCATCGAAGTCGATTTCTATATCCTTGTTCAGAAAATTGTTTCGCATGTACTTCAACAAATGTGGCGGATAATACAAGGGTAAAAACTCCACTTGGTCAATGAGGATCGTCCAATCTGTAAAATAATAAAATCATCTAGTAAATATTGAAAAATTTTTTGCAAAAAAATTAAGACACAATGTTAAAAAATCTTACCCTTCTGGAGTCCTTTTTCTTCCCGGATTTGGTCCGTTTCCAACTGTAGAGACACTTAAAACTTTTTCATATATTTAGTTTTTAATTGAAAATGTTTTATGTCACAATACCTTAAATTTTTGCATTTCAAAGCATAAATCTCCTGTTTTGCTTCCAGCACGTGCTCATACATTTTTCTGGTAGGTTCGTCCAGCTCTCTATTCTTCCAAATCAAGCGTTTGCATCCTTTTGATTTCAGCCCTTTTGTAGAGCTTGCTGCATTCTCAATCTCATTGACATCACTTTTCTCAATTTCCTTATTTCCTGTCTCACCCTCTGGTCTGATTTCTTCAGAAAATATAGATTCTCTTATGGAATCTGTGCCAGGTGTAATATCTTCCGCTTCTCTTGATAAAGAAATTTCTTCTGTCAATTTGTTTCTCGATGACTTCGGAGTCGATATTGGATCATCTTTTACAGCTACAAGAGAGCTTCGTCTTAAGGAGACACCACCTGATGATTTGGAAATCCAATTTCGATAGGTGACAGGCGAAAAATCAGACGTTGGTGGAGTTAAGTTTGTTTCACGTGAAGGACTTGATTTTTCTACCGCATCAATTTCTTCAGCATCGTCACCCTCATCTGACGAAACACTCTCAATTTTTTCAGGCAAGAGCAACGAAGGCACTGCACCTTGCTTCAACTTTCGCACTGAACCACACCAATAATCTGTAGATTTAAAATGTTTGTAACAAATAACGAATCGTTTAACAAGAACCTCTTTATAGGTTAGGTTATGCAATGCCACATTTCCCGAAACTTTTATTAGTAACTAACATTTATTTGAAAGGTTGTTTTATGAAATTTATTTATGGAAAACAATTTCGGACAAATGACCACCACGGCTGACTATACAGTAGCTTATCCGATCCACCCAATTTTGGAGTACTTTCTCGATGGTTTCAGGCCTTATGGCAGCAACAGCAGCTTGCATCTCGTACTTTAGATCTTGAATTATTTCTGGATGGTTGGCGTAACATTTATCTTTAACAGCTCCCCACAGAAAATATTCCAACGGAGTTAAATCGCAGCTTCTGGGAGGTCAATTCACATCACCTCTTTTGCTGATTATGCGATTTTCGAAGATATGGCCCACCCTGTATGTAGTATGAATTTGAATGTGCCAATTTGAAATGTGTGCCATAGTAATTTTCTGTATTTCATATGCTAAAGTTATAAAGTTATGGTTTGTGAAATTAAAAAATACTTGAGCGTATTCCGTTATTAAGAAGGAATGGGTTCTCAATTTGTTACAATATATGGAAAACAGAAAATTGTGGCACATAAGTTTATAAACAGTGCGGATTTTGAATATGAATTGTAAATATGTGTAATGAAATTTTTTATTTTTGTTCTTCTTTTATACATTGATGTGGCATAATTATAAATTTTTATGTATATTTTTACTTCTTATTTTTTATACACATGTATTTATTTTTATATCTTAATTTCTATAGTTCTGGTTATTCAGAAAACTTTTATTCTTTTACATCATGAATATCATGTATACAATAAAGCATTTTAACTGAAGCTCATCTCACATAGAATTTTAAAGCCTTTAAGTTCATCAGGAAAGTTACGTTGATTTCGAAAGTTTTATTCAAATAAAAAGTGTGAACACAAAACGATAAAAACTTGATGGCCAAATTATAGCACAATTATAACGTTGTGCCCCGCAATCATGAGTTTTATGATTTATTTATTGTTATAAATTCTTTTTATACCACTCTGTCATGTTAATTTTTTACACCTTAGATACGTATTACTAGTAATTCAGTTTCCATTGTGTATGGCGTGTTTATTGTGAATGACACTGTGAGACGCAAAAAAAATGTATTAAAATGAAGATGTGAGTGTGAAAATAAAGGTAACAGTTGTGATGAAAATAGTTGTATTCTTTTTTTCTTTTAAAAAAAAAACATTTTTATTAAAACTTTCAATTTTCTTATAGACATTATAGACATTCAAAAGATAAAGAATGTAAATATGAAATATTAAACATGCATATTTACAACTCAGTGTCTTTCTTTCACTTTAGAATGTAAACCAATACAATTGTGAAAAATAAACAACTTGAATACGAAACATTCAAAATACGTTGCAGTTCAAAGCTTTGCATCTTTTCTGCATTTTTTTGATTTTTTTCGACAAGCATCGTTTATAAGGTTATATCGCTTTGTGATGAAGTGTGACCGCGTTATTAAATAAAAGCTAATGATTGACTTAGTGAACTTATGACTATGCTCAGAACATCCCACTTTTGGAATTTCACAATCATCGAGACCATCCAAGATGTGAAGAAACGTGTCACGATTCAATTGACCGCCAGTCAAAATATGTAAAATAACATTTTCGAGATTATCGGTCAATTTATATAAATCATCCGATGGATATTGCAGTCGTCCACGATTGCAAGCATCAATCAATTTATATCGTTCGTCGTCTCCTACTTTTCTTTGGTTTTGCACATTTGCGATGCAGTCTATACACTTTGTTAATGTTTTAGCTCGAAAAGCGACGTAACCGGCAACGAACCCTTGTACAAAGTCCGGTGATTTGCACAATCGGTGGTCATGATGTTTAATTTTCTCCAAAAATGTTGGAATGTGTTCTACAGCTGGGCCATCATCGGATATAATGGTGTCTAAAATTTCACACACATTTTCCTGATTTTTCTCTGTCTGTAGATCACGAAAATTCAGCATGGTATTCAAGATGTCAAAGCCTTCAACATTGCTTCCTCTTCTAAGTTTGATAAGAGAGTAAACACGTAGAAGGCGATAAATTTGTGCAAACAGCCGAGAGTCGGGATGGTCATTGGAGCCGCAAGCTTGCCTTAATAAGCCAAAAGTCGCTGAAAGTCCAAGTGAAAATCAATTTAAATTTAAAAAGTGGAGAAACATGTTTTTTTTCCTATAGAAATAATGTCAACTGCCACAAGCATTTCTATATTTTTGTAAATTTCCATACCTCTAGAGCATCCTGATTCAATCGACTTGTCATCAAGTATGATAAGTTACATTTCTCCTTTAGAAAAGCAAACAGCTGTAAGGTCGCGTTTAATGTAACTTTTAGTCCTAGGCACGTGCTATGACTTAAAAAGGGGATTCCATCTCTTTTAGCTCCTCCTTCCCATTCTCCAAGATATTGTAAAAAGTCAAATATGGCCTATACAAAAAAGAAATATAAATCCGAATAAATCTTTCTTTCAAGTGATTCATTAAAGTTTGAAATTTTGATTTCCGTAAGAAGTATTCAATATTTTTGTACTAACTTTATACCCATCTGAGTTTTCTCTCAGTGAATTTTCGGGTGTACGAGACATCATAGCCGTTATCAGCTTTCTGATTCTTTCCATGAAAGTCCTCGTGCCTAACGAATCTTTTAATTCTATTATTATAATCTTCTTATATAAGTCTTTTAATATTACTGTAGAGTTCCATGGCTCCATATACGGGTTCTGAAAAGAACTGAACATTTTTGATGTTTTAAAAAGTGAAATATATTCAATAGTACTTGCAGGAATGGTAAAAAGTGTAAAAGTACATACGTAAAATGCCATTGGAACATTCATTTTTTGATAATACTTTGGATCTACATGGTCAGGGGTTAACTTATAAGCCACTTTCATGTTGTAGAAATTTTTGTTCTCTACTTCCAGAACAGCTCTCCAATGCCTTTTTCGAATTATGCCATCAGGAGTCTGTAATGAAGTAATATATTTTAATGTACTCTTAATAAGATAAACAGTGATTACATGTAGTTAGAAAATAAACAAAATTTACCCAGGTTTCCTCTTTGGATACGATAAAGTTCCTGAGATTTTTGATCAAGTGGGGAAAATCCGATAAGAACCACAGTTGTTCTTTCTCATCACAGGGGTGTTGACAAGATACGTTGTTTTCATGTATTCCAAAGTGAGTCCACATTCCCCTGTTCCATTGAGCATCATCACTGATGATAGCGTCTACGGACAATCCGGCAGCATGCAGTAAATTTACACATTCTATGACTAGGTGACACAAAATTTTTCCCGTCGCACAGCCTTTGCTTAAGAAGCATCCAAGAGTCTGAACCCATTTTCCAGCAAACGGCTGAAACATGAAGACTAACGCATGATCTCCCAATTCCCTACTTTGATGCGCTGGAGTGTGTGCACCAAGATCAGTAAATCCGTTAAAACGAAAACTCTTTCGGTCAAACGATGCTGAAGGAGTTAGCTGCATCTCGTCTAGTAGAAGAACTCCAAGAAAAGAAAAGTAAGACGAATAAAGCTTAATTCTTTTCTTTGATTCCAGGCCTCGCAGTGCTTAATGAGTTTTAAAAGATAGTAAAAATCTCTGTATCTAGAAAAAGTAGCAAAAACTAATGTCGACTTTTATAAAAGTAAAATAATTGCCTTCAGTCTTGGTTTAAAAATGTACATTAAAAAACGTAAAAATAAGTATCTCGTTGTAAACAGAAATAATTATTACCTCTTCTTTCAAGTTCACTCATATTTGAACACTTCTCTTTCAGACATTCAAAGACATTTAAATCAAAGCCGTACGAAGAATGCATTTTTTTAATGTATAAATTCAAGGTTTGTAAGGTCGGAACAACTAATATCTTTCTCTCAAGAATGTGTTCGTACAAACTTTTACTCTTAATTCTCATGAGAATGCATTCGTAAATCCAGCGTGTGTCATACCGTTTACCTCGCGGATTCTTTACTTTTGCTGCTTCAAAACATGTACGAACCGCCTGCTGTTGTTCTGATGGCAATGAAGCAATATTTTTCTCAAGAATATCCTCCTTCATTCTAGAACACTTATTTTTTAAATGAACTATGCATTCTCTGAATTTGATAACCTGTATTACAAAGAAATAACCTCATTACGTGAAAGGCATGAAAATATGGAAAATTGCGATTGTAAAGACAGAAATATTAAGGCAATACATACTTTTGCTTTCAAGCGCTTCATTTTGTCTTTCAATGACTGTAATATGTTTTGTTTCTTTTTCTTCGGTTCCTTGCCTCGTTTTTTCCTCCATGCTTCTTTGCGTATTGTTTTGCGTCGTAGTAGGCGACATGGTACGTAGAATTCGCTTCTTGTGTTCGCTCCCAAGTATCGTACACAAGCCTCTGACCTATATTAATGTACACAATTGAGAGTTACATTTACGTAAATAGCAATATGATCTACACAAATAATTCATTATTTGTGTATTCTACCTTATATTTTTCTTCACTCCAGGGCATGGCTTTATGGCATTTAAAACTTTTAAATTATGGGTCACATCGTCGGAAGAATTTATTTCTCTTATTCCTAGTAGGAATACTTGTGCTTCGTTCACATAAATCTAGATAAAAACGGAAACAGATGACGGCCGAAGAAAGACTTGATTAGTTATCAAACCTGATAATTCATTTGTTTTACATAAAAAAAATCATTGCAATTAATTGCATCTAGTAATTATTTTGTCCACCTTAGTAGACATATCCATATCAACAATCAGTTTCTTTGCACTGGACCCCAATTTATCCCACTGGCCAATTATTATTCTGTTTCGGTTGCAAGGGAATACAACAACTGACCAATCGTTACGTAGCATCTTCTCGGCATCGTGTTGTAACTTTTTAAAATTATACTCATAAGCCTTCTCGTGTTTCTGCAGTCAGAAAAGTTGTAAATTATTCGTATTAAAAGAAAGTCAAAATGAAAAAAAAATCGTTTACTTACATATGTTGCATTGCCAAACATTCGTTCAGGACAACGAGATTCATGTTGAGTAGAAGTTTTCGACTCTGAAGAGACAAAATCCTGCACGTCAATTTCCCCTACTGAATACGCATTTCCATTGCCAACGTTGAGAGAAGCGATCGTAGTATCCTAAAAAAAGTGAAAAATATTTTGTATTTTAGTTTCCTTAAAGTAATTATTAAAAGCAAGTTATACCTCTGAAGAGACAAAATCCTGCAAGTCAATTTCCCGTACTGAATACGTATTTTCATTGCCAACGTTGAGAGAAGCGACCGTAGCATCCTAAAAAAGTGACAAATATTTTGTATTTCAGTTTCCTTAAACAGGGTTGCCACAAGTTTCAGTATCCTAATTTCCCTGACTTTTCCCTGACTTTTCAAGCTGATTTCCCTGACCAAAATCTATTGTAAGAGGACTCATCTCGGTGGAACTATGTTCCTATTATATAATATTTGCGTGTTTTTCCCTGTTATTTTTCAACAGAGAGGATGTTAAATAAGAGAAGGTAAGATAGAAACAACGTATTTCTATTTATTTATTTTTTATCAAAACTTAAAAGGAAACGAACTGGTATGCCATAACTTGCATGTTGCTATCGAACGTTAAACATAAAAAATGGCATCATAGGAAATTTATAACTTTTTGGTTATATCAATCACAGCGGGGTCAACTTAAAGAGATCAATCTTACATATTATTAGTTTCATTGTTTAAACAATTTTCGCATGTTTGACCCCTCAGTGAAAAAATATTTAACATCTTCCGATCTAATTGAGTCTCCACTTTTATTAAATATGCGCTAGTTACATTGTGACATAGCGCATATGATACTTCTTTTTCCACATTTTTTCACTGAGGGGGCAAACATGCGAAAAATGCTTAAACAATTAAACTACCAATATCTGTAGTTAATTAACAAAATAAAAATTATAAAAATATTTATCTGAAACCTAACGTAATAAGCTAAAAAATGAAACAAACCCGAAATCGATTTAATTATTTCAACCGGAGATAATGAATTTTAAGCACAAGAGACTTTAGCATTTTGTCCAATTTTATCAAAAGTTTAAATTAATATATCTCTCAAAAAAATTTTCTTTCGAAAATCCTGATATATGTGTCGATTAAATTAATAAAAAGATGCCACAGAATAAAATTTAAGACTTTTAAAAATGTGAACAATCTTCTTTTTTTGAAATCCGTACGATTTGCAAAGGAATGTCCTATATAAGTTACAATAAAAGTTTATGTAATATTATTTTTTTTTTAAAGTTCTCATTTTATAATTAGTTTATACATGCTTGTTCTGCAAAATCAATTTGACAGAATAGAGTAATAAAGTTTCGTTGTTCTTACTTCCAAATTACTTTACAGACATTTATTCTTATTATAGCTACTTTTCTTTTGAAAAAAAGTATTCCAGCACGTCATTCTTCAAAAATTTTCGCCAATAACAGAGTAAATAACAAATTACCAGTTTTACTGCCTATTTACCGAATTACGGTAAGAAATTACCAGTGACCAAAAAATGGCGGTATCGACACATCACTAATCACTAGTCCAGAAGCAAACGCCGAACCATGTTTGCCTAGCAAGAGGAGCACTTACTGTCACTTAGCCGTAAGAATGTGAAACCACGCGAGTATACGCAGAACGTGGATGTTTTCGGCCTCCACCACTGACTCGTGTGGATCTGCACACAATCAAACTTCGTTCAAACGTGGCGCGAAGCAGAAGACATATTTAAAATGACTAAATAGATAATTTAAGGAATTACCCTCCTTTTTTTGATGTTTTAAAAAACCTTCACCTAAAATGAATATCTAAAAGATTTTTTTCGAATTTTAGGATGATTTAAACACTTGAGAAAAAAAAAAGTGTTGAGTAAAATGTATAGTTCAATAAATGTTAAAAGCTTCAAAACAAAATATAGATTTATATATTTTTTAGTATTGTAAATAAACTATTTAAAATGAAAAATTATGCCTAAAATACTTTATATTAAAATGTTATTAATATAAAAAACATTAATTGTATTTAAATTTACACACAAAATTAGACAATAAGATTTTTTTGATAGAAAGCAACATGAAAAATCATTAAATTCCAATAAAATATTCTTTAAAGTTTTTGAAATATGTAACATTTTTTATGAAATGTCGTTTTCGAATCCCAAGTGCGAATAAAAGGTTTCATTGTTTGAAAAGAAATCATGCCTAAATTTGGATACGAAATTACATCATAAGATTTCTCTGCTGTGAAGGAAAGTTGAAGAATATTTCGTTCAAATAAAGTGCTTCGAAACAAATTTTTTAATATATATTTTATTATATTTTTTCAATATATTAGTGTAAATAAAGGGTTAAAATATTTAATAAATATATACATATACACTATATTTAAATATGCATACAAAATAAAACTGAAATTTCTTTGGTATGAAGCAAAATTATTAATTATTTAACGCACTTTTTTGAATGATAGTTTTATCGATAAACATTACGGAAATCCCTGTTAAAATTAACATTTTGAAGAAAATTTCTTATTTTATTAGTTTAACAGGCATTCCTTAGCGAATTTATAAGTTGCACATCAGAAAAAATTTTAGTAAAATTTACAGGAAGTTCAATACTTATTTTTACAAATTGAATTTTGAGTAGATATATTACCAGAAATCTGGTGCAATGAACAGTTTTTTGTACAGTCCACTTAACTTCCAGTGAAATCTACCAAACTTGATTTTTTTCGTATCTGATAGATTTCACTGCATGCTAAGTGAAACGTACAGAAAATATGTATACATGCACATGCATCAGCTTTTGTTTCCAAAATTTTGGAAATGGATAGATAGAAATGAAGATAGAAACGGTCATAGATAGACTACTTTTGGTTTTGACAAAGAAACGAAATTTTCTGATACATATTTTTTTTTTAATTTAAGTTTTTTTAATTTCGAAACCGCAGTAGTCTATCTACGCCCGTTTTTATCGTCTTTATCATTTCGCAAATTTTGAGCAGAAAATACCTAGCTCTTAAATACTTCAATACATTTCCTAAAAAGCTATTTTTTTCCATTCTATAGAGTTTTTGAATTTTCAAATTAAGAGTCTCTGCATATACAACAAAAACACAATATTTATTTTAAACTTGAACCTCATATTTATTGTAAAACACAATTTTGTGCATAATTTTTAAATTACAATAATAGATTTAAAAGATACACAAAGTTTAAATCGATATATATTTTTTTAATTATTAACATTTATTGACTTTCAAATGTTAATGCAAAATCATATTTCAAGTGTCTAAATCATTCTAAAAATTTAACAAAATTTTTCAGGTATTTTTTTTGGGCAAATATTTTTCAAAATATATGAAATCAAATAATTTAAGTTATTATTAAATAATTTAAATTTAAATTAAATATTCCATAAATAATGAATTGGCGTGTCTTTTGCGCTTTTTTTTGCGTGGAGTCAGGAAAAACATACATAATTTTACTGAGTCAACAATTTTAAATAGTTATAGCACAAAATTTTTGCAAATTTAGTAGATATTTTAATACAATTCACCGCTTTTTGGAAAGTATAATACATTTGCTGATAATCATTACCAAAATGCCAGTAAAATTAATAAAATAAGCAATTATCTTCAAAATGTTGATTTTAACAGGCATTTCCGTAATATTTATCGACAAAACTATTATTTAAACAAAATTTGTTTCGAAGCATTTTATTCAAACGAAACAGTCTTCAACTTTACTTTATAGCAGAGAAATCTCATGATGTAATTTCGTATCCAAATTTAGGCATGATTTTTTTTTAAACAATGACACCTTTTATTCGCATTTGGGATTCAAAAACGAGATTTCATAAAAAATGTTACATATTTCAGTCAGTTCCACGATCTGAGAACACTTTTGCTAGCCTGTGTCTGCTGCGGCGAGTTAACCGAGCAAGAAGGAAGAAGAGTTGGAAAAACTGACCGCGGCACAGTGAAACGCAGTAACGCACGATCTGGCCACAGCGATTCCCTGACTAAACCTTAAATTCCCTGACTTTTCCCTGACTTCCCTGACTTGTGGCAACCCTGTTAAAGTAATTAAAGTAGACTGAATTATCAAACTGAAAGAAGTCATTTTGTACCTTTACAAAGAAACCTTGCACATCATTCTCCTCCACTGGATCCGCAATTACCATGGAATTTGCGTCAACAGCATTTAATACGCGTGATATAAGGACATTATTCGTGGGATCTTTCAGAGTGATGCTCTGCTTCTCGTAATGTCTATTCTATAATAAATTTCAGTTGGTTATAATTAAAAAAATAATAACCTACAAGTCATCATACCTTTTTCGGAATAGCGTTTTGTTTTAAACTTATCCTTTCTTTAAGTATGCGACTAATTGTTCCATCTGGCATTTTAGTTTCAAAATACAATTCGATCTCTTCTTCATTGAAATGTGTTTCGCAAAGACAATCACATTCTTGTAAAGGTTTTGACATGGCATCTTCCCATTTCTTCCTTAAATTCATATCCAGCAATAACACATTACAAATAATTGAAAAACAAAAGCATTACCATGCAATTTGATGAGATGTTGAGGATTGCTTTCTAATGCAAATTTTCCAATTTTGTAATTCAGTCTAATTTATTTTCATTAATCTTTACTTCAATTTTTTCATTCTCTACCTTCGGTACTTTAAACAATTTTCTAGGCCGAGCATTCTCCTTAGTGCCACTATATCGAGTAATTGCAACCTGCGCATCTTCGATGCAATACTTTTTTCTGTTTACACGTCTGCAAATAAGTGTTACATCACAATATCACAATATATTTTCATGAATATTACTTATATTTTTGTATTAATGACTTGCACGATTTGCCTTTTATACATTTAAAGCATTTAAACATGACATTAGGATATGTTCATACATATCATAAAATAGAGTTATTACCTGTCTCATATTGCACTTCAGTCATTAAAGTTGCACTTTTCAACTCCCTTTTCTTCCACAAACGATAAATATAACGGTATACGTTACTAAAATATTTTTTTGCACCTTTCTCCATGAATATAAATTTCAGCCCGTACTCGCACGTGCGACTCTCTCGGGAAGATTCCGTACTACTTACTTCGGACAGAAAAGTGCTCGTTTTCTGTGAAGTACATGCATTACAGTATGGTCTCCTTATGTCTATTCTCCATGGTAAGAATGATGGGTGCACAGATGGGCAGGGGAGTGAGAAGTAAGGAGGGGTTAGATGCCAGCGCCATCTCACCACCGCGCAAAAGGGACCAGATTATGTTTGGTCAACCCCATCCATTAGAGTTTCCACCGCCTGTGCACGCGAGAACGACTCATACCACTTCTCCTTATTCTCCTCGCTTCCTCCATGCAATGCTATTTTTAGATTTCACGCTTTCGGTTATCGAGTCGGAATTGAAAATTGTGTATTTCTGTCGAAACCGTGCAAAAGAGGCGCGAAGCAGACGACAATTTCAAATTTACGAAATATGTTAATTAAGAAAATAATCTTTCAGTAAAATTTGATGCCAATAAATGTTCCAAATTTTAATCAATATATATTTTCCTATTCAAATTTCCATACTTCTTATCAATTTTGTACATTTAAAAACTTTTTAGTTAAAGAGATATTTTCTATTAAGAAGAAATAAACATAAAATTCAAGTTTAAAATTTACATTCTCAGTTTTATGTTAGAAATATTTTCATCTCAGATTTTTGTAGCCTAAGCACAGACTTTTCATTAAAAAAATGAAATGGTCTATGGGAATAGAAAAATTTTCTAGCAAATGTGGATAAATTAAAAAGCTAAAATATGTGTTCATTAATATCTTCATATGAACATGTAAATATTTATCGATATCAAATTTTACATAAAAATTTTTGTCCGAAGTGTTCAAATCTTGTTACAATATGACAAGATCATATGGACGAGTTCAATTTTTTTAATGAAATATTTTGTAATTTTAAATTTGTCTGTTCTTCTGAAATCGGAGGAAGATTTGAACAGTAAACAACAAATTTTCCAATGTAATTCAAGGTCAATAAATGCTTAAAGTTTTATATTAAAATTTTAATTACAAAATTTTGAAGCTTTGTATCTATAACATTTTTTGGAATTTACATCTTCTACATGAAAATTTGTATATATATAAACTGCCATCGGAAATTACAGGTTGACCTGGAGTTTCAACTTTCGTTAAAGTGATTTATTTTACACTGAGAAAAAAATTTGATTGAATCAAAGAAAATAATTTGTTTGAACGACTTTCTTTTATTTAAAGAAAGTCGTCCAAACAAATTATTTTCTTTGATTCAATCAAATATTTTTTCTCAGTGTATAGAAAGATATTACAAAAGAAATTTTAATTTAGATCTCTTTGAAGGAAATTAATAAGTATGTAAAAAAATTAAAATTTTAAAAGATTTTTTTTGGTATGTCTTCATAGTTGATATAAAACATTTTGGCATTTACTACGACCGCCGCTTGCTCCTTTTAATTTTAGGAACTCCGTCGACGGCTAACATAGCCAGACGGTATTGTTGGTAGTCAGCTAACGCTTTCTTCCTGCGCGCCTTCTTCCTTCTCCTTGTCTCCTTCTGTAGGTATTTGGTATAATAATTGTGGGAACCTACTTTCCCAAGTCAGCCAGAGAATGAATAATCACTTTTTAACTCTTTAATAATTACTTTATTAAATAACAACAAGTCTGTGACAGAGACTATAAAACTCGTGTCATGATGAGGGAACGACCCGCTACCAACTGTCTAACTTCGAACATGGCCGCCGCTGCGGCATAGAATGTGTGCACGTGAGAAGGTGTATTCTCTCTACCAATCACGTGCCGTCGTTCCCTACAGTACTCCCCCCCAAGCGAGAGTGGTCAATAAGGGTGAGCTCATACAAGTTACAAATCATTCGCAGTGCGTACAATATAACGTGAAAAGGTTTTGGTAAAAAAACTTTTTGTTAACAATAAAAATATGTAAATTTTCGCTGCGCGCAGGTACAATAGTAAATTGTAGACTAGACAAATACAATTACAATAGTTCGTTCGTAGATTAGAAAGGCTAGGTACTACGTAAAACGTAGCGTCGTTACATTTCGCGTAAAACTAGTAACGTAAGGCAGTGACGTGTCTATCGAAGATACAACATACATAAAGACGTGTGCCTTGTAGATGCGTAATAAGCATAGTTACAATACATAGTCTAGTAAGACAAACAACGAATTTGTACATCTACTGATTTGATGTTTTGGAAATCGCAAAATAATTATACTAGTCGCAAAAATTTGTGATCAGGTACTTCAAAAAAATTATTTGATACAAATAATGTGACACGTAAAATTTACGAAAAAGGGTACTGAATTGGCGTGAAAAATTGTTTGTTAAGCATGGGGCCAGTCGAAGAAAGCATCAAACCAGTGTCTCAGACGTTAGACCTGCTTTGAGCCTTGTTCGGCGTCATCCCAAACGCAGTAAACACCTTTCAGCCGATTAAAGTACGTACATTATTTAAAAGAAACGCGCTTGCGTGAATACGTACGCAAAGCGGGCGGAGCGGCTGTGTCAGCAGCCTGGAGTTGATCGATGTCGTCGCGCATGAAGTACGCGGGTTTGATGTTTTCCACTGAAACGTGGCGAGAAACACCGTTGACATCGATTTCGAAAATCTATCAGTTACGCGTTTTAGTACCTTGTGAGGGCCCGTATAAGGACGCTCTAAGGATTTTCTAGCGTGGTCACGCAAGAATACATGAGTACAAGAATTCAAGTCTTTGAAAACGAAAGCTTTTCGTTGATATTCTCGAAATTCTTCGAGGAAGACATGCGGGTTAGGCGAAAAATCCTCGGGAAGGACAAACTCCCCAGGAATCCGGAGTGTAGTACCGAAAGTAAATTCCGCCGGAGATGATCCGATGTCCAAAACGTTGGTACGAAGTCCTAGTAGCACGGTAGACAAAGAGCGCGACCAATCGCGATCGGAATGGCACATAATGGCGGCCTTTAGCGATCGGTGCCATCGCTCGATCATGCCGTTTGAAGCGGGATGATAAGCGGTGGTTCGTACGCGGTTACAACCTATGAGTTGCAACAATGCTGCAAACAACTGCGACTCGAATTGACTTCCTTGGTCAGTAGTTAGTGTTTCAGGTGCGCCGTAACGTGAAACCCAATTGTCGAAAAATGCTCTACAAACAGTTGGGGCCTCGATATTGGAAAGAGGAATTGCCTCAGGCCATCGTGAAAAACGATCAATGATCGTAAGGCAATATTTGAAACCGTTGCAAACGGGAAGCGGACCCACTATATCCATATGCACGTGGCGTAAACGTCCATCTGGCGCTGTTATTTGTGATGGCAATAGGCGATTGTGACGCGATATTTTCGACTGCTGGCATTCATGACATGCTTTACACCAGTCGGAGACATCGCGACGCATCGATGGCCACACATAGCGCTTACGAATAACGCGATCAGTTACCTTTGCACTAGGGTGCGCAGGGTGGTGAAATAACTTAAAAACTGATTTGCGTAAAGATAACGGTATAATCGGACGTAGTGCTTCGCCGGTTAGATCGCAATAAATGGAAGTATGCTCCGGTCCCCATTGGATTTTCCGGATTGAAAGAGAACAATTTGGATCTGTTATTAAGTTTTTAAGCTCATCGTCGTTAGCTTGAGCTTGTGCGAGTTCCAGCAAACTAATTTCGGTCGGGACACGAATGCTTTCGACCCTGGACAGTGAGTCAGCTACGACATTTTCGTTACCAGGCTGGTAAATGATATGTGTCGTGAACTGGGATATGAAAGCAATCTGGCGTTGTTGCTGTTGAGAAGCTTTTTCGACGCGTTGAGAAAACATATATATAAGCGGTTTATGATCTGTGACAATAGTAAATGTTTGACCCTCGAGGAAATATCGAAAATGTCGAATAGCCTCATAGATTGCGATCAACTCGCGATCATACGCGCTATAAATTCGTTGTGCATTTGAAAATTTGGGTGAAAAAAATGCCAGAGGCTTCCAGGTGTCATCGAGCAGTTGTTCGAGTGATGCGCCCATTCCGAAGTTAGATGCGTCGCTGACTAAACGGACTTTGGCGTCGTGCGAAGGATGAGAAAGAAGCGTCGCATTTGCGAGGTCGTGCTTGACCTTTTCAAATGCGGCATCCGCTTCAGGATCCCAAACGACAGGTCGTTTGTCATTTTTTCGCGAGTCACGAAGGAACTTTTGAAGAGGAGCTTGAATTTCGGCAGCACGTGGTAGACTTTTACGATAGAAGTTTACCATGCCTAAGAAACGTCGGAGTTCGCAAATTATTTTTGGCTTGGCGAATTCAGTGATGGCTTGTACCTTGTCGTGGGTTGGTGAACAACCTTCATGATTTATTCTATATCCGAGAAATTCTAATTCGGGTTTACCGAATTCGCACTTGTTAATGTTGATGCGTAATGAAAATTCCTTCAGTCGTTGAAAAACGATCTTGAGATGCTTTTCATGCTCTTCATTAGTTGAAGACGCAATGAGAATATCATCAATGTAGGCAAATACGAAATCAAGATCGCCAAGAGCACGATAGATGTAACGATGGAAAGATTGACCGGCGTTACGGAGGCCGAACGTCATAACAGTGTATTCGAAAAGCCCGAATGGTGTTATAACGGCTGTTTTTGGAATGTCCTCCGCGGCTATTGGGATCTGATGGTAAGCCATGTGAAGATCGAGTTTAGAAAAAACTTTCTTGTCTCGTAAGATAGTAGAAAAATCATGAAGATGAGGTACTGGGTATCGATCAGGAATCGTAATCGCATTTAGCCGCCTGAAATCGCCGCAAACGCGCCATTCGCCATTCTTTTTCTTGATCATATGAACTGGAGTCGCCCAAGGGCTACTAGAAGGCCGACAAATACCGTCCTCTACCATTTGGCGAAAGATAGCCTTAGCTGCAGCCAGTTTTTCTGGCGATAAGCGACGAGCTCGCTCGGAAACCGGAGGACCATCGGTCAAAATATGATGTTGAACATCGCCGACAATGGGGCCGACTCCCTGAATTGTGGACAAAAGGTCGGGAAAAGCAGCAAGGATATTGGAAAAGGCGTGGTCTTGATTAACGAGGCTTAAGCCGCAAACAGGTGCTGACTTAAGAAAACCACGAGAGCTTAACCCGGTGGTGGTATCAACCAATCGTGACTCGTGGAGGTATGGAACGAGGTGGAAATGCGCTAGCAAGTCTGCTCCTATAATGGGATAAGAGACTTGCGCTACACAAAAATTCCATTTGAATACGCGGCGTAAATTTAAGTTTAAAGTTACTTTAACTTCTCCGAATGTAGGCACGCGTGAGTCATTGGCAGCAAACAACACTATGTCACTCGGTTTTTTCTTTAAAGTTTTAATGTCCGCAGGAAGCAGAGAAATGTCTGAGCCAGTGTCGACGAGGTGAATAAGACCAGTAGATACATCCCGGATATGGAGACGTTTAGATGATGCAGGGCCTACGTCGATAGTCTCCGTTCGACTAGGCTCATTTAGTTTTCCGAATTAGAAGTGTTTTTCCACAAGCATGGCTGGACATATTTTTTGGCGTTTTTACCGAAGCGCTGGTGATAAAAGCAACGTTTATTTAAGCTTCGATTGCGAGAACGATCGCGATTGTGTGAATGACGCGAAGTGGAGCGGCTTCGAGTCTGATGTACCGATTTTAAATCGCGTATCTCGTGAGATAATTTCTCGAATTGACGAGTTAGAATTTCCGTCAGAGTTGTTAATGTGTCCGCAGGAGCCGACAAGGCGGAGTTTCTAGCGGTATGGCTAGTTGTCGCAGAAGTTGATGCAACCTGATAGGTGTTGGGCTGAGAAGCCTCAGAAACCTTGTCCGCTAGGTTAGCTAACTCTTGAAGATCTTCGACGTTGGACAATGCTAAAATTGCCCTGTCATGAGAAGGCATCTGCTCGAGAAACACGCTCTTCAAAATCGCGTCCGAACAACTACCGTCGTTAAGAGCTCGAAGTCGAGTTAAAAGCAGAGAGGGTTTCCCATCTGAAATAACCTCACCCCTTAAAAGTCGGCGAAGACGAGTTTCCGCTGAAATGGAAAAACCGGAGATTAACCGATTTTTTATTTGTGTATAAATATCCGCCGGGCGTGGTTCTACTTCGATGATATTATTTTTGGTAGTTTAACCGCACGGTAAACATCTGCACGTTGGTTTTCGACCGAAGCTGATATGTCATTCACTGGGTCGCCTGACCCTCCCGGAAATTGTTCGTCGTTAGACATGGTTAAGTGTAACGGATGGAGCAAAAACTGCAAAAATATCAATAAAACGATGAAGCAAAGCAATGCAGTGCAAATATAATAATCAATATTTGAATTAAGGAAAAATCAGTTTGAAATTAAAAATATTGAATACTCATATATATTCTAGGCGAAAGCACAAGATGTTTTCAGACGATTTAATGCGGTAGATGAAATTTGGAAATCCAAACGGATAAAAACGAATACGTCACGACGACAACATCGATCATCAGCAGAACAATCTGTGAAAAATATGTTAATGAATATCGAACAATAATGTTGGCTCACAATAGTGACGAAAAATAAATTATTATAAAATGTTATCGTTCGAGAGCAGATAGGTCGTGGAAGTACAGGCCCGACTTCCGGTACGAGAAAGCGAGATACAGAGGCTGTCATGTGGACTACAACAGATAGGTGTTAAGACGCAGTTATGACAAATCGCATTGAAATAATAACAAAATAAATAAAATGTATAAATTGTAAAGGTGTAAATTAAGGTATAAAGGTGATAGACAAAAATAAATGTGATTTAAGCGTATAAAAATCGAATTTGGAATTAATATAAACCAGTAATTCTGGTGAGATGCGAATAAATTTCGCAAGTCAGGTATAAAATCGATTTCGAATTAAAATATCACAATGGTCAATAACGCTTTGGTATAGTTATCACAAAAGTGACAGTCAAATGTAAATATTTGGACTAACGCGCAGAGGAGACATTGAGTTCAAGAGTCTTGGTCAAAACGAACGAAGTTCCAAAAGTATGAAATAAATATTGACGGGTATCACAATAGTTATTTAAAAAATAAATCATTGAAAACATTGAATTGAATCAATTCACAAAAAAAAAAAAAGAAAACATTTTTCGTATCAATTTAAATGTTGATAGTCGACAAAAAATAAATTTGCACAGCAGGTTATATTTAATTTGACATAGAAAGTAAATATAAAATTTAAAAGTCGGAGAAATTGAATTAAAATTTTATAAGTAAGCAAAATCGTATATTTGAAATCAAGTTTCCAATTAAATGTTTGAAAAGTTAAGTTGATAACTGATTTGATCCCACAGGTCTAAGAGGTAAACATTTTTGACCTTAGGTAGCACTTGAGAAATTTTTCGTTAAATTTGAAAAATTATGTAAAATCTAATACTGACAATATCACTATAAATTTTTCGTAAAAATAGTTCGTAAATATATACGATTTAAAAGAAGAGAGTTGACTTAACTTGGAGAAACTCGATGAGACCAGCTGTAGACCAAGTCGTGTTGAAAGGCTTACTTTGAAATTGGAGAAAACATTGTTCGATTCTCGTAAAATGCTATTGAAGAATGAGTTAAATTCGAAAACTCCAGCAGTACTCCTCCATCAGCGTCAATTTATAACTTTCGAATAGTCCAAGGTAAATGGTTGGCCTCAATAGATAATTGTTGTGAGTACTTGGCGGGTCGTTCCATAATGTTAAAAATCAAAAGCGTTGACGGCTAACTAAAGACGCCATTATATACAAGTAGCGTCATTTTCTTTCAACAGTGATGATTTCATCACGTCGGGGTCACCAGTGTACTCGAGCGCACTCTCCTTCTTTACTTATCTCCTCCTTTCGTTTTTCCCCTTTTCTTTTGATTGAAAGCGCTTTGAGACAGTCATCCTTAAAAATCCTTCGTTTTTAAATAAGTTGCAAATTATTTAAAAGCGTGGAAATTAAAGATTGATATCCAACAATACTTAGGCTTGGATTTTTAATTTAAGGATAATTAATTTCACAAAATTAAATTCTAATACTTTTATTTTGAAACTAAAATAAAAATCTGTTTTAGCTTGGGGATTCCTTTGAAAAATGCATTAATATTATCATATTTTACTTTTATACATATATTTTACTTAATTAATTTAACAGTTATATTGTACTTTATTGATTTTATTTGAAGACAAATATTTTAAATAGAATTCGGAGAATTTCCTAAAGCTGGATTTAACCAGTAAAGACTCCCCGCCTCGGGTTTCGAGCAACGAGCATTGGTCGTTGCTATGACGACGTTGACACGTCCGGCCAATCGGATGCCTCAACTCGAAACTCGAGGAGGAGGAAATCGAGCCGATATAGGAAATCGTCAACGGAGAGTCAGTCGATCCTCGATCGAGACCTGGTACAGCAAAATTGATTGTTTACGACATGTGCTTTTAAACCCAGTGGTTTTCTTTTGAGTTCCGTCCTCCTATAAGCACGAGCGACGAGACCAGCGTTCCTGCGGATCCCGGACATCTCCAGGCTCTCATCAAGATCCTTCCCAACTCCTGAGCCTGATCCAGTTGTCGCCTCTAGGATTGTACTGCTTCCGACAAACGACAAAAGCGATACAGAAGTCATAAATCAGGATAATCCCGTAATAGTAAACAACGAAGAGATGGCCGTAGCCATACCTAACAGCCAGCAGGTATCCTTACGCAACGCGCTAGAGATGGTCCCTTTGTACGACGGAAGCAACCTGCCATTGTCCCATTTTATTGAGGGTTGCATGGAAGCAACGGCAATGCTGCCGACACCTGCTGCCCAAGAAAATCTTGCACGTCTATTGAGAGGTAAATTGTCTGGTGAGGCACGAAAATGTATTTTTGGGTCAACGGATGCAACAATAGAGGAATTAATAGAAAAATTGAAAAGAGTATATGCCCCTGCGAAAAGCGTATATCAATTGCAGGGAGAATTAGGTAATACATTTATGTGGGAAAGAGAAAATGTCCTTTCCTATGCTGCTAGAATTAAAGAAATTGCTGATAGAATAGATATTAATTAATGATACAATAGACATAGAACGAAGATTGGCTGCAAGTTCTGCACTGCGAAGAAATAAAAATACTGATTATTTAAAAACCGAAGAATCAACTAATAATAATAAAAATAATAAAACCACCCGATTCAACGTAGCACTTGAAAATAAAACTATTTGTTTAATTTGTAAAAAACCAGGTCACACAAATGAAAAATGTTTTCATTTAAGTAAAGCTCAAGATGCAGTTCTTAATAATAAACAAAAAAAATTTTGCATCCTAACCAACAAGGATATAGTAATTTCAATGGTCAAAGAAGTAATAATAATAATAATTTTGCAAAAAACAATTACAATAATTTTCCAAATAACAATTTTTTAAGAAATAAAAATTATAATTTTAATAATAACAACAATCATTTTTTACAAAATAGAAATAACAATTATAGAAACAATAATAATAATTTTTTACAACAAAGATACAACAATAATAATAATTTTCCTAGAAATTTTTACAATAATAACAATAATGTTAATAATACTAATAGACAATTGAATCCAGGACAGTATAAAAACTTTAACTCAGGACAGTTTCAAAATCGAAATAAACCATATGAAAAGAGATTTTTACAAAATAATAACACTCAACAAAATTCAAATTATACTGAAATAATTTGCAATCACTGTAAACAACCCGGTCATTTAGTACGAGACTGCAAGATACGACCAAATAACCAATCACAAACAGCTCATCCGGAAAACTCCAAAGCTCTCCCCAGCACGGGTGCACTGAGGAAAGCATAAATCGAGAACCACTGGCATCCACTTCTAACGATCATACAACAACAACAATAAATATTTCAAAGTCCACTTCAATTCCATCAATTATAATATCAACGGAAGGTCTAAAAAATCCAACACACATGATGATTGATACTGGTGCTGCTCGAAATTGAATTAAACAAAAGGTTCTCAACCCTGAAGTACCCATAAATAGCCAAAACGTATTGAAACTTACAGGAATTATCAAGTAAAATATTAAATAACTTTTTAAAAACTGACAATTCTCTAATTAACTCATGCAAATTTTATAATGTAACAGACGAAGACAGAGTAGAATGTATTAAAAAAATTCTTCGATTAGACCACTTAAATCAAGATGAATATGAACATGTAGAAAAATTAATTAAAAATAATGCAGACAGATTTCAAATCCCAGGTGAACCACTTGAAGCTACTAATGTATTACAACATTCAATTCCTACTGTAGATGACGCTCCAATTTTTTCAAGACAATATAGATTTCCCCCAGTTCACAAGGAAGAAATTACAAGACAAGTCGATGAATTATTAAAAAATAAAATAATCAAGCCCTCACAATCACCGTATAACACTCCAGTGTGGATAGTTCCTAAAAAACCTGACTCCCAAGAAAAAATAAAATGGAGAATGGATCTTGATTTTCGTAAATTAAATGAAAAAACAATTGGCGATTCGTATCCGCTACCTAATATAAACGATATACTTGATTCTCTAGGGTCAGCAAAATATTTTTCAGTGTTTGATTTAGCTACCGGTTTTCACCATATAAAAATGGACCCAAAAGACTCTCATAAAACCGCATTTTCTACACCTCACGGTCATTACGAATTCGATAGAATGCCTTTTGGTTTAAAAACTGCACCAGCCACATTTCAGAGATTAATGGATTTAACATTAACTGGATTAATCGGAACGGAACTTTTTGTATATCTTGATGACATAGTTATATATGCAAATACTCTAGAAGAGCACGAAATTAAATTTAACAATTTAGCAGAAAGACTTAGAAAAGCAAATCTTCACTTACAACCAGACAAATGCGAATTTTTACGAACTGAAGTAGGATATGTAGGTCATATAATTGATAAAAATGGAGTACGTCCAGATCCAAAAAAGATAATAGCTGTAAAAAACTTTCCAGTTCCAAAAACACAGATAAATGTTAAACAATTTTTAGGCTTAGTAGGATATTATAGACGATTTATTGATGGATTTTCAAAAATTGCAAGTCCTTTAAATCAACTTCTGAAAAAAGATATACCTTTAAATTGGACAGAAAAACAACAAGCACCTTTCGATATTTTAGAAGCAAAGTTATCTGAAGAACCACTTTTACAACGACCTGATTTTTCTCAATCCTTTATACTTACAACAGATGCCTCAGGATTTGCAATAGGAGGTATTTTATCACAAGGTAAAATAGGTAAAGATAAGCCAATAGCATATGCTTCACGTAGTCTAAGTGATACTGAGAAAAAATATGATACATATGAGAAAGAAGCTCTTGCTATAATATTTTGTGTAACTCATTTTCGTCCTTATTTGTATGGGAGAAAATTTACTTTAGTGACTGATCACAAACCTCTAGTTTGGTTTCAAAATTCTAAAGACCCTTGTTCACGAGTTTCACGTTGGAGATTGAAACTCGCAGAATATGATTTTGATGTAATTTACAAAGCTGGAAAAATGAATGTAAATGCAGACGCTCTCTCAAGAAACCCTATTGATGATAACAAAGAGAAATCAAGATATTTACAAGTTGACGCCAATGATACTTTTATGACTTCCCAAGAAAAAATGTTTTCCAAGAAAACTTTTACAAGAAAAAAGCAAGAAAACTCTAAAAATGAGGTAAAACCTTCAAAACGAAGAAACTTGAATCCAGAAATCGTACCAGACGACGTAGATCATTTTAGCGAAATTCCGGAAGCCCAAATATTAAATATTGACTCAAAAATTCCAGAATATGTTCCGGAATTCCTTAGTGAAGAATCACTCAGTGAGATTGGTAAGAATATTTTAAAATACACAAATTTATTCAAAAATATGGCTTCAAGACTTATTTTTATGACAATATTTTTATTAAGTCCAATGTTTTCCAAAAAATACGAAAATTTATCATGGAAAACTATTACTACAAGAGCTCAAAAGAGAATAGAGCAAGAAAAAGCAAAAAATGTGGATCAAAATGAAACTCAAGAAAAATTAGACAAAAATTTTTGTTCTAAACCTCTTGTGAAAAAATCACGAGGTAGGCCAAGAAAAAATCTACTTACCAATTTGAAAAATATTCCCTCTCAAACAAAAAGAAAGAGAGGTAGACCAAGAAAACAAATATTTGAAAACGAATTACCAGAAATAAATATGCAAAAGGGAAGCCGAACAAAAGTAGAATCAGATTCCGACTCTGATCCTGATTATTTAGATTATTTGAAACAAACTCAAGCAAAAAACATAAAGAAGAAGAAGAATGCCAAGGAGCCAAAAAATATTAATGAATTTGAAAGTGAAGAAAGTGAGAATTATTTTTCAACCTCAGAAGATGAAATCATCGACATTGAAACCTCACATGAAGGAAATGATGGAGAAAATTATAAAGAAAATAGGTAATAAAATTTTGAAGATGATCTTGAAGACGATTTTGAAAAGAATTTCGAACAGAATTTTGAAGAAAATTTTGAAGACAATCTTGAGGAATATTTTGAAGAGAAGTTTGAAGAAAACCAAGAAGAAAAATTGGAAGAAGAATTTGAAGAGCCTTAGTTTGAAGAAAATTTGAGATTAAACCGAAGATCTCAAATAAATCCTGAACAAATCGATAAAGATCATGATAATTATAATCGTCCACCCCCAGAACCTCCTCCTATAAACTCTCAAACAGAAAAAATTATAACAAAGAAAAATTTAGTTGAATTTCGCGATCAATTAACTATGCGAAAAGATAATTATGCATATTTTGTTACAACAAATGGAACTCCTCGCGACAACGGATCAAAAACTTTAGAAAAACGTGAAACTTTACCAAAATTTAAAAATTTACAAAAGGGAATAGCAAAAGAGATTAAAAAAGGAAACTACTGCCATTTTGCACTTCCAATTGAAGAAGAAACTAAGGACAATTTATCAGAAACTTTAAATAATATAAAATTATCAATTCACTCATTACATGAATTATCTCAAAAATTTAAATTACGATCAATTAGTATTTCAAAAACTTCCAGAATTAATCATATACCTTTGGAAGAAGTGGAATCAATTTTCGATTCAATTTTTTCAAATTCAACTACAAAAATTATAGTTTGCAATAGAATAACGAAATATCCAACAAAGGAACAACGAACTCATTTAATTGAAGAAGCTCATTCTTCAGCATTAGGAGGCCATAAAGGCGATACTAAAACTTATGGCCGAATTCGCCAAAAATTTTTTTGGGAAAATATGAAAGTAGACATTCAAAAATATATTCAAGGCTGTTTACAATGTCAATTGAAAAAATTAATCAGAGTCAAAACAAAAAATCCTATGGTAATCACAGACACACCCACTACTGCTTTTGAAAAAATATCAATGGACATTGTTGGTCCAATACCTGAAACAAAATCCGGTAACTTATATATTCTAACGATACAAGACAATTTTACCAAATATTCTTTAGCAATACCTCTTCCTAATCACCAAGCTAGTACAATAGCAGATGCTTTTGTAAAAAAATTTATTTGCATATTTGGATCACCAAAAGGAGTACTTACTGACCAAGGCAGAGATTTTTAAAGTAATTTATTAAAAAGATTGGCAAAACGTTTTAGAATTAAACAATTTCGTACCACAGCTTTTCACCCTCAATCAAACGGGTCATTAGAACGTTCACATCATGTTTTAGGAGAATATCTCAAACAATTTGTTGCAAAAAATTCAGAATGGGATGATTGGCTTGAACTAGCAATGTTCTCGTATAATACTAGTGTACATGAAGGCACAAAATGCACACCCTATGAATTGGTTTTTGGTAAATTAGCTCGTGAACCTTCCAGCGAACCTTTATCACAACAAGAAAAATTACAAACGTATGATGATTATTGAATTAATTTCGTAACTCAACTACACGAAATGCGAACACAAGCAAGAGAGAATCTTAATTTCAGCAAAAGAAAAATCGAAAATATATTATGATAAAAAAATAAATCCTTTAGAAGTAAAAATTGGAGACAACGTATTTTTATTAAAAGGAGGAAAAATTAAAAAGCTGGATAATCAATACACAGGACCTCACGAAGTTTTAGATGTACTAGGAAAAGGAAATGTAAAAATCAACGTAAAAGGAAAACCGACAGTAGTTCACATCAATCGAATAAAAAGATCGCACATGAATATACAAAATTGATTAACTGAATTTGAATCCAAACCTAAAATAATATAAACTTTGCATACAACCAAAGCGTTTAGAATAACTAAACCAGGAAATGTTTTAAACAAAAGATCTTTTGAAATTTTATTCTAATCTTATTTTTTCTATTTCAGAGATTCGAGAAGCTCACTGTACCTTCAAATACCAATCAAAAAATTTCAATATATTTCGTGTCTTTTTTCAGAGTAAATTAAACTTCTCAAACTAGCAAGTATCTATCAAATTAATCAAAAATGTTTAACTTTTCTCTTCTGTTCAGCAAAAACTAATAATCCAATATCATCACAAAGAAATTATATTTCATTAAAATTCTTATGTGTAATTTCTTTGCATTTAATTTAATCAATTTTATTTTTGTTCACCAACCTTTCAAAAAACAAACTAATAACCTTTTTAGAAAGACAAATGCTAGTTTTCATTCGAGTCAACATTATATTTTATCACTTAAAGAAAAATATAGAAATATTTGTATTTTTCTTCTTTTTTGGATGAAAAAAAAGACTTTTTCTGACAAGAATAAATAAGCACTTCATAATCGGTGCCATCATAAATATAATTTCAATTTTGTTTTTTCTTCCATCAAGGGAACTTTTCTTGATTCCCATCCTATTGGAAGAACAGTTTCTACAAATATTGAGTCTGTAAATGTATTCTATGCGATGGCGTTACAAAATTGTTAATGTAAAAATTGCTTTTCCAATAGAAATTAATGTGCAACAATAACAAATTGAATAATTACTATTCTTCATATGTTTCATGCACAAATAACTCTATTAATTTTACAAGACAGATTATAAAAACAATTAAAAGTACAAGAATTGTAGGAAAATCTATTACCCTGTGATTATGTAAAATTGTTTTTCTTATGATTATTTTATTCATTTAATAATACACCAATGAAATTGAAGTTCATGAAATTAATTTTTAGAAACATGTAAAAGTAATAATAAGCAATAGCTATGCCATGTTTTGAAGAAATCAATTTTAGACGTAACCAAGTTTTTTCTCTTCAATGTACCAAGTTACAACGTCTATTAATTAATATATGTTATCAACGATCTAAATATTATTTTTAATCTGTATTATTAATATTATATATGTCAATTTCTCTTTTTACTAATGTATACATCAACCATCGTAATACTTGTAAATTGCTCTTTACTATTTTATATCTAATCGATGAAATTTTACAATTTTTAATCTTCTTTTCATCAACAATCATCATGTTGTAAGTTTAAATAGTTATTATCAATCAAAGAAAAAATTGTTAAATTACCTAATCACCACTATAACATATGTAATCAATGATTGAAATATTTCCAGACTTGTATCCTCCGTTATTACTATGCATTTATGTAAGACTTGTTATAAATTTTTAATTCGCAACAATAATTTAAAATGTCAATTCCTATAATTCTGTATAAACAAAACTTTTATGTTATAAATTGGCAAATTAAATTGAAAATAGGTACTTGATTGAGTAAGCATATTGGATTAAAAATGTATTCTTCTACCGAAGTTTCGATCGCGGATCGTTAACTCCCCGCGCTCGAACTGAGGGGGGAGGTGTCACGTCCTGCGACGTATTTGAATGTATATAATACACACAGGCTGGATTGAGTTAAGAAATCTATGAGAAAATCGATAAAGGGGAATAGGGAGTAGGGGAAGTAGGGAGCAGTATAGGGCCCCTTCTCCTCTAAGAAGATATGACTACATCACGATTTTCGCTGACCGTCAATTTGTATGAAAAAATATAAAAGAGGCCCACACCAAGAGAAAGCAGTCAGTAAATTCTTCGTCTAGTTCGACACTTAAATTTTCCTTCGGATTTATAACCGGTCTCGAGACAATAGTCCAATGCGGCATTTCAATTTAACTTCGAAAATCTCTGAGTTTGAGATTAATAAAATTCGACCGGGACAATTTAAAATCAAAGTTCGGGAGTCGTAAAAGTCATCGTGGACTTGTATAGATCTTTGTAAAGATCTTCGAACAGTGTCATAAATTTGGATCACCGCCCTTTACGGAATATACATGTGCGGCCTATAACTCCGTCTCTCTCACACACTTGGACTACACCTGTGGGGATCCAGTACTTACTACTCACTCCCGTGTGGATTAACCCTCAACATAAAGGTACCGAACCTCTCTCTCTCTCTATCTTTATTCTTTGTCTCTTTCTCTCCGACGTACCAACCAACCTGTGCCTACATTTATATATGAATTGTGTTCACAAATGTGTATAGTGACTTTTAAATCAAATAAATAAATTCAATTTGTATTATTTTCATAATCATTGTGTCTTTCATTGACTTATCCTCATCCCTAAGCGAGGATCATTCGATCCTAACTTAAAACGAGAAATCTTCGATCAAAGTAAGTATATTTGCGTACTTGTGACGTAACATTACAATCTACTATTTTAATTGTTTTAATAAAACATTGAATAATTTAAAAACATTAAAAATATTAATACGTTCATAGTTATATACTTAAGTTTAAAGAATTTGAAAATCTTTCTGTGGAAAAAAAGACGTTTTCGAATGCATCGGGATTCGAGCCCGGGTATTTCGATTGCCGGTCGACTGCATGTACATTCGTGTAATAATATTAAATATTTTGAAAATTTTTTTTCAAGTATTTTACTCCATAGTAATGATTTGTCGAATTTACTTCACACCAAATAAATCTCAAAGTGCAAGATCGCATGCGAATTCAAATACAATTTATGCTTTTTTTGTAATATTTAAAACCTTTCTTTACACAGACACTTCTATCGGAAATTAGAGGTTCATATGTTATTTAAGCTATTGTTAAAGTCCCGTGCAGAAATTTTGGTGGGTCGACGATCGGGCCCCGATAGGGTAATCTGTCTAGCGCCAGACCAGTAATGAAACGCCCTACCCGATCGGGACCAGATCTGGGCTTATAAGATGGGGGCCCGGTATGGACCAGATATGGCCCCTTCTAATATTGTATTTCTACAAATAGTAAAATTTAAAAGGTTTTGGTTTATTAACAATAAATAGTTGTTTCAACATTTTTTTTTCATAAATTCAGATAAGTGATGCAACAGTATAATCAAAAGTATACAAACAATATAATCTTTAAGCCCATCTTCGTAGTCTGTAGAACTATTCGATCCTTCTGAATCTAAAAATAAATTACATTATTAATAATTTTCTTTCTAAAAAATTCACTTTGGAAAATTGAATATACGATATAAAAAATAATTAAACACAATAACGTTCTACACTTGAAATTATAATTTTCTTTTCTTTTCAAATTACCGTTAGTAAAAAAATATGCTAAGTAATAATCTAGTTCATTACAATGTTAGGATTTAGGTAATGAATTTAGTGAATTAACTTAGGTTGATCCCAAAATTATATAAAATTTTGCATATATTTATTTCAGGTAAATACTTTTCAAAAGATTGAAAAAAAGGTTAATTTTTCAAATAATATGTTTCAAATTTGGCGTCTCTTTCGCGCCTTTTTTGTATAGAATCGAGAAAAACATAAAATCTGAGCATGCTGTCAATTTTTAAGAAGTTCTTTAATACACGCTTCGATTTAATATAGCGATCAAACATACACAACTTTAAATGTCAGTGCGTATGTGTGAATCCTCGCGCACGCAATATCTGCTGAAAGTTCATATGAAATTGCATCTGAAGAGTTTTATAATATAAAATAAATTTTACAAATTTAATAATCAATTATCTGGAAACAAAATTTCTTATTTACCCAAAATTATTTTTAGAAAATTCTAATATACAAGTGTGAATAAGAGATTTGATTATATAAAAAATTAAAAAACATGTTTAATTTTGCGTAAGAAATTAAACTTTAAAATTTGTCTGGTAAGATATAAATTTCAAAAAATTTCCTTTAGAATAAAGGACCTCAAAAAACTTTTTAGATTACTTAAAACCTTTTACATGACAATTTCATCAAATAAATGTAAATAAAATATTTGATTATTCAAAAATAAATTATATTGTATTTGGATATAAATGATTTAGAGACTATCCAAGTGTGAATAAATAGTTTGATTCTTTAAATATCAAATATATTATATTTAAATTTGAATACTAAATTACATGTTGAGATTTCTCTGATATGATGTGGAAAAATATTTATTTCGAATAAAATATCATTAAAAATTTGTGGAATAGCTCAAATCTTTTACATCACATGTTATTATAAAAATGAAAATGCTTTAACTGTAGATAAAAGTACAAGTAAACCTGTAATTTCTGATGGCAGTGCATGTACTAAAATTATCTTTTAAACGATTCTTACGTATTTCAAAAAAATTATTTAAAGTATTTTAATTTACAGTAAAAGTTTGTCGAATTATCTTCATACCAAAGAAATCTCAATTTGTAGTTTCGCATGCGAATTCAGATATAATTAATTGGCTTTTTTTAATAATCAAACCATTAAAATTGTCATATACAAATTTTTAAGTATTCTAAACCTTTTTTTAAAAGTATTTTATTTTTATAATATTGGTCACTTTTACTTAATAACGAAGAATCACAATGAGTAATTTCGTATGAAAATGTAAATATAATTTATTCATCAAAAAAAAAAAAAAAGAAACCTTTTGTTTACACTTATGTATTGAAATTGTCACGTAAAAGATGTTATGTATTTCAAAAAATGATATTTAAAGTATTTTACTCAATAGTAAAGGTTTGTCGAATCAAGTTCATACAAAAAATTTGTTTAGTAATTGTAATTTCGTATGTGAATTAGAATATAAATTATTAACTTGCTTAAATATTGAACCCCTTCATTAACACTTGTTTATTAAAACTATCATGTAAAAGATTTTACACATCATAAAATTTTGATTTTAGGGTTAAGTTTTCAAATTATATCTTCCGTCATTTCGAATTCGGCATCTCTTTCGCGCCTCTTTTGCACGGAATCCAACAGAGTCGAAAGAAACATAAAAACCGAGCAAGCTGTCGATTTGTATTTTGTAAGCAGTGCTCCTACAAGGAGCCTTCAACCAGAGAAAACTCAGAGAACCACTGCGAACAGCAGACACACTACGCTGCGCGCGCAACCATTCTCACGTACGTACTGCTGTTGGCGTTGTGTGCGTAACGTTCGCGTGTCAAATTTGGACACAGTGCTACGCAGAGCCTGGAAATTTGAATTGTGGATTTTAAATAAATAACACTTTTGGTTCACACAACTTGAAAGTATATTTAGAATTTAAGCTGGCTTGATCGTTTTTGAAAAAAATTACAGACTGCTCTGAAACTTAGAGATTATCTTAATAAAATATGCTAGATTCATTTGGAAAAAAGAAATACCGTGGTTGACGATGTCATTGCCGAAAAAATCGCTACCGAAAAAATGTCAGTTTAGCACGTAGTCTTGTGGGAATCCTCGTCAAAATCGGCGAAACTCCGGAAAAAATCACAAGTCCCCATAAATCAAATATTTACTAGTACTTTCGATTTCGAGGAATCTATTAGTATTATAAAAACGAAGGGTTGACGACTTCAATCAAGAGAAAATTGCGAAAAAGGTACAGAATATAGAAATCGCCTCGAGGTGAAACCAATAATTTTTTACTATCGCTTTTTTCCGGGGACATTTCCGCGATTTCTTACCCTTATACTCAGAGGTTAGTATAATACATATGATTATTAAAAAAATAAGTAGCAATGAGCATTCATGTAACACGTGCCCCCACGGTGCCCCTCACTTCATACGACACCAAACGCTCAGGCCACCTTAATGATCAAATTATGAGCAAGACAGATTTACATTAGTCGCGATCGCGTCGTAAAAAGACAAATTATTTGAAGTAACACCGATATCTTGGAGTGACTTCGACGATTAGTCATCTCTACTGGAAGTAAAAAGATAGAAATAAGGGGATAGAAAGAGATAGAAGTTCTCTATCCCCGGGATATACCCGATTTGCATCCCCAAAACGCTATCTTTTTCTATCTCAAATCTATCCGCCGTATTTAGATATCTATATCTCTTTCAATACCTGTGTTCAATAATATTTATATCTTCCTATCTCACAATCTGTCCCACATATTTTGGAATATCTATCTCTTCTTATCCTTAAGTCTAGCACCAAATAGAAATATTTATCCGTATTTATCCTTTTATTAATCTCTTTCTATCACTATTCTATTACTAAAAAAGAATATATATCTCTTTCTATCCCGCATATTTATCTCTTTCTATTCTTGAGCCTATCATCAAAACAGAATATCTATATCATTCTATCCCGTATTTCTAACTCTTCCTATCTCTTCCCATCTCTAAATCTATAAACCAAATTAAAGAATGTCTATCTTTTCCTATCCCTAAATCTATCGCCCGAATTCATAAATAGCTATCTCTTTCTATTCTTAAATCTATCGTAAAAATGTTAGAATAGCTATCTCTTTCTTTACCTCAGTCTATCTTGAAATTTTAATCTTTCTCTATAACTTTCTGTCCTTGAATACTTATATTTTTGTATTCTTCAGTCTATCCCTCCCCACTAATTCTTTTTATCACTGAATCTACCTCTCATCATCCCAAGATGGAGTATTCAGATTCTAAACGGGGAATATTTCATTTTCCTTGAAATGGATTTAATAATTTTGATATAATAATGCGGAAGATGTATTATATAAGAGCTAGGTACCGAAATGTTAAAATCTGTTTCGCACGTATTAGTGGGTATTATTTCTCTCGAAATAACTGAACTCGTAACGATTGTACAATTTTTAGAATTTATTAACGTTTTTTGTCAAAAATAAAGAACATGAACTTAATATTCGAATGACAATATCTCATATATGTGAAACACAGTAGGTTCTAAGAAGGAAATATTTATAAGATCACAATACAATATTATAGTAAACATTGATGTTCGTATATTTTGTTCAATGTTGACTCAAAATATACATTTAAAAATACTTTAGGAATATTTGCGAATAAATTTTGCTTTTAACAAACCTATATATAACTATCATTGAAACCTATTATCACTTTCAAGGTTTTAACTATATATTCTTGCATATAGCAAGTTTGCCCTGATTAATGATCACAATTTTCTCATAGTTATTTTTGGTCTCGAACAATAATTACGATCTAGTAAACAACAATTTTCAAGTAAAAAGAGTATAGTATTTAAAATTGATGCCATGCGTTGACGGTGCACATATGAAATAAATCATCCCTAAATGCCAAACTTGGAAACGTATTTCTTTTAGGAGTTATAAAGGGAAAAGTAAAATCAAAAAAGTAATTTTTCTCGAAAACAGCCGAACCGATTTGGGTGAAAAGAATATATGCTATATAAATCAAAGAGAGAATTTCCAAACAAAATTTTTAAAAAATTACCCACTCAAAAATGAAGGTGAAATTTTCAAACTAATTTCTCCAAATTTTTGTTTAAATTTTGCCTAAAAATTTTTGAGATCATATTGTGAAGGCACACTTACAATTTTTTACAAAATCATCCTTAGTTCATTACCAACACAAATTATATTTTTGTCAAAATTTCTGCAATAATAGAAACCGGTTGAAAAATACATTTTTATAAAATTTTGAACATTTTCTTTAATTTGATTGCATAGCGAATAATTTTTTCAAATTTATCTAAAAATAGTCTCATTGACGTTCATAAGATATATTTCTTTCATCAAAATCGGTTCAGCCATTTTCGATAAAATACCTTTTTTATTTTACTTTCTTCCTGCATAACTTCTACAAAGATTCGTTTCTGACGTTGACATTTGGGGATGATTTATGTCATACGTTTACCAACTCATGGCAACAATTTAAAGCCGATCCGATGACAACCCGTTTCGAACCTTCGGTTTCGGGTTCAAGAAAATTTTGCACACAACTAATATTTCGAATTTTTTTTATATATCTTAATTATTTTTATGATAAAACTCTAAAGCCCGAAATTACAAAAAGAAAAGATCCGATGTTATTTTGCACATCTTTATGAAACATGAATAATAATCATAAAAGTAGAAATTTAAACGAGATAAGTAGTAAGAAGAATATATTGTTTGGTTGGTTGTTTACCAAGTTAAGGTGAAATCCCATGACAGCAGGAAACGCAAAGCAGAAATCGGACAGCCAATTACAGAAGATCTTTAGATTTCTTTCTTCTTAAATGTGGTCTGTAATTGACTGTTCGTTTTCTGCTTCGCGTTTTCTGTAGTCATGGGATGGCACCTTTATAGTGTTTCTCAGACAAGTAGATAGAGGGCTGAAAAACAAGTCGAAAAGTCTTTTCGCAAAATTTGATCAGACTTACAGTTTTTAAGTTAGAGAGATTTGAAGTTAAGTGGGATAGTCTTTATATAGAACAAAGAAGGTAGGCCTCACCTTTCTCTCACAACACGACTTCCCACTTACATTCAAATATCTCTCTAACTAAAAAACTGTAAGTCTGATCAAATTCATAAAGAAGACTTTTTGACTTGTTTTTTAGTCCTCAATCCACAAGAAACACTATAATATAGTAAAAAATGTATAGCGAATTTAACTCAACTTAGGTTTAAGGTTCGATTTCTGCCTCTTCTTCTTCACTTGAAATTTCAATTTTGTCTCGTTTTTCTTCTTCTTCCTCTCTCGAAAGAACGAGATTTTCTGTCAATATTTGATCTTCTTGTGCCACGGAAACCTTATCTTTATCGTCGACCTATGAAAATAAACCAATTAATGATTGAAATATTATAAAAATTTTCAACATGAATAACGAATTTTCAATTAAATTATAGAATTTTTATCGAAATAAATAAATTCTTAACAAAATTATGTAAATTTCAAAATAATTAATGAACTTTCAACAATATTAATGAATTGTTAACAAAATTAATGAAATTCCCACGAAATTTTTTAATTTCACAAAACATTCATTAATTTCCAAGAAAATTAAAGAATTTTCGAAAAAATTAATTAATTTTTAAGAATAATAAAACATTTCCAACATTTATTACAGTCTGAATATTAAATTTTAAAAAATCAATGAAAGAGGAAAAAAGTGACATTAGTGACTTTTATTTCAGTGTCTCCCCTGAATATTCATTTATATTCATAATCAACTTGATGTTTTATCTTAAAAATCTTACCATCTGCTTCTCCATGGATTCTGCCACCTTCGAACTATTATTATCTTCGGAAATTGAAACTACATTGTCCTTCTGTCCACTATCAGTATTGGTTTTGCCCGGATTCTCTTCATTTTCTTCATCTTTTTCCACATTATCGTCGATATCAAGATCAATTCGATTTAAGGCATTTTCCTCTGCTGTTGGGATGATTGAAGCTAATGCATAAAAAGAAATGACTTCATTAAAAATAACGTTTTTAACAAAACAAAAATAATAGAGCGAAAGAAAGAGGTTATAAAACATACCTGAAACTTTATTACAGTGCTTTGCTCTAAGTCTAGTAATATATTTACTTAAAATTGTTGGTACTTCATTTTTGAAGTACTGAATTCTGACGGAATCATACGGCGGTGTACAATTTGTTGCCCAGAATACCAGGCACACTAGGAATGAAAGATGAAAAAATTCTCGCATTGAGACGAGGACGTGCTGAAAGATTCAGTTTTTTCGTCCTATTAGACGAATTGCCCGTTACACATTTGATCTATACGTTTCTTCCAATGTGAATCTGTAATTTTAAAAAATTGACATTATCAATTTATTTCGAAAAAACAACGTTTTGTTTTTATGAATTCTATGTATGTAATTTGTACGCACTCTGTCGCCATTGAGAGCGCCAACTTTTAGAAAAGTCTCTTTTCCGTGAGCATGTGCCTCCGCTTTTTCGACATCTTCGATATTTTCTGTAAATGATGAAATGAGTAGTTATAAGATTCAAAGTCATAGATATGAAAAACCTATATAACTATATATCTATACTCCAAAAATTTGTTGTAATATTTAAAAATCAATATTTTGTTGGGAAATTTCAATAAACATGGTTAATCCTCAAAAACAAATTTTATACTTATTACTTCCATATACTATCTACAAGTTATTGTTTCCATCACCAAGTATGAATTTTATAAATTGTGTAATAATTGCCTGTACCCTAATAAATGTTTAAGAAATAAAATAAAAAGTAGCAAATCATTTTTTCACAAAAATAAATAAATTTGAGATGCAACATTTCAAATATTAAATATTATTGAATTTTAATGGGTACCCCAAAAGCAATTTACTTACAGTTCTGAACGTTCATTGAACGATGACAATTTTTTTTCTTTCAAAACAAAATTAATGATTATGTTTATATTTATGGTCCTAAAAATATACAATCTGTCATAGTATATACGCTACTTTTTAATTTAAAGAAGCAAGAACTAATAAATTATTCAATTTTCAAAAAAAATATTTTCCATCGTTCAATGAACGTTCAGAACTGTAAGTACATCAAAAAGCAAGTAGAAGCACTTACTGTCCATATCATCTAGTCTTTGTAGTCATTTATCTTGAAGGCCCGAGTTTCTTCTGTTCAGTTCCGCTATTATCACATCTTTTTTTGCTATCATCGCATTTTTTTCAGCCATTACTGTGTCTTTATTCCTTAATTGATTTCTCAGCGACCTTAACTCATCCTCCAAGACACTGTCTGGTTTTGATTGATGAAGATGATCACATTTTTTAGAACTGTTAGAAAGATTATCTGACTTTCTCTGACTATTGTTATCATATGTGTGCCTTCTAGATGAAGATTCCTCATTCTCGGAGCTCTCATCGCTACTCGACAATGCTAGCGTCTCTGCTGGCTTATCGTGCAACTTTGCTATTTTCGTAAAGTGGCATGTTTGATGGCATGTCTGCTATTAGGGGAGAAAATTGGCTTTAGGGTCCATAAAATGATTAAGTCAAATTTAATCAAACGTTTCGGCTCTGATCGGAGCCCTCATCAGTGATATTTATTAAAATCTAGAAAATACAAAAAGGTTCATGTCGCTAATTTCACATATTTTCTCGGAGTTACTGGAGTACATAAAATATGGCACAAAAGGGGTACTTGATATATTAAATAAAAGAAGGAAAGTTTGGATATATTCTTTGGTGCAACACTGAAAATGGATAGCCTGGTATAGACAATTAAGGCTATCTTTTGACTAATTTTTTCCCAAACTATTTTAATACCATTTATAAGCTATGTATAAAAATATTCACATTTATGCATTTCTTGTAAATACCTGTTTTTATTAAATGCTCTACTTCCCCTTTCCATAAAAAATATTCTAGCGCTTCTTGGTTTTTATCTTTGGCTTTTCTAATAGGTGTAGATAAGCGAGTGCAGTTACTCTCTTAATTCTCATAGGTAGATTTTGTAGCGAGCCTGATATCTGGGTCTAATGGGTGGTGCCAAACTTTTCTCAAGTTCATCTATTTTCTCAGAGATGGAGACTTTTGTACAATTTTTAATGTAAATTATGATTTTCATGTAAATTCTATAGTTATTAACAATTAAATTAACATCTGTTAAATTTCGGATACATACAATAATTCCTAGTTCTTTTGTTAAAAAAAAATGATTTACCATAAATATAAACCTTCAACTATTAGTTATTACAAAATAAATTTAATTTCATATTTTTTAAAAATAATCGATGCTTATTCTTATTATTTCTATTTCTTAAATGATTATTGATTATTATTTAAATTTACCTATTCAGATTGTAAATGTAATAATTTATTCTTTAAGAATGAAACATGCATATATTCGCTTACTTTACTTTTACTTTAGGATATCAGCATAGAAATTATTTTTAGGTTTGATATTCAGAATTTAATTATAAAAAATGAAGTATTTTAAAGAAAAACAGAAAAGTAATAGAAAGATTAAATTCAACTAATTATGCTCTGTATTTTAATTATTGTCCTTTGCATAGTAAAAGTAATGTAAAAATAGATTAACACACATCCATGTATAGTTTATTTACAATTTGAATTGGTAAAAATGCCGGATATTAACATGTTGTATAGAATTTTGCGATTATTACGTGTATTTAAATAAATTAGTATACATGAACGAAGTTTTGTTAAAATAAGTTCAAGTAAATTGGTATATTGGAATAGAAGTCATGAGCTAGATTTTTACCTTTTTTACAGATTTATTCTAACTTAAAGTATTTGTATCATATGATTCTTAGGTCATTAAATGATTAATTCGAATCACTCTTTTATTAAAGGTTATTATTAACTTTGGCTAAGCAAGTATAATTTGAATTTTTATATTCGGTAAAAATAAACTTGAAACATAATTTGTTTAAAAAAAAATAATATATGTAATAAAAATTTTCTGTGCATATAATTTGTTTATAAAAAGAGTAACAAGTTTTTTTGTTGGTAAACTCGAAATTCTTATATTCATTATAATTTATTAGTATGTGACTCTTATTTCTGACAGGTAATGCAGTCTATTTGTATTTACTTAAGTTTTTGTGTGGATGGTGTCTGTCCCTTTTGAGACGATGATACACGTCGCTTTCTAGTTTCTAGGAAGTCTAACGAGATTAAAATAACTTCTCGCATTTGTATCATAGTTTATACATTTGAAAGTAAATGAGCGTGATATTTTTTAGAGCAAGTGCGATCGTTTATGGTGAGTTAAGCTTAAACATACATTTGTTTTGGAACACGGATGGTTTTATTCATATGTCTTGTAGATTTTTGTAGGCGTCTAACGAAGTTTGCCTTTAGATAATGAATGTATACATAAGCGCAAGTTGAAATGAGAACAGAAAGCGCATACTGGATGATCATAAGTTTTGTTAAGATTGTAGATACAAATATGACTGTGAGATGCAGTTAATCTAAAAATGTTTTGTTTATCTTAAATAGTAACAAGTTTAAAAAGTTAAAATTTTCTCATAGGGCCACGATTTGAATGTAAATCATATAATAACAAAGTAATAATGAAAAAAAAAATAATGCTAAAAGCGAATCATATATATAAACTTATTCATTAAGACGGATGATTTAACAGGACGTCACACCCCCACCGTAAAATGATTGCTAGGAGGGTGTAACTTGAGTAGCGATCATTACCCTGAGTGAACATGTTATTCTTGTTAAATTTTTATTATAATTTGTTGCAGTAGTTGTACTCTTAAATAGTTGATCAAAATTCCAAACGAGTTTACACATTTTAGTTAACGCTGGTGAATTTTTCCACTTATCAAGAGATCCTGTTGAATCAGATTAGTCTGTAGGATGATTGTTTGCTGGTCATTCCATCCTGTTGTTCTTTAAGTTGATCCTTTTCCTTTGAAGTTTCTGGTAAAAGTTCTCCCATTTCAACGTCTTGGCTATTAGTTTGTTTGGGTGTAGCAAGGTGTAGTAGTAAATGGGAAACTGAACTCCATAATGCACCTAGTATGTGTATTGACCATCCGTATACTGAATGAAGCGCGTATCCTTGGATGATTATGTCGACTATGGTTTTAACGAGATGGATAATCGTGAATATGGCTATACATCCTGCACTTACGGTTCCAAATGTGATAAATCTAGACCACATTTTATTCCAAGTGTTATCTACTAATTTTTCGACAACATCTTCATTTAATAGTTTGAACAGACTTCCTTCCTTATTGGATGATGTGTATCCCCTCATTTCTCTAGCGATGTCATTTAATTCGGCAGGTTGTTCTACAGGAAACATTATTCTTTCCCTGATCTGATCCAGTTCTTTGTCACTGTAGATTCCATTAGTTGCTAGTTCATCCGGGTTGATATATTCCCAGGTTGGCTTCGTCATGGGTTTAATTACTGTTGGCTGTACTGCTGATGTAGGAAATGGTAATATGTTATACCATTTCTCTCCAATGTAGTAGGTTGATGGTAGTACCTTGTTACATGGTATTTCAGTTCCTTTTGATTTCAGTATATGTGTTCTTGGTGTGAGATAAAAGGTTTTGTTGTTTCTTGTGACTTGTAATTCGGCGTAGCAGGATTCTCCATGTTCTATTTTTACCTCTACGGGTACGCATTTGACGATGTGTACTACTTCACCAGCGATAACCGCCATATAGCCTGGTCCTTTCATCAAGTCATACGCAAACTCGTCAGGAGCCTGGGTCGCTATTGTAAGAGTATTTTTCAAAGTTTGTCTCTCCAGGTTACATTTTTGTGTTAATACATCTCTATACAATTGTTTCATTTGTGATCTAATGTGTTTCTCTACATATACAAATTTAGAATTGACATAAGCAAAAATATCTAGGTTTGAGACGGATATATGTATAGTATCGGTGAACCTATTTTCTTTTTCGGTTTCAAAAATTAATAATTTTGGGTGTTCCGTCTTAATTAAAGTGTATCCGCAAACAGACTGTTGACCTTTAGCCGCAAGAGCGAAGGTTATATCTTGTGTAACCAGGGAATAAATTAGTTCCATTAACGTGATTTTAATTGTACCTTGTACCACAACATTTTCCCAAGTTCCAAAAGGATCCGAATACCCAGATCCGTCACACTTTCCATCTCCGTTAACATAACCTGCGAAAACTATACTGTGCGTTTTTGTTTGATTGATTTTAATACCACTTATCATGTGGGATGCATGTATCATGAGATTACCAGTCTTGTGTAGGTCTTCGCACAAACTTTTACTAACATCAAGGATATATTCATTTTCACCGTTTGAAACTATCGAAATATGAGAAAACATGCCACAGTGATAAATGGTTCTATGGATTTCCAACTTACATTGTATTACCTTAGTTTCTGTATACTCATTTATTTGTAGAAGTTGGAGGTATTCTCTGGTGATATTAATTTTGCTCTCTGGTAATTCGCATTCACCGACTTCTAGTAGCGATAGTGTAGTAATATTTAGGTGTCGAGACCCACAGTCATATCCAATAAATCCATAGATACTTTTTAGGGTTAAGATAAGTAAAAACCAGAACATCTGTAATCATAAAGAGTGTTAACTTCAAACATATTTTTACAAGGGTTGTCCCTTTTGATCTGAATATAAGAATACATTTAGTTAATAAAATATATACATAAAAACATTCATTCGTCATCATCATTCTTCCTTTTTCTTTTCTTTTCTTTTATTTCCCGATTAATATAGGATATTCTAAGTCTGTTACTATGAACTACTTTACTGGTTTTTTGCATAGAAATTCGAACATTTATTGAATTTATTACCTCAAGTATTTTATGTGGTCCAGAATAGTGATTTCCGAACTTATTGGGCTTTGGACCTTTTAGAAGGAAAACATAGTCACCAACTTTAAAGTTTTGTGAATTTATTCTTCTATCGTAATATTTTTTTGACTTAAATTTCGAACTAACAAGATTCTCATAAACCATGGATCTTATTCCATTTAATCTAGCCACGAGATTTGTCACATAATCTTTGTAAGTGGGGAGTAAATCTGCTTCTCTTAAAGGGTCACTAGAAGGTAACCTCGCTATTCTACCGAACACTACTTCATACGGAGTGTGCTTAGTGCTTTCTGAAACGCATGTGTTATAATTGATTATAGCAATTTCTAACCACTGATCCCACTCCTCATCAACAGTAGTATACTGTTTTAAAAATTCGCCCAATGCATGATGAGATCTCTCTAAAGATCCATTCGACTGAGGATGGAACGCAGTTGTTCTAATTTTTTTAATTTTAAACCGTTTTGAAACCCGTTGCATTAGCTTGCTTAGGAAGTTCTGTCCTTGATCGGTGATTACAACTCTAGGGGCACCGAATACACAAATAAATCTTTTCACGAATACATCAGCTATTGTAGTTGCTAATGTGTCCTTTAAAGGAACTGCTACGCAGAATTTAGATAGTTGATCTTGCATAGTCAGAATATATTCACATCCATTCTTCGTTTTAGGTAAGGGTCCCACTACGTCGAGGGCTACTTTGTCGAATACTGTACCTGGCGTATCAGTAATTACCATTGGTTGTTTGGTTTTCAACCTAACCAATTTCTTTAGTTGGCAATTCAGACACTGTTGTATTCTTTGAATGTCATCTTTCAGATTCTCCCAGTAATATGTTGTTTTTATTCTATTGTAGGTTTTGGAAACTCCTCGATGGCCTCCTATTGGTGAAGAATGTAATTCATCAAAAATTTCATTCCTTTTTTCAGCAGGAACGTATTTTAAACTTCCTTTACAAATAATAATTTTTATTTCTGTATCTTTGAAAACAATTTTAAGTAGGTTTACTACATCTGACCAAGCTATTTCTTCGATTGTCTCGTTTTTCGCTATATTTAATGTTTTTAAATTTAGCTTATTTACTAACTCTCTCAATTCTTTTAAAACTGTGTAAATATTCTTTTGGATGGAAGATATTGGTTCTATTTCATCTCCTTTTATACAAAGAGAAAAATAGTTAGTTTTTGTTCCCTTTTTAATGTGATTTACACTTGGAACTATAAAATTTTGGTTTGGCTCAATTTTATTAAACTCGATTAATTTTCGACCTCCTTTATCACAAGGTTTCCCTGTATTGGATGTAAAGTATATAATGTTATCATTTCGGACTTGAATCATTTCTTTTCTCTCGATAAATTGGCATTTTAGGTTAGGATCATGGTCCCAAGTTCTTTGATTTGAACTAGTAGAATTACAACTTGATGAACCATTGAAACTTGAATTAGTTTTTTGTTGGTTGAGGATTTCTTCCTCGAAGTTTGATTCAGTCATTTTGACTGTGTCTTCCATATCATCTTCTGTTTTTGATGATATTGATTCTAGAGAATTTTTGTCTGGCGGTAACGCCGTTTTTGCTTTGGGTTCTGTCGAGAAACTACTTTCGCTTTCCGCATACTCTTGTTTTTCTTTTTCAGCTATTCTTTTGGAAAGTCTTTGAGGTTTTTGTTGGCTTTTAATAGGTGTTTCTTGGAGTGAAGAATTCACATTCATTTTATTCTCATTTGAATTTATTGATTGGTTAATTATTTGCGGTTTAGATATATCCTTATCCATCAATTTTTGTTGTCTTCTTGTGACTACATTGCAAAATTGTGTGGGTTCCGTGGGGTTTCTAGAAAGTGCATCTGCATTGCTATTTTGTTTTCCTTCTTTGTAGATAACCTCATAGTCGAATTCTGATAATTTGAATCTCCATTTCTGAACTCTTGTATTGAGTTCTGCAGTTTTGAACCAAACTAAAGGTTTATGATCAGTGAATATTTTCACCCTTTTACCATATATGTATGATCTGAAAGTTTACACTGCATGAACCATTGCAAGTGCTTCCTTTTCATAGACTTCATATGATAATTCTGGTCCTCGTAGGACTCGGGATGTATAAGCTATTGGATGATCCTTGCCAGATTCTCCTTGGGATAGAATCCCTCCAATTGCATAGCCTGATGCGTCTGTGGTGATGTTAAATGGTTTTGAGAAATCAGGATACTGAAGAACCGGTGGATTGCACAGAAACTCTTTTAGTGTAGAAAAGGCTTTTTCTTCTTTTTCTGTCCAACAAAATTCTACTTCTTTTTGCAGTAGCTTACTTAACGGTTTGGCTATTTGGGAGAAATTTTTAATAAATCGTCGGTAATAACCAGACAAGCCTAAAAATTGTCTAATATTTTTAATATTTTTAGGTCTGGGGAAGTTTTTAACTGCTTCTAGTTTTTTGGGATCAGGACTTATTCCTTTCTTACTTAGTATATGTCCTAAATAACAGACTTCCTTACGTAAGAATTCACATTTATCTAAATTTAATTGGAGATTGGATTCTCGAAGTCTTTCCATAATCAAATTCATTTTATTTTCATGTTCTGCCAGTGTATCAGAGAATACTACTATATCGTCAATAAAGGTAAATAATATTTTTCCTTGAAGATTTTTAAATGTTTCATCAATGAAACGTTGAAATGTAGGGGTGCGTTTTTTAATCCAAATGTCATCCGGACGTACTCGTAATGTCCGTGAGGAGTACTAAACGCTGTTTTGTGAGAGTCTCGTGGATCCATTAAAATTTGTTGGAATCCTTTTGCAAGGTCAAGTGTGGTATAATATTTATGACCTCCAACTTGATCAATAATTTGTGTTATATCCGGGAGTGGATAACCATCGGTTATCGTTTTTTCGTTTAGTAGGCGAAAGTCTGAAACCAATCGCCATTTTTGTTTGCCCGAAGCATCCATTTTTTTGGTACAATCCACAGAGGTGAATTATATGGTGAAGTGGAAGGTTTAATAATACCATCTTTTAGAAGTTCGTTTACTTGTCCTTCCACCTCTTCTTTTAATGATATAGGGACTTTATATTGCCTAATATTTACAGGTATATCATCAATTGTTGGTATTCTGTGCATGACCGTACTGGCTGCTCCTAATTTTTGACCTTCTAAATGAAATCTATCTCTATTAGAAAGTGCTAAATTAATTACATGTTCTCTCTCTTCTTCTGTTAGATGATCCAGCCGTAATTGATTCAATAAATTACTGTCTTCAATACTGATGTCCTCGGTTTGGATCGAAAGGGTGTTAATTGTATTTACACATGACCCAACTTCTTGAAATATTTCAAAAGTTGCGTTAATTTCTTCTGTTGAATAATTTTTAAGGTCAAGTTCTGCTGAAATATTTTGTAACATTTTTTGAAAGTAAATTTTAAATGGCGATTTGAATTCAGGTATTTGTTGGAGATTTGAATTTTCATATTCATAGAAATTATTAGGACACACTTTTAAATTCTCATTACTGTTTTCTTCATCAACCTTTTCACAATTGCTGACATCGTTTGAATTTACTGAAAAATTAGTATTTAAACTCCATGTGGATTTGTTATTAAATGAGTTAGTATTGAATGATTCGATTTGTGTACTAAAATCATTCGGAAGATGCATTGAATAATTATGGAAATTTTCTTGGTTTTCTATCATATTAAGTTTACTGGTTTCGTCATGATTATTTTTATTCCATTGTAAATTGGCTAAAGTGTTTCCTATTTTCAAAGTTTCATGTTCATAATCAATTGTAGCTTGATTTTCAGTGAGATAGATAACACCCAGTATGCCTTCACATGGAATATCAAAGTCTTCAGGTACTATAAAAAAAGTAGATGTTTTTCCATATATTGCAATTTCTACGGTACCAATGGTGTTACAGGTTTTATTACTTATTCCCTTTATTAATACTGTTTTATGTTAATCAATGTCGATTTCGTCTGGTAATAAATGAGCTTTAATAATGTTCACTTCAGATCCTGTATCTACCATAAATTGGCCTATACTTCCTGAGGGTGGGTTAAAAATTTTGATAAAGGGTTGTGCTTTAATTCTAGGATTTTTATCCCATTTCAATACGCCACTTATTCGGTTTTCAAAACGGAGATTATGATTTTGTTGAAATTTAATTATTTTATTGCCAATTAAAAGTATGTTATTTTCAAAATCTATTCTTGCTTTTGTTTCCAAAAAGTACTGAGATCCTAAAATTCCATCAAAGGGTATTGAAAAACATTCGGGTACTATCACAAATGTTACTTCATGATTTAAAATTTTAAATCTTAGAGTACCTATCGCAGGGATTATTGTAGAATCTATTCCTTTAAGAAGTATTAAATCTTCAGTGTTTATTATTGCATTAACAGGGATTGATCCAACCTTGAGAACATTCAATTCAGAACCAGTATCCAACATCAAATTCAAAGGATTTTGTACCGATGAAATTTGTAATTCAATGTATGGAAGTGGTTGAAAATTACTGTCTAATCGAAGGGTAGTAATTCTGCCTGGAGACTGTAGGTCGCATTCGTGAGTGGAGAGTGCTGAGTTTTTCTTGGGGCCTCCATAGTCGCACTCGATACTTGAAGGTGTTGACCGTTTCCCGAACGTTGTTCTTCATTGTATTTCCTTTTCCAACATTCTTCAATTGTGTGTCCTGTCTTTTTACAATATCGACATTCTTTTAATTTAAAACCTTGGGTTCTACAAGAATCAGCTTCATGGCCATTTTTATTACATATTTGACATGTAAATATATTTAAAGGGTCTTTTGTTTTTTGCGTATTTTTATTATTTAATAAAAAACATTTATCTGTACTGTTTCCTACTCTATTACAGTATTGGCAGATTAATTGCGCTGGACTTGAGCCTTTATTTAGATAACATTCTTTGGCAATATGTCCTGTTTTTTTACACAATTGGCAAGTCTGGAAATTTCGGCACGAATTCGCGGCATGGCCTTCCTTATTACATAATTGGCAAATTATTTTGTTTGAAGGTGCAGGTTTAGAAACTCTAAAGCATTTATCTAGAGAATGGCCCTTCATATTGCAATGTTGACACCAAAGATTATTTTTGCATTGACTTGTCTCGTGTCCGTCCTTATTACAGACTTGACAAGAGAAAGTTCTCCTTACTCTTGGCTGACTATCTTCGGCCCGAATTGATCCGACTTTCCTTAGATATTTTTGTGCTGCAAGCTTCCTTTCAATGGTGATAGCACTTTGTACTAAATTATTTACATTTGCATCATCCTCATTAATTAATCTCTGTTCAATTTCGAATTTTAAACCCCGTTTAAATGAATCAATTATTGTGTTTTGAATTGAGTTCCTAAAGTTAGCATCTACTTGACCATTATTTTCTAAACGTTTAACCTCTAAAATTTTACTACCAATATCTCTTATTCGGTTAGCGAATGAAATTACGCTTTCCTCATCTCGTTGAAATTCGTTGCCCATTTCGCCTAGAAGTTGTGGAATTGTTTGTGCTGGAGCATATATTTTTTGTAGAAAATCTTTAATGCTGTTAATGGTATTAAAAGTTTGACTAGAAATAGCCTGCCTAGCTTCACCCGTAATTTTACTTCTTACTAATCTGGCTAAATTTGCTTCTGATTCAGGTCCGATCATTTCTTTCGCTTCGTCACAACCCTCTAAAAATTGACATAATGGAATATTTTTACCATTAAATTCAGGGATGACTGAAATTGCATCTCTTAGTGAAACTACCTGTGGTTGAACAGGAGTCGGAATTACAGCAGTAGCCATTTTTGAATTTAATAAAATTGATGTATTTCTCGATTCGTCGAAAAATGAAGTCTCTGGAGCAGAGGAGCTTGAATTAATTAATTAATTTTTCATAAATCATGATCTACATTTTGTGATCATAACTTTGGATGAATAACAAAAAAAAAGGAAATTTATTTTTAAACGACTAAAATTATTAGTTTTTGTAAATATTGCTTGTTTTTTTTTCTTAATTATTTTATATCTTATATTAAAAAACCAAATTTATTTTTACTTTTTGGGAATACGATAATTCATATTATTTTCTTCGAACAAACTAAAACAACTTATATTTATACCATTCGAAAGACAAGATCCACATAAACTATTTTAAAAAATTTTTATTTTATCCTTTAAATTCTATTTTAAATTTAAGACATGTAAAAAGAAAATTTATTGTAAAATTTTACAATTTGCTTAGACTTAGAATTTTGTAGAACATTTTCTTTTTAATTTAATGAAGGTAAATTGTTTCTTTCGAAAGTTTATTACAATTTGAATATTTTTCTAAATTTGATACTCATAAAATTCTTTCTTTTAGGGATTTAATAGAATTTTGGAATTTCAGAAATTCATTTTATATACCTGAATAACAATTTTAGAATTTCACTTCGTATTTTTCCATAAAAATTTTAGAATTTAGATATTCTATTTTGATTTTGTAAATAACTTATGAAATTTGTTTTTTATTTTAAAACCTTTAGATTTTTAAGAAATAATACTTGCAGAAAATTTTATTTTATTTTTCTTTAGAAATTTAATTTAAATTTTAGTTTCAAAAAATTTATTTTAACTCATTTCAGTTCTTAAAGTCTTGTATTAAATTTTGTTTTGTTTTTTATTTTTATTTATTATTCTTGAAATAACTAAAATTTGTTGTTTTTTTTTTGTAGTCTACTTTTAGTACATTTTGACAAACAAATTATTTTATCAAAATCTTGAACGTAGAAATTTATTAATTAGTAACCTTTAACTTTTTACTAATTTTAAATTCGATGAGAATTAAATTTTAGAATTTTTAATTTGGGATTTTTAAAAGTTTGATTTAACTGTTTATTTAGAATTTGTATTCACATTTCATTTTTAACAATCTTTTATTTCTTAGAATTTTTTTTTCAAATTTGAGGGAGAAAAATAAAACATTGACATTGGAAAAAAAAAATTTATTTTGTAACTTGTGAATTTGTCACGTCCCGCGACGTATTTGAATGTATATAATACACACAGGCTGGTTTGAGTTAGAAATCTATGAGAGAATCGATAAAGGGGAATAGGGAGTAGGGGAAGTAGGGAGCAGTATAGGGCCCCTTCTCCTCTAAGAAGATATGACTACGTCACGATTTTCGCTGACCGTCAATTTGTATATAAAAATATAAAAGAGGCCCACACCAAGAGAAAGCAGTCAGTAAATTCTTCGTCTAGTTCGACACTTAAATTTTCCTTCGGATTTATAACCGGTCTCGCGACAATAGTCCAGTGCGGTATTTCAATTTAACTTCGGAAATCTCTGAGTTTGAGATTAATAAAATTCGATTGGGACAATTTAAAATCCAAGTTCGGGAGTCGTAAAAGTCATCGTAGACTTGAATAGATCTTGTAAAGATCTTCGAATAGTGTCGTAAATTTTAATCGCCGCCCTTTACGGAATATACCTGTGCGGCCTATAACTCCGTCTCTCTCACACACTTGGAATACACCTGTGGGGATCCAGTACTTACAACTCACCACCGTGTGGATTAAACCTCAACACAACTTACGAATCATAAAGGTACCGAACCTCTCTCTCTCTCTATCTTTATTCTTTGTCTCTTTCTCACCTACGTACCAACCAGCCTGTGCCTACATTATATAAGAATTGTCTTAACGAATGTATATCCGGAAATTTTAACCAGTAAAATAAATTCAATTTGTATTATATTCATAATCATTGTGTCTTTCATTGACTTATCCTCATCCCTAAGCGAGGATCATTCGATCCTAACTTAAAACGAGGAATCTTCGATCAAAGTAAGTATTTACGTATTTGTGACGTAACATACTTCCTTTTTTTCTGGTGCATCGGCCGGGAAACACAAGTCAATTGAAAATTAACACATTGATTATTTCTAGTGAATAAATAAATGATTATGAAATATTATTTCAACTTGTAACTTGAAATTTCAATAAAATAGATTTGTTAGATCACAAAGGGATTTGACCTTGAGGCTAACCTTAATGATTTAATAATCAAATCATTTCTTTGAAATTTTATAATTTATATAAATTGTATAAAATAAAATAAGTTTGAAAAATCACGCAGGGATCTGACCTTGAGGCTAACCTAAGTGATTAAGTAACTTATCTTATTAAAAAATTATTCTAATTTGTTAACTAAGTTTTGATTTAAGTTAAAACAAACAAAAAAAAACAGCACACGAGAGTATAAGTCCCTTTTGGGTACGTTGAACGGTCACCATTGATTACGATCATTGGGTAGGGCAAAGTTCGAAGTGCTTGTGATTGTATTGTTTATAACTTTGATTTTAACTCTGTTAAGGAACAGAATATTTTTATTTGCAAAGATTGTCCAAGGATCTGAGCTTGAGCATAACTTGTCCAGTCTAGAGAAGAATAAATTGTGCATAACTCGAATCTTATCTGATCCTTGTTATAAACAATTTTATTTATTTAAACAAAAAAAAAACAATTTATAATTTATTAATTTAATAACATAGATTATTATAGTTTACAAAAGACACACGTGGTTGGTACAAAATAAATATACATATATATATATATTGTTATAATTTTAACAAATGTTTTATTTAACATTATAATTTTACAAAAAAATTTGAGCGATTATTTATTTATTTGAATGTTTTATAGAATTATATTCTCATTTTGTTATTTTATTTCCCAATAAAAGAGTACAAATTTTAATTTTGTTATAAACAAATAAAAATAATTAAATAATTATTATTAATATCATTTTTATGATTGGTTTTAAACTAAAATTATACTTTTACTAATTTCACTTTATTAACAAACAAAATTTTACATGTAGTTTTTTAAAATTGTTATAAACAATTGATAATTAACAATAAATAATCTAAGATAACGCTCAATAAAAGGGAAACTGTAAAATTATAATGACTCAATGTCAAATTCAAATACCCCTGTAGAATCCGCCCAAAAGGTTATCACACGTAGTAAAGCCAAACAAGATAACCAACTCGCAAAAATTGTGGATCAGAATCAAATAGATTCCTTGAAACTAAAAAGATCAGGTAAAATCAAGGGAAATTTAGTCGATAATAAATACAAAGATATTTCAAACCCTTTTCCTGCTGAACAAGAATTAGATAACACTCTTCAGCTAGACGATTCACATTTCGACAAGACTCTAATTAATGATCAAACCATATCAAGTGAAAATTCTAGTAATACTAGCGGATTTCATTCAAGTTTCTGTCCAGATTTGAGCATTGTGACAGGATCTAGTAATCAAGATCAAACTTTAACGAACGAGTTATCTTATTTTGACGGATCTAATTTGCTAAGCTCAACGGTAATAACAATAGAAAAAAGAACTTTGAAAGAAAAATTGAAAACCTCATTGGCACGCGACTCTCTAATTAGTAACAACGATAGCGACGACGACAAAAGCGATACAGAAGTCATAAATCAGGATAATCCCGTAATAGTAAGCAACGAAGAGATGGCCGTAGCCATACCTAACAGCCAGCAGGTATCCTTACGCGACGCGCTAGAGGTGGTCCCTTTGTTCGACGGAAGTAACCTCCCATTGTCCCATTTTATTGAGGGTTGCATGGAAGCAAAGGCAATGCTGCCGACACCTGCTGCCCAAGAAAATCTTGTACGTCTATTGAGAGGTAAATTGTCTGGTGAGGCACGAAAATGTATTTGTGGGTCAACGTATGCAACAATAGAGGAATTAATAGAAAAATTGAAAAGAGTATATGCCCCTGCGAAAAGCGTATATCAATTGCAGGGAGAATTAGGTAATACATTTATGTGGGAAAGAGAAAATGCCCTTTCCTATGCTGCTAGAATTAAGGAAATTGCTGATAGAATAGAAGATGCTCACAGACTTAATAATGACGGTCAGGTAGATAATGCTTTCAAACAAAATTTAGAAAGAGATGTAATTCAATGTTTTATACGAGGTTTGCGTCCTGAGTTAGAAATTCGTGTAGAAGAAAAGGACACATTTAAGGAAGTAGTTAATGATACAATAGACATAGAACGAAGACTGGCTGCATCTTCTGCACTGCGAAGAAATAGAAATACGGATTATTTAAAAACCGAAGAATCAATTAATAATAATAAAAGTAATAAAACCACCCGATTCAACGTAGCACTTGAAAATAAAACTATTTGTTTAATTTGTAAAAAATCAGGTCACACAACTGAAAAATGTTTTCATTTAAGTAAAGCTCAAGATGCAGTTCTTAAGAATAAACAACAAAATTTGTTGAATCCTAACCAACAAAGATATATTAATTTCAATGGTGAAAGAGGTAATAATAATAATAATTTTGCAAGAAACAATTACAATAATTTTCCAAATAACAATTTTTTAAGAAATAAAAATTATAATTTTAATAATAACAACAATCATTTTTTACAAAATAGAAATAACAATTATAGAAACAATAATAATAATTTTTTACAACAAAGATACAACAATAATAATAATTTTCCTAGAAATGTTTACAATAATAACAATAATGTTAATAATACTAATAGACAATTGAATCCAGGACAGTATAAAAACTTTAACTCAGGACAGTTTCAAAATCGAAATAAACCATATGAAAATAGATTTTTACAAAATAATAACACTCAACAAAATTTAAATTATACTGAAATAATTTGCAATTACTGTAAACAACCCGGTCATTTAGTACGAGACTGCAAGATACGACCAAATAACCAATCACAAACAGCTAATCAGGAAAACTCCAAAGCTCTCCCCAGCACGGGTGCACTGAGGAAAGCATAAATCGAGAACCACTGGCATCCACTTCTAACGATCATACAACAACAACAATAAATATTTCAAAGTCCACTTCAGTTCCATCAATTATAATATCAACGGAAGGTCTAAAAAATCCAACACACATGATGATTGATACTGGTGCTGCTCGAAATTTAATTAAACAAAAGGTTCTCAACCCTGAAGTACCCATAAATAGCCAAAACGTATTGAAACTTACAGGAATTAATGATTTACCACTTTACACGTTAGGACAGGTAAAAATAAACATTTTTGGTTATCCAACGATATTTAACATTATCCCCAATGAAGTCCCAGTAGAAGAAGATGGAGTATTAGGATCAGAATTTTTTCAAGATAATAGTGTGAATATAAACTATACTTCAAAATGCTTAGAATTTGAGAATCACTGTTACCCTTTTAAATCTACCAATACATTTACTATTCCAGCTCGAACAGTTACAACATTTTATGTTAATATAAAAAATACAGAAAAGAGTGAAGGGTATGTACCTCGATTACATATCCAAGATGGCGTCTACGTAGGTGACGCAGTTGTAAAAAATCACAGAGGAAAAGCTTATTTAAAATTTGCAAACACAAATGAAATCCCAATTACATTATCCGTCCCATTAGTTAATTTAGAAGACTTTGAAGAACAAGAATGTTATAAACAAATTGAAAAATTAATTAATTTCAAACAAACAAATAACGAAGATTTATCAAGTAAAATATTAAATAACTTTTTAAAAACTGACAATTCTCTAATTAGCTCATGCAAATTTTATAATGTAACAGACGAAGACAGAGTAGAATGTATTAAAAAACTTCTTCGATTAGACCACTTAAATCAAGATGAATATGAACATGTAGAAAAATTAATTAAAAATAATGCAGACAGATTTCAAATCCCAGGAGAACCACTTGAAGCTACTAATGTATTACAACATTCAATTCCTACTGTAGATGACGCTCCAATTTTTCAAGACAATATAGATTTCCCCCAGTTCACAAGGAAGAAATTACAAGACAAGTCGATGAATTATTAAAAAATAAAATAATCAAGCCCTCACAATCACCATATAACACTCCAGTGTGGATAGTTCCTAAAAAACCTGACTCCCAAGGAAAAATAAAATGGAGAATGGTTCTTGATTTTCGTAAATTAAATGAAAAAACAATTGGCGATTCGTATCCTCTACCTAATATAAACGATATACTTGATTCTCTAGGGTCAGCAAAATATTTTTCAGTGTTTGATTTAGCTACCGGTTTTCACCATATAAAAATGGACCCAAAAGACTCGCATAAAACCGCGTTTTCTACACCTCACGGTCATTACGAATTCGATAGAATGCCTTTCGGTTTAAAAACTGCACCAGCCACATTTCAAAGATTAATGGATTTAACATTAACTGGATTAATCGGAACGGAACTTTTTGTATATCTTGATGACATAGTTATATATGCAAATACTCTAGAAGAGCACGAAATTAAATTCAATAATTTAGCAGAAAGACTTAGAAAAGCAAATCTTCACTTACAACCAGACAAATGCGAATTTTTACGACCTGAAGTAGGATATTTAGGTCATATAATTGATAAAAATGGAGTACGTCCAGATCCAAAAAAGATAATAGCTGTAAAAAACTTTCCAGTCCCAAAAACACAGAAAAATGTTAAACAATTTTTAGGCTTAGCAGGATATTATAGACGATTTATTGATGGATTTTCAAAAAATTGCAAGTCCTTTAAATCAACTTCTAAAAAAAGATATACCTTTTAATGACAATGATACTTTCATGACTTCTAAAGAAAGAACGTTTTCCAAGAAAACTTTTACAAGAAATAAACAAGAAAACTCTAAAAATAAGGTAAGACCTTTAAAACGAAAAAACTTGAATCCAGGAATGGTACCAGACGACGTAGATCATTTTAGCAAAATTCCAGAAGCCCAAATATTAAATATTGACACAAAAATTCCAGAATTTTTACAAGAATTCCTTAGTGAAGAATCATTTAGTGAGATTGGTAAGAATATTTTAAAATACACAAATTTATTCAAAAATATGGCTTCAAGACTTATTTTTATGACAATATTTTTATTAAGTCCAATGTTTTCAAAAAAATACGAAAATTTATCATGGAAAACTATTACTACAAGAGCTCAAAAGAGAATAGAGCAAGATAAAGCAAAAAATATGAATCGAAATGAAACTCAAGAAAAATTAGACGAAAATTTTTCTTCTAAACCTCTTGTGAAAAAATCACGAGGTAGGCCAAGAAAAAATCTACTTACAAATTTAAAAAATATCCCCTCCCAAACAAAAAGAAAGAGAGGTAGACCAAGAAAACAAATATTTGAAAACGAATTACCAGAAATAAATATGCAAAAGCGAAGCCGAACAAAAGTAGAATCAGATTCCGACTCTGATCCTGATTATTTAGATTATTTGAAACAAACTCAAGCAAAAAACATAAAGAAGAAGAAGAATGCCAAGGAGCCAAAAAATATTAATGAATTTGAAAGTGAAGAAAGTGAAGAAAGTGAGAATTATTTTTCAACCTCAGAAGATGAAATCATCGACATTGAAACCTCACATGAAGGAAATGATGGAGAAAATTATAAAGAAAATTAGGTAATAGAATTTTGAAGATGATCTTGAAGACGATTTTGAAAAGAATTTCGAACAGAATTTTGAAGAAAATTTTGAAGACAATCTTGAGGAATATTTTGAAGAGAAGTTTGAAGAAAACCAAGAAGAAAAATTGGAAGAAGAATTTGAAGAGCCTTATTTTGAAGAAAATTTGAGATTAAACCGAAGATCTCAAATAAATTGTGAAAAAATCGATAAAGATCATGATAATTATAATCGCCCACCCCCAGAACCTCCTCCTATAAACTCTCAAACAGAAAAAATTATAACAAGGAAAAATTTAGTTGAATGTCGCGATCAATTAACTATGCGAAAAGATAATTATGCATATTTTGTTACAACAAATGGAACTCCTCGCGACAACGGATCAAAAACTTTAGAAAAACGTGAAATTTTACCAAAATTTAAAAATTTACAAAAAGGGATAGCAAAAGAGATTAAAAAAGGAAACTACTACCATTTTGCACTTCCAATTGAAGAAGAAACTAAAGACAATTTATCCGAAACATTAAATAATATAAAATTATCAATATACTCATTACATGAATTATCTCAAAATCTGAAGTTACGGTCAATTAGTATTTCTAAAACTTCTAGAATTAATCATATACTTTGGGAAGAAGTGAAATCAATTTTTGACTCAATTTTTTCAAATTCAACTACAAAAATTATAGTTTGCAATGGAATAACGCAATATCCAACAAAAGAACAACGAACTCATTTAATCGAAGAAGCTCATTCTTCAGCATTAGGAGGCCATAAAGGCGTCACAAAAACTTATAGTCGAATTCGCCAGAAATATTTTGGGAAAATATGAAAGTAGACATTCAAAAATATATTCAAGGCTGTTTACAATGTCAACTGAAAAAATTAATCAGAGTCAAAACAAAAAATCCTATGGTAATCACAGACACACCCACTACTGCTTTTGAAAAAATATCAATGGACATTGTTGGTCCACTACCTGAAACAAAATCTGGTAACTTATATATTCTAACGATACAAGACAATTTTACCAAATATTCTTTAGCAATACCTCTTCCTAATCACCAAGCTAGTACAATAGCAGATGCTTTTGTGAAAAAATTTATTTGCATATTTGGATCACCAAAAGGAGTACTTACTGACCAAGGCAGAGATTTTTTAAGTAATTTATTAAAAAGATTGGCAAAACGTTTTAGAATTAAACAATTTCGTACCACAGCTTTTCACCCTCAATCAAACGGATCATTAGAACGTTCACATCATGTATTAGGAGAATATCTCAAACAATTTGTTGCAAAAAATTCAGAATGGGATGATTGGCTTGAACTAGCAATGTTCTCGTATAATACTAGTGTACATGAAGGCACAAAATGCACACCCTATGAATTGGTTTTTGGTAAATTAGCTCGTGAACCTTCCAGCGAACCTTTATCACAACAAGAAAAATTACAAACGTATGATGATTATTGAATTAATTTCGTAACTCAACTACACGAAATGCGAACACAAGCAAGAGAGAATCTTATTTCAGCAAAAGAAAAATCGAAAATATATTATGATAAAAAAATAAATCCTTTAGAAGTAAAAATTGGAGACAACGTATTTTTATTAAAAGGAGGTAAAATAAAAAAACTAGAGAACCATTATACAGGGCCTTATGAAATATTGGAAGTGTTAGGAAAAGGGAATGTCAAAATAAGCTATAAAGGCAAACCTAATGTAGTTCACATTAATAGACTAAAACGCTCACACGTACAAGTACAAAAGTAGATAAATAAAAAAAAATATATAACAAACAAAATATCTTTACTTTAATTATAAAAAATATGTATACATATACAATTTAAATAAAATATAGAAATTTTATTTTGTCGATAAATGGTAAAAATAAAAAAAATAAATAAAAATATACATATATAAAATTTATATAAAAATATATATTTTATATAAAAAATATATACAACAAATTTAGACATAACACATTATTCCAGATATAATGGATCAAATTCATCGCAAACGCATAGATGATCTCATTGAAATAGTTCCCTGTTTTATCGACATGGTAGCTCTCTGGCCATACTTAATTCAAACTGGAATTTTTAACCAAGACGACTGTAATATTCCCACATGGAGCAAAAACCTAAACAATCCAGATACAATAAAAGACATTTTTTCAACAATCAAAACAAGAGGACCAGACGCATACAAAAACTTGATTATCAGTTTACGCCTATCAGATCATATTGTCATAGCTGACATGTTGGATATTATAGACTAAGTACATAAAATAAAAAACTTAATAAATATCATAAAAAAATATATATGTATACAACAGCAATAAAAAAATTGTTTGTTAAGTAATTTTATTCATTCTTTTTTTTTTTTACAAAGCAAGCTGCTAATTGGAACCTCCTTTTTCCAGAGATGGGATTACGAGGCTTCCTTTTGGCACTGCTCATTTGCAAATTCAACTATATAACAACAGTCTACGCCATCATAGGATTCGATTGCGGTTCAAATCAATCAAATATTACGACATTATCTTTACTAGAGGTAGGAGAATGTGATCTACCTCGATCTCAAGTACATGTTGAAAGAGTTTATATACAACTTTTACAATTAACTGGATTTTCAAATACAAAAGTAATACAATGCAAAATAGAAATTCGACGCGCCATCTCTCATTGTGGTATGCATTCTCACAGTTCCATAGTTGCAAATGGCCACAGTGAATATATACATGATGTTACACGAGATCAATGTAACCAAATGCACACAATAGGAACATTTTTAGTAACCCCTTCTCTTCAGATATCAAAGTTAAAAGTAAATGAAACTTCATTTCATAGCGTTACCTTAGCAGGTTCTGTAACACCTAATGGAGACTGTACTGGTACACAATTTTCTGACCCATATGGAACATGGAATAATGTCGTAGTCCAAGCAATATTCAAAATAACTTTACAAGAACATTACGCGACTATTCATTTAAATTCAAATAAAATTCAATTAGGATCTGGAATAATATGCACACTTGCAGACACATTCTGTACAGACGTAGAATATGGACAAACATTCTGGGATACATTACCTAATGACGTATGTAATTTTAACAAATATGAAATTATTTATGAAGGACCAGCAAATAAAACATATGACAACACGACAGACATTTCTGAAACCTTGTATTCTTTAACGACTGAAGATATAACCTTTGTACTGGCTGAAAAAACAAGAAAACCGGTTTGCAGTTACGTTTTAATACAAACTGAACATCCAAAATTATTAATTTTTGAAACCAGACCTGGGAATTCATTTTTAGAAAAAAAAAATTTAGAAGTTCAAAATATGGACATTTTCACATACGTCAACTCTAAATTTATATATGTAGAACGACACATACGCACTGAAGTAAATAGACTTTATCACGATGTTCTTACTCAACGATGCATACTTGAACAGCAAGTTTTTAGAAATACATTAACCTTAGCAACCCAATCACCAGACGAATTTGCATATCATTTAATGAAAGGCCCAGGATATATGTCAGTAATTGCAGGAGAAGTAGTACATATCGTAAAATGTATACCGGTTGAAGTAAAATATCGCAAAACTGAAGAATGCTATCTACAACTACCAATATTTAGAGGAAATCAATCCTTTTTCCTTTCTCCACGAACTCATATATTAACAAAATCAGGTATCCAAACAAATTGCAATTCTTTCCTTCCACCAATGTACCTTTTTGGAGAAACCTGGTACAAATTACTTCCAAATCCTGTCGAATCCATAGCACCGACTATAATTAAACCTCTCACAAAAGCAACCTGGAAATACACAAATCCTTCATCCTTAGCAACAAGTGGCATTTATTCTCAATCTGACCTTGATAAGCTACGAGATCATATAATGTTCCCAGCAGAAAAACCAATGATTTTAAATTCTTTAGCTAGAGAAATAACAGGACATCCGACTATTAATCAAGGAATATCATTGACAAATTTATTTAACCAAGAAGTAATTGATAAAATTGCTGAATCAGCTTGGGGTAGATTTTGGACAGTTTTTACAAATTTCGGTACTACTAGTGCAGGTCTAATTGGATTAATTATAATAATTAGAGGGATCAAATTAATAGCAGATACCATTATTCATGGTTATGCATTACATAGATTATTTGGATGGTCTCTCCATTTACTATGCGCCTTCTGGGATTCGGTCACTAACCTTTTGTTACACTTAGGTACCAACCGACCTGCTGGACCTCCCGCTGAGAGCCATCAACCACTGCTTACAGCTTCAGTACCACAAAACCCCATAGAGGAAACTAAAAGTTCAACTCCTAACGAAAATACCAATTCAGGTAAAGATCATAATAGTACGAAGACTACTCTTTATCCTCACTCTGAACTAAAAGAAGAACTTAGTAGATCACATTATTCAATCCGAATCTAACATCTTAAAGAACGTCGCATGTTCCTTTCACAACCTTACTAAACAAAATTATTCAACAAAGAGGAGATCCACCCCTCATTTATGAGATACTCATTGAACAAACCAATAATAATGAATGTCTATTTCACATTAATTTACAATATAACAATTATATAATAATGAATAGTGGCAAAGATAAAGAAAACGTAAAGCAAAAGGTAGCACAAAATTTATATAATGCCTTAATTAATGAATCAAAGGAAACAAATGAAAACGTCCAACCGAATTCTATTGGTAAAAATTTCAAAAAATTAAACGAAATTTGCACTCAAAATAAAATCGAGTATCCAAAATATACAGTATTACGAGTAAAAACTTCATCAAAAAACTCAACATACATAGCAATTTGTTTTATTAATGATATCAAACGAATAGGAATTGGAAACACAATAAAAACAGCGATGGCTTTCGCAGCTATAAAAACAATAAATTTTCTTTTGCAAAATGATAAAAAATGTGAAGTAAATTTAATAAACTCACTAGAACATTTGCATGTTACAATCCAAGAATCACTTATAAATGATCCAAAACCTTCAACGAGTGGTCAGATAACAAAACCTAATATTAACAGTCGTTTTAAAAATATAAATCCTTATAAAATAAAAAGAAATAATACTTCTACTACATCGCCTTTTTCTGGAAAAAGCTTTAAGAAATGTTTTAAATGCGGATATAGACCCCCCAATCAGTACAATAAATTCTAATATAAATATTCCATACTGATTCAGGAAATCATCTATAATGGAGCATTACTATGATGAGCCTACCCACGTGCGAAGTTACAAAAAAGATATGTAGAACAGACTCTCTGGGACTTTTAAACCACGTGGAAATTTTGAGAAATTTTACGATAAAATATGGATTACCGTTACCACAATACATCGTTTATCCTGATCCAAATTCAAAAACCAAATCATTTTTTCTTGCTCAAGTTAATACAAACGATCATTTTGCTGTACAAGCGGGTCCTACAAGCGAGTTAGCCGAAAATAGAGCTGCTTTAAAATTACTACAAATATTAATAAGATCTTATGATCTTTGCGATGAGGATTTTTATAATAATAAATGTAAAGAAACAAAAAAAACGAAGAATCAAAGTGTTCAAACTGATCCAAGACCAAAATTAGTATCATGGAAAAATTCATGTAGATATTGTAACACTCAAATGCATGCTACAAAAGAGTGCCGTAGACGGAATGTTTTTAAAGCTGATAAATCAACACAAGTTCCCCCTCCACTTCCACCACGAAACTCCTCAACATTTAGTAATCTATTTTCCCCTTTTTTCCAAAAAACTTCTAGACCTAAATCCAATCATATGTAAACATCCAATTTATCCAATACTAATCCTTTTTTTCTTTTTCAGCCATTCGAGAAGCATAATGAAATTCCTATACCAACCACCTTATGGCGTATACTTGATGCTAATTCTGTTTTTCACTTCTAAAGCAGATAACTTGTATATCAATTCACAATTTTATCACTCATCTGGTATTTATTTTGAACCAATTTCAAAAATACGTCTATTTTCCGAAAATTATAATTTTATCTCTTATTTTGACATTTTGCAACCAGAAAACTTAAAATATAAAATAGTAGATATATCTCACAAACTTTATGAACATTGTATACTCACAAATATTGCAAACAACTGTAATATATATAATCACCACACTCAGCTTGAATTTATGAAAGAACGTATAAATTATTTTCTCGGAGAAATTTCATTTATATCCAGACAAGCTCATAACATCACTAAAATTCCCAAAAATAGTGATCCATTTTTACATCAAATTCAAAAAGTTCTTCTACAATCAAAAATAAGACAAAAAACTTCTCTTTATTGGCCTAAAGAAAATTTGTTCCTACTCCCAAATCCATTTTCTGAACAAATTAAAAATCTTTCATCCAATCTCAATAACGTTAAGATGTACAAAGACTGGCATAAATCACAAATTTACCCAAATTTGCACATTTATAGAATTCTTGCAGCAAATTGGCTGATGGACTTGCATGAAATATCCCGATCCTTTCTATCACTCCTAACACAGCTTACGGAAGCTATGACCCATCCCGCCACAAATTTATGGCACCCCATGCTGCTTCCAGATACCTTTCTAGACTTCAAATCCAACAAAGAAGATCCTCACCTTCCAACGTCTCTTTTTTCTATGGTCATTCCATTTTCTAAAATAAGATACTTTACTTTCAATAACTACTTAATTTTTACTATGACCATACCAATTCCATCTTCTGAAGAATTTCAAGTATTTAAAACACATTCAACCCCTATACATTTTGACTTCAACACTGATTATATTATACCTATATTCATAAAACCTCAATTTTCTTATATCGCGTTTTCTCCAAATAACGAATCTTACTTCACAACAAATGAAAATTTCCTCGCTTCATGACACCAAAATGGACTTCAAAATTTTTGTCACCCTCCTCATTCCATATACAGTACTCAAAATAATCCTACTTGCGAAACATCAATGTTTATAAAATCCCAACCGTATAAATGTAAAACATTCATAAGTTTCAATGAATATCCTTTTTTAACACCACTGTTGTCACACCGTGGATGGCTTTATTCAACTATTCTTCCTAAACAAATCTTTTTATCTTGCTCCAAAAATTCCAAAACCCTTATTACTCTTCAAGGAATAGGAATTTTACAAATAGAATCTGACTGTAATTTGGACTCATCAATTTCATAATACAATATTAAAAATTACCCAAAATTAATGGATAACTCGATTCCAATTAGTAAATCGACCATTTCTCTCGAAATAATTTCTCCCTTCTTATATAATATGTCGATCACAAAACCTCACTTGTTAAAAAATGTATTACATCTTTTTCATAAAAAAGATGACATGCTTATATCGACCTTTGAAAGTCATGTTTTTCTACTCACAAAATATGCTAATATTCAGAAAATTATCCCATCTATTTTTAATTCTAGTGCACATAAAATATATATAGCACATACTATAGTTACTTTTCTTATAATAATTATTCTATTAATAATACTAATTAAAATTCAAAAAATTTCAAAAAAAACTAATAAAAATATAAATGAAATTAAACTAGATCAGAAAACTCCTCTTAGCCTATCAACAAAACCTCTTCTAAGTGACCTATCATTCAAATTTTAACTACTTCTTTTCAAACGTATCTATAAACTGGAAAGGACCCATATGTTCCATCCTTTCAACCTTCCTGGTACAAGTACAATCCATCCCTCTCTTTCTATACTGTAAAACCACAGCATGATCATTGGGAATGTACCTTTAGAAGAACAGTTTTTGTAAGGGTATTGTAATATAAGAATTGTTTTTCTAATGGAGAAATAGAATACCTTTCAATAATGTAGAACTTCTGTTAGAATCAAATTTTGGATACTTTTGCACGAATTAAATAGATAAAGTATAAAAATTATATAATCAAGGGTATAGTTAAGTAAATTTAGATCCCTTTCTTTTTAAATTTATAGAATGATTCCGACTGCGGCAGAACCGATCGTGTTCCACTCAGGACCTGTGGACGGTGTATGTCCACAGGATTATCCAATCACATATGGACATTTAATAAATAGTTTTTGTTTCGACTTAGAAGCGTCAACCTTATTCATTTATTACAGTCAGGAAACAACAAAGAAATTTTGCCAATTTTGTTTCGAAAAATTACTAATAACAGAACAAAATAAATACGAATTCTGTACCTCATGGCACTCAGTTTGTAAAATACAATGCGTTAATATGAATTGTAACGGTTGTAGGGAAGCATTAATAACGCCACGCTGTAGGGCAATCGACTGTAAAGGTTGTACTGAGCAATTCTTAAAAAATAAAATGCAACTTCAATTAGGAAACGAGGTTATAATTGAAAATGTTTTTCGATAAAATATTATAAATTGTAGTCATAAATAAAATTTCAAATATGTCTAGAAAATTCTCTTTAAGCAAAACACTGTTAGGATCTAGTTAGTATTTTAAAGCTCAATAACGAATTTGTTATAGAAAAATGCTGCCGCAAGATTTTGAATCCATTCAAGCCGAAAATCCAGAAAACGACGAACAGTACTACCAACCGTATATCGATCAAATAATTATGAAACATTTTTGTTGTTACTCTCCAGAAAACGAAATATATCAGAATACTTTAGATCAAAAATTCATATGTAAAGAATGTTACAGATTTAAAATTACCTTTTTTGAATCAGAAATATCTGTACCTTTCCTTAACCGCCACATTGTAACCACGGATCTTAACGGATTAAAATGTTCTGTCTGCGATGAGCAAATTTTTTTCATACGTTTCAGAGCAGACCAATGTTTTCTTTGCACTGAATATCTCTTTGAGTTAGCAAACGCGGAAAACGAATAATTTATAATCCATATACATAATTATTAACAATAACAATAACTAATTTCCATTTATATCAAATTAAATCACAAACAACTCAAATAGATAATTCTTTTGCAGATAAGGACAATGGCAATGCAACAAAGAGATTTGACAAAGGGTAGCGCAGTACAAATACTTAATGAAATAAGTATTGAATATGATTTTTCAATACCAGAATACACAGTAAAATCTCTTGGAATACATCAAGAACTACCGCCATTCGAGGCAACTTGTGAAATTTAAAAAAATAATGTAACCTATGCTTGTGTTGGAGAACCTGCGTCCCAAAAGAAAGTAGCAAAACAAAATGCAGCAGCTAGAGTCTTGGAAACACTTTCCACGAAATATATATTTTTAGAAGAAAAGTTAGAAAAATGCTTAATAACAGAATCTAAATTTTATAATATAAGCGATAAAAACAATAAAGAAGCTTTACAAAAATGGACTAATTCATGTGAAAGGTGTTTTCAAAGAGGACATTTAGCTCGTAACTGCCGCAACCCTCTACGTAATAAAAAATATAAAAATAACCCTTAAAGAATATTTTCACTAATCTACTACATTATAAAAATTATATTTTATATATTACAGCATGTTATTTATAATTTACAAATATAAAATACCCCATTCACGTATAAAAAATATTAATGTATTCAGTTATATAACAAAATAAATCATTGTAACCTTATATTAATACTAAGTTCAAACTACTTTGAAAAAAAAAAAAAAAACTATGTAATAATTCATAACAAAAACTTTTAATATTAAGACAATATAAATTTGTATCCAAAAAATATGTTAATATTTGAATTTATCAAAAAATTGTGAAAATGCAAAAAAAATACAAATTGTAGAACAAACGTCGAAATGAATGTTATATTTATCATTCAGATATTGTTATCAGAAAAAGAGTTGAATGTATTTCTTCAAAACAAAAAAATGTATTCTTCTACCGAAGTTTCGATCGCGGATCGTTAACTCCCCGCGCTCGAACTGAGGGGGGAGGTGTCACGTCCCGCGACGTATTTGAATGTATATAATACACACAGGCTGGTTTGAGTTAGAAATCTATGAGAGAATCGATAAGGGGGAATAGGGAGTAGGGGAAGTAGGGAGCAGTATAGGGCCCCTTCTCCTCTAAGAAGATATGACTACGTCACGATTTTCGCTGACCGTCAATTTGTATAGAAAAATATAAAAGAGGCCCACACCAAGAGAAAGCAGTCAGTAAATTCTTCGTCTAGTTCGACACTTAAATTTTCCTTCGGATTTATAACCGGTCTCGCGACAATAGTCCAGTGCGGTATTTCAATTTAACTTCGGAAATCTCTGAGTTTGAGATTAATAAAATTCGATTGGGACAATTTAAAATCCAAGTTCGGGAGTCGTAAAAGTCATCGTAGACTTGAATAGATCTTGTAAAGATCTTCGAATAGTGTCGTAAATTTTAATCGCCGCCCTTTACGGAATATACCTGTGCGGCCTATAACTCCGTCTCTCTCACACACTTGGAATACACCTGTGGGGATCCAGTACTTACAACTCACCACCGTGTGGATTAAACCTCAACACAACTTACGAATCATAAAGGTACCGAACCTCTCTCTCTCTCTATCTTTATTCTTTGTCTCTTTCTCACCTACGTACCAACCAGCCTGTGCCTACATTATATAAGAATTGTCTTAACGAATGTATATCCGGAAATTTTAACCAGTAAAATAAATTCAATTTGTATTATATTCATAATCATTGTGTCTTTCATTGACTTATCCTCATCCCTAAGCGAGGATCATTCGATCCTAACTTAAAACGAGGAATCTTCGATCAAAGTAAGTATTTACGTATTTGTGACGTAACAAATTTATGACGTAACAAATTTATGAACTTGGAAACCTAAAAAAAAAGGAAAGTAGTAAAACACTAACAAAATTTTATTTTCCAATTATACATTTTTCAATTATATCAATAAAACTTATATAAAATTTTTATTCATTTAGATTAATACTTATTATATTTTGATATTTATTAATATCATGAATAATTTAATTTAAATTTTTTTTTATTTTTACTATAGTAAAATACTATACCTATACAATTAAGATAGTTGGAAATTTCGAATTTGTAAAATTTGACATATTCAAAAAAAAAATTGAATTATAACTTCAGTATTACTCAATTCAATAATAATTTTTGGAATCGGAAACTTGGAAAATTTCATTCAAACTGAAAGAGAACCTCATCATTTAAATTTTCTAACACAAAAAGAATAGTGCATAAAGCATAATCAAATATATTTTAGACTCAAACATATGAAATTTGACACGTCAAGCTTTTATTTGATGTTTATGAGATCTTATATTAAAAATTGAGAGAAAGAAAAAGAAAGAAGATTTAAATACAAAAAACATTTTTGTAAAAGAATAAGACATTACAACGTAAAAATCCCCCCGGGGCCTCCAAAAAGTTATTTTGATATGTGACGTCAGAAGAACTTCACATGAATTTTATTTGAACCTGGAACTTTCATTCCAATAGTTCGGGAAACAAACGTTGTGGGATGTCTTATTACTTTTTTTAGATTCCTAAACAGGATAATTGAATTTGGAAAAAAAAATGAGGTAAAGCTTAAATGTTCGCACTTCCTATAATAAGGAGCACGCAAAACATTTAAAAACTTTTTAAGGAAGGGTTTAAACTGGGAAAAACGAACTACAGTACTGGAATGATTAACAGCACCAAGTAAGTTCGGGGTGGAAAAGTGATAATATTTTTATAAATTTTAAAGATGGAAGAAAAGTAAAAAATAGCCAATTAAATATTACTTACTTTTATTTAATTCCCCTTTTTATGAAGATGGAAATGTAGATGAACTTGAGAGATTTAACATCCGGAACTTGACGAACTTGAATGATGAGTTTAAAATATATATATTTTTTTAAAATTTGTAGTGAATAATAAAAAAAACTCTGACTTTGAATTGAAATTTTTTAAGATTTTGAAAGTTTTGAAGTGAATAGAAAAAACTGACTTTTTTGATGTGCAACCTGTTTTTATTAAATGCTCTACTTCCCCTTTCCATAAAAAATATTCTAGCGCTTCTTGGTTTTTATCTTTGGCTTTTCTAATAGGTGTAGATAAGCGAGTGCAGTTACTCTCTTAATTCTCATAGGTAGATTTTGTAGCGAGCCTGATATCTGGGTCTAATGGGTGGTGCCAAACTTTTCTCAAGTTCATCTATTTTCTCAGAGATGGAGACTTTTGTACAATTTTTAATGTAAATTATGATTTTTATGTAAATTCTATAGTTATTAACAATTAAATTATCATCTGTTAAATTTCGGACACATACAATAATTCCTAGTTCTTTTGTTAAAAAAAAATGATTTACCATAAATATAAACCTTCAACTATTAGTTATTACAAAATAAATTTAATTTCATATTTTTTAAAAATAATCGATGCTTATTCTTATTATTTCTATTTCTTAAATGATTATTGATTATTATTTAAATTTACCTATTCAGATTGTAAATGTAATAATTTATTCTTTAAGAATGAAACATGCATATATTCGCTTACTTTACTTTTACTTTAGGATATCAGCATAGAAATTATTTTTAGGTTTGATATTCAGAATTTAATTATAAAAAATGAAGTATTTTAAAGAAAAACAGAAAAGTAATAGAAAGATTAAATTCAACTAATTATGCTCTGTATTTTAATTATTGTCCTTTGCATAGTAAAAGTAATGTAAAAATAGATTAACACACATCCATGTATAGTTTATTTACAATTTGAATTGGTAAAAATGCCGGATATTAACATGTTGTATAGAATTTTGCGATTATTACGTGTATTTAAATAAATTAGTATACATGAACGAAGTTTTGTTAAAATAAGTTCAAGTAAATTGGTATATTGGAATAGAAGTCATGAGCTAGATTTTTACCTTTTTTACAGATTTATTCTAACTTAAAGTATTTGTATCATATGATTCTTAGGTCATTAAATGATTAATTCGAATCACTCTTTTATTAAAGGTTATTATTAACTTTGGCTAAGCAAGTATAATTTGAATTTTTATATTCGGTAAAAATAAACTTGAAACATAATTTGTTTAAAAAAAAATAATATATGTAATAAAAATTTTCTGTGCATATAATTTGTTTATAAAAAGAGTAACAAGTTTTTTTGTTGGTAAACTCGAAATTCTTATATTCATTATAATTTATTAGTATGTGACTCTTATTTCTGACAGGTAATGCAGTCTATTTGTATTTACTTAAGTTTTTGTGTGGATGGTGTCTGTCCCTTTTGAGACGATGATACACGTCGCTTTCTAGTTTCTAGGAAGTCTAACGAGATTAAAATAACTTCTCGCATTTGTATCATAGTTTATACATTTGAAAGTAAATGAGCGTGATATTTTTTAGAGCAAGTGCGATCGTTTATGGTGAGTTAAGCTTAAACATACATTTGTTTTGGAACACGGATGGTTTTATTCATATGTCTTGTAGATTTTTGTAGGCGTCTAACGAAGTTTGCCTTTAGATAATGAATGTATACATAAGCGCAAGTTGAAATGAGAACAGAAAGCGCATACTGGATGATCATAAGTTTTGTTAAGATTGTAGATACAAATATGACTGTGAGATGCAGTTAATCTAAAAATGTTTTGTTTATCTTAAATAGTAACAAGTTTAAAAAGTTAAAATTTTCTCATAGGGCCACGATTTGAATGTAAATCATATAATAACAAAGTAATAATGAAAAAAAAAATAATGCTAAAAGCGAATCATATATATAAACTTATTCATTAAGACGGATGATTTAACAGGACGTCACACATACATACACATATATATACACATACATATACATATTTGAACTATTTATCTGAAACTATTTTGAAAGCATTCTTGGACAATTTATAACAATATAATTAACAAAACTGAATTGATTGAAGCTATTAGGGATTTGTTTGGACTATTTTTCCTAAACTATTTTAAAACTATGTTGAAATATGTATATATATATATTTTTGAATATATGTCTGAAAACTATTACAAAAGCATTCTTAAGGACTTTTTTAAACAAAATACACATGTGTTTGAAATATTTTTCCTAGGCTATTATAAAACTATGTTGAAATATGTATGTTTATATTTATGAACTATTTGTCTGAAAACTATTTTCAAAGCATTCTTGAATAATTTTTAACAATATGCTTAACAAGCTGAATTGGTTGAGGCTATTAGGGATTCGTTTGAATATATTTCCTAAACTATTTCCAAACTATGTTGAAATATGTATATATATAGTTTGGAACTATTTGTCTGAAAACTATTTTGAAAGCATTCTTAAATAATATACAACAATATTCACATTTGTTTGAAATATTTTCCCTAGACTATTTTAAAACTATGTTGAAATATGCATATATATTTTGAGCTATTTGTCTGAAAACTATTTTGAAAGCATTCTTGAACAATATATAACAAAATAATTCACAACAAAATTGGTTGAGGCTATTAGGGATTTGTATGAACTATTTTCCCAAAGATATTTTTAAAAAAAAAAAAAGCTACGTTGAAATATGAATATAAATATTTTGAATATGCGTCTAAAACTGTTTCGGAAGCATTCTCAAAAAAAATTTTTTAAACAATATTAAAATGTATTTGAACTATTTTTCCTAAACTATTATAAAACTATGTTGAAATATGTATGTATATATTTTGAACTATTTTCAAAGCACTCTTGAGCAGTTTGTAACAATATAATTCACAAAACTGAATAATATTCACATTTGTTTGAACTATTTTTCCTAAACTATTATAAAAATATGTTGAAATATGTATATATATATTTTGAACTATTTGTCTGAAACTATTTTAAACGCATTTTTGAGCAATTTATAGCAATATAATTCACAGAACAGAATTGGTTAAGGCTATTAGGGATTAGTATGGACTGTTTTACCTAAGCTATTTTAAAAAACCGTTAATGAGCTATTTGTTAGAAAAACTATTTCGAAAGCATTCTTAAACAATTTATAACATTATTCGCATTTGTTTGAACTATTTTTCCTAAACTATTATAAAACTATGTTGAAATATGTATATATATATATTTCAATTATCTGCATGAAAACTATATCGAAAGCATTATTAGACCATTTATGACAACATTACACTTTAAAACTCCTATCAATCCTATCAATACAATCAAACGATTATTTAAAAGTTATAAAAAATTAATTTATACGTCTATTTTGGTATCCAAACACAACTGTGACCACAACGAGTTCCTTGGTGCAAAACTGAAATCAGGGTTGCCACAAGTTTCAGTATCCTAATTTCCCTGACTTTTCCCTGACTTTTCCCTGACTTTTCAAGCTGATTTCCCTGACCAAAATCTATTGTAAGAGGACTCATCTCGGTGGAACTATGTTCCTATTATATAATATTTGCGTGTTTTTCCCTGTTATTTTTCAACAGAGAGGATGTTAAATAAGAGAAGGTAAGATAGAAACAACGTATTTCTATTTATTTATTTTTTATCAAAACTTAAAAGGAAACGAACTGGTATGCCATAACTTGCATGTTGCCATCGAACGTTAAACATAAAAAATGGCATCATAGGAAATTTATAACTTTTTGGTTATATCAATCACAGCGGGGTCAACTTAAAGAGATCAATCTTACATATTAGTAGTTTCATTGTTTAAACAATTTTCGCATGTTTGACCCCTCAGTGAAAAAATATTTAACATCTTCCGATCTAATTGAGTCTCCACTTTTATTAAATATGCGCTAGTTACATTGTGACATAGCGCATATGATACTTCTTTTTCCACATTTTTTCACTGAGGGGGCAAACATGCGAAAATTGCTTAAACAATTAAACTACCAATATCTGTAGTTAATTAACAAAATAAAAATTATAAAAATATTTATCTGAAACCTAACGTAATAAGCTAAAAAATGAAACAAACCCGAAATCGATTTAATTATTTCAACCGGAGATAATGAATTTTAAGCACAAGAGACTTTAGCATTTTGTCCAATTTTATCAAAAGTTTAAATTAATATATCTCTCAAAAAATTTTTTTTTCGAAAATCCTGATATATGTGTCGATTAAATTAATAAAAAGATGCCACAGAATAAAATTTAAGACTTTTAAAAATGTGAACAATCTTCTTTTTTTGAAATCCGTACGATTTGCAAAGGAATGTCCTATATAAGTTACAATAAAAGTTTATGTAAAATTATTTTTTTTTTTAAAGTTCTCATTTCATAATTAGTTTATACATGCTTGTTCTGCAAAATCAATTTGACAGAATAGAGTAATAAAGTTTCGTTGTTCTTACTTCCAAATTACCTTACAGACATTTATTCTTATTATAGCTACTTTTCTTTTGAAAAAAAGTATTCCAGCACGTCATCCTTCAAAAATTTTTGCCAATAACAGAGTAAATAACAAATTACCAGTTTTACTGCCTATTTACCGAATTACGGTAAGAAATTACCAGTGACCAAAAAATGGCGGTATCGGCACATCACTAGTCCAGAAGCAAAGGCCGAACCATGTTTGCCTAGCAAGAGGAGCACTTACTGTCATTTAGCCGTAAGAATGTGAAACCACGCGAGTATACGCAGAACGTGGATGTTTTCGGCCTCCACCACTGACCCGTGTGGATCTGCACACAATCAAACTTCGTTCAAACGTGGCGCGAAGCAGAAGACATATTTAAAATGACTAAAAAGATAATTTAAGAAATTACCCTCCTTTTTTTGATGTTTTAAAAAACCTTCACCTAAAATGAATATCTAAAAGATTTTTTTCGAATTTTAGGATGATTTAAACACTTGAGAAAAAAAATGTTCAGTAAAATGTATAGTTCAATAAATGTTAAAAGCTTCAAAACAAAATATAGATTTATATATTTTTTAGTATTGTAAATAAACTATTTAAAATGAAAAATTATGCCTAAAATACTTTATATTAAAATGTTATAAATATAAGAAACATAAATTGTATTTAAATTTACACACAAAATTAGACAATAAGATTTTTTTTGATAGAAAGCAACATGAAAAAACATTAAATTCCAATAAAATATTCTTTAAAGTTTTTGAAATATGTAACATTTTTTATGAAATGTCGTTTTCGAATCCCAAGTGCGAATAAGAGGTTTCATTGTTTGAAAAGAAATCATGCCTAAATTTGGATACGAAATTACATCATAAGATTTCTCTGCTGTGAAGGAAAGTTGAAGAATATTTCGTTCAAATAAAGTGCTTCGAAACAAATTTTTTAATATATATTTTATTATATTTTTTCAATATATTAGTGTAAATAAAGGGTTAAAATATTTAATAAATATATACATATACACTATATTTAAATATGCATACAAAATAAAACTGAAATTTCTTTGGTATGAAGCAAAATTATTAATTATTTAACGCACTTTTTTGAATGATAGTTTTATCGATAAACATTACGGAAATCCCTGTTAAAATCAACATTTTGAAGAAAATTTCTTATTTTATTAGTGTAACAGGCATTCCTTAGCGAATTTATAAGTTGCACACGCAGAAAAAAGTTTAGTAAAATTTACAGAAAGTTCAGTACTTATTTTTACAAATTGAATTTTGAGTAGATATATTACCAGAAATCTGGTGCAATGAACAGTTTTTTTGTACAGTCCACTTAACTTCCAGTGAAATCTACCAAACTTGATTTTTTTCGTATCTGATAGATTTCACTGCATTTTGGAAATGGTAAAGAAGATAGAAACAGTCATAGATAGACTACTTTTGGTTTTGACAAAGAAACGAAATTTTCTGATACGTACTTTTTTTTTAATTTAAGTTTTTTTAATTTCGAAACCGCAGTAGTCTATCTATGTCCGTTTTTATCGTCTTTATCATTTCGCAAATTTTGAGCAGAAAATACCTAGCTCTTAAATACTTCAATACATTTCCTAAAAAGCTAGTTTTTTTCCATTCTATAGAGTTTTTGAATTTTCAAATTAAGAGTCTCTGCATATACAACAAAAACACAATATTTATTTTAAACTTGAACCTCATATTTATTGTAAAACACAATTTTGTGCATAATTTTTAAATTACAATAATAGATTTAAAAGATACACAAAGTTTAAATCGATATATATTTTTTTAATTATTAACATTTCTTGACTTTCAAATGTTAATGCAAAATCATATTTCAAGTGTCTAAATCATTCTAAAAATTTAACAAAATTTTTCAGGTATTTTTTTTGGGCAAATATTTTTCAAAATATATGAAATCAAATAATTTAAGTTATTATTAAATAATTTAAATTTAAATTAAATATTCCATAAATAATGAATTGGCGTGTCTTTTGCGCTTTTTTTGCGTGGAGTCAGGAAAAACATACATAATTTTACTGAGTCAACAATTTTAAATAGTTATAGCACAAAATTTTTGCAAATTTAGTAGATATTTTAATACAATTCACCGCTTTTTGGAAAGTATAATACATTTGCTGATAATCATTACCAAAATGCCAGTAAAATTAATAAAATAAGCAATTATCTTCAAAATGTTGATTTTAACAGGCATTTCCGTAATATTTATCGACAAAACTATTATTTAAACAAAATTTGTTTCGAAGCATTTTATTCAAAGGAAACAGTCTTCAACTTTACTTTATAGCAGAGAAATCTCATGATGTAATTTCGTATCCAAATTTAGGCATGATTTTTTTTTAAACAATGACACCTTTTATTCGCATTTGGGATTCGAAAACGACATTTCATAAAAAATGTTACATATTTCAGTCAGTTCCACGATCTGAGAACACTTTTGCTAGCCTGTGTCTTCTGCGGCGAGTTAACCGAGCAAGAAGGAAGAAGAGTTGGAAAAACTGACCGCGGCACAGTGAAACGCAGTAACGCACGATCTGGCCACAGCGATTCCCTGACTAAACCTTAAATTCCCTGACTTTTCCCTGACTTTTCCCTGACTTCCCTGACTTGTGGCAACCCTGTGAAATGGTTGAGGCTATTATGGCTTTGTTTGAATTATTTTACCTAAACTATTTTGAAACTATGCTGAAATATGTATAAGTGCACATACATATATACACACACATATACGCATATACATATACATATACATGCATACATACACATACACATACACCCATACATATATACATATATACATATATATGAATGTTTAATATATAACGCTTACTATAAATAAATTCTTCGATGACAAGTTTAATGGAACGAGCTATAATGTATACAATTAATATATAAGTCTATTTTAGATATCCAAACTTTCCAATCTCATGAACACAGAAACAAAAGTTATAGTGACTAACCTTTCAAGGCTGGATAAAGAAAAATTCAATAATTCGCACCAAATCCAAAGTTGAAAGTTTTTTCCTCTTTTTGTTGAAGGGCTTCTCTGAACAACACATATCAAACGAAATTCACTCTGCGAAGTTTAAATTGTGACTGATTTTAGTTTCGAAGGGGTTTGTAGACTGGCCAGATGAAATGGAGAGAAATTTTTTTTTTTTGTGTGCAAGTTTTTCTTTTGAATTTAAAAGGGAAAAGTGAGAGGATAAACAAAGACTAACAGAAAACACGATGTCCAAGAGAAGATCACAAACCGTAACCGGAGTCATAGCGGTACGACAATTATGGGAATTTTTCATCTTGTGGCCATATGTATATATTCAAGGAGAACACGAACACTAGTGGACGGAAATACTATACTTAAAAAAGAGTATTTTTTATGAGGGGTTTAGGATGAGAAAGGGCTTATTTGTTATTTTTATTTTTAAAATTTTTTCAAGATTTTCTGTTTAATAATGGGTGGTAAAAAACGGATAAATTTTCTGTATCAGATCTTTGGTTTATTGAATTGGGGTTGCTAGCTATGTGCGTCATTTCTAAAATCATTCGTTTTTTATAATTTGAAGATTTATCTACTATTTGGACATTATCAAAACTGAAGGTGTGATCCTGTTGCCAGGCATGTTTCGTGTAATCTAGTTTTCAGGGGTCGTTTTATGGTGCCTATGTAAGTGGCTGTACAGTCTGAGCATGGAATGTTATAAATTACATCAGCAGTATCCAATTTGGAGATACTGTCTTTTGTGGATTTAAAGAAGCGGGATAGGTCATTAACGTTTCGAGATGCAATTCTGATGTTGAAAGGTTTGAGGATACCTGACAGTTTTTCAGAGAGGCCATGTACATAAGGTAGTGGCATATATTTTGGAGATGTATGTGTACCGGCGTTGGTACTGTGAAATGCTGGGTTTGGATGTGTAGTCTGTGTGTGTGAGAGAGTTGTACAAAGCGGATAATGTGGCTGTGAGTTCCTACCTGGAGCATGGAGATGGCTTAACCTTTTTTAATGCAAGAATTTATTATACTTGGAGGGTAACTATTTTTTTGAAGGATAGATCTAATTTTTTCAATATTTTCTTTATGGAAGTCTTTGTGAGATAGTGTGATACCTCTATCAATGAGATTGTTGATTACGTTGATTTTATAGTTGTATGGGTGGTGGGAATGGAAATTTGTTTCAGACAAATAGTTCAAAATATATATATACATATTTCAACATATTTTTATAATAGTTTAGGAAAAATAGTTCAAACAAATGTGAATATTATTCAGTTTTGTGAATTATATTGTTACAAACTGCTCAAGAGTGCTTTGAAAATAGTTCAAAATATATACATACATATTTCAACATAGTTTTATAATAGTTTAGGAAAAATAGTTCAAATACATTTTAATATTGTTTAAAAAATTTTTTTTGAGAATGCTTCCGAAACAGTTTTAGACGCATATTCAAAATATTTATATTCATATTTCAACGTAGCTTTTTTTTTTTTTAAAAATATCTTTGGGAAAATAGTTCATACAAATCCCTAATAGCCTCAACCAATTTTGTTGTGAATTATTTTGTTATATATTGTTCAAGAATGCTTTCAAAATAGTTTTCAGACAAATAGCTCAAAATATATATGCATATTTCAACATAGTTTTAAAATAGTCTAGGGAAAATATTTCAAACAAATGTGAATATTGTTGTATATTATTTAAGAATGCTTTTAAAATAGTTTTCAGACAAATAGTTCCAAACTATATATATACATATTTCAACATAGTTTGGAAATAGTTTAGGAAATATATTCAAACGAATCCCTAATAGCCTCAACCAATTCAGTTTGTTGATCATATTGTTATAAATTATTCAAGAATGCTTTGAAAATAGTTTTCAGACAAATAGTTCATAAATATATACATACATATTTCAACATAGTTTTATAATAGCCTAGGGAAAATATTTCAAACACATGTGTATTTTGTTTAAAAAAGTCCTTAAGAATGCTTTTGTAATAGTTTTCAGACATATATTCAAAAATATATATATATACATATTTCAACATAGTTTCAAAATAGTTTAGGAAAAAGAGTCCAAACAAATCCCTAATAGCTTCAACCAATTCAGTTTTGTTAATTATATTGTTATAAATTGTCCAAGAATGCCTTCAAAATAGTTTCAGATAAATAGTTCAAATATGCATATGTATGTGTATATATATGTGTTTAGCGAACTTATTTGTAGACACCGGTATTTACAAGAAATGCATAAATGTGAATATTTTTATACATAGCTTATAAATGGTATTAAAATAGTTTGGGAAAAAATTAGTCAAAAGATAGCCTTAATTGTCTATACCAGGCTATCCATTTTCAGTGTTGCACCAAAGAATATATCCAAACTTTCCTTCTTTTATTTAATATATCAAGTACCCCTTTTGTGCCATATTTTATGTACTCCAGTAACTCCGAGAAAATATGTGAAATTAGCGACATGAACCTTTTTGTATTTTCTAGATTTTAATAAATATCACTGATGAGGGCTCCGATCAGAGCCGAAACGTTTGATTAAATTTGACTTAATCATTTTATGGACCCTAAAGCCAATTTTCCATCAACATACCATTCTATTGATATTAAGGGCCAATACAAGGTACAATACTTTTAATAATTGTATATACTTCTGCTTACAAATTCAAATAATTCTCTATAAAAATGATTTCAATTTGAATATTCACTTAAATATCCACAATTGCCAGTATTTTATTGTACAAATATAAAATATATTTTAACTTTGGCTGGATTATGTGAATTTAAAGATTAATACAAAATTTTCGTGAAAGATAAAAATGTAGAAGATAGTTAAAATAAGGATAATAATGAAACTCAAAAACTTATCTCATCGCTTGCAATTCAAAATGAAGAAGTCCAGTAAGCAACAACACGAATTGGAAAAATTATGTAGAAATCACTGTACATAGAAAACCGGGTAAAATAAACGAAAAACTTAGAATTTTGTAAACAACGGACCGGAATTTTTTGTTTGTTTTATTTTCCTTTATCAAGAACGGATGACCAGTTGGTTATTAATAGTAAGCGCGAACAGTTTTAAATTTTGAAAACTTTCCTTGACGACTTTGTTATCGGAGTCTCTCAACGATCGAACTAAACTGTTTTAAAAACCGACTAGGGACAGTTGGCTTTGCTGACTGACAATTTTTTTTTTTTTTAGCTTTTTAAAAGCTATCCTGAGAGGTTCTTCTCCTCCTTGAAGAAGACTATTGTCCTAAACCTAGTTAAGAAATTCGAGACGGTTATGGTGATTTTTACGAGTGGACGAAAGTGTATATTTATGAAGAAAAAGATTATGTATATTAGTTTTCCGGACAAATCATTTTGTATTGAATTTGCAAGCACGTCTTTGCAGAATTATAAATTATTATAATATCCATATTTGTCATTTTACTTATAATTATTCGAGTGTGTTCAGAATTGAAGAAAAATTGGAAAGTTGTTTATTTCTGAATTTAGTTTAATTCTGAGATGTTTTGAAAATAAAAAAAAAACTCATTTTTAAAAAATTTAGTATCACATTTAAAAGAATTTTTGAAATTAACTTGTTCTGAAAATAGTCAGAACTATGAATTATTTAAACTTTGTGTTGAATGTGCCATTTTTAAATCAAGGCATTTAAAACAATTTTTAAGTATTTCTGAATTTTGAAATAAGAATATTTCAACATTTATGAAAATTGCTCCCATATTTTCATTTTTAGTTTATCAACAAAATTAGTATAAAATGTCGAAAAATTTACTGAATTATCAACTAAATTTTATAATTTTTCTTGAGATTAGAGGATTTTAAACAAAGGTGATCAATTTTTAAAAAATTGTATTTTTCAATTTTCCAAAAATTTATTCAACCATTTGGCTACTATACTCTTAGGAATTCATGCCACTTTTTGATACTATTTTTAATTTCCGAATTCAGTATTATACTAAAAATAAACTTGTCCCGAGCCCTGCTCAATTAAAAACAATGTATTATGTAAATGAATCAAATTCATCGAATTTGATACATAAGTTTCCTTAAGGTAGTTCGTTCACGAAAATTAGGCCTCAGGCAAAAATAGATAATTTTGCTTTCAAGAATAGCAATATTATTATTGAAGGACTAGTTTGAAAGAGAGATGATTATTTTTCATGGAAAAAATTTTAAACACAAAAAAATAATTTTAGTAATAAATTTTATTTTTGCCCAAACTTATTTTCTTATCGCTTCCAGCCAAATTTAAAAAAATGATGCGATTCTAATAAATCATGGATCATTTTTCCAGAGAAAAGATTTCCCACAACTTCACGGTTTCTGATTTTTGCTAATGAATTCTTTAATGGCTAAAATTATAAAAAAAGAATTTTTCAAAACAAAATTTTTATAAACAAATTGCTGTATTTTATAATAAATAATTCAATTTCAAAAATAGGAAACGCTCATGTTGTAGAAAATCTTTTTCCTAAAAAAATGAACCCTGATTTATTAGAATCCCATCATTTTTTTAAATTTGGCTCGAAGCGATAAAAAATAAGTTTGGGCAAAAATAAAATTTATGATTAAAATTATTTTTTTGTGTTTCAAATTTTTTTAATTAAAAATAATCTTTTCTCTTTCAAATTAGCCCTTTAATAATAATATTGCTATTCTTGAAGGCAAAATTATCTATTTTTGCCTGAGGTCTTATTTTCGTGAACGAACTAACTTGAAACACTGGAAATTTGATAATTCTAAAACATTGAAAGATCCTTTGAAAACATTAGAATTTCTTCAAAAATGTCAAAAAATTTATGCGAATTCCTGAAAAGATGCTTATGAAATTTGTAATACTTTTCAAATATTCCAAATCAGGGAAATTAATAGAATTTTCTTACCTTTGAAGGCCATGTACAAAAGGGACCACGTGACCGATCCAGTAATTATTTGAAGTCGAATTATCCATACACTATCAACTCAAATGGATTTTCCTTACCAAAGAGAGATAGTGACATGATAGAAAACCTCTCTCTGGTATGAAAAATTCATTTCAGTTGTTATTTTATGAATAGTCCGACTTCAAATAATTAATGAATCGGTCACGTGTTCCCCTTTGTACATGAAGTCAAACTGCAGGTGATACGTGGAAATGGATGAGACTTTCTCTGTACAAATTAAAACATAAGTACATACTTACTTGTTACAAATAAAATAAATGCAGGGCAGGTTTTACTAACTATTTGTGTTGTGTTTACTATACCGACACATCAGAGTGGCCAGCACAAGTACGATAATATTTAAACGAACATTTTTATTAGTTTTTCAGAACGGCACATAAAATTACATGAGAAGTGCAATTTAAAGAGTCGCGACCACGTTTCTTTTTGTAACGACGAATGACAAATATGTCTGCTGCCGTGAGCAGGCCGTGCAAACCTAATGGAAAGGTGGTGGACCGTTAGCAACTAGCGCCGCGTACAGCACTGCGCATGAACTACCATTATATGTGCACGTGTTAGTGCATATACATGCATACGTAGGTTCTTTAAATGTGTTACAAAGAATATATTCAAATAAAATTAAAAGCAAATTGAAGATTTAGCGCAAAATTGGGAAAATTTAATTCAAGAGTGAGAAGTTATGTTGATATCAACTCACTCTTTAATTACATTTACACAATTTTGCCTTAAATCATGGTTTTCTCGTCATAAATAAAAATCAAAAATATCTGTAATTTGTATTTTTATTTTCAGAAAATATAGTTGCTTAGCACATTTTGCGTTGATTTTTGTATTACAAGATAATCGAACACTTTGTGGGGTCGAGATAGCCTCTCTTCGGTGTTGTGTGAAAGTCTTCTCCAAATACATCCTTGCTGCTTCCTGCTTCTGGGATATCTTCTGATTCTTTTTTCTGGAATATAGATTAAAAGTATTTAATTTATATGAATATTTGAAATTTATTTCGTAGGTATTTTATAAAATAAATAAAAATAAATTTTATAAAATAAAACTCCAGTCACATGTTTCGCGAAATTGTGGTGGGGATTTCTGACATTGTGGAATTTGTATTGGCAATTCTCAGCTGTTTTTACATAAATAATCCTTTGTAATTTTATACTATATATGTACTTGCATCTATATCTTCAGTAACATTTAGACAGAAGTACACTGCCGGTCGAAATTATTTGTTCACTTGTTGTTTCAGCTATTCCTAAAGTGTCTTAATTTTTATGATAATAAATTGACATTTTTTTCCTATCATAAAATAAAAGTTAATAAAATTTTGCAAATAACAAATAAATCAAAATAAAAAAATAATAAAATAAACTAAATAACAAAATTGAAGAAATTTTTTTTTCACAGAAAAAATTTCTTCAATTTATTGTTACGTCACAAGTACGTAAATACTTACTTTGATCAATTTTACAATGATTAGTAAAGTAATACAAATTGAATTTATTTAAATTAACACTGATATAAACAAGGTTAAAACTTTACAATGATTCAAACAATGGCACAGGGAATAGGTGAAGAATAGAGAGAATTTTCGGTACCTTTGTTGAGTTGTGAATAGTCCCTTTTTTATGAATGATCCTCACAGATGTGAGGGAGAGAGAATGATTCTTCCACTGGTGCGACGAAGACAGCAATAGGTATCCCACTGGTATGAGGAAGACAGAAACAAATATCCCACTGGTGTGAGGAGGACAAGAATAGTTATCTCACTCTACACTGACTCTAAGATCCTTTCAAAGATTGAAAGTACAATCGGAGAATTTACGACACGTTTCTTCGGAAAACTGAACTAGACACGTATCTCACGCTGTGAATCCTTTTTAGATTTTAGAAATTTGCCGCACTTAATTTTGCTCACAAGACTAGTTTTCCCTTGGCGGTGTGTCCTTTTTATATTATATTTTTTGGTGACGTCACGCGTAGCGCAGTCTCCCGCTTCGTGTGACGTAGTTATACCTCTCTTTTCAATAGGTGGTTTTCTCTCTCTTTTAGTAATTTCCCCAGATTTCTCTCTCTTTTAGTAATTTCCCCAGATTTCTCTCTAGACCTAGCCTGTGCCTATAGTACATTCGAATGCGTCGCGGGACGTGACACCTCCCCCTAGTTCGAGCGCGGGGTGAAGCATCCGCGATCGAATCTTCGGAAGAAGAATACATTCGTTAATGTTTTTGAAGCGATACATTCAAATCCTTTTTCTGATATAGTAACAAAATATAACATACATTTCTGCGTCTGTTTTACAATTTGTATTCTACTATTTGATACATTTCATTATCGACCATTTCTTTTTTGGATGTCATTAAAATTTATATTATCTTAATATAATAATTTTTTGTTATAAATAATTACATAGTTTTTTGAAATAGTATGAACTTAACATAAGGTTACATATGATTTTTTTGTTAATAACTAAATACATCAATAATTTTTATTTCATATTCGTAAATTATATCATGCCATAATATTAAACGTAAAAAAAAAAAAAAAATTTTTTTTTTTTTTTTTTCAAGAATTATTTTTATATTTTCTATTACGTAAAGGGTTGCGGCAGTTATGAGCTAAATGCTCTCTTTGAAAACACCTTTCACAATAGTTGGTCCATTTTTGCAAGGTTTCTTTACTGATTTCATCACTTATTTTGAAAATTCTCGTTTCTGGGATTAAGCTTTTTTCTTTCATTTCTTCTAAAAATACATATCTTGTGGAAAGCATTTCCGAGAGTTTAGATGCTGCATTTTGCTTTGCAGACTTTTTTTGAGGGGCTGGTTCCCCAATACAAGAAAAAGTTATTTTATTTTTAAAAATTTCACAAGTTGCTTGGAACGGTGGCAGTTCTTGATGTTTTCCAAGCGATTTTACAGTATATGAGGGTTCGGAGAAATCATACTCAATGCTTATCTCGTTTAAAACTTGTACAGCAGTGCCTTTCGATAGGTCTCTTGTCTGCAAGGCCATTGTTTTGATCTGCAAAAGAATTACCTGTTTGAGTTGATGATTGAATTTATTGAAATTCTAAAGTTAGTTAGTTTTTTTTTGTAATAATTTTGTGTTTGTTGATATATTCACTTTCCGCGTTTCCTAACTCAAAGAGATATTTCATGCAGAGAAGACAGTGGTCCGTTTTTAAGAACATTTTAATTTATTAAGGTTTGTCGTTACATTATAGCGGTTAAGGAAGAAGTAGTGGTGTATATGAAATATGATTTTAAACAACGAATAAAAAGGGAAAAAATTTTTTTTTAACAAAAGTTACTAATAGATATTGTTTATATTTAGAAATAAATAATAAAAATAGTCGATGCTTCGGAATCGACGTCGTTATACAGTGCTTCTTGTTGGTATAAATGAATTACACGTTCGGCACAAGTTACACATAAATCTGCTCTTTGCCGCATGTAAAAAATTTGTGTATTGCAAATGGAGCAGTCGAGGCTAGATAGTTTTAATGTACAATATAAGTCTTTAGTAACTATGTGGTCTATTCGGACGGGTAATATTACTTCGGTTTCGAAAAAGCTGAGATCTGTCATCCAACAATCCTCGCAAACAAGTTTTTTTCGAGAACATTCATGTAAAAATTCTCGACCAGGGTTGTGCAGCAGTATTCTGACCATAATTGATTTTCAAAATACGGCTGAACATCCTGCTCGCTTGCTCGAACTTCTTCTGCTTCGATTGTTTCGATTTCTTGGGGCAGCATTTTTCTGTTGGGGAAATTTACAATATTTAAGGAATTTGAAATATTTGCAAAATTTACAATTTTTTAGTATTAAGGATTTTATTAAATTTAACAAAATTTTTCATGCGTGATTACATGCGTGGAAGGTAGATACGTATAATCATGCAGGGGTATTTTCTACTTGAACTTCGTTTCCTTGGCTAATTTCGAATTTATAATTTAAATATTGTTCGATACATTCTCTACAATCAGCTGCTTTTTTTCGCGGAGTAATTAATAGTTCTTGACAACCGTAACAATTCATATATATGCATTCCAATTTACAAATGGAATGCCATGATGTAAAAAATTCACAGTTATTTTGAGTTTCCTCATCTAATTTCTCGAAACAGAATTGGCAATATCTTTTTGTGGTTTGGTGATTATAATATAAAAACAATGTTGAGGGTTCTAATTCGAAGCAATAACTCTGTAATAAGTGCGCGTATGCTATCGGATAGTCTTGCGGAAATACACCTTCTACTGGTACAAGATGGTTAACAATAGGTTCACTTGGAGTTGGTATCATTTTCTACAAATTGTTAGAATAGATTTATTTTATTAAGGTCTGATAATGAGATTGAAAAATAACTTTTTGAATATATTTTCTAATCATGCAAGGTAAAAGATTTTGCTAAAGGTATTTTACTTTCCGTCAGAAAAACAACTTTTATATTACAGTTTGTTTTTCCTTTAGTAAGAAACGGTAAAGACGTGGGTACAAAAACTGTCCTTCTGACGGTCTAGGACGTTCATGCATGTGGTTTTGAGAAAGGTAAGGACGGAATGTACCTGTATCTGAAAAATTTTGTGAATTGACTTCAAGTCTATTAAAGAAAAGGGTGAAAGATGGAATAAAGGAAAGGTCAAAAGTTAAACGTCAAGTCGGTCAGTAAAGGTTTTGTCACTGAGCTTAAAGGAGTTTTTTGTATAAGTTCTATACGTGCTGGCGTTTTGTTTATTTTTTTAGATATTTTTTGAATTTTCAATAGTAATAATCCTAAAATTGTAATCATAAGTAAAGTGATAAAAATTAGTGCTAATGTTAATTTATGTGCACTAGAAATAAAAATTGATGGAATGATTTTTTGAATGTTTGCATATTTTGTAAGGATAAAGACATGGTTTTCGAAGATTGATAATGGCATGTCTTCTTTTTGCTGAAGAAGAAGTAATACCTTTTTTAGTAAGTGAGGCTCTTGAATGGAAATATTATATAAAAATGGTGAAATTATAGCAAGGGAAGTAGTTGATTTGCTGACTGGAATTGAATTATCCATTATATTCAAATGGTTTTGAAGATGGTAATATGGAGTTGATGAATCTAGATTGCAACCTGATTTTGTTTGCAAAATTCCTATTCCTTGGAGTGTGATTAAGGTCTTAGAGTTTTTTCGACATGATAAGAAAATTTGTCGGGGGAAAATTGTTGAGTATAGCCATCCATGATGAAATTGCAATGGTGTTAGAAAGGGATATTCACTAAAACTGATGAATATTTTACACTTGTATGGTTTTGAATTTAGAAACATTGATGTTTCACAAATAGGATTGTTATCGATGTTAGATATAGATCTTGGTGGGTGACAAAATGTTTGGAATCCATTTTGATAACATGCATTGAGGAAATTTTCATTTGTTATAAAGTATGATTGGTTATTTGAAGAAATAGCGAGATAAGAATTTTGAGGTTTTATGTAAATAGAGGAAATTACGTCAGTATTAAAATCGAGATGTATTGGAATTGGATGTGGTTTAAATAATTGAAATTCTTCAGCAGATGGGATTGGTATAGTCATAATAAAAATCAAGTACTTATCGAATAAGAAGTATTGTATTTTAGAAAATGGAAGGACCATAGAAAAAAGGGATGTTGAAAGGTGTGGGTCTTCTTTGTTGGATTTGAAGTCTAAGAAGGTATCAGGAAGTAGCATAGGGTGCCATAAATTAGTTGCGGCATGGGTAATAGCTTCTGTAAGTTGGTCAAGGAGTAAAAGAAAAGATTGAGAAATTTCATGCAGGTCTGTAAGCCAATTTGCTGCTAATATTCGATGTAGGTGAATATTTGGATCTTTTTGAGAATTATGCCATTTTTTGTAGGTCATAATGTTGTCAAGTTTTGAAGAAAGATTTGTAACTTTTTGGAAAAATGGATTAGGAAGTAGAAATAAATTTTCTTTGGGCCAGTAAAGGGAGGTTTCATTTCTCATTCTTAATTCTAAAAGTACTTTTTGTATCTGTTGCAAGAATGGATCATTAGTGTTAGAAATATTCGTGATATTACGAGCTTGTCTAGATATAAATGATATTTCTTCAAGAAAATAGTTGATGCGTTGTTCTATAAAATCAAGTTGTGTTTGATGATCGTATAAATTACAATTATTGGCAATATTTGAAGGGTGCAACATTCATATAATTTATGTGAGAAATCTATTATTTTGTATTTACGTACGTCTGGCTGAAAGATATCGATATAAGGTATAAAATGATATTTTTCAGAAAAAAGACGAACTTTTGAAATTGGTTCAAAATACATCCCTGAAGAATGAGAAAATTGTGAGTCTATGAAGTATTTTTCTGCTTTGGAGAAAAGGAGTGGAATTAAAATTAAATACACTCTGGATGCTAGTTGATTAAGGAAATTCATTAGGCTTCTCGGAAGGCTGAAAAAGAAAAGTAGGATTAATATTGGATAAAATAGGATGTTTACATATGGTTGGATTTAGGTCTAGAAGTTTTTTGGAGAAAAGGGGAAAAAAGTCTACTAAATGTTGAGGAGTTTCTTGGTGGAACTGGAGGGGGAAATTGGGTTGATTTGTCTACTTTAAAAATATTTCGTCTACGGCACTCTTTTGTAGCATGCATTTGAGTGTTACAAAATCTACAGGAATTTTCCCAAGGTATTAATTTTGGTCTTGGATCGGTTTGAATACTTTGATTTTTGGTTTTTTGCCTTTTTTTATCATCATTATTATAAAATTTTTCGTCGCAGAGATCGTATGATCTTATTAGTAGTAATAATAATTTTAAAGCTGCTCTATTTTCTGCTAATTCACTAGTAGGGCCGGCTTGTATAACGAAATGTTCATTTATATTAATTTGTGCGAGAAAAAATGAGTTTGTTTTCGAATTCGGATCAGGATAGACTGTATATTGCGGTAACGGCAGTCCATATTTTATCGTGAAGTTTCTTAAAATTTCTACATGATTTAAAAATCCCATGGAGTCTGTTCTGTATTTCTTTTTTGGGTAACTTGGTACGTGTGTAGGCTCGTCGTAGTAATGATCCATTGCAGTTGATTTCCTGAATCGGTATGTAATGTTTAAATAAGAATTTATTGTAGTGGTTGGGAGGTCTATATCCGCATTTAAAACATTTTTTAAAGCTTTTCGTAGAGAAAGATGATGCAGTATGATTATTATTTGTTTTCATTTTATATGAATTTGTATTTTTATCACGATTGTTATTTGAAGTAATAGGTTTTGTTATTTGGCTACTCGTTGAAGGTTTTGGATCGTTTATAGATGATTCTTGAATTGTTACATGCAAATGTTCTAGTGAGTTTATCAAACGTAGTTCACATTTCTCGTCTTTATGCGAAAGAGAATTAATAACTTTTATGGCAGCAAAATCCTTAGCTGTTTTTATTGAGTTTGCTATTCCTATTTGTTTAATGTTATTAATGAAACAAATTGCTATGTATGTTGAGTCTTTTGATGAGGTTTTTTTCGTAATACTGTATATTTTGGATACTCAAATTTATTTTCAGTGCAAATTTCGTTTAATTTTTTACAATTTTTACTAATAGAGTTTGGTTGGACGTTTTGATTTGTTTCCTTTGATTCATTAATTAAGGCATTATATAAATTTTGTGCTACCTTTTGCTTTACATTTTCTTTATCTTTGCCACTATTCATTATTATATAATTTTTATATTGTAAATTAACGTGAAATAGACATTCATTATTATTGGTTTGTTCAATGAGTATCTCATAAATGAGGGGCGGATCTCTTCTTTGTTGAATAATTTTGTTTAGTAAGATTGTAAAAGGAACATGCGACATTCTGAAGATGTTAGATTTGGATAGAGTAGTGGGTTCTACTAAGTTCTTCTTTTAGTTCAGAGTGAGGATAAAGAGTTGTGTTTGTATTATTGTGGTCTTTACCTGAAGTAGTATTTGCGTAATACGAAGGACTTTTAGGTGCCTCTTTTGAGCTTTGTGGCGCTGAAGCTGTTAGCAGTTCTTGATGACTCTCAGCAGGAGATCCAGAAGGTCGATGGGTACCTAAGTGTAATAAGAGGTTAGTGACCGAATCCCAGAAGGCGCCTAGTAGATGGAGAGACCATCCAAATAATCTGTGTAGCGCATATCCATGAATAATGGTATCAGCTATCAATTTAATCCCTCTAATTATTATTATTAATCCAATTAGGCCTGCACTAGTAGTTCCAAAACTTGTAAAAATTGTCCAAAATCTACCCCATGCGGATTCAGCAATTTTATCAATTACATCTTCATTAAATAAATTCGTTAATGATATTCCTTGATTAATAGTTGGATGTCTTGTTATTTCTCTAGCTAAAGAATTTAGAATCATTGGTTTTTCTGCTGGGAACATAATATGATCTCATAGTTTATCAAGATCAGATTGAGAATAAATGCCACTTCTTGCTAAGGATGAAGGATTTGTGTATTTCCAGGTTGCTTTTGTGAGAGGTTTAATTATAGTCGGTGCTATGGATTCGACAGGATTTGGAAGTAATTTGTACCAGGTTTCTCCAAAAAGGTACATTGGTGGAAGGAAAGAATTGCAATTTGTTTGGATACCTGATTTTGTTAATATATGAGTTCGTGGAGAAAGGAAAAAGGATTGATTTCCTCTAAATATTGGTAGTTGTAGATAACATTCTTCAGTTTTACGATATTTTACTTCAACCGGTATACATTTTACGATATGTACTACTTCTCCTGCAATTACTGACATATATCCTGGACCTTTCATTAAATGATATGCAAATTCGTCTGGTGATTGGGTTGCTAAGGTTAATGTATTTCTAAAAACTTGCTGTTCAAGTATGCATCGTTGAGTAAGAACATCGTGATAAAGTCTATTTACTTCAGTGCGTATATGTCGTTCTACATATATAAATTTAGAGTTAACGTATGTAAAAATGTCCATATTTTGAATTTCTAAATGTTTATTTTCTAAAAATGAATTTCCAGGTCTGGTTTCAAAAATTAATAATTTTGGATGTTCGGTTTGTATTAAAACGTAACTGCAAACTGGCTTTCTTGTTTTTTCAGCCAGTACGAAGGTTATATCTTCAGTCGTTAAAGAATAAAAGGTTTCAGAATTGTCTGTCGTGTTGCCATGTGTTTCATTTGCTGGTCCTTCATAGATAACATCATATTTAATAAAATTACATACGTCATTAGGTAATTTATCCCACAATGTTTGTCCATATTTTACGTCTGTACAGAATGTGTCTGAAAGTGTGCATATTATTCCAGATCCTAATTGAATTTTATTTGAATTTAAATGAATAGTCGCGTAATGTTCTTGTAAAGTTATTTTGAATATTGCTTGGACTACGACATTATTCCATGTTCCATATGGGTCAGAAAATTGTGTACCAGTACAGTCTCCGTTAGGTGTTACAGAACCTGCTAAAGTAACGCTATGAAATGAAGTTTCGTTTACTTTTAACTTTGATATCTGAAGAGAAGGGGTTACTAAAAATGTTCCTATTGTGTGCATTTGATTACATTGATCTCGTGTAACATCATGTATATATTCACTGTGGCCATTTGCTACTATGGAACTGTGAGAATGCATACCACAATGAGAGATAGCGCGTCGAATTTCTATTTTGGATTGTATTACTTTTGTATTTGAAAATCCAGTTAATTGTAAAAGTTGTATATAAGTTCTTTCAACATGTACTTGAGATCGAGGTAGATCACATTCTCCTACCTCTAGTAAAGATAATGTCGTAATATTTGATTGATTTGAACCGCAATCGAATCCTATGATGGCGTAGACTGTTGTTATATAGATGAAGTTGCAAGTGAGCAGTGCGTTTGCGATGAATTTGTTCCATTATATCTGGAATAATGTGTTATGTCTGAAAATTCATTTTTATTTTGTTTTATATATTTTTTTATTTTATATATAAAACATATATTTTCATAAAAAAAATTTTTATTTTTTATATTTTTACTATTTATCGACAAAATAAAATTTCTATATCTTATTTAAGTTGTATATGTATATATATAAATATATATATATTTTTTTTATAATTAAGGTACAGATATTTTGTTTCTATTTTTATTTATTTACTTTTGTACTTGCACATGTGAGCGTTTTAGTCTATTAATGTGGACAACAGTAGGTTTGCCTTTATAGCTTATTTTGACATTCCCTTTTCGTAACACTTTCAATATTTCATAAGGCCCTGTATAATGGCTGTCAAGTTTTTTAATTTTACTTCCTTTTAATAAAAACACGTACTCTCCAATTTTTACTTCTAAAGGACTTATTTTTTTGTCATTATATAATTTCGATTTTTCTTTTGCTGAAATAAGATTTTCTCTTGCTTGTGTTCGCATTTCATGTAGTTGTGTTACGAAATTAATTAAATAATCGTCATATGTTTGTAATTTTTCTTGTTGTGATAAAGGTTCACTGGAAGGTTCACGAGCTAGTTTACCAAAAACCAATTCATAGGGTGTGCATTTTGTGCCTTCATGTACACTAGTATTATATGAGAACATTGCTAGTTCAAGCCAATCATCCCATTCTGAATTTTTTGCAACAAATTGTTTGAGATATTCTCCTAAAACATGATGTGAACGTTCTAATGACCCGTTTGATTGAGGGTGAAATGCTGTGGTACGAAATTGTTTAATTCTAAAACGTTTTGCCAATCTTTTTAATAAATTACTTAAAAATTCTCTGCCTTGGTCATTAAGTACTCCTTTCGGTGATCCAAATATGCAAATAAATTTTTTCACGAAAGCATCTGCTATCGTACTAGCTTGGTGATTAGGAAGAGGTATTGCTAAAGAATATTTGGTAAAATTGTCTTGTATCGTTAGAATATATAAGTTACCAGATTTTGTTTCAGGTAGTGGACCAACAATGTCCATTGATATTTTTTCAAAAGCAGTAGTGGGTGTGTCAGTGATTACCATAGGGTGTTTTGTTTTGACTCTGATTAATTTTTTCAGTTGACATTGTAAACAGCCTTGAATATATTTTTGAATGTCTACTTTCATATTTTCCCAAAAAAATTTTTGGCGAATTCGGCTATAAGTTTTTGTAACGCCTTTATGGCCTCCTAATGCTGAAGAATGAGCTTCTTCAATTAAATGAGTTCGTTGTTCCTTTGTTGGATATTGCTTTATTCCATTGCAAACTATAATTTTTGTAGTTGAATTTGAAAGAATTGAATCGAAAATTGATTTCACTTCTTCCCAAGGTATATGATTAATTCTGGAAGTTTTTGATATACTAATAGATATAATATATACTATAATATATAATTGCATATATAACTATGTCATCAAGATATACAAAAAGTTCCGTTCCGATTAATCCAGTTAATGTTAAATCCATTAATCTTTGAAATGTGGCGGGTGCTGTTTTCAAACCGAAAGGCATTCTATCGAATTCGTAATGACCGTGAGGTGTAGAAAATGCGGTTTTATGTGAGTCTTTTGGGTTCATTTTTATATGGTGAAAACCGGTAGCTAAATCAAACACTGAAAAATATTTTGCTGATCCTAGAGAATCAAGTATATCGTTTATATTAGGTAAAGGATACGAATCGCCAATTGTTTTTTCATTTAATTTACGAAAATCAAGTACCATTCTCCATTTTATTTTTCCTTGAGAATCAGGTTTTTTAGGAACTATCCACACTGGAGTGTTATATGGTGATTGTGAGGGCTTGATTATTTTATTTTTTAATAATTCATCGACTTGTCTTGTAATTTCTTCCTTGTGAACTGGGGGAAATCTATATTGTCTTGAAAAAATTGGAGCGTCATCTACAGTTGGAATTGAATGTTGTAATACATTAGTAGCTTCAAGTGGTTCTCCTGGGATTTGAAATCTGTCTGCATTATTTTTAATTAATTTTTCTACATGTTCATATTCATCTTGATTTAAATGGTCTAATCCAAGAAGTTTTTTAATACATTCTACTCTGTCTTCGTCTGTTACATTATAACATTTGCATGAGTTAATTAGAGAATTGTCAGTTTTTAAAAAGTTATTTAATATTTTACTTGATAAATCTTCGTTATTTGTTTGTTTGAAAGTAATTAAATTTTCAATTTGTTTATAACATTCTTGTTCTTCAAAGTCTTCTAAATTAACTAATGGGACGGATAATGTAATTGGGATTTCATTTGTGTTTGCAAATTTTAAATAAGCTTTTCCTCTGTGATTTTTTACAACTGCGTCACCTACGTAGACGCCCTCTTGGATATGCAAAACCAATTCATAGGGTGTGCATTTTGTGCCTTCATGTACACTAGTATTATATGAGAACATTGCTAGTTCAAGCCAATCATCCCATTCTGACTTTTTTGCAACAAATTGTTTGAGATATTCTCCTAAAACATGATGTGAACGTTTAATGACCCGTTTGATTGAGGTTGAAATGCTGTGGTACGAAATTGTTTAATTCTAAAACGTTTTGCCAATCTTTTTAATAAATTACTTAAAAAATCTCTGCCTTGGTCAGTAAGTACTCCTTTCGGTGATCCAAATATGCAAATAAATTTTTTCACGAAAGCATCTGCTATCGTATTAGCTTGGTGACTAGGAAGAGGTATTGCTAAAGAATATTTGGTAAAATTGTCTTGTATCGTTAGAATATATAAGTTACCAGATTTTGTTTCAGGTAGTGGACCAACAATGTCCATTGATATTTTTTCAAAAGCAGTAGTGGGTGTGTCAGTGATTACCATAGGGTGTTTTGTTTTGACTCTGATTAATTTTTTCAGTTGACATTGTAAACAGCCTTGAATATATTTTTGAATGTCTACTTTCATATTTTCCCAAAAAAATTTTTGGCGAATTCGGCTATAAGTTTTTGTAACGCCTTTATGGCCTCCTAATGCTGAAGAATGAGCTTCTTCAATTAAATGAGTTCGTTGTTCCTTTGTTGGATATTGCTTTATTCCATTGCAAACTATAATTTTTGTAGTTGAATTTGAAAGAATTGAATCGAAAATTGATTTCACTTCTTCCCAAGGTATATGATTAATTCTGGAAGTTTTTGATATACTAATAGATATAATATATACTATAATATATAATTGCATATATAACTATGTCATCAAGATATACAAAAAGTTCCGTTCCGATTAATCCAGTTAATGTTAAATCCATTAATCTTTGAAATGTGGCGGGTGCTGTTTTCAAACCGAAAGGCATTCTATCGAATTCGTAATGACCGTGAGGTGTAGAAAATGCGGTTTTATGTGAGTCTTTTGGGTTCATTTTTATATGGTGAAAACCGGTAGCTAAATCAAACACTGAAAAATATTTTGCTGATCCTAGAGAATCAAGTATATCGTTTATATTAGGTAAAGGATACGAATCGCCAATTGTTTTTTCATTTAATTTACGAAAATCAAGTACCATTCTCCATTTTATTTTTCCTTGAGAATCAGGTTTTTTAGGAACTATCCACACTGGAGTGTTATATGGTGATTGTGAGGGCTTGATTATTTTATTTTTTAATAATTCATCGACTTGTCTTGTAATTTCTTCCTTGTGAACTGGGGGAAATCTATATTGTCTTGAAAAAATTGGAGCGTCATCTACAGTTGGAATTGAATGTTGTAATACATTAGTAGCTTCAAGTGGTTCTCCTGGGATTTGAAATCTGTCTGCATTATTTTTAATTAATTTTTCTACATGTTCATATTCATCTTGATTTAAATGGTCTAATCCAAGAAGTTTTTTAATACATTCTACTCTGTCTTCGTCTGTTACATTATAACATTTGCATGAGTTAATTAGAGAATTGTCAGTTTTTAAAAAGTTATTTAATATTTTACTTGATAAATCTTCGTTATTTGTTTGTTTGAAAGTAATTAAATTTTCAATTTGTTTATAACATTCTTGTTCTTCAAAGTCTTCTAAATTAACTAATGGGACGGATAATGTAATTGGGATTTCATTTGTGTTTGCAAATTTTAAATAAGCTTTTCCTCTGTGATTTTTTACAACTGCGTCACCTACGTAGACGCCATCTTGGATATGTAAAACCAATTCATAGGGTGTGCATTTTGTGCCTTCATGTACACTAGTATTATATGAGAACATTGCTAGTTCAAGCCAATCATCCCATTCTGACTTTTTTGCAACAAATTGTTTGAGATATTCTCCTAAAACATGATGTGAACGTTTAATGACCCGTTTGATTGAGGTTGAAATGCTGTGGTACGAAATTGTTTAATTCTAAAACGTTTTGCCAATCTTTTTAATAAATTACTTAAAAAATCTCTGCCTTGGTCAGTAAGTACTCCTTTCGGTGATCCAAATATGCAAATAAATTTTTTCACGAAAGCATCTGCTATCGTATTAGCTTGGTGACTAGGAAGAGGTATTGCTAAAGAATATTTGGTAAAATTGTCTTGTATCGTTAGAATATATAAGTTACCAGATTTTGTTTCAGGTAGTGGACCAACAATGTCCATTGATATTTTTTCAAAAGCAGTAGTGGGTGTGTCAGTGATTACCATAGGGTGTTTTGTTTTGACTCTGATTAATTTTTTCAGTTGACATTGTAAACAGCCTTGAATATATTTTTGAATGTCTACTTTCATATTTTCCCAAAAAAATTCTTGGCGAATTCGGCTATAAGTTTTTGTAACGCCTTTATGGCCTCCTAATGCTGAAGAATGAGCTTCTTCAATTAAATGAGTTCGTTGTTCCTTTGTTGGATATTGCTTTATTCCATTGCAAACTATAATTTTTGTAGTTGAATTTGAAAGAATTGAATCGAAAATTGATTTCACTTCTTCCCAAGGTATATGATTAATTCTGGAAGTTTTTGATATACTAATAGATAGTAATTTAAATTTTTGAGATAATTCGTGTAATGAATGAATTGATAATTTTATATTATTTAAAGTTTCAGATAAATTATCTTTAGTTTCTTCTTCAATTGGAAGTGCAAAATGGTAGTAGTTTCCTCTTTTAATCTCTTTTGCTATCCCCTTTTGTAAATTTTTAAATTTTGGTAAAGCTTCACGTTTTTCTAAAGTTTTTGATCCGTTGTCGCGAGGAGTTCCATTTGTTGTAACAAAATATGCATAATTATCTTTTCGCATAGTTAATTGATCGCGACATTCAACTAAATTTTTCTTTGTTATAATTTTTTCTGTTTGAGAGTTTATAGCAGGAGGTTCTGGGGGTGGACGATTATAATTATCATGATCTTTATCGATTTTTGCAGGATTTATTTGAGATCTTCGGTTTAATCTCAAATTTTCTGCAAAATAAGGCTCTTCAAATTCTTCTTCCAATTTTTCTTCTTGGTTTTCTTCAAACTTCTCTTCAAAATTTTCCTCAAGATTTTCTTCAAAATTTTCTTTAAAATTCTGTTCGAAATTCTTTTCAAAATCGTCTTCAAGATCATCTTCAAAATTCTCTTCCCAATTTTCTTCATAATTTTCTCCATCATTTCCTTCGTGTGAGGCTTCAATGTCGTTGATTTCATCTTCTGAGGTTGAAAAATAATTCTCACTTTCTTCACATTCAAATTCATTAATATTTTTTGGCTTCTTGGCATTCTTCTTCTTTTTATTTTTTGCTTGAGTTTGTTTCAAATAATCTAAATAGTCAGAATCAGAGTCGGAATCTGATTCTACTTTTGTTCGGCTTCCCTTTTGCACATTTATTTCTGGTAATTCGTTTTCAAAAATTTGTTTTCTTGGCCTACCTCTCTTTCTTTTTGTTTGAGAGGGAATATTTTTCAAATTTGTAAGTAGATTTTTTCTTGGCCTACCTCGTGGTTTTTTCATAAGAGGTTTAGAAGAAAAATTTTCGTCTAATTTTTCTTGAGTTTTGTTTCGATTCAAATTTTTTGCTTTTTCTTGCCCTATTCTCTTTTGAGCTCTCGTAGTAATAGTTTTCCATGATAAATTCTCGTATTTTTTGGAAAACACTGGACTTAATAAAAATATTGTCATAAAAATAAGTCTTGAAGCCATATTTTTGAATAAATTTGTGTATTTTAAAATATTCTTACCAATCTCACTGAGTGATTCTTCACTAAGGAATTCCGGAAAATATTCTGGAATTTTTGAGTCAATATTTAATATTTGGGCTTCCGGAATTTCGCTAAAATGATCTACGTCGTCTGGTACGATTTCTGGATTCAAGTTTCTTCGTTTTGAAGGTTTTACCTCATTTTTAGAGTTTTCTTGTTTTTTTCTTGTAAAAGTTTTCTTGGAAAACATTTTTTCTTGGGAAGTCATAAAAGTATCATTGGCGTCAACTTGTAAATATCTTGATTTCTCTTTGTTATCATCAATAGGGTTTCTTGAGAGAGCGTCTGCATTTACATTCATTTTTCCAGCTTTGTAAATTACATCAAAATCATATTCTGCGAGTTTCAATCTCCAACGTGAAACTCGTGAACAAGGGTCTTTAGAATTTTGAAACCAAACTAGAGGTTTGTGATCAGTCACTAAAGTAAATTTTCTCCCATACAAATAAGGACGAAAATGAGTTACACAAAATATTATAGCAAGAGCTTCTTTCTCATATGTATCATATTTTTTCTCAGTATCACTTAGACTACGTGAAGCATATGCTATTGGCTTATCTTTACCTATTTTACCTTGTGATAAAATACCTCCTATTGCAAATCCTGAGGCATCTGTTGTGAGTATAAAAGGTTGAGAAAAATCAGGACGTTGTAAAAGTGGTTCTTCACATAATTTTGCTTTTAAAATTTCGAAAGCTGCTTGTTGTTTTTCTGTCCAATTAAAAGGTGTATCTTTTTTCAGAAGTTGATTTGAAGGACTTGAAATTTTTGAAAATCCATCAATAAATCGTCTATAATATCCTGCTAAGCCTAAAAATTGTTTAACATTTTTCTGTGTTTTTGGGACTGGAAAGTTTTTTACAGCTATTATCTTTTTTGGATCTGGACGTACTCCATTTTTATCAATTATATGACCTTAATATCCTACTTCAGGTCGTAAAAATTCGCATTTGTCTGGTTGTAAGTGAAGATTTGCTTTTCTAAGTCTTTCTGCTAAATTGTTAAATTTAATTTCGTGCACTTCTAGAGTATTTGCATATATAACTATGTCATCAAGATATACAAAAAGTTCCGTTCCGATTAATCCAGTTAATGTTAAATCCATTAATCTTTGAAATGTGGCGGGTGCTGTTTTCAAACCGAAAGGCATTCTATCGAATTCGTAATGACCGTGACGTGTAGAAAATGCGGTTTTATGTGAGTCTTTTGGGTCCATTTTTATATGGTGAAAACCGGTAGCTAAATCAAACACTGAAAAATATTTTGCTGATCCTAGAGAATCAAGTATATCGTTTATATTAGGTAAAGGATACGAATCGCCAATTGTTTTTTCATTTAATTTACGAAAATCAAGAACTATTCTCCATTTTATTTTTCCTTGAGAATCAGGTTTTTTAGAAACTATCCACACTGGAGTGTTATATGGTGATTGTGAGGGCTTGATTATTTTATTTTTTAATAATTCATCGACTTGTTTTGTTATTTCTTCCTTGTGAACTGGGGGAAATCTATATTGTCTTGAAAAAATTGGAGCGTCATCTACAGTAGGGATTTAATTTTTTTTTATACATTAGTAGCTTCAAGTGGTTCTCCTGGGATTTGAAATCTGTCTGCATTATTTTTAATTAATTTTTCTACATGTTCATATTCATCTTGATTTAAGTGGTCTAATCGAAGAAGTTTTTTAATAGATTCTACTCTGTCTTCGTCTGTTACATTATAAAATTTACATGAGTCAATTAGAGAATTGTCAGTTTTTAAAAAGTTATTTAATATTTTACTTGATAAATCTTCGTTATTTGTTTGTTTGAAATTAATTAAATTTTCAATTTGTTTATAACATTCTTGTTCTTCAAAGTCTTCTAAATTAACTAATGGGACGGATAATGTAATTGGGATTTCATTTGTGTTTGCAAATTTTAAATAAGCTTTTCCTCTGTGATTTTTTACAACTGCGTCACCTACGTAGACGCCATCTTGGATATGTAATCGAGGTACATACCCTTCACTCTTTTCTGTATTTTTTATATTAACATAAAATGTTTTAACTGTTCGAGCTGGAATAGTAAATGTATTGGTAGATTTAAAAGGGTAACAGTGGTTCTCAATTTCTAAGCATTTTGAAGTATAGTTTATATTCACACTATTATCTTGAAAAAATTCTGATCCTAATACTCCATCTTCTTCTACTGGGACTTCATTGGGAATAATGTTAAATATCGTTGGATAACCAAAAATGTTTATTTTTACCTGTCCTAACGTGTAAAGTGGTAAATCATTAATTCCTGTAAGTTTCAATACGTTTTGGCTATTTATGGGTACTTCAGGGTTGAGAACCTTTTGTTTAATTAAATTTCGAGCAGCACCAGTATCAATCATCATGTGTGTTGGATTTTTTAAACCTTCCGTTGATATTATAATTGATGGAATTGAAGTGGACTTTGAAATATTTATTGTTGTTGTTGTATGATCGTTAGAAGTGGATGCCAGTGGTTCTCGATTTATGCTTTCCTCAGTGCACCCGTGCTGGGGAGAGCTTTGGAGTTTTCCTGATTAGCTGTTTGTGATTGGTTATTTGGTCGTATCTTGCAGTCTCGTACTAAATGACCCGGTTGTTTACAGTAATTGCAAATTATTTCAGTAAAATTTGAATTTTGTTGAGTGTTATTATTTTGTAAAAATCTATTTTCATATGGTTTATTTCGATTTTGAAACTGTCCTGAGTTAAAGTTTTTATACTGTCCTGGATTCAATTGTCTATTAGTATTATTAACATTATCGTTATTATTGTAAAAATTATTATTATTGTTGTATCTTTGTTGTAAAAAATTATTATTGTTGTTTCTATAATTGTTATTTCTATTTTGTAAAAAATGATTGATGTTATTATTAAAATTATAATTTTTATTTCTCAAAAAATTATTATTTGGAAAATTATTGTAATTGTTTTTTGCAAAATTATTATTATTATTACCTCTTTCACCATTGAAATTAATATATCTTCGTTGGTTAGGATTCAACAAATTTTGTTGTTTATTCTTAAGAACTGCATCTTGAGCTTTACTTAAATGAAAACATTTTTCAGTTGTGTGATCTGATTTTTTACAAATTAAACAAATAGTTTTATTTTCAAGTGCTACGTTGAATCGGGTGGTTTTATTACTTTTATTATTATTAGTTGATTCTTCGGTTTTTAAATAATCCGTATTTCTATTTCTTCGCAGTGCAGAAGATGCAGCCAGTCTTCGTTCTATGTCTATTGTATCATTAACTACTTCCTTAAATGTGTCCTTTTCTTCTACACGAATTTCTAACTCAGGACGCAAACCGCGTATAAAACATTGAATTACATCTCTTTCTAAATTTTGTTTAAAAGCATTATCTACCTGACCGTCATTATTAAGTCTGTGAGCATCTTCTATTCTATCAGCAATTTCTTTAATTCTAGCAGCATAGGAAAGGACATTTTCTCTTTCCCAGATAAATGTATTACATAATTCTCCCTGCAATTGATATACGCTTTTCGCAGGGGCATATACTCTTTTCAATTTTTCTATTAATTCCTCTATTGTTGCATACGTTGACCCAAAAATACATTTTCGTGCCTCACCAGACAATTTACCTCTCAATAGACGTGCAAGATTTTCTTGGGCAGCAGGTGTCGGCAGCATTGCCTTTGCTTCCATGCAACCCTCAATAAAATGGGACGATGGGAGGTTAATTCCGTCGAACAAAGGGACCACCTCTAGCGCGTCGCGTAAGGATACCTGCTGGCTGTTAGGTATGGCTACGGCCATCTCTTCGTTGTTTACTATTACGGGATTATCCTGATTTATGACTTCTGTATCGCTTTTGTCGTCGTCACTATCGTTGTTACTAATTAGAGAGTCGCGTGCCAATGAGGTTTTCAATTTTTCGTTCAAGGTTCTTTTTTCTATTGTTATTACCGTTGAGCTTAGCAAGTTAGATCCGCCAAAATAAGATGACTCGTTCGCTAAAGTTTGATCTTGATTACTAGATCCTGTCACAATGCTCAAATCTGGACAGAAACTTGAATGAAATCCGCTAGTATTACTAGAATTTTCACTTGATATGGTTTGATCATTAATTAGAGTCTTGTCGAAACGTGAATCGTCTAGCTGAATTGTGTTATCTAATTCTTGTTCAGCAGAAAAAGTGTTTGAAATATCCTTGTATTTATTATAATCGACTAAATTTTCTTTGATTTTACCTGATCTTTTTAGTTTCAAGGAATCTATTTGATTCTGATCGACAATTTTTGCGAGTTGATTGTCTTGTTTTGCTTTACTACGCGTAATAACCTTTTGGGTGGATTCTACAGGGGCATATGAATTTGACATTGAGTCATTATAAATTTACAGTTTCTTTTTGTTGAGCGTTATCTTAGATTATTGATTGTTAATTATCGATTGTTTATAACAATTTAAAAAAACTACATGTAAAATTTTGTTTGTAAATAAAGTGAAATTAGTAAAAATATAATTTTAATTTATAAAAATTCAATAAAAAATTATAATAGTAATTTCAAAATATAATTTAATTATTTTTATTCGTTTATAACAATAATTAATATTTTTACTCTTTTATTAGGAAATAAGATAATAAAATAAAAATATAATTCTATAAAATATTCAAATAAATAAATAATCGCTCAATTTTCGTGAAATTATAATGTTAAATAATACATTTCTTAAAATTATAACAATATATATATATATATATATATATATACATATATATATATATATATATATATATATATATATATATATATACATATATATATATATATATATATATATATATATATATATATATATATATATATATATATATATATATATATTTTGTACCAACCACGTGTGTCTTATAAATTATAATGATCTATTTTATTAATTTATTAAATTATAAATTGTTTTTTAAATATATAAAATTGTTTATAACAAGGATCAGATAAGATTCGAGTTATGCACAATTTATTTTTCTCTAGACTGGACAAGTTAGGCTCAAGCTCAGATCCTTGGACAATCTTTGCAAATAAAAATATTCTGTTCCTTAACAGAGTTAAAATTAAAGTTATAAACAATACAATCACAAGCACTTCAAACTTTGCCCTACCCAATGATCGTAATCAAGGGTGACCGTTCAACGTACCCAAAAGGGACTTATACTCTCGTGTGCTGTTTTTTTTGTTTGTTTTAACTTAAATCAAAACTTAGTTGACAAATTAGAATAATTTTTTAAATAAGATAAGTTACTTAATCACTTAGGTTAGCCTCAAGGTCAGATCCCTGCGTGATTTTTCAAACTTATTTTATTTTATACAATTTATATAAATTATTAAATTTCAAAGAAATGATTTGATTATTAAATCATTAAGGTTAGCCTCAAGGTCAAATCCCTTTGTGATCTAACAAATCTATTTTATTGAAATTTCAAGTTACAAGTTGAAATAATATTTCATAATCATTTATTTATTCACTAGAAATAATCAATGTGTTAATTTTCAATTGACTTGTGTTTCCCGGGCCGATGCACCAGAAAAAAGGAAGTATGTTACGTCACAAATACGTAAATACTTACTTTGATCGAAGATTCCTCGTTTTAAGTTAGGATCGATTGATCCTCGCTTAGGGATGAGGATAAGTCAATGAAAGACACAATGATTATGAAAATAATACAAATTGAATTTATTTTACTGGTTAAAATTTCCGGATATACATTCGTTAAGACAATTCTTATATAATGTAGGCACAGGCTGGTTGGTACGTAGGTGAGAAAGAGACAAAGAATAATGATAGAGAGAGAGAGAGAGGTTTGGGTACCTTTATGATTCGTAAGTTGTGTTGAGGTTTAATCCACACGGCCGTGAGTTGTAATTACTGGATCCCCACAGGTGTATTCCAAGTGTGTGAGAGAGACGGAGTTATAGGCCGCACAGGTATATTCCGTAAAGGGCGGCGATTCAAATTTACGACACTGTTTGAAGATCTTTACAAGATCTATTCAAGTCTACGATGACTTTTACGACTCCCGAACTTGGATTGTAAATTGTCCCAATCGAATTTTATTAATCTCAAACTCAGAGATTTTCGAAGTTAAATTGAAATACCGCACTGGACTATTGTCGCGAGACCGGTTATAAATCCGAAGGAAAATTTAAGTGTTGAACTAGACGAAGAATTTACTGACTGCTTTCTCTTGGTGTGGGCCTCTTTTATATTTTTTCATACAAATTGACGGTCAGCGAAAATCGTGACGTAGTCATATCTACTTAGAGGAGAAGGGGCCCTATACTGCTCCCTACTTCCCCTACTCCCTATTCCGCTTTATCGATTTTCTCATAGATTTCTTAACTCAATCCAGCCTGTGTGTATTATATACATTCAAATATGTCGCGGGACGTGACACTTATTTTATTTTTAAACAATTTATATAAGTTATAAAATTTCAAAGAAATGATTTGATTATTAAATCATTAAGGTTAGCCTCAAGGTCAAATCCCTTTGTGATCTAACAAATCTATTTTATTGAAATTTTAAGTTTTAAAGTTGAAATAATATTTCATAATCATTTATTTATTTATTTATTATTAAGAACCAATGTGTTCAATTTCAATTGACTTGTGTTTCCCGGCCGATGCACCAGAAAAAAGGAAGTATGTTACGTCACAAGTACGTAAATACTTACTTTGATCGAAGATTCCTCGTTTTAAGTTAGTATCGAATGATCCTCGCTTAGGGATGAGGATAAGTCAATGAAAAGTACACAATGATTAGTAAAGTAATACAAATTGAATTTATTTAAATTAACACTGATATAAACAAGGTTAAAACTTTACAATGATTCAAACAATGGCACAGGGAATAGGTGAAGAATAGAGAGAATTTTCGGTACCTTTGTTGAGTTGTGAATAGTCCCTTTTTTATGAATGATCCTCACAGGTGTGAGGGAGAGAGAATGATTCTTCCACTGGTGCGACGAAGACAGCAATAGGTATCCCACTGGTATGAGGAAGACAGAAACAAATATCCCACTGGTGTGAGGAGGACAAGAATAGTTATCTCACTCTACACTGACTCTAAGATCCTTTCAAAGATTGAAAGTACAATCGGAGAATTTACGACACGTTTCTTCGGAAAACTGAACTAAACACGTATCTCACGCTGTGAATCCTTTTAAGATTTTAGAAATTTGCCGCACTTAATTTTGCTCACAAGACTAGTTTTCCCTTGGCGGTGTGTCCTTTTTATATTATATTTTTTGGTGACGTCACGCGTTGCGCAGTCTCCCGCTGCGTGTGACGTAGTTATACCTCTCTTTTCAATAGGTGGTTTTCTCTCTCTTTTAGTAATTTCCCCAGATTTCTCTCTAGACCTAGCCTGTGCCTATAGTACATTCGAATGCGTCGCGGGACGTGACATTATATTGGAAAATACCATCTAGTTTTAAATAACGTTGGATTAATTCTGAATCATAGGTTGATAAGGTCGATATAGTAGAGTTCCGTTGTCACGTACAGTGATACACTCTTCTAATGATCGACATAATCGACTGAAATGATTTAGAAAAATCAGAAAAAATAACAAAATGTTAATTTTATAAAAAAATATTTCAAAAAACTTGAAATTTCAATCATTCTGAAAAATATTAACAACTCTGAAATTAATTAAGATTCTTAAAAGTTATTTGTCTCATTTAAATGGTAGGTTTTCATAGTATTTTGCTAACTAATCAAGATATTTTCAGATTTTTTTTCCTGGATTCTACCCGGCGTCAAAAATGATACAAAAAGGTCATAAAATTTTAAAAATGTGTAGCTACTTACAAGAAATTTTTAAAAACCAATGTGTATCATATTTTAATAAAATTTATAGATTACTGTCTTCATTTGAAAATTTTCGACATGTTTGTACCATGTTTGACCCCAGGGTAGAATCCATAAGAAAAATTCTAAAAATATCTTGATAAGTTAAAAAAATACTATGAAGAGTAACCTTCAAAATGAGACCAGAAACGTTTAAAGGTCTTAATTAATTTCAGTGTTATTAATATTTATTCAAAAAGATCGAAATTTGACGTTTTTTGCAATAGATTCTTATAAAATTATCATTTTGCCTTCAACTTGGGCTCACTAGATGCAAAATTTAAATAATTATAAAAATTAAGACACTTTAAGAATAGCTAACACAGCAGGTGAATAAATAATTTTGACCAGTAGTGTATATACTACTTTTTTAGTTTGGTATCTCAAAATTACGTGTTAGAATTTTATTGTCATTCCTAAGGAAGTTTTAGATACTTCATCGAAGTTTCTTGTACTATTTTATGTAAATTTTCTTACGATTTTTACATTTTTTCACATTTTCAAAGTTTACTTCGAAACAGGGCTCATATATGTAATATTTTATTTATTGCACTTAAAATTCTAGAAATAAAGATCACTAATGAGGACTCTGATCAGAGTCGAAAAGTTTGAAATTATATACAATATCGTATGAAATTAAAAATATTGTTACTTACGTGGGCAAACTGCACGCTACATTCTTCAAAGTCTCGTGTGCCTTCTGCAGGTTTTTCTACTTCGGGAATAAAAATTTCGAAGTCTGATGGGGAAGAAACACTCGCCGGTTTAATGTTCACATCACTTCCACTCGACACATCACTACACGACGGTAAATTTAACGTCGGAAAAATGTCGATGACAAATAAAAAATTGTCTTTCTAGTACTTCGAGGTATCCTAACCTCGACAAGTAGGGATTTGAGCTTGCTTCTATCCATCGTTGTCCGGCATTTTCTTTCTTCGGAAACCGATGAATTGACACATTGTTCTTCCGACCCCTTTTGGAGGTACACCCACTCACAGCACACTGAATTTCGTACTTCGAATTCATTTTAAATGATTATAAAGCGCGATCGCGTACGAATTGTTGATACATATATACAACAATGGCGGAACTCATACGAAGCCGTTCCCTTTGCCGCACTCCGCCCGCTTCCGTCAACTAGCGCCGCGTACACCACCGCACATGAACTATCCTACGGGGACACCCAATACATTAGAGGTCGACCTGCCCTGGCCGTGAGTGCCGGCCGGTATATGTGTCAATATGTGTCGCCACTGTCGCCGGCAAGCATGGGCCTATTTACTGTCAACAATGCGCACCGTGAACTACTGCGCTTGCGTAGACTGTTACCACGGCAACAATGTATCGCGACTTCTTCCTCTTTGCCCATTGGACGCTTAGGTCACGTGATCATGAGTCATACAGTAGCTGATTCGACTGACTCTTCCCTTGCCCCCAGTGCAAGGGTAGCGTTCATCCTTTCCTATGTTGCCAGGAAAATTCGTAGAGTTGTGGTGTTATTAACAAGATTACAAGTGCTGGCAACATCGCACAAAAATGGTCAATAACCTATACCGTAAGGCACCCGGCAACCACATTTGGACAGCATCTTGAGGATAGTTGCCTCGAAGGGGTTTATGAGGGTGAGCCTCTTGGAGGTAGGAACGTGCCCCTGCCTATAGTACAGAGGATTACTAGAACAATGCTATAACGAATCTTCCAAGTTTAGAGTTATTTCGAAGTAAACGTAGAATCATATACCGTAAAAACTCCAAACCTAGGACTATGGAAACTTTCCCACGTTGTGAATGCAAAGCTTTGAGAAAGGTACATATTAGAAAAAATGACCAGGCCAACGTAGACACATAAGGATTCAGGCCTTTACAAACCAGCTTATAACTCATACCAAAAAATATATTTCTTTATCGATTTCTTTGATCGAAGTTCTAAACAAATTGACTGCTTTAATTGAAAACTAATTAATTTGATTGAAAACTGTTAACAAATTTTGCTTGGAAATTCGAAAATTTTGTTGAGGATTTATAAATTTCGATGAAAGTGATTGTAAAGTTTATAATTTTGTTGAAATATAACTTCTTTTTGTCAATTTTGAATTCAAATTTATGCGATTATTATGCAAAAATTGTTAAATTATATATTGCAGGTCCGCTAAATAAATCTCACACATTTCAAGTTGATTTGATTTTTTAATATCATGCAGTCCGCATAAAATTTGTCTCTATCTATCATTTTGTTTTTTGAGAAATAGTTCAATTAGTGGCATTGGCATTAAAATAGTGACCAGAAAGTCGTATGGACCAAAAAAAAGTGTCAAAAAGTGCTAATAGTTGTGAGAGTGAGAGGTTCTGAGATCTGTAACTATATGTCTGTATTACATTGTCCTTGAAATACTGTATTCCTTGAACTTCATTAAAAAAAAATCAATTCTTTCTTGTCACTTTTTATCTAAATATGATTTACTTTTGCATATACTTTTTGTTTCACAGAATTGATTTTACTATTTCACTTTTTTTGAAAGCCTTGGCAGTTCCAAGCCCTGTAATTAAGTAATTAATTTCTTGACATCTATGATTTTACCAAATGAGAAAAGATTATACAGAATCTTATTAAAACCATTTCAAATTAATTAATTATATTTAACCAATGATTTTCAGCAATTAAAATGGTTTCAAGACTTTTGATAGTTTTTGAATGTGTATGTGAAACATCAAACGTCAAACTTTCTTATTTATTAAAAAACTTTTTCATATCATAAACGTATAATTTTTTGTCAATTCCTCATCCATTTTTTTCTTGAACTAAAAATTAAAGAAAATATGGGTGCAATTTTCATAAATGTTGAAATATTCTTATTTCAAAATTCAGAAATACTTAAAAATTGTTTTAAATGCCTTGAAATGTATTTCTTCCATGTGTATTCGTAATTTTTTTGACAAATTTTTCAGAAGAAATCTTAAAAAGCCTGAATCTTTGAATTGTATTAATTCAATTTTAAAATAATATTGAAACTCCATTTAGTTTTCTCATTGTATCCTGGTTTGTAGAAACGAAAAAAGAAGCAATACAAAGAATAGGCTCTGAGAGGCTCAAGTACCCACCCGTTAGCAAAGTTAATCCGGCGACATCTGATTCAGAGGCTGATAATTCTAATAAAAAATTTGCGAAAAAAGCCAATAAAATTATTTATTGCCCGACGTCATCTTCTTCAGACGTATCAAAAATGGTTCAAACGAAAATAGCAAAGTTGCACGATAAGCCAGCAGAGGCGCTAGCATTGTCGAGTAGCGATGAGAGCTCCGAGAATGAGGAATCTTCATCTAGAAGGCACACATATGATAACAATAGTCAGAGAAAGTCAGATAATCTTTCTAACAGTTCTAAAAAATGTGATCATCTTTTTGATTCAAACTTTGAAGAATCAAAACCAGACAGTGACTTGGAGGATGAGTTAAGGTCGCTGAGAAATCAATTAAGGAATAAAGACACAGTAATGGCTGAAAAAAATGCGATGATGGCAGAAAAAGATGTGATAATAGCGGAACTGAACAGAAGAAACTCGGGCCTTCAAGATAAATTACTGCAAAGACTAGATGATATGGACAGTAAGTGCTTCTACTTGCTTTTGGATGTACTTACAGTTTTTAACGTTCATTGAACGATGGAAAATATTTTTTTTGAAAATTGAATAATTAGTTCTTGCTTCTTTAAATTAAAAAGTAGCGTATATTTTATGACAGATTATATATTTTTAGGACCATAAATATAAACATAATCATTAATTTTGTTTTGAAAGAAAAAAAAATTGTCATCTTTCAATGAACGTTCAGAACTGTAAGTAAATTGCTTTTGGGGTACCCATTAAAATTTAATAATATTTAATATTTGAAATGTTACACCTCAAATTTATTTATTTTTGTGAAAAAATGATTTGCTACTTTTTATTTTATTTCTTAAACATTTATTAGGGTACAGGCAATTATTACACAATTTATAAAATTCATACTTGGTGATGGAAACAATAACTTGTAGGTAGTATATGGAAGTAATAAGTATGAAATTTGTTTTTGAGGATTAACCATGTTTATTGAAATTTCCGAACAAAATATTGATTTTTAAATATTACAACAAATTTTTGGAGTATAGATATATAGTTATATAGATTTTTCATATCGATGACTTTGAATCTTATAACTACTCATTTCATCATTTACAGAAAATATCGAAGATGTCGAAAAAGCGGAGGTAAATGCTCACGGAAAGGAGACTTTTCAAAAAGTTGGCGCTCTCAATGGAGACAGAGTGCATACGAATTACATACATAGAATTCATAAAAACAAAACGTTCTTTTTCGAAATAAATTGATAATGTCAATTTTTTAAAATTACAGATTCACATTGGAAGAAACGTATAGATCAAATGTGAATAATATGACTGCGTATTGATGATGGCCAAATCTCCGCAGACTTTTATCACTCACTTAGCTGAGGCCACTTTCGGCGTAAAAACTCTGCTAAAGAGCAGTGTAACGGGCAACTCGTCTAATAGGACGAAAAAACTGAATCTTTCAGCACGTCCTGGTCTCAATGCGAGAATAGTGTGTGCCATATAAGGTTCGTAAAGTCAAATTTTCTTTTAGTGTGTGTTAAATTTAAATATTATGTTGTATTAATTTTTTCAACTTTCATTCCTAGAGTGCCTGGTATTCTGGGCAACAAATTGCACACCGCCGTATGATTCCGCCAGAATTCAGTACTTCAAAAATGAAGTACCAACAATTTCAAGTAAATATATTACTAGACTTAGAGAAAAGCACTGTAATAAAGTTTCATGTATGTGCTATAACCTCTTTCTTTCGCTCTATTATTTTTGTTTTGTTAAAAACGTTATTTTTAATGAAGTCATTTCTTTTTATGCATTAGCTTCAATCATCCCAACAGCAGAGGAAAATGCCTTAAATCGAATTGATCTTGATATCGACGATAATGTGGAAAAAGATGAAGAAAATGAAGAGAATCCGGGCAAAACCAATACTGATAGTGGACAGAAGGACAATGTAGTTTCAATTTCCGAAGATAATAATAGTTCGAAGGTGGCAGAATCCATGGAGAAGCAGATGGTAAGATTTTTAAGATAAAACATCAAGTTGATTATGAATATAAATGAATATTCAGGGGAGACACTGAAATAAAAGTCACTAAAGTCACTTTTTTCCTCTTTCTTTGATTTTTTGAAAATTAATATTCAGACTATAATAAATGTTGGAAATGTATTATTATTCTTGAAAATTAATTAATTTTTACGAAAATTCTATAATTTTCTTGGAAATTAATGAATGTTTTGTGAAATTAAAAAATTTCGTGGGAATTTCATTAATTTTGTTAACAATTCATTAATATTGTTGAAAGTTCATTAATTATTTTGAAGTTTACATAATTTTGTTACGAATTTATTTATTTCGATAAAAATTCTATAATATAATTGAAAATTCGTTATTCATGTTGAAATTTTTAATAATATTTCAATCAATAATTGGTTTCTTTTCATAGGTCGACGATAAAGATAAGGTTTCCGTGGCAGAAGAAGATCAAATATTGACAGAAAATCTCGTTCTTTCGAGAGACGAAGAAGAAGAACGAGACAAAATTGAAATTTCAAGTGAAGAAGAAGAGGCAGAAATCGAACTTTAAACCTAAGTTGAGTTAAATTCGCTATACATTTTTTACTATATTATAGTGTTTCTTGTGGATTGAGGATTAAAAAACAAGTCAAAAAGTCTTCTTTATGAATTTGATCAGACTTACAGTTTTTTAGTTAGAGAGATATTTGAATGTAAGTGGGAAGTCGTGTTGTGAGAGAAAGGTGAGGCCTACCTTCTTTGTTCTATATAAAGACTATCCCACTTAACTTCAAATCTCTCTAACTTAAAAACTGTAAGTCTGATCAAATTTTGCGAAAAGACTTTTCGACTTGTTTTTTAGTCCTGTATCTACTTGTATAAGAAACACTATAAAGGTGGTTGGTTCCATTAAAGTCGCGTACGACTCTTCCGTCATCTGTTCGCTCGGAACCTACATCCGCGGCCATACGCCCACTAGCCAAACCGACTAGCCGCGCCACTCAGGGGAGAAAACATATAGATTCCACCCCCGAACGACGCGGACAGCCAAGTTTACCCGAGACGCAGGACCGCGGGTGCAGGCCCTGATGCGATTTCTACTGGCCCTCCCCGTTGTTTCGCTCTCGACGCCCATCAAGTTCTCTCGTCTTCATCAAAAGTGTGACGAATGACTCGATGAGCGTCCAGAACCGTTCAGACTGGAGCATGAGAGGGACCATCGTGTCAGGAGTAAGTTCGGAACCCACCGCCTGACCGAGGACCTCCCTAGCCACACCTTATTTTGCGCAGACGAAGGGTGCGTGCTCTGCGTTATCCACCGGGAAATCGCAGTAGCAACACGTCTCCTCGTCTCTCTTCTTAAAGCACCTCAGGTACGCATTAAAACAGCCATGGCCCGAGAGCGCTTGCGCCAAGTAAAAGCCGACTTCTCCGTGCTTTCTGTTCAGCCAGGTGGCGTGCTCCGGGATCAGGCGGTAGGTCCATCTCCCTGTCTGCTCACCATGCCATCTCATCTGCCATTTCTCGACGAGTCTGCGCCTTCCATCCTTACGGATGGCCTCCTTCGCGCGAGCTATTTCCTGCAGGTCGGCGCAGGTAAGCTCCTTGCGAAGCTAAAAGGTTTCCTGTCTTTCCTCCGCCAATAAATCTATTGGTGGGACGCTCGCCAGGACCAGCGCAGCGCTCGTCGAGATAGTTCTGTATGCCGAAACTATTCTCAGCGCGACAAGTCTCTGCGCCGAGAACAGCTTCTTCGGGATAGCATGGTTTTGCAAGGCATTGGCCCAGACCGGAGCTGCATAAAGCAGCTTCGAATGGACCACGCTCGCCACCAAAATAAAATTTGCAATTGATAATGTATTAGCGATTACATCAACATTGGATAAATAAGATTTTTTTTATTGAGAGCAGGCATTATTTTTAACGCTATTATACTTTTTTTAATTAAAAATATTATTCTATAAAGAATTAATAACATTATGAAAGAGTTCGTTACTTGATTATGATATGTCCTTAACTAACCTAGTAAACTAGTTTATGATTTGTGGACCCAAAGGTATGGAAATGATAGATAGGCGTTATTAATGAATAACAACAGTCTTCATTCCCATGAATTACAATGGTAGAGAGCTATTCATATGACTTAGAGTTTTGTTTCGACCGTTGGTGGCGCACTAGTTGGAGTGACGTCACAAAGTGTCCACAGTCTGTGGTTTACAAGAGTAATATTGTCGCCGCTAAGCTAAATATATTTCAGTCTTTCCTGACAAAGCGTAGATGGTACTAAAGTCGCGGCAAAATATATAGACAACTCAGTCTCTCTAGACTGCTTACAATGCCTTATCGTTGGCTTAACCCTATAATACTCAAAGTAGCGCTTCGAATAGTATTTATCAAGAATGCGTAGATGGCGCTACGGTCCCGATAAAATAAATATAGAACTTAGTCTATCTTGACTGCTTATGACGCTCCGTTGCGTATAATACTCAAAGTAGTGTTTTGAATCAGCATCTACAAGTAATGTATAGATGGCGTCACCGTCGCGACAAAATAATTAAAAATAACACTCCGTCAGTTTCGATGATTCGCGATGCTTGATTGCTATTACTACTCCTGCAATGCTTAACGTATATTTCTAGTAGATATTCTTTACTATCACGTAGATGGCGCTGATGTCGCGGTAACGTAGGTAAATTACACAGCTAATTCTGACAATTCGCGATACCTGTCGCTAATACTATTTTTACAACGATTGGAGCAATCCAAGAAATATCAATATACCCTCATAGATGGCGTTCCGATCGCGATGAAAGTGAACTGAGGTAGGGATGACTCTACTCACTGGAGCCTGTGGCAGCGTACCCAGTTCTAAATCTCTCTTCTCTGGAGCCTGATCAGCCCCCTGCATCTTAGCCAGAATGCACGTAATCCGCGAAACGAAAATGTCACAAGAATTGACCGTGGCCGCTAGGGGCGCTGATTGTTCATGAGGCCTGAATTCATTTTAATGCATGGGAAAAATGCATAAAAATTAAATTTTTGGGGATAAAAACTACTTGATCATATTTTTTTTTACAACACATTAAATTAGAAAGTTTTAAATATTATTTAAAGCAATTTTTACTGATATAAAGGGTAATATGCTTAAAATTTGGGCGAAAATTGTCTTTGTAATTCTGTCTGGAAATTGAAATCAAAGTTCTGTTATCTTCGTTTTAACATTAATATTTACATTGTGATTATTAAATAAAAATACAATATTTATTTATATTATCAATATTACTGATATTATATCATGTCTTACATATTATAATAGAAAAATTTGCTATTGAAATTCCATCAAATTGAAGTACAATACGGGTATTAATTATATCATCTTGATTTTGTTAGAAAAATTAGATTTTATTATAGGACATTTTGTATTTTATATTTTAAAACTTCTCAGTAATTGAAAAAATTACATTTTTATGAACAAAACTTTCACATAAGGAATGAACGTACATTTGAAAAAGTAACAAATATAAAGAATTTATAAAATTCCTTTATAAGTATTTGAAAACAGTAAGAACAAAGATGTTTGTAATAAATAATAATCAACATAATATACTATATTTCATAATAATATAATGGATATTTAGATCTCATATGCACATAATTTATTATGTGTATTTTATCTATAATTAGGGATGGGCGATCTCGATTCGATTCTACGGAGATCGATCTTTTTTACTCGATTAATCGGTTGGATTGATATTTTTTTTCGATCTTTACGAACGATTCTCCTTTCTTTTTTTCCTGTTTCCTATTTCTATGAACTGTTCCTATGAGCTGTTTTTTAGTTTAAAAGTGAGATCAAGGGGTCGACCACGAGAATATCCTTAATGTGATAAACAAAGTATATTAATATTATAAACTTTATAATAATAGTTCATATTTATGCCAGAAATTTTATCATAAATAATACTTTAAGTGATATGCAAAGTTCAAAGTATATTAATATTATAAACTTTATAGTAATACTTCATATTTATGTTAGAAACTTTATCACTAATAATACGCATTGCTTTAGAAATTGTGCAATTTAAAAAAATAAAAAACGTTCCTGATTCGCAAATATAGTGTGTTTTTTAAGCCTAATTTCCTTTTTTATTGATATAAACACTTTTTAATTCTGATAATTTAAATTCACAAAATATGCAAGTAACAATTATATCTCCAATTGTTATGAAACATTTCAAAAAAGGGTATTTTACAGAAATTTATCATTTTCAGAAAAAGGTATCGATTTTTGAAGATCGATTCAAAAGTCGATCTTTTTAACCGATTAATTGATAAAATTGAATCAATAATTTCAGAATCGATTTCTTTTTTTATTCAAAGCGTTTTAAATTTGGTATAGATTAAATTTTAATAAGTTAAAGGCGCTCATGATAAATAAACCACAAAACAATGCACTTTTCAGAGCATTACGTGTAGCCTGTTTTGCCACCTGCAGCAACAAATTTCCGCTTTTTCACATAAATTTTTATATCACCGACTGTTAAAACCATTCCAATTTACCTAAAAAGCACACAAAAGCACTGCAGACACCAATTTTTCACAAAAAAACGTTAAATTTCAATGTTCTATAATGCTAATCTGTTTAAGGTCGGCCTCATGAACAGCCAGCGCCACGGTGGCCAACGGTCAACATCTGTGACATTTTCAACTCCAGAGATTCCGGGGGCTGAGCCTGATGCAGCGTACCCAGAGGGAGAGATTTCGAGAAAACGCACACTAGAGCCTGTGGCAGCGTACCTAGTGGCGGAAAAAAGAACCCTCTCTAGAGCCTGGGGCAGCGTACCCAGAGAGAATTTTTTAACTTAGAGGAATTTATCTGGAGCCTGGAGCAGCGTACCCAGATTAAATTAAGCTCAAAAAAATTAATGAGTGATTTGGAGCCTGGGGCAGCGTACCCAAATCAACTCGCAAACATATTTACCAATCCCACCGTCTCTTTTCGTTGACCCTTGGAGTTCTATCGGAAGACTTCTTACTTAGGGTTTTGAAACTCATCTAGGAGTGCCCAGTGTGCTCAGACTGCAAACCGGGGTACCTACATACAAGATTGCACGCCGTGTCCGTGTGAAGCGAGTAGGCAGAGACGAAGGGGCGCGCTGCTTTTGTTTCTTCCTCGTCGTTCTTGCGTGCGAGAACGGCACTTCCAACTTCTCCTTATTCTCCTCGGTTCCTCCTTGCAATGCTATTTTTAGATTTCATGCTATCTGTTAGAGAGTCGAAATTGAGAATTGTATTTTTCTCGACTCCGTGCAAAAGGAGCGGGAAGCAGACGACAATTTCGAATTTACGAAATATGTAGTTATAGAATTAATACTTCTTTTTTCAATATTTTTGAGAAAATCTGCTTGATTTGAACATCTGAAATCTCCTACAAAATTGTATAAGGATTTTATAACACTTGAAAAATAAAAAATTTAATACCAATCAATATTTACAATTTTAACCAATATAAAAATTGAATAGAATTTTAGGTTTTCAAATTAAATCTTAAATCATGAATTTCGGATTTCCATTCATCTTACCCGTACATTTAAAAAAATTTTAATCAGAGAATTATTTTCTATTAAAAAGAATGTCTTAATAGCAAATTTAAATTTCTATTCAAGCTTAAAATTGGTATACTCAATTTCAGGTTAGAAATATTTTCATCTTACATTTTTTTAACAAAAAATGAAATACTCTACGTAAAGGAAAAAATTTCTAATAGAAGTACATAAATTATATTTTTATATTTTAAACTCAAAATGTATGCTTAGGCTAAAAAAATTAAGATTAAAATAATTTTACTGTAGAATTGAATATATCGATTTTGAACTTGAATAGAAATTTAAATTTTCTATTAAGACATTCTTTTTAATAGAAAATAATTCACTGATTAAATTTTTTTAATGAATGAATAGAAATCCGAAATTCATGATTTAAGATTTAATTTGAAAACCTAAAATTCTAGTCAATTTTTATATTGGTTAAAATTGTAAATATTGATTGGTATTAAATTTTTTATTTTTCAAGCGTTATAAAATCCTTATACAATTTTGTAGGAGATTTCAGATGTTCAAAGCAAGCAGATTTTTTTTAAAATATTGAAGCAGAGAATTTTTTCATATAAAGTAATTGTCTTAAAACGTAAAGAACTTTTAAATTAATATATTGACGTGAAATTTTAAACATTTTTTGACTTTTTATTTTACTAGTTAATTATATTTCAAGTTTTTAAATCTCCTATATAGTTTTACAAGATCTTCCAACAATTTAATTCAGGCAAGTATTTTTCAAGTACAAAATCGATACATTCAATTCTATAGTAAAATTATTTTTATCTTAATTTTTTTTTAGCCTAAGCATACATTTTGAGTTTAAAATATGAAAATATAATTTATGTACTTCTATTAGAAATTTTTTCCTTTACGTAGAGTATTTCATTTTTTGTTAAAAAAATGTAAGATGAAAATATTTCTAACCTAAAGTTGAGTATATCAATTTTAAGCTTGAATAGAAATTTAAATTTGCTATTAAGACATTCTTTTTAATAGAAAACAATTCTCTGATTAAATTTTTTTTAAATGTACGGGTAAGATGAATGGAAATCCGAAATTCATGATTTAAGATTTAATTTGAAAACCTAAAATTCTATTCAGTTTCTATATTGGTTAAAATTGTAAATATTGATTGGTATTAAATTTTTTATTTTTCAAGTGTTAAAATCCTTATACAATTTTGTAGGAGATTTCAGATGTTCAAATCAAGCAGATTTTCTCAAAAATATTGGAAAAAGAAGTATTAATTCTATAACTACATATTTCGTAAATTCGAAATTGTCGTCTGCTTCCCGCTCCTTTTGCACGGAGTCGAGAAAAATACAATTCTCAATTTCGACTCTCTAACAGATAGCATGAAATCTAAAAATAGCATTGCAAGGAGGAACCGAGGAGAATAAGGAGAAGTTGGAGGTGCCGTTCTCGCACGCAAGAACGACGAGGAAGAAACAAAAGCAGCGCGCCCCGTCGTCTCTCCCTACTCGCTTCACACGGACACGGCGTGCAATCTTGCATGCAGGTACCCCGGTTTGCAATCTGCGCACACTGCAGGCACGACACCTACTAGACGGCATAGCAGATACGCTGAGGCAGCGGTTCGGATTGGTAGAGATAGAAATTTGACTTTATTGAAAAATGGATAGACAAGGATAGAATTAAAAATCCTAAGGATAGGTTAGAATAAGAAAGAGGTGATTGAAAGAGATAGATAACATATTTGATTGACAAAGAGATAAAAAAAGATAGAGTTGGTCTGATGAGGGATACAATGAGATTAAAAATTCGGGATTGGGAGAGATAGAAATTTGACTTTATTGAAAAAGGGATAGACAAAGATAGAATTAAAAATTCAAAGGATAGGTTGGGATAAGGAAGGGGTGATTGAAAGAGATAGATAACATATTTGATTGACAAAGAGATAAAAAAAGATAGAGTTGGTCTGATGAGGGATACAATGAGATTAAAAATTCGGGATTGGGAGAGATAGAAATTTGACTTTATTGAAAAAGGGATAGACAAAGATAGAATTAAAAATCCAAAGGATAGGTTGGGATAAGGAAGAGGTGATTGAAAGAGATAGATTACATATTTGATTGACAAAGAGATAAAAAAAGATAGAGTTGGTCTGATGAGGGATACAATGAGATTAAAAATTCGGGATTGGGAGAGATAGAAATTTGACTTTATTGAAAAAGGGATAGAAAAAGATAGAGTTGGAAATTCAAAGGATAGGTTGGGATAAGGAAGAGGTGATTGAAAGAGATAGATTTCATATTTGATTGACAAAGAGATAAAAAAAGATAGAGTTGGTCTGATGAGGGATACAATAAGATTAAAAACGCGGGATTGGGAGAGATAGACATTTTATTTTATTGAAAAAGGGATAGACAAAGATAGAATTAAAAATCCAAAGGATAGGTTGGGATAAGGAAGAGGTGATTGAAAGAGATAGATTACATATTTGATTGACAAAGAGATAAAAAAGGATAAAGATGAATTGACAGGAGATAAAAGTAGATACATAATAATTTGAAAGAGATAGGATGGAATAAACTAGAGATTGAAAGAGATACTATTACATAGGTGTTTAATAGAAAGAGATACAAGTGGATAGACGTGTGATAGATTGAGATAAGTTTATCTTTTTTTCCTCTATCTCAGAGATATAAAATGATTCAAAGTGATAGGATTTCTATCTGTTTACTTCCAGCAGGGCACTTCAAGTTGTATGTCCGTGGTAAAAATTGTTCTCAGCTCCAGAGAAGAGAAGTTCAAGTCAGCAGCTTCTCAACCCCCGCTCCGTTGCTGTGATTTCATCTCAAGCGATTAGAAAAACGCCTCACATTTCACATCATCCAATTATCGCGTTACAATTTCTTACATATTCACACATCAAGCAGCCACGCAAGCCAATCATACTCGAATTCGATCCCACCTATTCTGCCCTTTGATGCACACCGTGCATATCATATCGGGATCAATGGTTCTTTTTGATCACGACCGATGTTCCAAGAAAAGTAATTAACTCTCACCCTAGTTTTTAAACCAAGTCACATTTATCCTATCGCTTCGAATCTTATCTACATTTTTCGAGCACCTCCATTAGTTCAGTTTCCTATTCTAGTGACACCGATAAAAATAAAATTTGCCATAAATTATAATTAATATTTACATTCATACTAAATCTACGACTCTTTATATCTGACTTACTCTCTTTATCTAACCTAAATTATAAACAAAAGTTATCAATCTATCGTACATAAGATCCTCATTCTAACGTGCACTTGTGAGGTTCTCTGAAGCCCCGACTCACGGCACAAACTCCAAAAGATAAAAATATTTACTAAATATTTCACGCAAGGAATTTATCCTTTGCTACGCAATATTTTCGAAGCTGTAAATTTATGAATATAAGTTCCCTTTCGAGTGCAACTAAAACGTAGTTAAAACGATAATGCATTCCGATTAACATCCACATTTCCTTAATAACCATTTATATAAAATTTTACTTCATTTCATGATTATTAATTTTTATTTTGTTAATGGAATTAAAATTTAGTGCGCAAAGTTTGTCTTGTTACGAGCCACGATAATCCGTATTCCGCGGCGAAGGTGATTGGTTGGTTCTTTCTCGGTGTAAATCCTTGAAAGGAACCGGGAAAGTTTGAATCCGGAAATTTAATGAAAATAACTTTAGATAGAATAAAATGTTTTGTAATTTATTGAACTTAATAGAAGTTAAGTCTGGGTTGACACAAAATAAAACCAATCGCGTCGAGAATTATCTCAGGTTACAAAAATATAAAGTTCCACGAGTTCAACGAGGGAACCCTATAGTCGCTCGTTACACCTCCACCCTTATAAAAAAATTTTTCGTCAGAAAATATCTTGTCATATTCCTATTTATCTACATTTGTGATTTTTGAGAAACTTTATATAAGGAAAGAATATCGTAATTTAAAATTCACGCCCATAGTTCGATACGTTCGATATAATTCGAGAGGCAACGACTTCGATTGAGCAGACGTTGTCACCGCACCACGTGATAAGCCTGCATGGTTGCATGTGACAGGTGTAAACATTTCAGTTGCTGATGAACAAAAGGTGGCAGAATTTGACGTTTGAGAACAGAAGAAAAGGTCTCGTCCATGTGAATTTGTGAATTTATTCCGTCTGATTGTGATTAATGGTACTAGGATGAAAAAGGATGCAGTAATCGATGGTAAGTCTAACCTACAATATTTGTTTTATCTTATTTTGTTTATTTTGATATTTATAGTAAGATCATGTTTTGAGCGAGGCCTAGTCGCTCGACTCTCACTCCCCTCTTATTTAGAAATTTGAACTGAGTATAACTAGGAAATAAAAATAAATGAATAGATACATATATGTTCCAAAGTAACTAAATATTTGTCTTTTTTTTATATTTATGAGGTAATTTTCTATCCCATTCCTAGGTAATTTTACTTTTTAGGTTTAAGTTGAATGCAGTTCTGGATAATTTGTGATTGAAAGCCTTTATTGTGAATCGGGAAAAATTTTAAGTGTTTGTGGTTGCAGGCGGTTCATCTGCACGATTCTGGTTGTTTGTTATTCTTATAAATCATCATATTCCTCTATTAATTCCTGCCCTGTTTCAGTAGTCAATCTACAATCAGCAGGAATGAATAATACGAGGTTGTTATCGCACATGGAAAGATTTTCTTTGGAAGGCTGAATACAAGAAAATTCGATGTTTGAGGGAATTGGGTCATCATGACTCAGGTCTTTGTCAGCAGAAGGTTCGTCTTCAGAAATAGGAAAGCATGGGTAAGTACTTTCTTTCGCAATTTGATTTTCTTTTAGGCTTAAAAGGTTTTTATTTTTTGGTTTAAAAATGAGTGTTTTTGTGATTCAAGTACAAAACTCGTTTGTAAAGGATCCTTATATTCAAAGCTATCTTGTGAGTTTTTGTTATCCGATTCGATTATATTAATAAATTTTTTTCCTGATTTCAGTGAGGAATCCATCACTCTCAAAACGGTCGTCGTCAGCAAAAGTGCAGGATGTGCAATCACGGCTAGTTAAACTAGGGATCGCCCCAGGACTTGTCGACTCAGACATAAAATCCATTAGAGCCTCACTCTCGGTGCGGGATGTGCAATCACGGCTAGCTAGACTAGGGATCGCCCCAGGACCGAGAGACATATTGGCATCAAAATAATCATTGCTTCCTGAGGGATAGCCCTCCTCGTGGCAAGCATCAATATAAGCTCATCTTGCTCATCGCCACTCTCCTCCGTGGCCGTCTCAAATTCTCCCTCACTGGAATCAGGTTCGTATATTTTCTTCCTAGTAAATTCACAACTAGAATCGTCCCTATAAAATGTTATGTGGTCCATTCTCAGAAATGCATTCTCAATACAGGCGTCGTAATTTGTGTCTTTGGTCAAGTGTTGTGAAGATTGAGTCACAGGTGTTTGATTGGAAAGAGGGATCGAGAGGATCAAGTTCTTCGTCTGATGTCATGTCGTCTTTGACGTCGCACAGAGTCTGCATTCCCTCATATGGATTCCGAGATAAGGCATATGCGTTTGAATGAATGATTCCCTTTTTATAAACAATAACATAATCATACTCGTTCAAACGCAGTCGCCATCGAATCAGCTTTGAGTTTGGATTCTTTACATTATGAAGCCAAACTAATGGCCTATGATCGGTTTCTAGAGTAAATTGTCTACCATATAAATAAGGTTGAAATGTTTCGACAGAAAATAAAATTGCGAGAAGTTCTTTTTCGATAGTTGAGTAATTGACTTCTGTATCTGACAGTGTTCTGAACGCGTAAACAATGGGGAGAACTTTACCATCGAGGTTTTGGCTCAGCACCCCCCCGAGACCATAGTTAGAAGCATCACTGGAAACGATGAAAGGTCGGCTGAAATCGGGATATTGTAGAAGAAGGTAAGTACACAGTGTGTCCTTTAATTTATTAAAAGCTTCCTGCTGGCATTCTGTCCATTTAAATAAAACATTCTTTTTCAGAAGGTAACTCAGCGGCTTTTAAATGGTTGATGATACACGGGCTTACTTTGTTACTCTGAGGGAGATTAAGTGTAATGTTTGTGTTACTAAATTTTAATGAGGCTAAATTCTCGCTTAAAAATTCCATTTGTAGATTTGCGCAGGTGGAAATAGGAAAATTATTTCGAACGACGTGAAATTTAACTACTTTCCCTCAAGATCCTAAAAATCGATTTAAATCTCTTTTGAGAGGGCTCTCCTATTGTAAAATTATTGAAATTTTGTTTAGATGTGGAAGGCAAAGGATTCTCGATTTCGCCGTATAATCTTTTTCGACTCGAGACCTCGCGCTCCGCTTCAATCGCAAGGTTGAAGGCCTCACGCAGGGTTGTTGGATTCTTCAGACGGACGCGAAATTCCAGCTCGTTTCGTAGACCTAAACAAAAACAGGAAGCCATTTCAGAATCGTAATCACGGATTTTGATGGCTGCTAAGGAAACAGGAGATTGTCGCTCTGTTATGTCGACCATTTTTGTAAAAAGGTCCAGAGCTCTCGTGGCATAGGAGGGTGTCGATTCCCCGGTATTTGGCTTCATGCAAGCAATTTCGGAGTGAATCTGGAAAGGAGTTTTTGATGCCATCAAGGCCGTTTGAAGAATATTCAGGAGTTCAAGAGTTTCTAATCGAAGATTTTTAATATATAATTCGGCTTCTCCTTGGATTTTTGTTCGTAATAATTTTACAGCAAAGTTCGGAGATGAGGAGCAACTCCTTCCTCTGCGAATTTACATTCACGGGAGAAGGCCTGTACCGAGATATTATTCCCGGGAAAGATGGGAATAAGGTCTACAATTACCTTAAGAGCAGTTGTATCACTGCCTTCAAGAACGATTGGTGAAGAACGTGAAGAACTGCTAGATTCTGCCAAATTATTTATTGAAGGGTTTGTGACTTCCTTCGATTTTTTTAATTCGTGCAATTCTATTCGGCGACGAATAATTTCATTCAGATCTCGCAAATTACCTGTATTTATTTTTAAAGATGTTTGGTTAAGACCTTGGGACCCTACATTATCTCTACTCGCAATTAACCTATCAAAATAATCGACATTCGATAGACCAGATTCGTTTATATCATTAGAGTCTTGAATCTCGTCAATAGTGCGCAGTGATTCAGCGTCATCGCCTAAGTGCTGGATTCGGATATTATATTCGCCAGTCCTCTTTGAATTTTCCATCTTATATTATATTTAATTTAATTAGAAAAAAAAGAAAATATACTAAGTTAATTTGTAAGGAATTTAAAATAATGAGATGTGCTGCAGAAATTTGTGTGAGTATAAAATTTAAATAAAAGGTTCCTTCCCAAAATGACTTGAAAATTATCGTGTCATTAGAAATTTACTTTATTTCGGTCCTCAAAAGAATTATATTAAATTATTAATTGCTGAAGAAAGCAACGTAATGTAACTTTCCACTTGAGAGATATAGAAAAATCAGTATCTGATAATAAGACTTGACTGGTTTGAAATTTAATAAGATAGAATACAGAAACAGTCTCCTAGTATATAAGAAGTGTGTGGAATTACCTTGATTCAAACTATTGCACGATTTACTATATGTAAGTAGCACTGAACATTAAATAATGCCAATATATATATTAATATAATTTCAATATGATTCGCGTAGCCAAAGGGAAAATTTCATACTTAAAAAAAAAGAAATTTTAAAACCTCAACTTGTTATAGATGGATATATATATATATAAATAGCTAGTTTGACCAATATGATTTGCTTAGTCAAAAGAAAAACTTCAATATTTTAAAAATAGGAATTTTTTAAAATTTCCAGCTTTCCCACACCAAGATCCCGGACGAGCCCCCATATATGTTACGAGCCACGATAATCCGTATTCCGCGGCGAATGCGATTGGTTGGTTCTTTCTCAGTGTAGGGGGGGAGCGGCGAAAAAAAGGATCTGAACCATTATTTTTTCAAATTATGAAAAATATTTAAGGTGTCAGAATCCAGAATTAATAATCAAAGGAATCGATTTAATTATTTTATATCGATATTTGATTTATTGGTGTTATGAAACATGATCCAAAAATATCAACTACATCAGAAGTAACCATTTCATCACAAATTTCACTTGGCAACAGGTAATGACAAGTAGGCTATCAAGTAATTAGGCAACAAGTAATAACAAGTAGGCCACCAAGTATTTAGGCAATCGGTAATTGCAAAATTACCGATCAGCATGAACTCCTTCCAAAAATCAGTCGTCGAATCTCAAAACGACGAGGAGTTATTTCCTTATAACCAGAAATAGGTTTATTGTGAGACAAGAGTGGCGAAGGACAGGCAATTTAAAAGTACTGCCTCCCTTCTAGTTCAAAACTATCCATTTCTTTCTCACCTTGAAGCTATAAGGTTGAAGCAAAGAAAAAGGGTGTGTAATCTATATTTGATATATTTATAATAAATTTATATTTAATTATAGTTAAGAAATAAATACATATGCCTTTTTAAATATATACAACATTATATACAATAATAATAAATATTACCGAGTTATATTTTAGTATAATTTAATAAATTTCATTTCATTAGTTTAATTATGTATACTATCAATACTAATACCGGTAAAAAAGCATGGATTTCATATTGTTTCTTTAATATTTAGACTTTTCCCTCTTTACTATATTTGAATTTACCGCAACATTCTTTGTAATCAATCTAAGTAAATATGGCGGCTCAGCCTTCAATTGGGCACACGCGGCACACGACACGACTTTGCGGATGGACCAATTATAGTTTGGTAGACTTAAATGCAGACGTCGCTTTCGGCGTGTTTTTACCGGTCCCCTCTTGCCTCTCACCACACGGTAGGTTCCTGTCAAATTAGTTCCTCGAAAGCATTATAGAGGCGCTAAATGTATCTCCCTCCAATCCCCTCCACCCGCTGAGATACCCAAAAACAGTAAGCGCACTTTAAAAATTTAAATTTAAATTATATATATTGAAGAAAATTAAAAATTGGTAAACAAAGCAAGGAAAAGCGACGTGTAAAGTGTTTCAATGTTACTTTATGTGTATTTTATTTTGCTTTATAGTATCATTTTGATATTGAAATAGGTTACAGTGAACGTGCATTGCTAAATCAACTTTCTGTCAGTGAAAGATAAGTACATGAATGAAAAACCAATATTTAATTATTATAATTTGAACATGTACGCAATAGAAAGAGAATTAGTTTCTTGTTTTTAAAAATTTTAATTTTTTATTTTCATATTTTCGTATTTTTAATTCTTTTTTTTACATTCTCATTATGGATGAGAAGGTATTGGTTTTATGTGAAAAATGACTTTCGAAATTTTCATCATATCTTTACGTTTTGAGACACCCTGAGTCAGAAAAAACGGTTTTTACGAAAGTGTCTGTCTGTCTGTAGTAGTAGTAGGTCGTATACTCGATAACTCTCGATAGTATTATCGGATTGAATTGAGCTTTGACATATATTATCAGAGCCGTAAAAGTTGGGACAAGTTCGTTAACCAGCCACAACCGACCGAAATTGTGAAAATTAAACTGAAATTAGAAATATTACTGTATGGCAAAACTTGAAAAAAATCAATATCTAAATTCCATTTTCCCGTTAACTTATACGAGATACGAAAAAAACGTTATAATACAATATTATTTACTACATAAAGACCTACAAATTTAAATTGTAACATTTTTCCATAAGATGCATATTTTTCTTTTTAATTTAAAAAAAAACTATTGAAAATCCAAAATTCAATTTTTTAACAATAATATGTGAAACACGAAAAAAACGTAGGAATACAAAATTGTTCGTTTCAAAAAGATCTACAAATTTTGTCTTATACAGTTTTTAATGAAACATATATTTTTCGTTTCAATTCCAAAAAATACGATTAAAATTCGAAAATTCCATTTATGAGACAAAATATGTGAGATACAAAAAAAACGTTTGGATGGAAAATTGTTTGCCTGAATGAAGTCTACAAATTCTCATTCAGACATTTCGGGACAGGATGCATATTTTATGTTTTGATTTTTAATATTAAAAAAATTCGATTTTTTTCTCCAAAATATGTGAGATACGAAATAAGCGTTGTTCTGCAAAATCGCTTCCTTAAATAAAGTCTACGATTGTTTTTTCTTTTTGAGATATTTGGAATAAAATAAATAAATTATTTTATACAACACAAGCATGTTTTTCTCGCTTTTTGACGCTTGTTTTGCGGGCATAAAGTTTGTCATTTAAGCCCTAGGGCGTAAATAGGGATGGAGTGCTCAAAAGTAGTCATTTAAGCACCCCCCACTCCCTATTTATGCCCGCAAGACTTAAATAACAAACTTTACGTCCGTAAAACACTCGTCAAAAAGCGAGAAAAACATGCTTTTGTTGCATAAAGTACCGTGTTAAATGCACTCGCCTTAAATGATCAACTTTACCCCCTTGTTGTACAATGTACTATTAATCATGTAATTTATTAAAAAGTTATTGAAATGTATACAGAAAATCGAGCGCGAAGCATGAGTGTCATGATGAGAATGTGTTCCTTAAGGCCGATAGAGTCTTAAGTAAGTTGAATTTCCTGTTTCACTTTAATTCAAAAAGAAATTGAGTGACTTTGAGAAAATGTGTAATTCACATCATCTGTAATATTAATATAAAATTGGTTTGAGCTTCAGTATCAAATTATAAGAAATAAATTTAAATGTATGCGAAGAGCACAAGACCGAGCGCGAAGCGCGAAGCACGACGATCAAATCGCGCGCCCTAGGCGCGGTCAAACTTGCGCGCGAAGCGCGCGATGAGAATATGCCCGCGAAGCGGGCAGATTTTTCTCATTATGAACAACTTCTAGTTTCCAGGATTTTTATTCTTTTCAAATATTATTCAAATTAATAATTACAATTATAAAAATAAAATTTTAAATTAATTAGTTAATTGAAAATTTAGACTTAAGAGCATGTGATACTTGGCCATAAGAGCAATTTAGTTTACACAATCTTTCTTCCACAATTTTTAATTTTTCAAAAAAATAATAGTGCTGAGACGTAAAGAAAATTAACACTGACGTCTGTGCACTATTATTTTTTTGAAAAATTAAAAATTGTGGAAGAAAGATTGTGTAAACTAAATTGCTCTTATGGCCAAGTATCACATGCTCTTAAGTCTAAATTTTCAATTAACTAATTAATTTAAAATTTTATTTTTATAATTGTAATTATTAATTTGAATAATATTTGAAAAGAATAAAAATCCTGGAAACTAGAAGTTGTTCATAATGAGAAAAATCTGCCGCTTCGCGGGCATGTCTCATCGCGCTTCGCGCGCAAGTTTGACCGCGCCTAGGGCGCGCGATTTGATCGTCGTGCTTCGCGCTTCGCGCTCGGTCTTGTGCTCTTCGCATACATTTAAATTTATTTCTTATAATTTGATACTGAAGCTCAAACCAATTTTATATTAATATTACAGATGATGTGAATTACACATTTTCTCAAAGTCACTCAATTTCTTTTTGAATTAAAGTGAAACAGGAAATTCAATTTACTTAAGACTCTATCGGCCTTAAGGAACACATTCTCATCATGACACTCATGCTTCGCGCTCGATTTTCTGTATACATTTCAATAACTTTTTAATAAATTACATGATTAATAGTACATTGTACAACAAGGGGGTAAAGTTGATCATTTAAGGCGAGTGCATTTAACACGTCTCAGCACTATTATTTTTTTGAAAAATTCAAAATTGTGGAAAAACAACTGTGTAAACTAAATTGCGTTCAAGTTAAAGTATCACATACCCTTAAATCAATATCTTACCAGTTCAAATGTTAAAGTCTTCTCCTTTTTTTAAGCTCAATGTTTACAGAAATTTTTTTTGAATATTTAAAGAAGAAAGTTGTCCGAAGCTCAATAATTTGTAATTTATGAAATATTTGTTTGACTCACACTAGTCAGAATGTTTTAAGAATCTCATTGTAATTTATGGCTAGTTCTTGTATTTTCTTATTAAAAAAGTGATAATTCCACACTTTTCTGAAAAAAAAATAGATCAATGTTTTTCAAAAAAACTCAAATGAATTGATTTCTAACGGAGTGGGTCTTCTCCTCTGGTTGGGCTGGTCGTCCTCCGCCGGATGCTGCAGTCTGCCAGGGTCGAACGTGAGGACAGGAGAAGTCATAATAATAAGGCGGTCATTTTATTAACTAAAACAATAGAATGATTTATTGCCCTACTCAATACATATCTAGGGTACGACTACCCTTGCCGGTGGTACCGATGTCGTAGTCGTCGGTCGTCGGCTCTTATACATGATGGCGGTCTGATAATCGCGGCGCGTCATAAATTGGCAGCGTGGCCCCGGAGCGAGTTGGGCCGGCGGCACTGCACCTCGGCTATCGCCGAGTCCCGGAAACCTTCCCTTTCCCACGGTCGGTCAGGTTGGTACGGTGAGGGGGAGGGGGGTCGGTTTAGTCGGGTCGGCTGGCCGGGTGAGCGCACTGCCGGAGGTGAGGTGGTCAGGAACGCCTGAAGCCACAGCACCCGAAGCCCGTGGGCCGATCATGGGAACGCCCATCCATCGGCACACAGGTCGGCCTGTGTTCTCCCCGGGACGTTGCGTCATCGTGTTATCCACGGTCGAAGGTGGGGTGATCTGGAACGCCAGAAGTCACCGCACCCGAAGCCCGTGGGCCGATCATGGAAACGCCCATCCATCGGCACACAGGTCGGCTCGGGTCTCTCGTAGTTGACGCGTCGCCGAAGGTGGGGTGATCTGGAACGCCAGAAGTCACCGCACCCGAAGCCCGTGGGCCGATCATGGAAACGCCCATCCATCGGCACACAGGTCGGTTAGCGTCGTTTGGTCCTCTAGGAGTCGATACGTAGCCGAGGGTAGGGTGATCAGGAACGCCTGAAGTCACCATACCCGAAACCCGCGGGCCAATCATGGAAACACCCATCCATCGGCACGCAGGTCGGCTGGCGTCCCCTCGTAGAGGATGGTACGTCGGGTAGGTCGTCTACAGGTAAGTACGTCGTCCAGGTAAGTAGGTTGTCCGGGTAAGTAAGTCGTCCAGGTAAGTACGTCATCGTCAGGTAGGTATGTCGTCGTCGGTATGTACGTCTTGGTCCAGGTAACACTGCCACGGGAACGCCCGTCCGCAGAGTAACCTGCTGAGTCTAGGTCCAGTGAGAGCTCCTCGATGTTACTCGAGTCGAACGCACCGGACCGACTGTCAGTGACTCCAGAACGTGGGATTTCTCGGTCCTCACCACGCTCCCATCTGGGAGAAACACATGCAAACGTGGCGTGTCGGTGTGTCGGCTGTGCTACACGCTGCTTCTACCAGCTTCGTGTGAAGCCGAAAATGCACGAAGACGAACTTCGTTCCCATGCTTGGGTTTACAAGTTATTTTTAGATTGCGCTATATATATGTAATAGATTTCACGCTCTCGGCTTCATCCAGTCGAAATGGATTTTCAAATTTACGAAATATCTAGTTGAAGAAATAACATTTTTTTGAAGAAAGTCTGCATGAAATAAACATCAACAGGATCTCAAAAAATTTTATGATGGATTTTAAGGTAGTTGTTGCGCCAAAAATCAGTCTCTGGAAGAAGAATTTTTTCTATGATTTCAAGACAGGTAATTATATCATCAGCCGTATCATATGTAAGGAAAGACACTCTTTTTAATAACAAAAATTTAAAAATTATGAAAAATAATATTTTAATAATGTTTTTTGTAATGGGATATTTCCTTATAATCGCTCCATACCAAATTTTCAAAAATGGTGCGATTCTGATAAATCATGATCCATTTTTTTAGGAAAAGGATTCTCTACAACTTTACCGTTTCCGATTTTTGAAAATAAATTCTTTAATAGTTGAAATCATTAAAAAACAATTTTCCAAAACGAAATTTTTATAAACAAATTGCTGAATTTGATAATAATTGATTCATTTACAAAAATCGGAAACGGTAAAGTTGTAGAGAATCCTTTTCCTAAAAAAATGATTCATAATTTATCAGAATCGCACCATTTTTGAAAATTTGGTATGGAGCGATAATAAGGAAATATCCTATTACAAAAAACATTATTAAAATATCACATTTCGTAATTTTTAAATTTTTTTATTAAAAAGAGTGTCTTTCCTTACATATGACACGGCTGATGATATAATTACCAGTCTTGAAATCATAGAAAAACTTCTTTTTCCAGAGACTGATTTTTGGCGCAACAACTACCTTATCACTTTAAAATAAAAATTTTAGTAATATTTAATGCTAGTAATATTTAGTAATATTTAATAATTGTAAACGTTTAAAGTTTGAATCACTATATAATTTCCCATCCAAATTTCTATACTTCTTACCAGTTTTGTACATTTAAAAAATTTTCAGTTAAAACAATATTTTTGTTATTTAAAATTCAAGACCAAAATTTATATTTACAATCCTACGTTAGATATATTTTCATCTAACATTCTTGTAGCCTAAGCACAAATTTTTTTTCAAAAAATTAAAATCTCTACGAAAATAAAATTGTCTAATAGAACTAGATAAATTAAAAAGAAAAATATAAAAATAAATATCAATCAACTTCAAATTTTACATAAAAATGTACGTTCGAAGTGTTCAAATCTTGTTACAATTTGTCAAGTTTTTATGGAGGAGTGCAATCTTTTGGATGAAATATTTTGTAGTTCTTAATTTGTCTGTCCGTCTGAAATCGTAGTAGATTTGAACAGTAAACAACACATTTTCCAATAGAACTCAGGATCAATAATAATTGATTTAGGAAATGCTTCAACTCTGTAGATCATTTTTGTATTTCGAATTCAAAATGTGTGCTTAAGCCACAAAAAAGTAAGCTGAAAATGTAAATATAAAACTAATTATGTCATGTTCATGTCTTCTTCATGAAAAATACTTTGCATATAATTCTCTAATTCGATATTTTTTTAATGTATGAATATTCAAGAAATTGATAAATATTCCATCTTTTTATAGGAACTAAAAATTTCCGGATAACGCTTTAATTGAGAACGCTAAAAATTTGTCAAATACTGATATAAATTGCAATTTTACAATTGCATTATTTTTCAAATACTTAAACATCTCTTCAATCTTGATAATTCTTACAGAAGTTTATTTCAGGTGAGTGACTTTTTCTTTTTCTAATGAAAGATTTCGTAATTCTAAATTCGGCCCAATTCGTAACATTATAAAAGGATTTTAAAACTTCATAAAGAAATGTTTCTGTTTTATTCGAATTCAATAAATATACAATGTTTGGAATCGAAATATTAGGTAAATGATTTTTAATTTCTGGGAATAAACTGCTTTAATAAGACAATCTTTTTTCTTTGTGAGAAATCTCAATTTTAAAACTAAAATTCTACGCATAGGATGCAAAAACATAATATGAAAATACTTTTATTATAGAATTTTGAAATATACAAGTTGCCAATTTTCAATCGACTAAATCGGCTATTTTAAGCAAAAAATTATGTGAAAAATATTTTATCAAAAAAAATAAGACACATTAAATTACGGTTTACAATCCACATTCATAGATTGATGGTAAAAGTAGTTTAAAGTTTTTTAATCTTGCGTTTTAGTGACGTATGCACAGACTTTTAATCAGAAAAATGAAATGCTTTATAGAAAGTCAAAATTTTCTTATTACTGCAATTAATCATATTTATGAAGTAAAAACATTTTTTAATTGATGCTTTCACTCAATTCTTTAAACATTCATTAATTGAAAATTTTACTCAAAATTTAATCTTTCAGCGTTTCAATATTCCCACAATTTTACGAAATCTTATTAATCATTATTTTAGTTGAATTCTTATCAAAATATTAAAAAAATAAGTGTAAATATTTTGATTAAATACTCTGTCAAATTTTGCATTTGGCTGATCTTGTAAAATTGTTGAAAGTTTTGAATACCGATAGAAGAAACTTGAAATGAAATTCTATGTCCATAAATGCTTAAAGTTTTATATAGAAATATCAACTACAACATTCCCAAATTTTATAAATCAACTACTAAATTCAGAAAGTTTTGGATTTTTTTAAAAACTGTACAAATTTCAAATATAAAGTGTACTCTGTACATTAATCAAACAAATTTATAAGATGAATATTTTAATAAATATTCCTAAATATTATTCGAATATGATACATATCGATTTAGAAAAACTTTTTCAATGTACGTAGACATTTTTCTTATTCGTCGGCAATTTCAGCAAAATATGCTTGTGACACAATCCCAGATGTAGAGGATTTAATTAAAGATTTGCCAGCTTTTCTTAATGCTAACTCCAAGCGAACGGCTATTTTTCGATCGATTGTTTTAAAATTAGGAAATGACTAGGGTAAGTGTGCCAATTACTGCGGATCGAAAATCAAGACGGCTTTTAAAGTTAAAAAAAAGGTTTTGAGATAAAAAAGTTGTCACGAATTAATTTTTAAAGCAGTATTTGGTATTTAGTAAGTAGCATGCAGTCCTTAAACCCTGAAAAGAAACCAGATTTACTTAGAAAATGCGAATCTAAAAAAAATGTTCCATGTAGGTATTACTGCAGGTTTGCATGAATTATTGCGCACCAATTACTGCGGAAACCCCAATTTCTGCGCGCATAATACTGCGATATTATTTTGAGTGAACTTACAATTAATTTAGGAGTGTTGAAAATTTTATTTATGTGTCTCAGCCGCGGAAACTCGTCTTTCCGTTACAGCTGACAGTAAAGCAATGTTGTATATTCCGTTACAGAGGAATACAATGTAGAAATTGAACTGCGCATGTGCATTATAGTCTTACAGCGGAACGCAATCTATTTCTTATTCTTCTTCTTCTCACTTCTTCTTCGTACAGCGTTAGCACTGACTACTACACAAGACCGATAAAATCAAAATGGCCGGGACTAGTCGCCAAATTGCGCCCGCTTCGCACAACTAGCGCAGCAAACAACTACAATTAGTACTAGATTAGATTCCAATGTACGCATAAAAACTCGTATCCGCACCACAGTCACATAAAATAGAATATGTGCCAATGCACACAATTCGGGACATTGCGAGACTCGCGACAATGCTCGCAGGACTGATCGCGCCTCGGATTCATCTCGGCTTTGTCTCGGCTTTGACTCACCTACACCTCACCTACGCCTCGACTACGCCTTGGCTTCGATCTCCTGCGAGCATTGTTGCTCGTCACGCAATCACCCTCATTGCCTGCCTAGGCACATAATATACTATTAATCTCAATTATAAAAAGTAATCATGACGAAGCATTCGTAACAAATTAAGATTAATAATATTATTCATTTTATTTAATTTAACTTAAAATTATATCACTTGAGTTCCTCTTTCATCTTTAGCAACGATTAAGGAGTGTTGAACATTTTATTTAAACTAAATTATAAAAAGTGAACATGAAGCATTTTTAACAAATTAAGATTAAATAATATTATAACTCTTATTTAATTTACCTTAAAATTATATTACTTGACTTCCTCTTGCCTCATTAGCAACGATTTTGGAATTTTCAACATTTTGTTTAATCTCAATTATAAAAATCTGCCCGCTTGGCGGGCACATTCTCATTGCGCGCTTCGCGCGCAGCTCGCGTCGCTCGCAAGTTTAAGCGCGCCTAGGGCGCGCGATTCGATCGTCGCGCTTCGCGCTCCGTTCTTTCTGGACCTCGCGCTTCGCGCTCGGTCTTGTGCTCTTCGCATACGTTTAAGTTTATTTCTTATAATTTAATACTGAAGCTCAAACCAATTTAATGATATTAAAGATGATGTAAATTAGTCATTTTCTCAAAGTCACTCTATTTCTTTTTGAATTTAAGTGAAACAGGAAATTCAATTTACTTAAAGCTCTATCGGCCTTAAGGAACACATTCTCATCATGACACTCGCGCTTCGCGCTCGATTTTCTGTATGCATTTTTGTAACTTCTTAATAAATTACATGATTATTGATAAATTTATTTTCTTCCAAATATCTCAAAAAGGAAAAACAATCGTAGACTTTATTTAAGGAAACGATTTTGCAGAACAACGCTTATTTCGTATGTCACATATTTTGGTGAAACAAATCGAATTTTTTCAATATTAAAAATCAAAAAATTAAAATATACATCCTGTTGAGAAATTTCTCGATAAGAATGTGTAGACCTTATTTAGCCAAACAATTTTTCATCTCAAAGTTTTTTTTGTATCTCACATATTTTGTCTAAAAAATGGAATTTTTTAATTTTAATCATATTTTTTGGAATTGAAACGAAAAATATATGTTTTATCAGAAACTGTGTGAGACAAAACTTGTAGTTTTTTTTTAAACTAACAACATTGTATTCTTACGTTTTTTTCTTATTTCACATATTATTGTTAAAAAATTGAATTTTGGATTTCCAATAGTTTTTTTTTAATTAAAAAGAAAAATATGCATCTTATGAAAAAATGTTACAATTCAAATTTGTAGGTCTTTATTTATTCAATAATATTGTATCATAACGTTTTTTCGTATCTCGTATAATTTAACTGGAAAATGGAATTTTGATCTTGACTTTTTTCGAATTTGAATATGCTGTAACATTTCTAATTTTGATTTAATCAAAAAATGTTATCAGGATAATTTTTAGACATTTATGAGCACTATCTAAAACCAGTATTGAAATTTTTGATTTTTTCAAAAAATTATTTTCAAAAACACAAAAGTAGTGCTCAACCCCTCAATTTTGATTGGATGTGGCTGGTTAACGAACTTGTCCTTACTTTTTCGGCTCCGATAAAGTATACCAAAGCTCAATTCAATCTGATAATTCTATCGAGAGTTATGCCGCACACGACCTACAGACAGACAGACAGACAGACAGACAGACAGACAGACAGACGGACAGACAGACAGACAGACACTTTCGTAAAAACCATTTTTTCTGACTCAGGGGGTCTCAAAACGTAAAGATTTGATGAAAATTTCGAAAGTCATTTTTCACATAAAACCAATACCTTCTCATCCATGATGAGAATGTAAAAAGTAAGCATAACGAAGCATTTGTAATAGATTGAAAGGTTATGCAGTGCCACCTGACAGATCGCAGTAATTCATACACCTATGAAAATCATGTACCAAAAACTGTTTTGGTATAAAAAATGATTAAAAAACGTATTTTTTGTTATTTTGCATAAATATTTAGAAAAATAAAATATTTACTTTGCAGAAAGTAATATCACCATAAATATTTTATTTTCAGAAACGGAATTATAACAAGTTTTTCAGAACGTGTTCATGACCTTTCAACAAATCTAAGCATTAAAACTATGGGAATCGGGAACATGAGAGTTTTAAATTGCAATCAATTAGCTACAAATATCGTAACTATTGATAATTCGTTGATACTTATTATGCTTGGATTAGAAATTAATTGTTTTTAATTGTTCTGTAGCGTTATATATCTTTAAAACATTGTATATTATTAGTTTTATTTGAAATTGCAGTAACTGGGGCATCCACAGTAATACCCACACTTACCCTATCATAAAATTCCTAGTCATTCTGAAACTCGCTGGCTTGTCCGCTGTCGATGCATAGATAATATAATAAATATTTGGGAAGTTTTTCTTCAGTATCTTATGGTCCTCGTATCTGAGAAGGTAGAGAAGGCCAAAGACTTCTTAGGAAAAATGCAGAATCCTTTGACACTTGCATATTTCCTATTCTTGAAATTTACTTTGATACTCGGCTAAATTCTTCGTATGGATTCTTAGCAGTTATTTGAAAGAAGGTCTTTTTCAACCCAATTTATTCTTTCAAATCATTAGAAATGTTAACTTTGCAGATCCTAGTAATCAAAAGCCGCTTCAAGACATTGACGTTGGTAAGGAAACGCGAGAATATTTCCAGCAGCAACTTACAAACAAGAAGTTACAAATAGTAGAAGTTAATCTATTTCTTCGTAATTGCTTGAAATTTTATGTCACAGCAAGCGAAGAAATTCGCAATCGACTTCCTTTTGATGACATCTTTTTGTCTTGTGTTGCTGTTTTCCGGCCTCAAGTACCTTTCTATGCTGATCGAAGCGAAACTTTTCCTAGGGTCTGGAAAGTTTGTCAAGATTTAGGGTCGTTTGATAGAATAAGGTTACAAAAAGAGTGGGATTCTTTACTCGAAATCAGTCAGGAACTCAAAGAAAAGTGGTCGAATTTATCTTTTGACGAAATGTTGTCTAGTATCGGTGTATCTTCGACGAGTACAGGAGAAAAGCTTTTTCCAAATTTGACCTCAGTATTGAATCGTGTTCGGAGTCTTCCTCATTCAAATGCTGAGACGGAGCGAGGTTTCTCCATGCTCACGGACGCGAAAACTCCCGAAAGAAATCGCCTAGGAAACAGGACGGTCAACTCAATTTGTGTTACTCGATCAGCCTTAAAGGCGAGAGCTAAAACAGCCAGAACAACGAGCATCACTTTGAAGCATTTGCAATTAATGACCGAAAATCTGTATGAGATGGCAGAAAGTGATAGGAAAAGTGGTTTGTCACTCTTCGCTCACGAAGGAGAGGATTAATTCTAATGGCCAAGGCATGGCGTTAATCAATTTCAAATCCCCTTCTTACTCACAAAATAATGACATTTTATTTCTTATATCAGAGATACGTTCTTTATTCCTTTCTTCACGTGCCTCGGGTATGGACATTTTTTAGTTTTAATTATTATTTTGTGAGTAAGAAAACCTACTGACATTGAGTAATATCACGCTTTGGGCATAAGTGAGAGGCAAGGGGACTCACAATAATCAAGCACCCCAAAACATCCCGAACCCCGAACCAGCTCTTTTATTTTAATATTTCAAATGTGTTTTCTCTCTTTTATGTTTAGGGAAAAAATTGGATCTAAAAAAAGCAAAAAAACCTATTTCTCTAATTCCGTCCAAGATTAGAGCCGAATCTATCGCAACCGATTGTTAAAGGTTTTAAAAGTTTTCGGTTTAATTTGAAAAGCAAGTCTTCATAGTATTTTACTAAGTAATAAAAGTATGTCTACAATTGTTTTCCTGAATCCTACCGAAAGGTCAAACATGGTGCAAAAATGTCGTAAAATAAGAGAAATGTCTACGTACATTGAAAAAGTTTTTCTAAATCGATATGTATCATATTCGAATAATATTTAGGAATATTTATTAAAATATTCATCTTATAAATTTGTTTGATTAATGTACAGAGTACACTTTATATTTGAAATTTGTACAGTTTTTAAAAAAATCCAAAACTTTCTGAATTTAGTAGTTGATTTATAAAATTTGGGAATGTTGTAGTTGATATTTCTATATAAAACTTTAAGCATTTATGGACATAGAATTTCATTTCAAGTTTCTTCTATCCGTATTCAAAACTTTCAACAATTTTACAAGATCAGTCAAATGCAAAATTTGACATAGTATTTAATCAAAATATTTACACTTATTTTTTTAATATTTTGATAATAATTCAACTAAAATAATGATTAATAAGATTTCGTAAAATTGTGGGAATATTGAAACGCTGAAAGATTAAATTTTGAGTAAAATTTTCAATTAATGAATGTTTAAAGAATTGAGTGAAAGCATCAATTAAAAAATGTTTTTACTTCATAAATATGATTAATTGCAGTAATAAGAAAATTTTGACTTTCTATAAAGCATTTCATTTTTCTGATTAAAAGTCTGTGCATACGTCACTAAAACGCAAAGATTAAAAAACTTTAAACTACTTTTACCATCAATCTATGAATGTGGATTGTAAACCGTAATTTAATGTGTCTTATTTTTTTTGATAAAATATTTTTCACATAATTTTTTGCTTAAAATAGCCGATTTAGTCGATTGAAAATTGGCAACTTGTATATTTCAAAATTCTATAATAAAAGTATTTTCATATTATGTTTTTGCATCCTATGCGTAGAATTTTAGTTTTAAAATTGAGATTTCTCACAAAGAAAAAAGATTGTCTTATTAAAGCAGTTTATTCCCAGAAATTAAAAATCATTTAACTAATATTTCGATTCCAAACATTGTATATTTATTGAATTCGAATAAAACAGAAACATTTCTTTATGAAGTTTTAATATCCTTTTACAATGTTACGAATTGGGCCGAATTTAGAATTACGAAATCTTTCATTAGAAAAAGAAAAAGTCACTCACCTGAAATAAACTTCTGTAAGAATTATCAAGATTGAAGAGAAATTTAAGTATTTGAAAAATAATGCAATTGTAAAATTGCAATTTATATCAATATTTGACAAATTTTTAGCTTTCTCAATTAAAGCGTTATCCGGAAATTTTTAGTTCCTATAAAAAGATGGAATATTTATCAATTTCTTGAACATTCATACATTAAAAAAATATCGAATTAGAGAATTATATGCAAAGTATTTTTCATGAAGAAGACATGAACATGACATAATTAGTTTTATATTTACATTTTCAGCTTACTTTTTTGTGGCTTAAGCACACATTTTGAATTCGAAATACAAAAATGATCTACAGAGTTGAAGCATTTCCTAAATCAATTATTATTGATCCTGAGTTCTATTGGAAAATGTGTTGTTTACTGTTCAAATCTACTACGATTTCAGACGGACAGACAAATTAAGAACTACAAAATATTTCATCCAAAATATTGCACTCCTCCATAAAATCTTGTCAAATTGTAACAAGATTTGAACACTTCGAACGAACATTTTTATGTAAAATTTGAAGTTGATTGATATTTATATGTTAATACGGAAGTACCAATAAACACATATTTTAGCTTTTTAATTTATCTACTTCTATTAGACAATTTTTCATTTCCGTAGAGATTTTAATTTTTGGAAAAAAAATTTGTGCTTAGGCTACAAGAATGTTAGATGAAAATATATCTAACGTAGGATTGTAAATATAAATTTTGGTCTTGAATTTTAAATAACAAAAATATTGTTTTAACTGAAAATTTTTTAAATGTACAAAACTGGTAAGAAGTATAGAAATTTGGATGGGAAATTATATAGTGATTCAAACTTTAAACGTTTACAATTATTAAATATTACTAAATATTACTAGCATTAAATATTACTAAAATTTTTATTTTAAAGTGATAAGGTAGTTGTTGCGCCAAAAATCAGTCTCTGGAAAAAGAAGTTTTTCTATGATTTCAAGACTGGTAATTATATCATCAGCCGTGTCATATGTAAGGAAAGACACTCTTTTTAATAAAAAAATTTAAAAATTACGAAATGTGATATTTTAATAATGTTTTTTGTAATAGGATATTTCCTTATTATCGCTCCATACCAAATTTTCAAAAATGGTGCGATTCTGATAAATTATGAATCATTTTTTTAGGAAAAGGATTCTCTACAACTTTACCGTTTCCGATTTTTGTAAATGAATCAATTATTATCAAATTCAGCAATTTGTTTATAAAAATTTCGTTTTGGAAAATTGTTTTTTAATGATTTCAACTATTAAAGAATTTATTTTCAAAAATCGGAAACGGTAAAGTTGTAGAGAATCCTTTTCCTAAAAAAATGGATCATGATTTATCAGAATCGCACCATTTTTGAAAATTTGGTATGGAGCGATTATAAGGAAATATCCCATTACAAAAAACATTATTAAAATATTATTTTTCATAATTTTTAAATTTTTGTTATTAAAAAGAGTGTCTTTCCTTACATATGATACGGCTGATGATATAATTACCTGTCTTGAAATCATAGAAAAAATTCTTCTTCCAGAGACTGATTTTTGGCGCAACAACTACCTTAAAATCCATCATAAAATTTTTTGAGATCCTGTTGATGTTTATTTCATGCAGACTTTCTTCAAAAAAATGTTATTTCTTCAACTAGATATTTCGTAAATTTGAAAATCCAGTCTACTTCGCGCCTCTTCTGCACTGACTCGAGAAAAATACAAATCTTAATTTCGACTGGATGAAGCCGAGAGCGTGAAATCTATTACATATATATAGCGCAATCTAAAAATAACTTGTAAACCCAAGCATGGGAACGAAGTTCGTCTTCGTGCATTTTCGGCTTCACACGAAGCTGGTAGAAGCAGCGTGTAGCACAGCCGACACACCGACACGCCACGTTTGCATGTGTTTCTCTCAGATGGGAACGTGGTGGGGGCCGAGAAATCCCACGTTCTGGAGTCACTGCCGACTGTCGTTGTGTCGTTCTCACGTCGAGACGTTGCACTTATAGTCTCGACGTGCTGTGCGCGCGCCGTCGAGCAGCAGTCTGGGGGAGACTGGCGCGTGGGGGATGCGCGCGTCGCGCTAGATGTTCGTGACGCCGATGGTAGATGGTATTGGCGTCACAGATTTATAAACATTTATAATAAGATGCATAAATAAATAAATTGCATTTAATGAAGATGTTAGAATTTCCTTTTCTCACAATTTTACTGGGAATTCTTATATAAATCTGGATCACCTCCGGTAAGTATACGCTTTATTTCACTATCTGAATCAAAATAAGTGCACTCAGAAAAAAGATTTGATTGAATCAAATAAAATTATTTGCCTGAAAGACTTTCTTTGATTTAAATAAATGATTTGTTTAAATGAAATAAAATTTGTATAATTCAAACAAAATGTCTATAAACGAAATAAATATTTGTTTGATTAAAATTAATTTTCTTCAAAACAAAGAAATTAATTCAATGATATATGGTCAAAGATATAAATTGTTTGATTGAAGGCAGAAATTTATTTGATTCAAACAAATATTTATTTGGTCCAAAGATGTTTTGTTTGAATCAAAAAAATTTTGTTTCAATAAGGTAGTTTTCATCATCGAAAAGTAAAGCTCAGGCAAAAATTGATAATTTTGCCTTTAAGAATAGCAATATTATTATTGAAGGGCTATTTTGAAAGAGAAAACATTATTTTCCACTAAAAAAATTTAAAACACAGAAAAATAATTTTATTAATAAATTTTATTTTGGACCCAACTTTTTTTCTTATCGCTTCTTATCAAATTTTGAAAAATTATGCGATTCTAATAAATCATGAATCACTTTTTCAGAGAAAAGATTTCCCACAACTTCACCGTTTCTGATTTTTAAAAATAAATTCTTTAATGGCTGAAACCAATAAAAAAACATTTTCCAAAACGAAATTTTTATAAACATATTGCTGAATTTGATAATAATTTATTCATTTTCGAAAATTGGAAATGGTTAAGTTGTGGGAAATCTTTTCTCTGAAAAAGTGATTCATGATTTATTAGAATCACATAATTTTTTGAAATTTGGTAAGAAGCGATAAGAAAAAAAGTTTGGGCAAAAATAAAATTTATTACTAAAATTATTTTTTTGTGTTTAAAATTTTTTCCATGAAAAATAATCTTCTCTCTCTCAAACTAGTCCTTCAATAATAATATTGTTATTCTTGAAAGCAAAATTATCTATTTTTGCCTGAGGTTTACTTTTCGTGGATAAAAACTACCTTAATGAAACAAAATTTTTTTGATTCAAACAAAATATCTTTGGACCAAATAAATAATTGTTCGAATCAGATAAATTTCTGCCTTCAATCAAACAATTTATATCTTTGACCATATATCATTGAATTAATTTCTTTGTTTTGAAGAAAAATTAATTTGATTCAAGCAAGTATGTATTTCGTTTGAAGACATTATGTTTGAATTAAAAAATTTTTATTTCATTTAAACAAATCATTTCTTTAAATCAAAGAAAGTCTTTCAAGCAAATAATTTTCTTCGATTTAATCAAATCTTTTTTCTGAGTGCACTTATTTTGATTTAGAGAGTGAAATAAAGCGTACTTACCGAAGGTGATCCTGATTTATATAAGAATTCCCAGTAAAATTGTGAGAAAAGGAAATTCTAACAATATCCTCAAAAGAGAGCACAAAAAATAATTGTTTCATTTGAAATATTTCATTAAATGCAATTTGAAATGATTTCCATGAATAAATTTCCTAGTTTTCTAAAGTCCGAGGACTATTTCAATTTTTTCGATATATAACTAAAATTACTTTAAATTATATAGATTTATTTTAAAAACGCTTGAAAATCGAGGATATTTTACAATTGGAATTGTTTGCAATTAAAATTTTTGTAAGGAGGAACTACTATAATTATTTGCGTAGATCTTTTTATTTAAATATTCCCAACTTATTCAATTTAAAATTGGAAATATTACTATTAAGCAATTTTCAATACCTCATTATTTTTTAATCTGTCCACTTATGATTTTTTTGTAAGCTTTTAATTAATCACTTGTAAAAAGCACTTATAGCCTTAAAAAATACTTTGAAAATTAAAAAAATTTTGATTTCAAACGATTTTAAAATTCTTTCATATTTAGATCATTGTATCATTAATTCATCTGATTTACATTGTACTTTTGTAAAATTTCAATAACTAATTTAATTTTCATTTGCAAGACTGTAAGAGTATTGGATTTAAATTCTAAACTCACAATTTCAATTTCCTCATTTCGACCAAAAATATTGACAAAAACTTCCCGATGAGGGCATGTGTGTTTCCTGGGTGCAAAATGGCGACGTCTAATACACGATGCTTATAAACCGTGGATGCCGCCATTTTGCAACCAGGGAACACACGTGCCCTCATCGGAAAGTTTCCTAACTAAGTACTTGGCAGAACTTCATTTCGTGTTTTGTGAAGTACGGCCATAAGAGATTGGTCTCCATGGGCGAGAACTTGCTTCCCTTAGTGATTATAGTTTGTATGTGCGAAGTTTTTCTCACCAGAGCGGCGCTGCATGCGGCACGCTTTCGAAATGCATTACACTAATAGAGAAATATTTCTCTGAAAAAGTGATTCATGATTTATTAGAATCACATAATTTTTTGAAATTTGGTAAGAAGCGATAAGAAAAAAAGTTTGGGCAAAAATAAAATTTATTACTAAAATTATTTTTTTGTGTTTAAAATTTTTTCCATGAAAAATAATCTTCTCTCTCTCAAACTAGTCCTTCAATAATAATATTGTTATTCTTGAAAGCAAAATTATCTATTTTTTGCCTGAGGTTTTACTTTTCGTGGATAAAAACTACCTTAATGAAACAAAATTTTTTTGATTCAAACAAAATATCTTTGGACCAAATAAATAATTGTTCGAATCAGATAAATTTCTGCCTTCAATCAAACAATTTATATCTTTGACCATATATCATTGAATTAATTTCTTTGTTTTGAAGAAAAATTAATTTGATTCAAGCAAGTATGTATTTCGTTTGAAGACATTATGTTTGAATTAAAAAATTTTTATTTCATTTAAACAAATCATTTCTTTAAATCAAAGAAAGTCTTTCAAGCAAATAATTTTCTTCGATTTAATCAAATCTTTTTTCTGAGTGCACTTATTTTGATTTAGAGAGTGAAATAAAGCGTACTTACCGAAGGTGATCCTGATTTATATAAGAATTCCCAGTAAAATTGTGAGAAAAGGAAATTCTAACAATATCCTCAAAAGAGAGCACAAAAAATAATTGTTTCATTTGAAATATTTCATTAAATGCAATTTGAAATGATTTCCATGAATAAATTTCCTAGTTTTCTAAAGTCCGAGGACTATTTCAATTTTTTCGATATATAACTAAAATTACTTTAAATTATATAGATTTATTTTAAAAACGCTTGAAAATCGAGGATATTTTACAATTGGAATTGTTTGCAATTAAAATTTTTGTAAGGAGGAACTACTATAATTATTTGCGTAGATCTTTTTATTTAAATATTCCCAACTTATTCAATTTAAAATTGGAAATATTACTATTAAGCAATTTTCAATACCTCATTATTTTTTAATCTGTCCACTTATGATTTTTTTGTAAGCTTTTAATTAATCACTTGTAAAAAGCACTTATAGCCTTAAAAAATACTTTGAAAATTAAAAAAATTTTGATTTCAAACGATTTTAAAATTCTTTCATATTTAGATCATTGTATCATTAATTCATCTGATTTACATTGTACTTTTGTAAAATTTCAATAACTAATTTAATTTTCATTTGCAAGACTGTAAGAGTATTGGATTTAAATTCTAAACTCACAATTTCAATTTCTCATTTCGACCAAAAATATTGACAAAACTTCCCGATGAGGGCATGTGTGTTTCCTGGGTGCAAAATGGCGACGTCTAATACACGATGCTTATAAACCGTGGATGCCGCCATTTTGCAACCAGGGAACACACGTGCCCTCATCGGAAAGTTTCCTAACTAAGTACTTGGCAGAACTTCATTTCGTGTTTTGTGAAGTACGGCCATAAGAGATTGGTCTCCATGGGCGAGAACTTGCTTCCCTTAGTGATTATAGTTTGTATGTGCGAAGTTTTCTCACCAGAGCGGCGCTGCATGCGGCACGCTTTCGAAATGCATTACACTAATAGAGAAATATTTTAAAATTTTAAATAATTAAGTTTCTGAGCAATATGAAATGAACAAAAGTTCCTAAAATGATTCTAGGACATAAAATACACATTTTCCATAAATCAATTAATACAAAATAAAAGAAAGAACACATTAAGTTTCGTAAAATGTATACTGTGGATACGCAGAAAGAATTCTTGAGACCCTGAACAAAATTTTTTTTATGTTCTCACCATAAAACTGAAAATATATAAAAAGCTTAAGCTTCTAAATAGAAATATTTTCCAGCATTAAACGAATGAAATAAAAAATAAACATTTTGTTAAGGCCTGTGTTCAACATAAAAAACCATGTGAAGGGAAATATATACTCAATTAAACATGTGTAAATGTAACAAAAATATTAATTAATATAAAATTTTCTAGTACATATTTTTAAAATGTTCAGATCGATGATGACTAGTTAAGTGTCGCAAAGCTTGGCTGCTTATTTCTTTAATACACTAACTTTTTTAATTTCAGCCATTTCCTGTCTTACGATTTTTCTTATCCTTATTTAAAATTAAATTAAAGTACATATGCTAATGTCTCCACAGCTTCATTGGCATGTTCTTTGCATTGAAAAATAAATATTGTTTGACATGAAATTAAATCGTCTAGAATTAGATCAAAAGATTTGCTAGACCGGCAATGTTTGTTAAATTGATATTCGACAACTGTGATAAGCTTGTATAACTTAACATTTGGATGTATGAAATCTTTATTTATTTTTGCAAATCTACTCAAACTTTCAGGTAACTGTTCACAAGAAAAAGATATCGTATCTGCATGAATTTCAGAAGTAGTCAAAAATGCATTTAAGCATGTCGAACACTGAGTATGCTGTTTAATGTAAGCAGTTATACGACCAGTTGTGTAAAAAATCAAACGATCTCTAACAGCTGGTAAAGCATAATCGTGCGCTACTGCATGTACAAAATCACTAAAATCAGTGTCATCACAATCGATTATTGCTTTTAACTTTTCTCGAATTTCTTAATTGCGCTTTTACTATACGACTGATGTAATTCTTTCAAATTTGAAATTCTGTGGAGGGTTGCCATCGAAAGTACTACACTCAAATAAAATATTTGATTGAATCAAAAAAAAATTATTTATATAAAACACTTTCTTTGATGTAAAGAAATGTTTTGTTTTAATGAAACAAAATTTTTTTGATTCAAACAAAATATCTTTGGATCAAATAAATATTGGTTCGAATCAAATCAATTTCTGCCTTGAATCAAACAAATTATATCATTGACCATATATCAATGCCTTAATTTCTTTGTTTTGAAGAAAAATTAATTTGATTCAGACAAATATTTGTTTGGTTCAAAGATATTTTTTTTTAACAGGGTTGCCACAAGTCAGGGAAGTCAGGGAAAAGTCAGGGAATCGCTGTGGCCAGATCGTGCGTTGCTGCGTTTCACTGTGCCGCGGTCAGTTTTTCCAACTCTTCTTCCTTCTTGCTCGGTTAACTCGCCGCCAGCTAGAGTTCTTAAATTCTCGAGAATTTAAGTTGGTGGAATATAACCGAGAATATTACAGAATTTAAAGAATATAAAGAGAATTTGGAGAATTTATGTGTACTTATCAATTTTGAAAATATGTTTGTTATTAAATAAGAGGCATTTTATTGTGTACATGTGTTTGAAATGAAAAAGAACCTTGAAATTGTTTTACTCTCAAGATATTAAAACTTTTCACCGCTGAAATTTTAGGTTATGTTCACTTTGAATTTAATACTAAAGATATTAAATTAACATTATCTCCATAATTATAAAAATTTCAATGAATTATATTAATTTCTTCAGTAAATTAAACGTCTTATTTGCATGAAATTCTTTAAACAATTTTCGTTAGAATAAATAGAACATTATTATATTTTAATTATGTAAAACACATTACTTTAATGAGCTTGAGAATCTTAGTAATCATTTCAGCCTTTTGTTTTCATTTTCCTCAATACTGTTCAACTTTTTAAGATCTAGTATAAAATATAGAGAAATATAGCTTAAGCTACATTTAAAAAAATTATTTAACATTTGACGTTCATAAACGCTTAAATCGTAGTATAAAAACTTTTGAGAATGCAACTTTAGTAAAAAAATATTGATATCACTTATACCTATTCTCTACCTATTCTATATTCTACCTATTCCTAAGTATATGTACCCATCGTTGTCGAAAAATATGAGGCAACCATATTATCATTAAGGTAGTAGTCGTGCCAAGAAACAGGTCTCTGAAGAAGAAAGTTCTTTTATGATTTTGAAACTTGAAATGATATCATTAGTCGTTTCATATAAAACAAAAAAAATTATTTCTTATGGAGAAAATTTAAAAATCACGAAAAATAATACTTTTAACATTATTTGTTGTAATAGAATCTTTCCTTACTAAACCTTCTTATCAATTTTTTGAAAATAATTGAATTTTCATAAATCATAGCCTATTTTACCAGGGAAAATATTCTCTATAACCCTAGTGTTTCCCAGTTTGAAAATAAGTGGAAAATCTTCAAATATAGCTATTTTGAAAAACAATTCTTTTTGAAAAATTGCTTCAACGCTTTTAATAACAGAAAACTGTACTTTTAAAATTGGAGGCAGTAGAGTTGTAGAGAATCTTTCCCCCAAAAGAATAAGCCATGATTCATTGAAATCCAATAATTTTTTTCTTGCACAGTGCACTAGGTTAAAGTTCAAATAAAAAAATTGGAAAAATTCCAATATTGCTCTTGCTAAGATAAACATTTTTATAAGGTATATAAAACATATAATCATGAATTTTCTATAGTACTCCCTTCAAACATATAGTTATATGATTTTTATTATGATTTCCCTGCAGATGAAATGTTTTCGAATTTTCCCTTCGTTTTTGTTACAATTTTAACTCTTTGCACAATGCAAGAAAAAAATTATAAATTTATAATGACAATTTACTGCAATTTGGAAGAATCTTAGCTTTAAAATAAGCCCAAGAACATTAATAAATGTTGATAATTTTGAGTTTTTTAAAATTTTAGAAAACATTGAAATTTAGACTTTTTTATTTATTATTTTATTTATTAAATTTAACAAAACAACTTCATTCTGGACTCATTTTATAGAGAATTTTGATGGCATTCAATTCATAATGAGAGCAAATTTCATCACTCAGAAAATTATAATTAAGATAATTTAAATAATCATCGAAAAACACGTGGTCCCCCAATTTTTACCGGTAGTGTATTCTAATTAAATAAACTAATGTTTCTATTGCATTTGATAATAATATAACATACACTCTAAAAAACGTCTATTGACTGTTAAAAAACTCATCGTCGCGTAATAACCCTCATTATGCGCCTAAGCACAGAATATAGAATTTTTAGTATTGTAAATAAACTATTTCAAATAAAAAATTATGCCTAAAATACTTTATATCAAAATGTTATAAATATAAGGAACATAAATTGTATTTAAATTTACACACAAAATTACACAATAAGATTTTTTTGGTAGAAACCAACATAAAAAAACATTTAATTCGAATAAAATATTTTTTTAAGTTTTTGAAATATGTAACAGATTTAATGATTAAAATCAACATTTTGAAGAAAATTGCTTATTTTATTAATTTTACTGGCATTTTGGTAATAATTATCAGCAAATGTATTTTTTTTTTTTTTTTTTTTCCGCGGCTACACGCCCACTAGGCAAACCGACTAGCCGCGCCACCCAGGGGAGAAAACATACAGATTCCACCCCCGAACGACGCGGACAGCCAAGTCTACCCGAGACGCAGGACCGCGGGTGCAGGCCCCGATGCGATTTCTAATAGCCCTCCCCGTTGTTTCGCTCTCGACGCCCATCAAGTTCTCTCGTCTTCATCAAAAGTGTGACGAATGACTCGATGAGCGTCCACAACGGATCAGACTGGAGCATGAGAGGGACCATCATGTCAGGAGTAAGTTCGGAACCCACCGCCTGACCGAGGACCTCCCTAGCCACACCCCATTTTGCGCAGACAAAGAGTGCGTGCTCTGCGTTATCCACCGGGAAATCGCAGTAGCAACACGTCTCCTCGTCTCTCTTCTTAAAGCACCTCAGGTACGCATTAAAACAGCCATGGCCCGAGAGCGCTTGCGCCAAGTAAAAGCCGACTTCCCCGTGCTTTCTGTTCAGCCAGGTGGCGAGCTCCGGGATCAGGCGGTAGGTCCATCTCCCTGTCTGCTCACCATGCCATCTCATCTGCCATTTCTCGACGAGTCTGCGCCTTCCATCCTTGCGGATGGCCTCCTTCGCGCGAGCTATTTCCTGCAGGTCGGCGCAGGTAAGCTCCTTGCGAAGCTAAAAGGTTTCCTGTCTTTCCTCCGCCAATAAATCTATTGGTGGGACGCTCGCCAGGACCAGCACAGCGCTCGCCGAGATAGTTCTATATGCCGAAACTATTTTCAGCGCGACAAGTCTCTGCGCCGAGAACAGATTCTTCTGGATAGCATGGTTTTGCAAGGCATTGGCCCAAGCCGGAGCTGCATAAAGCAGCTTCGAATGGACCACGCTCGCCACTAATCTTCTTTTCGCTTCCCTGGGTCCACAAATGTTTGGCATAAGCCGGACCAAGTTCGCTCCACATTGGATGGCTTTGGCAGCTGCGATCTTTAGGTGTTCGCCAAAGCTAAGCCTACGATCCAGCTGCACCCCCAGGTACTTAATGCTTGTTTTCCACTCGACTTCATGCTCTCCGAGAACGATCCTCGGATATTGGAAGGATCTCCTGTCCGTAACTAGCAAAGCCTCGGTTTCCTCAGGGGCCATTTTAAGACCTCTGCCATCCAACCAGCGCTTTGCTCGCCACAGACTTTCATTGCTCTTCAGCTCTAGGATTCTGACGTCGTCAGCGGCGCACACGACAAGTGCGTCATCCGCGAAGTCGACGATGCTCGTTCCAGCAGGTAGGTCCATGCGCAGAAAGTCATCGTACATGATGTTCCAAACGAGTGGACCCACCCGCGACCCTTGAGGAGCGCCACATGTCATCTCTTCTTTGAGAGACCATTTGTCGCCCTCGTATATCACCCACCTGTCGCTCAGATTCCATCCCTCAGCTCCCGAAGAAGCACCCGAATCTGTATTCCCCACCGTTTTTAAATTTTTTTCCATAAGTTCGTTTCACCAGTGCATCGTGCGTAGAGGAGCGGGTCGGAATAGTTGGGAACGGGTGTACCCTCGGACCGAAGTCCTACCCCAGTTCCTTGAGGCCCAACCTCCGCTTAGCCGGTCCCGAAATACACGGACAGACCGGACTCGCTCGAGGCAACACAGGCTCCGACACCTGTGTTCAATACGCACTACCTGATCAAGGTCCCGAAGGGGCTGGCTTCTGATCCCGCATGGCACTCCACCTCGGCAGAGCTAGGCTCACAGCAGCCTCGCCTCCTCGTGGGCCGGGGAAGACACCACTCGGCGACGAAGCACTCCCAGTGGGATGCCATACGGAAACGATCGTTTGGACTGTTCTTGGTCACAGACTGTGGAGGCTTTTGTAGTGTCGCCCAGGAGATTCCATACACCAATTCGCTTTTAGTCTCTTTCAAGAGGGAGACCGTCTATAGGTTCTCCTCTCACATTCGAAGGACTCATATCACAGTCAAGCGGCGCTGTCATTCAATCAGTTCATATATTTTGAAAAATATTTGCCCAAAAGAAATACCTGAAAAATTTTGTTAAATATTTAGAATGATTTAGACACTTAAAATATGATTTTGCATTAACATTTGAAATTCAATAAATGTTAATAATTAAAAAAATATATATCGATTTAAACTTTGTGTAGCTTTTAAATCTATTATTGTAATTTAAAAATTATGCATAAAATTGTGTTTTACAATAAATATGAGGTTCAAGTTTAAAATAAATATTGTGTTTTTGTTGTATATGCAGAGACTTTTAATTTGAAAATTCAAAAACTCTATAGAAAGGAAAAAAATTAGCTTTTTAGAAAATGTATTAAAGTATTTAAGAGCTAGGTATTTTCTGCTCAAAATTTGCGAAATGATAAAGACGATAAAAACGGACGTAGATAGACTACTGCAGTTTCGAAATTAAAAAAAGTTAAATTAAAAAAAACGATATGTATCAGAAAATTTCGTTTCATTGTCAAAACCAAAAGTAATCTATCGATGTCTGTTTCTATCTTCTTTACCATTTCCAAAATTTTGAAAACAAAAGTTGAAGCATGTGCATGTATATATATTTTCTGTACGTTTCCCTTAGCATCCAGTGAAATCTATGAGATACGAAAAAAATCAAGTTTGGTAGATTTCACTGGAAGTTAAGTGGACTGTACAAAAAAACTGTTAATTGGACCAGATTTCTGGTAATATATCTACTCAAAATTCCATTTTGTAAAAATAAGTACTGAACTTCCTGTAAATTTTACTAAACTTTTTTCTGCGTGTGCAACTTATAAATTCGCTAAGGAATGCCTGTTGAACTAATAAAATAAGAAATTTTCTTCAAAATGTTAATTTCAACAGGGATTTCCGTAATGTTTATCGATAAAACTATCATTCAAAAAAATGCGTTAAATAATTAATAATTTTGCTTCATACCAAAGAAATTTCACTTTTATTTTATAGATCATGAAGTTGATGTTGAAAACGTCTGAGAATCCATATTGTGAGAAGTTAAGAAAGGTAGAAAAACAACTTCTTCAGACTATAATAAATACTGAGTTATATTCGACGTTTCGAAGTCATGTACGACTTCCTCATCAGGACAAAAATTGACATTAGTCAGTTGTAAAAATTTGAGTGTATCAACAGTCACCTCCAGGAATAAAAATATGTGAAGCGTCAAGAATGATCATTAAAAATATTCAGTGTTCGTCTCTGTAACTTTTAATTCGTCAATCGTAATAATATTTCATAGATCATGAAGTTGATGTTGAAAACGTCTGAGAATCCATATTGTGAGAAGGTAAGAAAGGTAGAAAAAAAAAGGTAGGAAGTCGTACATGACTTCGAAACGTCGAATATAACTCAGTATTTATTATAGTCTGAAGAAGTTGTTTTTCTACCTTTCTTACCTTCTCACAGTTTTATTTTGTATGCATATTTAAATATAGTGTATATATATTTATTAAATATTTTAACCCTTTATTTACACTAATATATTGACAAAATATAATAAAATATATATTAAAAAATTTGTTTCGAAGCACTTTATTTGAACGAAATATTCTTCAACTTTACTTCACAGCAGAGAAATCTTATGATGTAATTTCGTATCCAAATTAAGGCATGATTTCTTTTCAAACAATGAAACCTTTTATTCGCACTTGGGATTCGGAAAAGACATTTCATAAAAAATGTTACATATTACAAAAATTAAAAAAAATATTTTATTGGAATTTAATGTTTTTTCATGTTGCTTTCTATCAGAAAAATCTTATTGTCTAATTTTGTGTGTAAATTTAAATAAAATTTATGGTTTTTATATTTATAACATTTTAATATAAAGTATTTTAGGCATAATTTTTTATTTGAAATAGTTTATTTACAATACTAAAAAATATATAAATCTATATTTTGTTTTGAAGCTTTTAACATTTATTTTATGTGCAACCGCCGCGCAAACTCGTTTTTTCGCTACAGTTAACAGTAGCGCAATGTAGTACATTTCGCCAGAAAGGAATGAAATGTAAAAATTGAACTGCGCATGCGCCCATAGCCATGAAACGAAGCTCAATCCTTCTTATTCTTCTTCTTCTTCGTACAGCGTTAGCATCTTACTGGCAAAGCCTTGTACATTTGAACTGCGCATGCGTCTACTAAAATCCATTACTACTACACAAGATCGATAAAATCAAAATGGCCGGGACTAGTCGTGACATATCAAGTGTAATGACTAGCACCGCAAACAACTACAATACTAGTTTAGATTCCAGTGTACGCATAAAAACTCGTATACAAATTCGAAAAAAATCTTTTAGATATTCATTTTAGGTGAAGGTTTTTTAAAATATCTAAAAAAGGAGGGTAATTTCTTAAATTATCTATTTAGTCATATCAAATATGTCGTCTACTTCGCGCCACGTTTGCACGAAGTTTGATTGTGTGCAGATGCACACGGGTCAGTGGTGGAGGCCGAAAACGTCCACGTTCTGCGTATACTAGCGTGGATTCACATTCTTACGGCTAAGGCTAAGTGACAGTAAGTGCTCCTCTTGCTAGGCAAACATGGTTCAGCCTTTGCTTCTGGACTAGTGATGTCATTTGGTCACTGGTAATTTCTTAACGTAATTCGGTAAATCGGCAGTAAAACTGGTAATTCGTTATTTACTCTGTTATTGGCGAAAATTTTTGAAGGATGACGTGCTGGAATACTTTTTTTCAAAAGAAAAGTAGCTATAATAAGAATAAATGTCTGTAAAGTAATTTGGAAATAAGAACAACGAAACTTTATTACTCTATTCTGTCAAATTGATATTGCAGAACAAGCATGTATAAACTAATTATGAAATGAGAACTTTAAAAAGAAAATAATATTACATAAACTTTTATTGTAACTTATATGGGACATTCCTTTGCAAATCGTACGTATTTCAAAAAAAAAGATTGTTCACATTTTCAAAAGTCTTAAATTTTATTCTGTGGCATTTTATTATTAATTTAATCTTCACATATATCAGGATTTTCGAAAGAAAACTTTTTTATGAGAGATATATTAATTTAAACTTTTGATAAAATTGGACAAAATGCTAAAATCTCTTGTGCTTAAAATTCATTATCTCCGGTTGAAATAATTAAATCGATTTCGGGTTTGTTTCATTTTTTCGCTTATTACGTTAGGTTTCAGATAAATATTTTTATAATTTTTATTTTGTTAATTAATTACAGATATTAGTAGTTTAATTGTTTAAACAATTTTCGCATGTTTGCCCCCTCAGTGAAAAAATGTGGAAAAAGAAGTATCATATGCGCTATGTCACAATGTAACTAGCGCATATTTAATAAAAGTGGAGACTCAATTAGATCGGAAGATATTAAATATTTTTCCACAGTTTTTCACTGAGGGGTCAAACATGCGAAAATTGTTTAAACAATGAAACTACTAATATGTAAGATTGATCTCTTTAAGTTGACCCCGCTGTGATTGATATAACCAAAAAGTTATAAATTTCCTATGATGCCATTTTTTATGTTTAACGTTCGATGGCAACATGCAAGTTATGGCATACCAGTTCGTTTCATTTTGAGTTTTGATAACAAATGAATAAATAAAAATACGTTGTTTCTATCTTACCTTCTCTTATTTAAGATCCTCTCTGTTGAAAAATAACAGGAAAAAACACGCAAATATTCTATAATAGGAACATAGTTCCACCGAGATGAGTCCTCTTACAATAGATTTTGGTCAGGGAAATCAGCTTGAAAATAAGGGAAAAGTCAGAGAAATTAGGATACTGAAACTTGTGGCAACCCTCACGGAAAAAAATAATTAGCTGCATTAGCTAAATATTCGCTACCACAACTAAGAAAGTTACTTGATATATGGACAGCGAATGTCTTAGCTGCTAATACTAACGTCTATTCGCTACAGTACTCTAGCGATGCCGGCTAATTTACGTTAGCACTGGTAACAACGATTGTGAGCAGTAGCCTATCGGTCGTGTTATCTTCCTGTTCTAACAGCGTTTGAAGTACTAGTTAATTTTATTAGCAATTGCTGCAAATAGAGGTAGCACTCAAAATCATTGATTTTGAACTTCCAAACCTACATTTAAATACAGTTACACCTGGGTGCTTAAGAAAAAAATGATCTCGTAACCCTTCTATACTCACAAAAGTCTGCTGGCAAGTTATATCAAAACAACTAATTTCTTGCGACATATCGTAACCTGCAAAATTAAAAACGAAAAAAAACTGATTCAGTTCTAACCTTAATCACAGCATAATTTTTAAGAATAAGAATAGAACGTGAGCTGCTTTGATAACCAAACTTATAGATGCAAGTAGAAACATTACCGGGAAGAGTAGTGACTTACTTGCTAGTCCAGCCTCTGAATTGTACAAGTATACAACACTTAGAATTAAGATAACCTCAGTAAGAAGATAATAAATAGCACAATAAAGAACCTATTACAAAACCTAAAATACAATCTTCAGAGATCAGTTACAAATCAGTCATTTGCATTATAAATTAACGCGAATCTTCGAATTATTTATAAATTAAATTTAAAACAACGCGACAGGTGTACAACTTACCATTTACAGCAAAATATCTGACTAGTCGCGCTTTGTGCGCATGAGCAGCGCAAAATTTTAAAAGCTACGAGTACGAATTTTGAGATTTTCTAGGAGAGTAAACTGTTTTAGCAGCAACAACCAAATGATTAGCTACAACTCTTAATACGCTAAGGAGTCCAATGCAAATTTTCAACTTCGATTGCAGCTAACATTTTTTAATTGTCCCGGCAAACTGTTAACTCTCTCAGCAAACTTTTTATCAATCACAATTAACTAGTCGACAGCTAACTGCAGTTAGCAGTAGCAGACATTTCATTTTTTTCCGTGCTGTTGGATCAAACAAATTTTATTTCATTTAAACAAATCATTTCTTTAAATCAAAGAAAGTTGTTCAAACTAATCATTTTATTTGATTCAATCAAATCATTTTTCTGTGTTTACAATTTCCAAGCTTTGGAGGTTTCATAATGCTAAAGGCAGCTAATATCTTGTATATTTGCAAGAAGGTTGGTGTAAAAGGATGATCGTTTGTTCCTCCAGCTAATCTGATAGTGCCAAAAAATCTCTAAACAAAAGGAAAGGAACACAAAATTAGTGAAACTTTTATACAGTATTGATAATATTCCATTCAAAATCTCATACTGAATAAAATATTTTTATCTTGTTCAGTTAAATTTTCTGAAAGTAAGGAAACTTAAGAAATACTAAATGGATTTTAAATGCAACATCAACGACACTATATTTCGTATACAAATCCATTTTGTAAAAAAATATAAAAGTGCTTTCTTCGATATTTAATTTATATTTATATTATATTATATACATTATTATATATTTATTTTAATTAATATTTAATTACATTTTTTTCAGAAAATCACCCGTTCAACACAATGCTTTTGTAGAGCGTGACGCGTGCAACGCGCTCTGGTGAGAAAATTTTGCACATAGAAACTATAATCACTAATTATGTGATTATAGTTTAAAATTAATGGAAAAATTTTTTTTTTCCAATCGTTATAGGCATTAATAGTAAATTATAACGGAAAAAATTGTCCGCAGAATGTTCGGAATTTCGCAAAGCGCATAAAACATTTTCCAAAAATTGTTATAGTTGCTCATTTGGTCGCCCCCGGACTACTTTAAGGCCATGGGATAACCAGACCATCTGATCGATATAGTGATTATTTTGTCTGTAAACTTTTGTCTATGCAAAATAACTACTCAACCACCTAATTTGAAATATTTTTTTTATAATTGTCAAGATCGTAGAGTTGTAATTACAATAAAAAACCGTTAATAAAAAATAAACCAAAAAAGTCAGAGAGCTTATTTTATCAATAGTTTTCGTAGTCAAGGTAACAACCACTGCCAACTATAGATCTTAGAACGAATTAACATTTGAAGTAGGACTTTACTTCAACAGTTGTGAGCTTCTTTATTCGCTTTTTATGATTGAAAAAATTATTATCACCTTCTTGGTGGTTAATCAAACATTAATTATTATTATTACTATTTATTGAAGCCCGATGATCAATCAACTGTAATCAATAAAGAGAAAATAAATTGGCTATCATACCAGGGGTGTTAGTTGAAGTTTGCCGGTTTTTTCAATAAAGAAAACACTTAATTCTCAAGGGAATCTCGAAAATTTTTTATTCAAAGTATTGACCATTGGATTCTACACATTTTGCCCATCTTTCAGGCAAATTATGGATACCATTCCAAAAAAACGTTTTCTCTTTCAAGGCAAACCATTCGACGAGCCATTTTTCGACTTCTTCAAAATTGGTGAAGCGCTGCTCTGCGAGTGAGTGTCCCATCGATGCGAAAAGATGATAGTCGGACGGGGCAAGGTCTGGATAGTACGGCGTGTGCGATAATATTTCCCAATTCAATGCTTTTAATGTGTTCCTCACCAATTTAGCGGTATGAGAAAGTGCGTTATCATGTTGTAGGATAACTTTGCCATGTCTTCGGGCCCATTCCGGCCGTTTTTCGATCAACGAATGATTCAAATTGATAATTTGTTGTTGGTAGCGATCCGTATTCACCGTCTCACCAGGTTTTAATAACTCGAAGTACACCACACCACACTGATCCCACCAAACACAGAGCATTGTCTTATGGCCAAAGCGATTTGGCCTTGGAGTCGATGGGCCGACCTCACCAGGTGTAAGCCATGATTTTTTCCGCTTCGGGTTCTCAAAATAAATCCATTTTTCGTCCCCTGTGACAATTCGATGCAGAAAACATTTCCTTTCGAACCGTTGAAGCAGCATTTCACAAATGGTTTTTCGATTTTCCATTTTCTATCGTTCAGTTGGTGTGGTACCCATTTTCCATACTCTTGGATTTTTCCCATGGCTTTTAAACGTTGGAAAATTGCTCCTCGGGTCACATTTAGTGTTTGTGCCAATTGTTGTTGCGATTGGGTTGGGTCTTCATCCAATAACGCCTGCAATTCCTCGTCTTCGAACTTTTTCGCTGCACCAGGATGTTCATTGTCTGTTAAATCGAAATCTCCACTTTTAAATTGACGAAACCATGTCTCACATGTTCTTATCACTGGAGCATGTTCACCATAATAAGCAACGAATGCCGCAAATGCGATTTACTTGGAACGAAACTCGACATATTCACTGAGGTAAACAACTATGATGCTATTATTTTGGCAGAATGTAATTGTGTATTTTTGAAGATTATTGTCCATAGAAAAATATGACATAGATTCGAAATCATAGAAATGTATACATATCTCTAGCCACATCTATGAGTAAAACCGGCAAATGTCAACTAACACCCCTGGTAGATTATAGGTGAAGGATCAATTGATTGACCACCTGCAATTGATTATTAATCATAAGTCATAAAACATGTAATGAAAATTACGGATAAGTGAATACAGGTGTAAGTAGTTAGAATTGCATTTATTCGAGAATTAGAGATAAATTTAAGCAATAGAGAAGAGAGATAGAATACAAAATGATTAATATCAGTTTTGGGCGATGCGTGACTTATACCAGTTTTGTGAGGTCTGCCCCCACTGCCCTCACTATTGGAAAATAGTTCCAGCTCACCCCACAATTCTACCTTTGGTACTTGGTAAATAAAATTCTTAGTCCTTAAGTGGTGCAAGTCTGAAAACAGTAGTGATATCTAGTTTCTCTGAACTACGTAAATTGTCGTATTTAGTCGTGTTCGGCTTATAGTGATTGAATTCCGAAATCGGAACGAACGAAAGTGCATTGTCAGATTTATTTCTTATGTATTTAACAAGATACTTATGCGGTTAATTGATCCTGCCTGTCAGTGGACTTGCATCCCTTACACCAAACTACCTTCTGCAAAATTTACCGTTGTTTTGCTACCTCATGGAGACTCAAACGAAACCACACTGTCCTGCAAGACTTTGTGCCGTTGGCTTGCAAACATAGGAGTTACAAACAAACAAACACATAGGTATCGTTCTTATTGTAAACACTACTAAATGATTATTTGTGGCGTGGAACGAAGAAACCCGGCTAACAGCACCTTTTAACTTTTCGAGAAAATCGCGTTTCTCTGAGACGGGTTCATTCGAAATAAAAATAAACGCGATCCCTAATGAAAATAAACGGCCGTTTTTATGACCTCTGTAATGGCATTTTTGATGGCCGTTAAAACGGCCCTCAAATTGAAACCGTTTTGATGGCCATTAAAACGGCCGTTTTTATGACCGTTGTAATGGCATTTTTAATGGCCCTTAAAACAGCCCTCAAATTGAAAACGTTTTGATGGCCATTAAAACGGCCGTTTTTCTTCGGCAGCAGATTTTTTTCATTTATTATATTTATGATAATTCCTGTGCCCCTGGCCTGGCGCAGATCGGGGAGTATTAAACTCGTCATAAAACACCTAGCCAGACCAGAGCCATGCGACCCATTTAGATTACTACTCTGCTCTTCACTTAGTTATAGCACACATTTCGTTTTTTTTGTAATGACAATATAGTACATTTTTATAAACAATTGAATTTTTTTAAAATTTGGAACTAATTTTTTTCCGATTTTTTTATTTCTAAATCTTTGTTGAAGTTTTTGCAATATGCAGGCAAAATTTTTGAGTGGAGAAATGAAAACTGTAGGTGTAATTAATTTATAAAATCTGTCCCGCGTGTTACAACGAGCGAGCTCGCACGCTGCAACTACGCTTAAGCTTGATTAGGCATGCTCAGACTCGAAGCACGTGTGGCAGTGAATGCAGTGACCGCTGTTTTAGTTTTCTGTGAATGTTCCTCAAGTGTTCACCTATTTCAAATTAATACAGAAATGCCAAGCTCTCGATTTAAAAATGTCTGCTGCAATCCGTTTAATAAAAAAAATTATAGTGGAAAAAGCAAAAAAAAAAAAATTGCGTCTCAAGTGTATCATTTAGAGTAATTTTATCGTAAAACTTCACTCATCAATTCATCATTATAACTAATGATTCGTTATGAGATAGTCTACGCTCAAGTTTGAATGTACTTACAACAAAAATCTTCCATCTCCATTTTATTTGCTTCTATTCTGCATTCTGCACAACAAACATCATCCGGTTTGAAAAGTTTCAATTTTTCAAGTATCGAGGACGAAACGCGTGTCAAATTTGTTTTTGGTTTTTTCCACTATAATATTTTTTATTAGACGGATTGCAGCAGAGATTTTTAAATCGAGAGCTTGGCATTTCTGTTTTAATTTAAAATAGGTGAACACTTGAGGAACATTCACAGAAAACTAAAACAGCGGTCACTGCATTCACTGCCACACGTGCTTCGAGTCCGAGCATGCCTAATCAAGCTTAAGCGCAGTTGCAGCGTGCGAGCTCGCTCGTTGCAACGCGCGGGACAGATTTTATAAATTAATTACACCTACAGTTTTCATTTTTCCATTCCAAAATTTTGCCTACATATTGAAAAAACTTCAACAAAGATTTAGAAACAAAAAAATCGGAAAAAAATTAGTTCCAAATTAAAAAAAAATTCAATTGTTTATAAAAATGTACTATATTGTTATTACAAAAAAAACAATGAAATGTGTGCTATAACTTTTCTGAAAGCTTGTACTCTTTCGCGCATTTCAAGTGCAAGGGTTACATTTTATATTAAAAACTGCTTTTACAGTGAGCTGTTGGAAAAAAAAAAATTTCCGAGTGCCAAACTTAAAAAAATTATATCTCGAAATTTTCAAATATCACAATGAAAAAAATAATAAAATGTTATATACTATACAATTAGAATTAACGTAAAGTGTAATTTCGTATGCAAAGTCAGATGTAATTTTGATTTTTTGAATACTAAAACCTTTTATTCACAGTTTTATAATGAAATTTATATGTGAATAATATTACGTATTAGTTTTCTGAGTATTTTATTTGAATGAAATTTTTTTCAATGTTGCATTATAGCAGAGAAGAAACTCTACTGTATAATTTCGAGTGTATAATTAGATATAATTTTTGTATTGCTCAAGTATTTTAATATTTTATTTATTATACTCCAATATCATATTTTATCATTCCTTAATATATAATATTCTCTACATAATTTTCTGAATGAATTATTTGATTTGCATGGCTAAAACATATCGAAATTGATATTTTGTTTTGAAACGTTGAAAATTTATTGACTTTAAATTTAAATATAAAATGATTTTGTAAGTGTTTAAATCATCCTAAAATTTAAAATAAAAGTTGTAATTATTCATTTTAGGTGCATATTTTTAAAAAGATCTAGAAAAGAAAGGTAATATTGTAAATGAGATACCTCATGATTTTGAATTTGTCGTCTGCTTCGCGCCACTTTGACACGAAGTCGACAGAAACATAATTTTCGATCTTGGCTCAACAGCCGACAGCGTGAAATCGATGCGAGGAAATGGGGACACACCGACACGGCGCGCTTGATTTTGTGTGCTCCCACACGGGAGCGAGGTGGGAGCCGCCAGCTCCCACGTTCTGGGATCACTGTCTTGTGTAGTGGTAGCGTATTGTGATAGACGCATGCGCAGTTCAAATGTACAAGGCTTTGCCAGTACGGTTGCAACGCTGTACGAAGAAGAAGAAGAAGAATAAGAAGATTATGCTTCGCTGTATCGTGATAGACGCATGCGCAGTTCAATTTTTACATGATGTTACTCTGTATCGTAATACACAACATTACGCTACTCTCAACTGCAGCATATAAACGAGTTTATGCGCATTGTCGCTCGCCGCATAATAACCCTCCCTTCTAGAAATAATCGATTGGACACGATTGGATTCGATTGATCCGATTGAGGACGATTAGGAATTAAGATTGGAAACAATTAAATTTATTGAAATCTATCGTGTTTCTTAATCGTTCTCAATCGGGTCAATCAATTCCAATCGTGCCCAATCGATTATTTCTAGAAGGGATCATTATGCGCCTAGGAACATAATATACTATTGCCATCTGAAGTATTCATATTTCGAAACAATATTCAATACGTATGGATTCACGCAAATGGATTAATGGTGGTTGGTGTGAGGTTTAGGTAGGGTGACCATAATCTATTTTCGGAAAGTAGGACAGAGAAGTTTGGAAAAGAGGACAAAGTAGGAGAGAAAAGTTTGAAAAAGATGACAAACTAGGAGAGGGAGGTTTAAAAAAGAGGATCATTAGATGACATTGAATGATAAGATTTTGTACAAAAAAAGATCCAAAAGTTGATTAAAAAATAAAAATTTATCATTTGAAAAATCCGGACAAAGTCAAAAATCCTACAGGACAACTCACACAAGCCCTAAAATGAGGACATGTCCGGGGAAATCCGGACGAATGGTCACCCGAGGTGTACGGGACCCTTTCACTCTAGAAAACTGGATGGATTTAGTCTAAATAAGTGAAAGTCTACCCTGCTTCAAATGTCAAGTAGAAATCGAGCAGAAACCGGAAAGAAACCGGATGCAAACCCATTTGGGTTTCACCCGGTTCTATACGGTTTTTATCTGGTCTCTAATTTAATTTTGCGGGATCTATCTGGGCCTATCCGGTCCTTATCCGGGAAGAGGTAACAGAAAATAAGTTGTAAAAATATTCTACCTGGTCTTATGTTACATCCCGGTAACATTAAATTTTTAACTTTTTGTTATTGCCCCTGCATATGAGCAATATGCCATACACTAGCGTAACTAAGTAGTAAATATTCTTTAAATTCAGTCTTATGGTAATTACTATCTGGACCGGCTAACTGTTCTACAAAGGTAAACTAATGCGCTACCTCACATCGATAAATCGGCTCGACACTTGGTAACAAGTGATAAAGCAGAGCATCGCTCGGTCTATATGGTAGTTGCCCGCGCGGTAATTAGTCAGTGAATCATGCCGCGCGTCGATAAAATAGTGATGCAGCGCTAGTAAGCTAGTGAGACGGTAACAGGATACTGGCGTGGCGCCATTAACATTGACTCATTATTGCCTAAATTAATAACTATTATACCATCCCTGTTAGTATTTAAGCATACAATTATTATTAATATTGGTTTTAAATTCAATAATAATTTAGCAGTTAATCATAAACAATCTACAAGTAAGAAAACATGTTATCACAAATATAAGGATTGATTGATTATAGAAAATTAATCAATCAATCAATCATAGGCTGTAACACATAAAATATAAGCAACAACTAAGTAGATGCAGGTATTCTTAGTCATACCTGGATCTACTTGTTGATTAGAAATAAAAATAGGTAAGAGAGAGAATAGAAGGGATATAAAATCCAAATTGCAGATCAACATTGACCAATAGTAATAGACCGTGGTGGGAGTAAACGTAAATCTTTGATCAAACGTGACTTTATACAGAATTGCACCGCGCGTGCCTTTATACAATTTTGTGCGATCCACTCCCACTGCAGTCACTATTGGAAGATCCAATAATATATATACCCCAGATTCACCTCTGAAGGTTTGTCATTAAGTTTCGAACAGTTGTACGGTTATTAGGTTTGGACCGGTAATTCAACGTCGTGAGCCGACCCTTCGATAAACGTAAGTTTCAGTGGATTTCTATGAGCAATTTTACATTCGGTACTTGGTAAATAAAATCCTTGGTCCTTAAGAGGTGCAAGTCCGGAATCCGCAGTGCTAGATGCTTCCTCTGGATTACGTGTATCGTTGTATTTAGTCATGTCGGTTAATAGTGATTCATTTCTGAAATCGGGACGAACTAACCTATCTTGTTAAGAAGTGTATGTTTGATTCATTTCTCGTGTACTTAGCAAGATACGTAAGCGGATAATTGATCACATTAGTTGCTGGTGGACTTGCATCCCTTACACCATACCTCCTGCGAAATTTATCGTTGTCTTGCTACCTCACGGAGACTCAAACGAAACCCAACTATCCTGCAAGGATTTGTGCCGTTGATTTGCAATTATAGGAGTAATAAATGACAGTTTTCTCTTGCCCTCCAATTTAAGAGGTTGACAAGTAAGTTACCATTTAAGTATCATTCTGTGTAAAACTTATGCAAAATCCTATTTATTGATAATAAATTAGCTTATATATTAATAAATTCAGTGTTTTATTATCATTGTGAAAACTCAGGGCCCATAGACCTGACAAGTGACAACGTACCCACAAACAAAAATAAATTATCAGGCCTTACCAAACTAAAAGTGATTTTTTTGATTTTTACAATGTCTGAATTTGTTGAGGAAAGAAGTGCCATTAAATTTTGTTTGCGGAAACGTTCAGAATGTTGCAGAAGGCCTTCGGTGATTTGACCATGTCGCAGAAAAATGTTTATAAGTGGTACAAAGACTTCAAAGAAGGCAGAGAACGTGTTGATGACTTGAAACGCCCTGGACGACCATCAACATCAACTGAGGAGCAAAACGTCAATCAAATCAAAGAATCAGTACACAAAAATCGTCGATTGACAATTAAAGACCTTTCTGACACTATTAGTATTTCAAGAGGATCACAGAACACCGTTTCAAAAGATATTTTGGGCAGACAACTCGTGGTTCTTACATCACGATAATGCGCTGTCTCACACTGCACTCGTTCTTCGTGACCACTTTGACAAAAACTCAACTTATATCGTTCCACAACCACCATATTCGCCTGATTTGGCTCCGTGTGACTTCTGGCTATTCCCGAAACTCAAAAGACCACTCCGAGGTCACCGTTTTCACACGATTGAAGAGATACAAGCCAAATCGAAGAAGGCTTTGAAGGCAATTCCGGAAATGGAATTTAACAAGTGTTTCGACGATTGAAAAAAAATTGGAATAAGTGCATTATATCGGGAGGGTATTACTTTGAAGGGGATGAAATTCATTTGGATAAATAAATAAAGATTTTTCATTTTATAAAAAAATTCACCTTAGTTTTTACCCACAGTAGTATAAGGCAGTTGTCGACTTGCAAATTGTTAAGGTTAAGATATTCATTAAATCTGAGAACTTTTACTGTCCCGTAATTTTTTTTACTTTCACCACCCTTATAATGTACTTGTTCGCACCGGAATCTTCTTCAGTAATTTTCACTGTACGCTGTTACGTCCTGAGCAAAAGACGAAGGTAGTTTGGATTTTAGATGTAAGGGAGGTGGTGAGCTGATTATATCAGGTTGGTAAGGCCTGATAATTTAATTTTTGTTTGTGGGTACGTTGTCACTTGTCAGGTCTATGGGCCCTGAGTTGCTCACAATGATAATGAAACACTGAATTTATAAATATATAAGATAATTTATTATAAATAAATAAGATGTTGCATAAGTTTTCACACAGAATGATACTTAGGTGGTAACTTACTTGTCTACCTCTTAAATTATAGAGCAAAAAAGAGAATTGTCGTTTTTTACTCCTATAATTGCAAGTCAACGACACAAATCCTTGCAGGATAGTTGGGTTTCGTTTGCGTCTCCATGAGGTAGCAAAACAACGACAAATTTCATAGGAGGTATGGTGTAAGGTATGCAAGTCCACCAAATGGTATAAAAATTATCCACTTACGTATCTTGCTAAGTACACGAGAAATGAATCAGGCATGCACTTCTTAACAAGATAGGTTAGTTCGTCCCGATTTCAGAAATGAATAACTATTAACAGACACGACTAAATACGACGATACATTTAATCCAAAGGAACCGTCTAGCACTACGTTTTTTAGACTTGCACTTCTTAAGGACCAAGGATTTCATTTACCAAGTACCGAAGGTAGAATCTTGCTCAGAGAAATCCACTGAGACTTACGTTTATCGAAGGGTTTGCTCACGACGTTGACTCACTGGTCCGAAATGAATCGAGTTGACCGTACAACTGATCGAAACTTAATGACAAACTTCCAGAAGTGAATCTGGGGTATATATATTATTGGATCTCCCAATAGTGACTGCAGTGGGAGTGGATCGCGCAAAATTATATAAACTCACGCGCCGTGCAAATTTGTATAAAGTCACGCGCGGTGCAATTCTGTATAAAGTCACGTTCGATCGAAGATCTATGTTTTCTCCCACCACGGTCTATTACTATTGGTCAATGTTGATCTGCAATTTGGATTTTATATCCCTTCTATTCTCTCTCTTACCTATTCTTATTTCTAATCAACAAGTAGATCCAGGTATGACTAAGAATACCTGCATCTACTTAGTTGTAGCTTATATTTTATGTGTTGAAGCCTGTGATTGATTTTCTATAATCAATCAATCCTTATATTTATGATAACATGTTTTCTTATTTATGGATTGTTTATGGTTAAATAATAAATTATTATTGCTTGTTATTAATATCAATAATAATTTTATGCTTAAATGCTAACAGGGATGGTATAATAATTATTAATTAAGGCAATAATGAGTCAATGTCAATGGCGCCACGCCAGTAACCTGTTACCGTCTCACTAGGTTACTAGCGCTGCATCACTATATTATCGATGCCCGTCATGATTCACTGACCGAATTATCGCTGATGCCAGGGCTTTATAGTGATGTCATGTGCTTCATGCAGGACCATCTGCTTGTTTTTGCTGTCAGTTTTCTTGTAATCATGGACAGCGATCTGTCCATCACATTGTTAATCACATTATCCTACGAGGACTTCTATATTGACCAGGGCCACCTCCTTCCTTTGAAGAGGGGACCTTCTGCGGTGCCCGAGACTGGTGGTGAGTACCTTTTATTCATTCTTTCAAGTGTGGCGAGATTGACTGGGTGCTAATCAGATTCACCGTATAAGTGCTTTAAGAGATGTCGGGTTTACTAAATAGCGTTGATTCTTTTGATTCCTTTCTGGTGGAGTGTTTTCGTGTTCCCTCTTCTACAAATAACAACAATGACTTAATAGAATTAACGTGCGACTCGGTGAAGAGCACAAGAGCTTGAATTTCAGAATTAACTTTCTGCTGAAGAGCACAAAAGCGAATTCTCAAAACACAATTTTATTTATTTTTGGAGAAAGGATTATTTAAATTGAGAAGTTTCAATTCCTTCGGCGGATTATCGCGGGAATGCAATTGAAAGTGTCGAAATTGGCACTCCCTGCGGGATTATCGCGGTGGTTCACCTATTTCGCTCAATTTAAGGAATTTATCAGGATTTGATTAAGGGTAATGGAATTTGAATAATCAATAATAATAATATAATATAATATAATAATGTAGTATATGTATTATATTATGACATCACATTAATACGTATGAAGAAATTAAATTTTAAGAAAATTTTTAAAGTTCCAGACTTGAAAAATGTCAGAACTAATTGAATTTAAAATTTCGGAAAAATTGTAATTTTTTCGTTTTCTTGAAGCTGAGATGGAAAATAAAATTATAAGAAAATTTGGAAAGTAAAAGTTTGCTAGTAACAGAGAGTTACTAGTAAACGTAGCCGGTGGAGAATAGCGCGAAAGACCGATAATGCCACCGCTGCCACCACCAGTTTGTTACGAACGGGTATTATTAATTGAAATAAAATTAATAAGAAGTAAAAACAATTACCCCTAATATATCTTATCAATTAATAAAATGAATACGCGGAGGTCGTCCAAACTGCCGAATTCGATTAATGTGAATATTAATTGAATTCGTTTATTATTATGTGGGGTCGTTGGTCTTCTACTCTCGGACTGAGAGTGAATTCTACACGCGCCTACGCCTATCACTTGAATTTTGAATCCAAGAGGAAGGGTGTTTTAAATAATTTCGAATTTAATGACCCAAGATATTACAGTTTATACTTTCAATACGCACCGGTAATGACCTTGGCAAAGGCGAAAATTTTTATTAAAGACATCAGCAAAATGACAAGATAAATAAATTGAAACGATACTAAGTGTACTTTACCGTATCCTAGGTTCTTAATCCTACTGGAAGTCCTGAAAGCAAAAGTAGCAAGAAGAACGCATCTTAGAGTGCAAAAGACTCAGAAAATCCAGGCTGAAATCGATCCTGTATGGTCGTGGTCCCAAAAAGTAGCCACTCTTGTCTTTACGCGGTTCACCCGCGCACACACCCTTTTTTTTTACTTGGACCTTATAGTTTTAAGGTGTGAAAGAAATGGATAGCTTTGAACTAGAAGGGAGGCAGTACTTTTAAATTGCCTGTCCTTCGCCACTCCTATCTCACAATAAACCTATTTCTGGTTATAAGGAAATAACTCCTCGTCGTTTTGAGATTCGGCGAGATGTAGATTTCCTTAGCTAGTTTGTATTTAACTAGCTATGTTTTCAACGCCAGGCTGTACACGCACAGTTAACTCTCGCGGCTAACCGACCACAGACGCACTCAGAATATTATTTCAGCGCGAAGCGTAGTGGTAAAAATTTTACTTGTATAATTTTTTAGCGCGACAACCCCGTGAACGGCTTTCGTCGGAGGAAAGATTTTAGAAGTATTTACGTCCGCCCAAGCACAATCCCCAATTTGTGGTCCTGGCTAGGTCTTTTTACGAATCTAAGTCGACTATCCAGGTGATAGGACGTACTTCTTCCGAACCGCGGACGGGCTAAGCAGAGAAAACTATATTTCCTACTGTCCGAGTAGTTCTGGTTAGTACCAGGTTGCTCGAGTAACTGCGAATTTTGGCTTGGCGTTGATCTGTTTTACTGTTTCATCGCGAGGTGAACATGGTAAGGTTTTTCGATGATTAAGGAATCTATGATTGGACAAAGAAATAATGATAGGGAGGTTTTAGGAATTTAGATGGACTTTGTACCATGCTGATTCAGTTATTGCACCATTTGCTGATTTTTAGGTGTCGAATATTTCTCCCCTATTTCCAAACTTATCGTGAGAAAGGAAATGCGCTCATCGAATTTTAGTATTTGATGCATTGTCATCAAATTGTAGAAACGATTTTAGTTTCTAATATATTTCGTTCTACATTGAAATATATATGTTTAATTATTCTAGGTTTATAATCATTATATGAATTATAAGGCCTTACATAATTATTTTAAATATTCAGATGAGTCGTTTAGGTTTTTGATTACAAAAGCACGTGGCCTTTGCTGTGGGAGATCAGCTGGCTAAAGCATCTAAACAAGGATAGGCGTACGAGAAGGAAGTGTGAAGATGGCATTTATGCTAGCCTCGCGATGCACAGCAGAGCACATCAAAAGTTTCAAAAAGACACGGGTATATGGGGCATGTGCATGGGCGAATGAAGAAAGAAAATGACAAACGACAGAAAACTATAGTGAGATACAGTGCATGAGTGTACACGCGCTGGATATCTCTCCCTCTTCCTCTCCCCTATGGCTTCTCTTCTTCTTTCGCGCTCTCTCCTTTTGCTTCCACTTTCCAGTAGAAATATTGATAATTATTTCCTGGACTTACATTATTTTAGGTATTAAAATTGCGATTATGTGACAGGCCACTCGCATGAAGCTATAGTTATAATTATTGGCGACAATATTAGTGGTTTTAAATGAATTAATATCATATAAAAGCAATATTAATGTTAAGGGTAACATTAATATTAATAAAATAATGCATCAGGAATTTCCTGAATTTAGATACTCCTGAAATTACAATCTATGCGATCATGTGACAGGCCACTCGCATTTAAAAAGCGTAGTTATAATTATCCGCGTTTACCCGTATACATAATGTTATATTTATACGCTGGTGCACAAGCCTGCACGTGCATCAGTTTACATATATATAAATATATATATATTAATTCATATCAATATGCTGTACAATATAAAGCGATATATGCTTAATATACAACACTAATAATATGATTATAATGATATTAACCATTAATAATGATATATATATATATATATATATATATATATACAAAATATTAATCATATTAATCATATTAATCATATTATCAATATTAATATAATAATGTATTTGGAATTACCTTCCCGGATCAACCATCTGCTAAAAGTCCCTTGACCTGAGCAACGATAAGCTGCATCAGCGACCTTGTCAAGGTGCTCGGTTACGGGCGCTTCAAGTAGCATGAGAATTTGTGTAGAAATTTATGTTATAATTTCGGAAAAATTTGACCGCCTCGACACGCTCGTAACAAACCACCCCCGGAATTTGTTGTTTTCGTCCTCGACAAACTGGAGATTCGGGGATGAAATTCTAAGTTCACATTTTTTTTGGAATTTCATTTTTGTTTGATGTTCGATGCGTAGGATGTCCCTGCAATGACGTGCCCCTGCCTTTTAGAATTTGATTCCTTAAACTCCGTTAGGGTGTAACAAGGGTTACCTTGACAGTTAGAGAATTCTGAACTGTGAACGGGTAAAGTTTTCACGACGTTTTTCTCGATAGGCGGATGCTGTATAAATTTCTAAGTTTACTAATGAGAGAAGGAAGTGGGAATAGAAAACTTAAGTGATCATATTCCTACTTTCTGGAACAGAAAATAACGTAATTACTGCTGAAAAGAAAAACATTATTTAGTCATTGAACGATCCGCCTCAGATTTCGGCTCAATTAACATTATGATACAAATTTTACAGAAATCAAAAGTTCATAGGTCATAAAATATAATCTTAAGGAATGTTAGCAGAATAATTTTCTTTTAAACTTTATTGAATTTCAGATTTCTCAGTGAAATTCATAGTATAAGTTTTACTGACGTCTTTGGATAATTTCGAAAGTGAAAAACAATTTTTAGTTCGTATGGTTGTTTAAAAATTTGTTTGACAAAAACAAGTAGACCCATTTATCAAAACAAAAATTCCTTTTTAATAGAATTAGAATTTCTCTAAAAGATTTCATAAATTCATGAAAGGTTCATAATTGAACCCTAAAAATGAGGACATTTAAATAGCTGTAAATAACTTCTATTTCCCCATAATTTTGAAAACATCATTATAGAAAAGGAAATAAATTATTATTATTGTAAATAAATCTATTCCTGCTGTTTGAGGCTGCTCGATAGTGAATGCATATTATTCCTTTTCACTATTTGAGGAAACTATGGTTATATGGTAATGGATAACACCGTAGTATCATGAGATGGGGTGTTTTAAAATTTTCAGAGCATAAGAAGGATGAGATGAAAAATCCTATGGAGGATAAGGTCCTGATGATTTTATTAAGGCAAATAATTACTTCTTAAATGCCATAAGATAAGGTGACAGGGTTTGAACCTGCTTCGTTCTTAAATTTTTGAAGTTTTTCGGAATATTTTGTGTGGCAGCGGTTATTATTTTAACTCGCTTAGGAAGGATACTTCTGTGTGATTCTTTGGCCTAGATAGATAAGGGCATTCATGGTCAGCATATTCTTGCGGGCAGTTAGTGGTGCCTTGTTACGCAGAGATGGTTCTCAGAGATGCTGACATCGCGGATTTCATCCCTTATCACATAAATTGCAGAGGGGGTATCCCATGCAATTCTTCTCTTCATCATCGGGCGTGTCTCAGGATTTAGTGTTAAGAGTCGAGTGCAGTGAGTGAGATTTCATCATGGATCAGGATCCCCACACACGCCGTTTTCGTCTTCTCCTGGACATAGCCCGGAGACAAGGTGACATCATGGGCCAGAAAGGTGCTAGGAGGCGCGAGATGAGCCTCAGAGGAGTTAGCATGGAATCCTCGCTGTTCAACGTAGTTGCCGCCATCGAAGTGATGCAGCTCTGCGAAGATTCGCAGGCCCGGAATGACGCAGGGTAAGTCACTCTTTAATTCCCAATTTACATATCATTTTTAAAAGAAAATTCGTATTCCGTATGTTTCAAATTCGGCAGTAAGTATCATGAACAACATCAAGCGTGTTTGAAAAGAAAGATAAAAGGAAATTGTCAATTGCTGATTATAATAATATAACAACATAATAATAATATAAAATACCCCCCCCCCCTTTTTTTTATATTTTTTTTTCTATGTTATCTTATAATATTATAATTATATTACACTGAAAAAAGTGTAGCTGTGACAGCAAAGTTATTCTTTGCGACAGTTGAACGTTTAGCTGGTAACGAACCAGCGAATGAAGGAATATCTCGGAATCATCCAAAGTGAATATCCGTAACCACTTTAGCTATTCCAGCGACATTCTATAGTTGAGAAAGGCGCTGTTTATAGCTAAAATTGAGATTCTACAAAGAAGGCTAATTGAAAAGTATAGCTACCGCAGTTATAACTTTAAGAACATGACAATAACAAAATAATTTTGAGTCATTTGTAGGTTATGTGATACGATACATATTTATGGAGTATAAGCAAATAAAAATATGACATAATTTTTCCGTGCTTGAAATCTTTATAACCGGTGTTAAGGATTTTCGTTTTCCCAAAGCAAAAAAAACCTTTTGTTTTTATTCGCAAATAGTAGCAAAATTTAGAAGAACTTTTTGTGCTCATTACAGTAAGAAATTTCAAGCAGTTTGTAAACATACATATTTTGATTGCAGTAAGTAAAAAGACATGAAAATGGAAAAATATGCAAAACTAACCCTCAAATACGGGAATGTACTTTACCAACTTCCACTGTTGGAGAATGTTACGTACAAAAAAAATCAGCCATTGTTTAACAGGTTGCTTACCTTTAATACTTTAAAACCATAGTACTTTAAACACTGCACTTGAACTTTAGTTGTCATTTTAAATACATCAGCACATAAACTTGCAGAGATTTACAATATAGCTAACAAGTTGCTGCTATGGGAATATATTTTTCTATTTCATTTATGCTTTTTACTTAATTTTACCATATTGGAAGCATATGCAATTTGTGAAAAATAATAATTTCTGTTATTCAGCAATTGTGTGAAATGTGCTTCTTCACCTAAACGGTCTATACAATTTGACTAAAGTTTTATATGATTTGAACACACTAATTCTTTAAATTGGGATCATTCTTCATTCGCTCTTCCGCCCAGTTAAATTTCTTTCTGTGTATAACACCATCAGTTTGGTTAATATACTTTGATTGAAAGGTTATTAAATTCATCATGGCAGTGTATTAAATTTTCATAATTTGCAATTTGATGTATTTGAATTTGCCACTTGTATATTAAAGGCTATTACAATTTAATAAGATTTCTAACAGGGTAGTTCACAGCATCTGTAGTTATCGTAAGATTGGTCTGAGCTTCAGTATTGAATTTTAAGAATTAAGCTCGAATACATATATATATTTTTAATCCCGAATGAAATATTAAAAGAAAATCTCACTATAGTGAGATACAGTGCATGAGTGTACACGCGCTGGATATCTCTCCCTCTTCCTCTCCCCTATGCCTTCTCTTCTTCTTTCGCGCTCTCTCCTTTTGCTTCCACTTTCCAGTAGAAATATTGATAATTATTTCCTGGACTTACATTATTTTAGGTATTAAAATTGCGATTATGTGACAGGCCACTCGCATGAAGCTATAGTTATAATTATTGGCGACAATATTAGTGGTTTTAAATGAATTAATATCATATAAAAGCAATATTAATGTTAAGGGTAACATTAATATTAATAAAATAATGCATTAGGAATTTCCTGAATTTAGATACTCCTGAAATTACAATCTATGCGATCATGTGACAGGCCACTCGCATTTAAAAAGCGTAGTTATAATTATCCGCGTTTACCCGTATACATAATGTTATATTTATACGCTGGTGCACAAGCCTGCACGTGCATCAGTTTATATATATATAAATATATATATATTAATTCATATCAATATGCTGTACAATATAAAGCGATATATGCTTAATATACAACACTAATAATATGATCATTATTATATTAATCATTAATAATGATATATATATATACAAAATATTAATCATATTAATCATATTAATCATATTATCAATATTAATATAACAATGTATTAGGAATTTCCTTCCCGAATCAACCATCTGCTAAAAGTTCCTTGACCTGAGCAACGATAAGCTGCATCAGCGACCTTGTCAAGGTGCTCGGTTACGGGCGCTTCGAGTGGCATGCGAATTTGTGTAGAAATTTATGTTATAATTTCGGAAAAATTTGACCGCCTCGACACGCTCGTAACAGTTAAGTAATTCATTAAATCTGAGAACTTTTACTGTCCCGTAATTTTTTTACTTTCACCACCCTTATAATGTACTTGTTCGCACCGGAATCTTTTTCAGTATTTTTCACTGTACGCTGTTACGTCCTGAGCAAAAGACGAAGGTAGTTTGGATTTTAGATGTAAGGGAGGTGGTGAGCTGATTATATCAGGTTGGTAAGGCCTGATAATTTAATTTTTGTTTGTGGGTACGTTGTCACTTGTCAGGTCTATGGGCCCTGAGTTGCTCACAATGATAATGAAACACTGAATTTATAAATATATAAGATAATTTATTATAAATAAATAAGATGTTGCATAAGTTTTCACACAGAATGATACTTAGGTGGTAACTTACTTGTCTACCTCTTAAATTATAGAGCAAAAAAGAGATTTGTCGTTTTTTACTCCTATAATTGCAAGTCAACGACACAAATCCTTGCAGGATAGTTGGGTTTCGTTTGCGACTCCATGAGGTAGCAAAACAACGACAAATTTCGTAGGAGGTAGTTTGGTTTTCGTTTGAGTCTCCGTGAGGTAGCAAAACAATGATAAATCTTGCAGGAGGTATGGTGTAAGGGATGCAAGTCCACCAAATGGTATAAAAATTATCCACTTACGTATCTTGCTAAGTACACGAGAAATGAATCAGGCATGCACTTCTTAACAAGATAGGTTAGTTCGTCCCGATTTCAGAAATGAATAACTATTAACAGACACGACTAAATACGACGATACATTTAATCCAAAGGAACCGTCTAGCACTACGTTTTTTAGACTTGCACTTCTTAAGGACCAAGGATTTCATTTACCAAGTACCGAAGGTAGAATCTTGCTCACAGAGATCCACTGAGACTTACGTTTATCGAAGGGTTTGCTCACGACGTTGACTCACTGGTCCGAAATGAATCGAGTCGACCGTACAACTGATCGAAACTTAATGACAAACTTCCAGAAGTGAATCTGGGGTATATATATTATTGGATCTCCCAATAGTGACTGCAGTGGGAGTGGATCGCGCAAAATTATATAAAGTCACGCGCCGTGCAAATTTGTATAAAGTCACGCGCGGTACAATTCTGTATAAAGTCACGTTCGATCGAAGATCTATGTTTTCTCCCACCACGGTCTATTACTATTGGTCAATGTTGATCTGCAATTTGGATTTTATATCCCTTCTATTCTCTCTCTTACCTATTCTTATTACTAGACAACAAGTAGATCCAGGTATGACTAAGAATACCTGCATCTACTTAGTTGTAGCTTATATTTTATGTGTTGAAGCCTGTGATTGATTAATTGATTGATTTTCTATAATCAATCAATCCTTATATTTATGATAACATGTTTTCTTATTTATGGATTGTTTATGGTTAAATAATAAATTATTATTGCTTGTTATTAATATCAATAATAATTTTATGCTTAAATGCTAACAGGGATGGTATAATAATTATTAATTAAGGCAATAATGAGTCAATGTCAATGGCGCCACGCCAGTAACCTGTTACCGTCTCACTAGGTTACTAGCGCTGCATCACTATATCATCGATGCCCGTCATGATTCACTGACCGAATTATCGCTGATGCCAGGGCTTTATAGTGATGTCATGTGCTTCATGCAGGACCATCTGCTTGTTTTTGCTGTCAGTTTTCTTGTAATCATGGACAGCGATCTGTCCATCACATTGTTAATCACATTATCCTACGAGGACTTCTATATTGACCAGGGCCACCTCCTTCCTTTGAAGAGGGGACCTTCTGCGGTGCCCGAGACTGGTGGTGAGTACCTTTTATTCATTCTTTCAAGCATGGCGAGATTGACTGGGTGCTAATCAGATTCACCGTATAAGTGCTTTAAGAGATGTCGGGTTTACTAAATAGGGTTGATTCTTTTGATTCCTTTCTCGCGGAGTATTTTCGTGTTCCCACTTCTACAAATAACAACAATGACTTAATAGAATTAACGTGTGACTCGGTTGTTGAGAGTGCGGTTGATTTCGATTTGTCGCTGCTAAGGCTGGTCGTTGAGGGTGAATCCGTGGTTGAAACAGTTCTCACGGCTGTCTCCATTGGGGCTGTTTTATGCTGGGATAGCATGAAGCTTCGGATCTCGGAGATCGAAGATCTCTTGGGTGCACATCAGTTTGCCTTTTGGCGAACTTCCACCAGTGTTGCGGTGCCTTTGATAGTATCACTGTGTCAGAAAGAGCTAGGGTTGCAGATCGGGGAAGCTGATTTCATCCTAGTTAGAGAACTAGATCTTCGGTGGTACGGAGTTTTACCGCGCGTGACGACCGTCGTTCGGAAGCGGCAAATCTTGGCAGCAAAAAACATTTTTAAACTGCGCGGATATTTCGTGGACCTCGCCCAGGTGTTCTTGGCAAAGGTCCGGCTTTTGAGCACGGAGATTGCCAATCACCTGTTCGAGGGTCAACGTTGTAGCCAAGCAGCTCGTACTAGACGTGTCAGGGGCACTCATGGGGGTCATAGCCAGGGTAGAGCTCGAAATGAGGCTTTTGCGGCTCACTACCTGGCTTTCCTCGAACAGGTGGCCATGATGCACCAGGAGCTTGCCAGTGACCGAGCTGCAGAGCTGCTGTCGCTCGTGGACGCGCACGTGGCCACTTCTGCGGCGCGAAATTGCCTTCATTGGCCTCCTTCATCTGCTGTTTGCCTGGGGCAAGTCACAGTTATTATGTGAAGTTTTTCTAGGTTATCATATTTTAGTACAATGTCATCGTCTTAATTTCTTCTTTTCTGCTTTCGTTTTCAGAAATTTTGTAGCCACGGGGGTGTTTTGCCTATGTGACAAATTTCTCCACTCTGGCCGGGGGTGTCTTTCTTGTCGGTGCGGGTCAAGCCCGATGAATCTCCCTGATAGGTGCAGTTTTCCTGTTCCTGCAGAATTTTTTAGCTCTCCCAGAATCAGGTGTTACATCTGTCGTGTCCTTACAGGTAGCGAAGTTGTAAACACAAAGTTTTTTGATTTTTAACGTTTTCTTTTCCTTGTTCAGAAATGCAGCCAGCCGAGGAAGGGTCGTCCGGGGAGGAAGATAGTTCGTTAAGTGATTATCATTAGAATATTTATACTTAGTGTTAGAGCTCATGATGCGTATTTTGTTTTATTCTAGTTTTGTGTAATTTCCTTTTACTCTTATTTATTTTATATATTTTTTATAACCCTTTTTATTTAGATTTTTATGAATTTTGTACATACTTCTTTTATTAGGTTATTAAATAAGTAAAACAAAAAATCACCTTAGAGACTGGCAGTGGGGGGGGGGGGGTCATTGTTATCTATTTTTCTTAATGAGGAAACCCCCTTCTGCTACTTTCTATTATCATAGAGTTTTAATTTACCCTTTCCTTTAGTTTAATGTTTAAATTAATTTCACTTCTTTCTCCCTTTTTTGTTAGTAAACAACAACAAAATTTTTTTATTTCTGCTACAACCATCTTTGGTTGCATTTTTAATTATTATAGAATAGTTTTAAATTGCAATTCATACCAACAATCGTTACGACCAACTAGACCCTTATTGATTAGTTGCTAATTATAAATTTCATGCTTCGGGATATAGGCTCATTAATATTCGATTGCTGGTCCCATATACACACCTGTGTACACACATACACACGTATGTGTATATACACGCATTTGGAGACCCTAAAGCATGTAGCTCAAATTCGATTGGGACACATGATTAAGGGTGTACAGGTTTTGGATCATAAGGTATTTTCAGGTTGCGAGGTAAATTTCATTAATTTTGACACAGGACCACCCGATACATTTGAGTATAGGTATCTTACAATTGCGAAACATGCATCAAACTTTCTGAAATTTTACTCAATATTATAAAACCGTAACAGGATTTTTATAAATTATTATATTAATTGCCATATTTGTCAATAAGATCATTTTCTTAAGCAAAAGTTGGTTTTGTCCCATTAAATAGTTAATTAGTTAACTAATTGAAACATTGTCGCAGTTAGTTTTTGTACTGTGGTATCAATGGAGATATGTGCCATTATAGTTCTGAGAAATCCTTAGTTATGTGGCTCAATTCTGATTGATTCACACGATTAAGGGTTTATGGATATGTATCAATACACATTTTTAATCTTCGTGTTTATTATTCAATCATTGTTAACGGAATCTCCAGAATTTGATTGTCCGTTTAACATTATCTGACCGGATAACATACTGTATGTGGAGCTCGCTGTTCTGCATACCTATGTGTATCATTTGTGCCTCCATGGTAGTTGTTTGCCCAACAACGCTTGTATATTAGGTGGCCATTGTTACGGGGCCGCCATGGAGTTTTTTAATGATGATAGCCATGTTGTCGGTGCATATATTGGTGTAAGGCCCACTGCAGTATGAATTTTTGGCAAGTCTAATAATGAACTTGTAATAAGCATTCATATGGGTACAGTAGAACTGCTGAGTGTATATGATACGCTACGTTCTGTAAGGTATCACATTGCACTTTTTTATATGGTTGGATTATAATTCATTATGGTTTCTCTTGGTGGGTGTGATTAATCTCTTTCTTAAGGCCATGGATCAACCGGGTCACGTGACCAAATTCGTAGGTTAATCGAACCATGTAAGATAACTTTTTTTGTTTCTAATATATCTACTTGAAAATTCGAAGGACGTAATAAAAGGCGGGGAGGATCGTCTGTTAACTTCGTTTCACTAAAAATTTTGCAAAAATTTTATTTTTTACAAAATAAAACTGGGAGTTATCGGCAATTACAGCTCTGTAACGCCATTTCCACAGGAAATGGAATATCGACCTGAAATTTTGGAACGTGAATACGAAAGTACTAAGGCAGGTTTCTTGGGTGTCGAATATCGAAATAAATACAAAAATTATTTTATGTAATTGATAACAAAACCACAAAAAATCTAGAATTTTTTGAAGCGCCACCTATGCATAGTGTCGCACTGTAGGTGCTAAATTCAAAAGCGGGCACTGATTGTCGGTAAGAATGATAATCAACAGGTAAACTAAAATGAACGATTCGTAAACCTCGTTGATGTAACTCGCATTTGTAACAATGAATGAATATCACGATAACATTTATTAATTCAAATGATGAAATACCTGTAAAATGCGAACGAAAAATCACGAAATATCTACATTATCACTGTCAATCTTGGAGCTCCCCTTTTTATCGACAGTGCTGTTAGGTGGCACAAACTTTACTTCTGTTCTCGTCCGCAATACAGAGGACAGAGGTAACTATATAGACAGGTGATGTACGAGGTTATGTGCGTCGGTATTTCTGTAGGAATTATAAAACTTTTTTTCATTATACATTCAACGCTTTTGTCACGACTTTTCATTCCTACTTTCTAGTCATTTCCCAAAATGTCCCTGCTTTTATCCAACTTGGAATTTTAAATGTGGGCAAAAAATCGATACGCATGGAACTCAATTCATCAGCTGATGTGGTTGATCCATGGCCTTAAATGGGAGTGGTTTGTTAGCTTGCTACTGCTAAACTCTTCGTACTTTCTGTGATCTTTATCAATGTAAAACTAGTGAGGTGAGGACTCTCATGTGAACAACGTACCCAAAAAAAACCAAATCTTCGCATACGCTCAGTGAGGGCTGAACTTCATTCTTGTGATTCATGTGATAAGGTTATATGCATGGTAATGTTTTTTATGGGTTTCTCACATGGAGATTACGACAGGTCATACGCAACACTCTTCTTTTAGTTGATTTGGAATCAAGCATTTCCAGTCACACACCTGCCCGCTTTTACGACTTGCAATAGTAACGTAATGTAATATCAATTACAGCATTTAGATGAATCTTAATTGATTCAGAAGCGCCATCTCATTCTTTCTCTTACTTCTGTTCAATAGTAATTACGAATACAATATTATAGTCAACTATAAATTGTAAATAAATGATCCAGACGCGCCTTTCTATTCCTCCCCTTGCTTCTGGTCAACAATACTTTATAATATATCATGATATGATTACTATGAATTTTGAATAATTCAGAAACGCCTCCACATTTCTTCCTTTGCTTCTAGTCAACAACGATTTTTCCAAAATACAATAATATTGTCATTATTATGAATTTAAAATAATTTAGAAGCGTCACCTCATTCGTTCCCCTTGCTTCTAATTAACAGTAACTTCAATTAAGATGATAATATTGTCACTACAAGATAAATTTCGAATAATTCAAATGCACCACCTCATTCCTCCCCTTGCTTTTGGTTCACAGTAAAGTCATAGAAAATAATATTTGGAAAAAAATTGATAATTAAAGAAGTACTTACAAGTTACACATGCAAAAATCGAAGTTTAAAAATAATGGTTTGTCAGGAAAAGCGGGCAGGTGAGTGACTAGAAATGCTTGATTCCAAATCAACTAAAAGAAGAGTGTCGCGTATGACGTGTCGTAATCTCAATGTAAGAAACCCATAAAAAACATTACCACGCATATAACCCTATCACATAAATCACAAGAATGAAGTTCAGCCCTCACTGAGCTTATGCGAAGGTTTGGTTTTTTTTTGGTACGTTGTTCACACGAGAGCCCTCACCTCCCTAGTTTTACATTGAAAATATTTTTTCGGGGATATGGATGTTTTTTGGTAAACTAATGTCAACTGCCACTGACTTACTCTAATTTTCTGAAGTTACGTTATATTAATTTAATCATGATTTTAATATAATTTGACATACATTTTAATGACTAATTTTATAGAAAGTTAATCAATGATATTATACTAATGAAATATTCATTTATTTCTCACAAAAGTATTTTGAAACGCTATACTGAAAATACATGAGGTTTGAATAATACTGAAATAACTTTTAAATAATCTTTTATACCTGATAGCCTGGAATCTGAAGTCTGAATGTGGAACAAAAAAAAATCCTTATTCAAATGAGATTGAGTTTTACACACACGTATAATCGACGTACATAGACAAATTTGGGGGGGGGGGTGATTTATTGTATATCATTGATCATTGCCGAAAGTCCTTAAATGAAAACAAATATTTTTACATTTAAAGAAGGGGGATTTGCCTCTAGAATAGGATTGGTACGCTCCTGGATAATACGAATGTCCCGACTCGAGATACCGCTGATTATTACGCAAGCTAGGTTATTGCCTCGCGGTTTCGAGTCTACAGCGGGCAAGCTCATGCGGCGAGCCTAGCGGTGACTGTTCGAGTCACTGCCCCTGTAGACCTGCTACGCCACGGAACGCGTGTAGCACTAACATCCGATACGCTGGGGTCGCTGGTCCAATGTGACCGTTTCACTTTTATCATGCGATTTTAGTAATAAAAACATTGTTATATATTACGTACCTGAAAATTCTCATCAACGTTAGTCATCATCATAATATAACAATTATTCATGGAGTTGTGGTTTGCTGTTGTTGTCGCTTGACATATTACACAATCAAAAGAAAAGGGGAGGGGGGGATTCCCTAGATTTCGTAACTATACACACATATACATACTAACGCAATCAAGAAAAAATAAGAGAGTTCCATAGATTCTGGTAACAAAAAGCGTTACGTCGCCTGAAGGCCAGAAATTTTTTTTCGGTGGATTCAAGAAAGAATTATCGATTTTTTAAGTTTTGCGAGTATTTTGCAGGGAAAAATTAATGCATACGGTAAATGAATATTGTAGAGACCGAATTCAAGCGGCCTGTCGGTGAAATAAAGTGCTGTTCATAAATAATTTCGAAATTCAGTGGCAACTGTCATTAAAAAGAAACAATTCTTGTTAATATGGCCTTCTGTAGTCGGTGCTCAGGGAAATATCCCTCACCTCTTGTAGACTACAGCCTGCAATGATTATATTTCCTCTATTGTTTCAATTATTAATTTATTACAGCTGTCATTAGGTATTGTGCTTAATTATTATATATTTATTGTGGTATCCGTAATAATTTATAGTAATTTATTGTGGCTTTTGGCAAGAATTTTGTCTATTTGGGTACTTGTCCTCCTTCCTTAAAAGTGTCGTTGTCCTCAACGACTTGCATTTGTTTATGCAATTCTAAAATTTGTTGTTGGAATTGTTAATATTCTTCGTTGGGGGTAAATTTCTTCTGTGTTTGCTTGGTTGACTACCGAAAGGGGTTGTAGTTCTACTGCATCTTGGTTTTCTTTAATGTTTAAATTTTTATTGTTACAGGTTTTACAGTTTTTGCGGATAATTCCTTGTGTAAAGTATATAGCAGTTGTTATTATTAATAAGGTTATGATACTGAACCCTTCTAACCAATTTTTCTAGGTTAATTTATGTTTATAATGATTACTTTCCAGGTCGAGAAGCTGTTCTTCTATAGTACAGAGTGATTCTTCCGTATGTTTTCAATTTTTCATCATTTTCATAGTTTTATAAATTATGGGGGAAATTTCTGATATATTTAATGAAAATCCTGGGTTGTAGATGAATTCTTCTGAGTTTACATTTATTTGAGTTCCAATCAACGTTGTGTGTTCCGTTCTGGCAATACACCTTGCACTTAATCTTAATATTCCTCAATTTGTAATATGTTCCTTTTATGTTTTTCCCTTTTTACAGGTGATGCTGATTGGCTCTGGTTTTTTAGTTGAAAATATCCATGCGTTTAAGGATGGAATATGCTTCCAAAAAACTGAATTTTTTGTATTTATTTTTATATCACATTGCTGTAAAATTTCCATTGAAGGGCGTGTAAGCATTAGACATTCGCAGGACGTAGTTGTGACTATCTCGTGTATTGGTTGCGCGCTTTTGCAAATCGTGTGATAGATTGTTTTCTGGCAAGTGTCATAGTAATCTTTATCTGTCAAAAAGAATTTTCTTTCGTCTTCTGTCAGGGCAATATATTGTTTTCTTGGTAAAATGTAGACGGCTCTTGTATAATTTTCTAAAATGTTCTGGTACATAGGAAATGGATAAATTTTATATAATTGGAGTGCTTTTCTATCTAGGAATAGAATGTCTACTGTTATTAGTAATTTTGCAGATGTAATTTTTAGGTCCGTTTTGCCAATTTGTGAAAGTAATTCCACTCTAATGTATGAAGTGGGAATCGGAAATTCGTACTCTTCCATTTTAGTGTGTATTTCGGTGATTACTTTTTGTAGTTGGGCTTTGGAAATTGTTGAAGGGTGTAATTTGCCTTCTCGTGCGTATTCTGTTATTTTAATGAATTGTTTTAATATTTCATGTAATTGTTCGAATTTTAGTTCCAAATGTGTTGACCATTGGATCATTTTTTCGTAATACATGTAGTCATTCCAATATTGTCCTTGCGATTCTATTTTGTGAATAGTTTCATTTATTTTCCTTATTTATGTTTTGATGAATATTATTTGCTTCTGCTTTTAATATGTCTGACGCGCACGTTTTTACTACTGTGAATGCTTGTTACTTTGGGCATTTCACAAGCTGTAGGCAGTGCTTAAGGGATGCCAGTGATTGACGGTCGCGAATCGTCAGACGCCAAACTAGTGATATGCGTAGTTAGTTCGTCTGGGTATTTGAGTATTTTTATTTCCACTCTTCGCGTCCGTTGATTTTTTGAGGCTTCGGTCATCATACAGTTTGCCTGGAAATAGAGTGGAAATAGCCTTGGGTTTTCTGAATGCTGAAAAGAGTGTATCTCAGGCTGTGCTGGAATTTCTAGAGTGGATGCAAATAAAAAGGCATTGCTTCATCAATTATCCATGTTTCCTGAAAATGTTGTACCGCACCGGCGGAATGATGTCATGGAAAGGATTTGTGTTAGATTGTCGTTGGCAAATTTAGCTACCAACAATTAATTTAGTTAATGTTCATTTTCTACCATACCTACACACAAAAATCATATATTATGTAGCTGAAACTTTTTCAAAAAATCATTTGATAATAACTTCTGATGTTTTATTTGTATGAACTATTGTTGCTATGAAGTTGGTGTTACAGTATAAAATTGTTAGAGTTATGTAGAGATTGAAATCGTTTTTCTATATAATAATTTTATAATTGAGATATCATTTTTAATGAAAACGCATTTTTTTTAACTTACTGATTTTTAGTATAACTGATTACGTTCCTATAATATATAATATGTTAGATAGTACAATATACAATGCAGATACACAATCTGAATTATCTCATATTCCGGCAGAATTTGCTATGCATTTTGCACGTGAATTCTGACACAGTTATTTTTATTGTAAAAAATAACTTTTTAAGATATAGTAGAAGTTTAGTTTAAGCTAAATTTACTTTGAAAGGCTATGTTCATTGAGACAAAGAAGTATATTTTTATTACTAGAATTTTTTTTTTTTAAGAACTTCTGTATAATGAATCAATTTTTGTTTATGTTTACTATTATGAAGTATTTAGTGTATTAAAACAATATTATTTGATGAATTGTTTATCTTAAATCAAGATTTAAGTCTTGCCAAATGAAAGCTGTACTTACTTAAAAATGCTCTTTTGGAATTGAGAATCCACTGTTAATTAAACCGATATATGAGTTTTTAATTTCACCTTCAATAATGCATGATCGACAACTAATAATAGTAAAAAATTTTCACTGTGTGAGGCAGATGCTCCAATTAGCAGTGAAAGGATTACAAAATTATTGTGAACATTACCTTTCAAATACACGTTAGGAAAATAGTAAAAATAGGTAAGGATTGTCATACATATAAACTTTATGAGTTATTCATGTAAAATTATTGCCTGGGAGTCATCATATTATCCGGAAAGAGATTATATGTAACTTAACCAATACCACATGGCTCCCTTTCCAGTGTGCACTGGAATGGCGATTGTGTCCAGAACAACCCGTAGATTTTAGAATTAAGTTGCTGGTTGTATCCTTTTTTCAGCTCCATAGGCATGTTAATAATCAATGCTTTAGCGTGGTCAGGCATAGACGAGGCCGTTTGAATGTCAGCTTCAGATGATGCATTAGGATAAACGCTTGATTGATGCATGTGAATGCTTCGCGATTTATAATGCTTATATGATTCTGTTAACGTATCTTGCGGTTCCCTCTGTATCTTTTGCAGTCTTTTCAGAACCAGTGAATGATGTCCTGGGAATATTAGTATTTAATAGGGTCGATGCTTTTAATATTTTCAGAGTCCAAGGGGCTTCACTTTTAGGATCCAAAGTACTTCTTTTTCGTTTTCTTCATTCTTTTATAACTTTTTCTTCTCTTATTAAGTCTTCCTTTTTAGTTACTTCGGTTTTTACTCTTTCTTTATTCAATTTTCCGGATTTCCCTGAATGATTTTTCATGATGGAGTTTAAAGAAACTTCAGAATCTAAAATTGAGTCACATTTTAGAGTATTTTCGAAGCATGTGGTTTCGCATTCTTCCGCATTATCATTTTCTGTAAATCCATTAATTAAATCGGTTGATTTTGACATACATAATTCTTCACGTTTCCCGAGAGTTTTTACACTTATTTAACGTCCCTTCATTTTCGTGGATGTTCCTGGTTATTTTTGGTGAGTACAATTAAGTTTCCACTCGTGTCGATAGTCTAGTCTGTAACTGGGGCTATGATTATATTGGTGATGGTTATACTTTCGATGCGTCGACAAATTTTGATGAGACTTGAATTTTATATTTTGTGTATGCTGTTGTTGTTGGTCGAAGTTACTTGCAAACACCGGACTTTTGGAATCGCTGAGCCTTTCATCTGGGTCTTGCGCGAGGTTCGTATAATTTAGACCATTAGAAGTAGAACGTCCTTCAGGGCTAAAAATTTTCTCCTCCAAATCGCGATAGCTCGGCTGCTGATACCGCGAAAAGTGTTGAAAGAAAAGCCTATCAGATTGGTGTCTTGCTTCATAGTCAATAGCATATTCGAAAGCTTTTTGCAGGGTCACTGGACTTCGCGCTTCTATCTTTGCCGGCATCCTGTCAGGTAAACCATGAATGAATGCTTTTAAGGCACAGTCGTTGAGGACAGGTATCATTTGATTGGCATTTTTATATCTATTTTCAAGAGCTGCCTGAGCTCTTGTCTTTAAAAGTGTTAATCGGTCATAGAATTCATAAATACCTTCATTTTGAAGCATTTGAATGGTAGTTATTTTGCGTACGTACCGCATATAAGTTTTATGGGGGGAAAATCGCTGTTCGAGATGTTGAATTAGGTCACTAAGGCTCGAAAATGTTTTTCCATAAGTGCTGTCTCGTGTAGCATCCTTTAATCGCGCTAACACCGCTATACGTATCATTTTTCGCAAGTTGCAGGCAAGAATTACTGTCCAGTTATAATATCTTCGATAAAATCGCTAACAGGCATGTTTTTGTCATCGAGTATAGGAATGTTCATAACCCCTTGTTGCATGGCAAAACATTCTGCCATTAAATTTATCATAGCCTCTTTTGGGTCGCACGAAATTTCATCCATGAATTTTCTACTTTGAGTTTCCTTTAATATAGTTTTTTCCTGAAAGTGAGACATTTTGTCTGATAGTTTTTATTAAATTTTATGTATTTTATCTATAACTTAATTCGTGCCGTTCTGCATCGACCGAAACAAATGATAGTCAGAAGGGGCAAGGTCTGGGCTATAAGGCGGGTGGGGTAAAACTTCCCATCCACTTTTTTCCAAACAGTTCTTAACCGGAATAGCAACGTAGGGCCGAGCGTGGTCACGATGGAAAATTATTGCCTCGTGTCTGGTCGCATATTCCGGGCGTTTTTCGGCTATTGCTCTGTTCAAACGGATTAATTGTGTTCGTTAGCGTTCTCCATTAATGGTTTCACCCGGTTTTAGCAGCTCATAATACAGCACACCCTTCTGATCCCACCAAATACAGAGCATTACCTTCGCGCCATGAATATTCGGCTTTGCCGTTGATTTGGCTGGTTGGCCGGGTTTCACATATGATTTTTTGCGCATGGGCTTGTCGTAATGGATCCATTTTTTATCACTCTCGGCTTGAGTTAATGTAGAACCCAATTTCCTTGCTTTTGAATGTATCCGACTGCTTTTAAACGTTTTGAAATGGCTGCTTGAGTGACTTCCAAACATTCTGTGAGCTCTTCTTGTGTTTGGCAACAATCTTTATCGAGTAATGCTTCCAGTTCTTCATCTTTTAAATCACTTTTAAATCGTGCAAACCACTTTTGGCACGTTCGCTCAGCTAGAGCATGTTCAACATAAACTTCCACCAAAATACGATGACTTTCGGCACTTTTTCAGGCACAAATTTCGACATATTTGAGTGAAATTAAACTGTTGTTGTTTACGTTTCAAATGAATGACATATACTGAAAAAGACGCACAATGACAGTAGCTTTCCAACGCACGTTCGGAATATAGAAACGATGGAATAATAATCAAGTTACGCTATCTCTTAGCAAACCGCACGAATTAAGTTATGGATCCAATATGTTATTTAGATATTAAATTTAAGGACGATTAGTTGACAATGTAAGAATGTACCAAGGTCCTCTATTCGAAGATTCATGGCTTGGCACGCATATTTTGATATCATGATTTATTTATTCATTAATTTTTGTTTTTTTGTTTTTTTTAACCAAATTTTTTTTTACCAACTTTCTGATGTGATTTTGCGTTCAATCTTGTGATTTTAAAAACTTCTTGTCTTATACTATGTTTCTGAGCTATAAATTTGATAATGATGAGAATTGATATATTTACAAATTATTCAAATTATATCTGTAGTTAATGTACATTTGGAACGAAATTTTGTTTATAATTATGGATAATACGAAAAGCTGTCGACTTTATTTTTTAATCTATACTATATGAATAAAATATAGTTTGAGGTATAATGTCGATGACCTTACATTTTGTCTTTTTGTGTGCAAAACTGAAAGTTTTAAATTTTGAAAAGGCTATTCAAGAGCCTTTAATTTCTTTTTCCTTTGCGACCGTATGGTCGCGACTTTTGACTTGTTGAGGCTTTAAAAAGGTTCAAAGTTTGGATAAGCTGTTGTATTTTTTTTTTTAATTGATTCTTTGTCGTTTTCGTATGAAAATTTGTTTAAAGTGTTGACTTTTAAAATTATTATGATTCAATTGTTACTATATACTGTAAATATTTCGAATTTTACTTTTGAGTGTTAATTTTAGAAAATTTTATTTATTGCTAATTTTGTTTATTTATTTGTCCGTATTTGTTTATTGATGATTGAATGTGGTAATTTCAATTTTTGAACTACTGTTGTTAATTATTTATGCTAGCTATTACTGCACTGTAAATTCTTGCTGTGATGCGTGCAGTCGCTGCTGCGTTTAACCTTGATTTATATGTTTTCAGTGACATAAAGCGGGTCAGGCCAGACGCGACTGCGAATTCCTGAGCCAATTTTTTTGCAATAGTTGAATTTATAAGTTGGTTATGTGTATTAACAACTTGCGTTTTCGATGATATAAGATTAATTAAGCTAGACTCAAGCACAGACTCTTGGATAATCTTTGCAACCAAAAATATTCTGTTAGTTAACAAAGTTAAAATGAAAGTTATAAACAATTACAATGCAAACCCTTCGAACTTTGCCTTACCCAGTCGATTGTGTTGGATGGTGTCTGTTCAACGAATCTGAAAAGGACTTAACACGTGGATCAATAAGTCCCGGGACTAACTAGGAAAAACACATTTTTTTGGCAAAACTCGACTTTATTCATCAACATAGTCTCCTTCAAAAGCAACACAATTACTCCAGCGCTTCTCTAACATTTCAATACCTTTCTTGTAGATCGATTCATCTTTGGCCTCGAAATAAGCGTTCGTTTCGGTAATGACTTCCTCGTTGAAGTAGACTCTCTTTCCTTGGAGCATTTTTTTGAGGTCTGCAAACAGGTAGTAGTCGCTGGGGGCCAGATCCGGTGAATATGGTGGGGGCGGAAGCAATTCGAATCTCAATCTCAATTTCGCCATGGTAGCGAGCGACTTGTGACACGGCGCATTGTCTTGGTGCAAGAGCACTTTTTTCTTCTTCAGTTGGAGCCGTTTCTCACCGATTTCATTCTTTAAACGCATCAATTGGCCAATGTAACGTTCGCTATTGATCGTTTTACCTTTTTCAAGGTAGTCGATGAACAAAACTCCATGAGCATCCCAAAATACTGAGGTCATAACCTTACCGGCCCACATTTGCGTTTTTGGCCGCTTTGGACGCTTTTCACCGACTGCAGTCCACTCGGCTGACGACCGCTTTGACTCCGTTGTGTAGTGATGGATCCGGGTTTCGTCCATTGTCACATCCCGACGCAAAAAATTCAATTTATTTTGGCGAAACAACTCCAAACATTACTTTTGGGTACCAATACTCGATCACCGAAAACCCCGCGAAACCAGTAGTCGATCAGCAAGGGACCAATAGTCGATCATGTCATTTGTGATCAACTGTTTTACGGAGAGTAAAGTTTTTATTTTCTGACCTTCACCATCTGCAAATGATTATTTTATTAATGTAGTATGTACTGTAACTCATAGTTAAATTTAAAATATGGGTCACTGTGAAAGTATATATGGACATCAAAACAATCATACAACCTCAAAAACATACATACAAAAATTAAAGCATTTATGTGAAAATTTTTGAAAAATATCACTTCTTTTAAAGTTTTCACTAATCGAGCACCATAAAATTTCGACCAGAAGTTAAAAAACTCATTTTTAAGAATTAAAAAAAACGAACACAGCATCGCGGTAGGCTGATCGACTTTGGTTCCCCTTCGCTTTTTGTATACCAAAAGACGATCAGCGTTTCTCACATATTTAATAAAATTTTTTATTATAATTACCTGTCTGTAATAATAGAAAAAGCCTTCATAGGCCTGGTGATGCCTTCTCTCACGCGATTTTTCCAACTTTTCCCAGATTATCATCCAACTTAGCACGGACACATGACAGTTGGCGGCACCACTGATCGACGGCGCAGGCGATTGTAACGCACGAAATTCAACGAGCGCGTAGGGGAAATATTTTTCTCATACACTATGTTATATTTTTGAATAAGTATTGGGCAGTATAATATTGTTAAGTATTTTTTTTAAATGATACAATTTTTTTGCAGTATTTTGCTTTTCTGAATTCATAATAAACATGAATTCATACCGAAGTGATCGAGTATTGGTTACTGATCGAGTATTGGTTCCATTACCTTATATACTTTGTCGTATGTCGTATTGTTCTTATGCAGGGACAATAACAAAATGTTAAAAATTTAATGTTACCGGGATGTAACAACGTTATTTTTAAAGTTTCTCTTGGTGTTAGTAATAAAATACAAGCCTTACAGAAAAATATACCGTTAGTGTGTTTAAAGAAATACAATTCCTATACGAGTGACTTTTGCTGTGAGTTCGTTAAAAAAACTCGGGAGTCAGTAAGCAATTTTTACGGTTTTTTGACTGGAAAATTCGGCGGGACGGTGTGAATTCGCATGTAATCGTAATAATCATATGCGAGCACGTGTGTGTATGGGTGCGTATCTGATTGTGTCGAGGTAGTAAGAATAACTAAACATGTAGTTCAATTAACATGGGGTGAATAGTAAAATCAATTGAAGCTCTCATAGTAAACATAATCAGTAGAAGTTACTACATAAGAGTAGTTAGAAAAACAATCTGATGATAAGTAAATAAGTGAACTATTTTTTTTAATAGTACTTCATTAGTTGGAATTACTTATTGCGAACTTGAATGCATAATTTCTTCATGAGATAATTTTCTTCATCCAAAAGTTTCATCATATTTTTGGAATTGAAAAAACTCAAATTTTTTAGATTCTGAACATACGTTGATTTTACTCTTGAAAACAAAAATTAAAGGAATCATAACCCGTATAAAATATCACTAACATACAATAATAAAAACTAATACTTCAAAAATGTATATAAATCTTTTTATTATGTAATGTTCTTTAATCCAAAAATTTGATCTGTTTCTTTCAGAAATATTCTATTTTATAGAAAATCAATTTAATAAGTAAAAATCTTAGAAATTGCAATCAGAATCATAAATTGGAATAAAATTTAAGAATCCCCGATTACACGGGGCCCATACACTTCTTACACGACCCTGCAGTAATTGCAGATTATAAGCGCTATTTTGTTTCTTGTATTCCAATCGTGCGCAGCCGAGAGGCTTAGTCGTTAGGTTAGTAATGCGTTAATCATAAGTAGAGGGGGTTCGAACCCGCAGCGTTAAGAATAATTTTTAATACTGCCTAAACGAGCGTTTGTGTAGTGTAGAGGGGGGTGTGTTTTTGTAGGTAAGTGTGTATATAAAAATAGTAAGTTAAGTGTCTACTTGAAAGTAAATACAGTTTTGAAATATACTAAGAATATTCATCGATTCAACTACTGCTCTTATTTGATTTACGTATGTTCCTGTAGATCACTTAACTTCCAAAATGACACTGTGGGGCCTTTACGAACTACGGAAAGTATGTTAAAAAATAGTCAAACCTATTGAGATTTTTTTTCGATGTATTTGTAACAAAAAAGTACTGTCAATTTACTCAAAAAAAATTTCCCAGCTTCAAAACAGATTTTTTACTGTGAAAACAGTAAATTTAACCTTGCAAGCGAATATTCCTCCGCTGCCGTTAAAAACGGTAAATATTAGAGTCAATTCGAATTTTCCCTGTACTTTTTCTCTCACAAGGAACCCTAAGTAGGTGTCCCCGTCCGATTTTGTTCGTTCGCACATATGTTGTAGTACTCGAAAAACTACGCGACACGTATGTATTTTTTTTACGTGCCCAAAATGGTTTTTAGGGGGTAAAAATCACCCCCGAAAAGTGCGGTACCAAATACCCATTTAATTGTTTCACATATAATAACAGAATCTTTCACAATCAAACCAACTCGAAAAACATCCTCACTATGAGAGATGAAATATGTAATTTTGGCAACTTGATAAAACAGATTTTTGGGGGGTGAACTGCCCCACAATAAGTTTTAATTATACAACGAATTTTCAAACAGACATTATTTCAACCCGAAAAATCTGAAAAAAATATATGTTGCACGCGATAATAAAATAAAGTATACGTATATTTGTATTTTCATGAGAAATTAATGCACCCTTAAGTGCATGTTATTATATTTCTGCAAAATAAAGTAAATTTCGCGTACAAAACCAAGCAGAAAAAATTCTCTCATACAGAGGGTTGAAAAATATAAATTGCTTAATTTAGTCGAAACATTTTATGGGGATAAACTACCCCAAAAGAAGTTACGATTATACAAGAAAATTACCAAATTTGGTAATTTGCTGAAAATTCTGAGAAAAATATTTATGCCAAGCGATAATAAAATAAACTTTACGTATATTTGCATTTTCATGAGAAATTAATTTATAAGGGGTAACCACTCTTAAGTGCATGTTATTATATTTCTATAAATGAAAGAACTCTATTATACATTATACATATAAATTTCTACAAATATAAATATATTTGTAGAAATACTTGTTTGACTCATGCAGAAGGTTAAACTGATTAAGCTGCTATTTATCTCGACTGACGTATCTTTACGAATGTATTGAAATGTATTTGAGACTTAATGTATTTGTTTTTCAAGAACAAGTTTTATTTTTAGGATGCGAACTTTTGTGAAGATTGCGAATAATCGTTCAGTGTTGCTTTCATCGTTCTCGAATTTAAAAGTCTATTTCTTTGTTTCTGCACACAGAGTAACTTTTCATAGCAAAATATGTTTTATTTTATAATAATAATTCTAAAAAATATTAGGAATCTAGGGAAAATCGAGGTGCAATGGTAAGTATTCCTAGCGGATTGGAAATTTTTCGCAGCCAAAATACTAAAGATTCGAAAAATGATATGAAACTTTGGTAAGTTTATAGTAAAGTTTGATACAATCTATAGTAAATTATCATATAGCTTATCTAATGTTCAGTATTTCGCTGCGAGAAATTCTCACTATTACACGTTTTTCCCTAAATTGAAACGTAGATTAGCAAAAATTGTAAACTTGGGTTTCTCCGTGCAGTAAAACATATCAATGAACAGTTTATCAAGTCTTGTAAGCATGCCTATAAATCCCTTAAATGTAATACAACTTTTGTTAGTTGCATCCCAAACCATGAACATACCTGACAGTGAAGTTAATGATGCAGAACGGCAACTGTCAGATCATTTCAATGAAATACTAATTCAGGCTATGATTGAGTTCAATGGCGTTGAGATTGTTAAAGAAAATACGGTAGACTTTTCAGAGCCATATAAAGACAGCCTTCCGCTGTGGAAGACACCTATCCAGAGTGGACTCCTAAACTTGATTCTGAATCAGATGACGCTGTTTTTACGAGACATGATGAAAATGTTGACTTCGATTATAAACAAAAAACAGTGGAGTTTTGGAAAAGCGGAATGAGAAAAAGCAATCGTGAGTTAAGTGCTGTTCAACATCGGTTCAGAAAAGTAAAATCAGTACATCAGTTGAGGCGATGGGCAGGACAAGTAAATAAAGGCGGTACATACATGGAAAAGTTGCATCGTATTGCGGAGTACACATTGAACAATTTTAAAAGTGCAATTGATGCTGGTATGATAATTCACGATGTAAACCTACAGAAATGGGGTCTACATGCTAAAAATATCCTTGGTTTTGAAGAGACACGATTTAAAGCATCTGACTGGTGGGTGTGGAAGTTTAAACGAACTCACCGAATAATATCCAGAAAAGTCAATAAATTCATCACCAGAAAAACATTAGAAGATAAGGAAAAGGTAAAAGTAAATGCGGAGAATTTTGTGAATAAAGTGGAGTCGTACATCACTGAATATGGGAGAGAGAATGTTTATTACTCGGATCAAAGTGGATTCCAGTTAGAAATGCATTCTGGAAGAACATTGGCAATTGAAGGTACACGGCAAGTCAAATGTGTCGTCCAATCTATTTCTTTTACAACTCACAGCTACACTATCCAACCCACGATTTCTGCGGATGGAAAGCTTCTATCTTCACTTTATCTTAGGTTAACAAAGCCAAGTGGAAAATTTGGACCCACTGTACAAGAAACCATTTTTCAGCCTATAAACGTCTTTGTAGCTGCATCCAAATCTGGAAAACTTACGTCTGGTAAATTTTTTTATTCTTAGTAATTTTTGGTCATAAAATAAATTCATTACAGTCTTTAAATTTTTTAAATTATTTTATCTGCAGAAAATTTTCAGAGCTGGTTGGAAAATGTTTTTTTCCCGAAGGTAGGGCCGACAAGCGTGTTGCTCATAGATTCTTGGACTGGACACTGCCCAGAAGCTGTACTGCAAGCAACGCATGCGGGAAAGAATGTTATTCCTATGATTATACCAAAAGGCACTACTGGAAAAGTTCAGCCCTTTGACGTCTGCGAATTTCGCATATGGAAAAATTAAGTGCGACATTTTTCAGATTCAGTTATACTGTTAGACTATGATTTAAATCTGCACATAGGAAATAATATTATAAAGTAATATTATAAGTCTTTAGTACATAATCAATTATTTTCACCAAGGTATCACAGTATTCTTAAATACTCTTGGTTTAAAAGTGGTTATGTTGCAGAAAAACCAGGGGAATTTGAGAATCCAGTGGACTTTTCCTTCAAAACATTTTCCAACACGTTATGTGAAATTTCAGGATGTCAAAATGTAGCCGCAATTAGATGTTCGTGGTGCAAAAAATCTTTGTGTTTTAAACATTTCTTCGAAGAGCATCACTACTGTACCACGTACAATCAATAAACAAGTCTAATGATGATTGTTGGTCTGATAAATTTTATTTTATTATTGCCTTCAACATACACTTTTTCCAGATTTTTACGGCATGAATTAGCACTAATTTGGTAATTTTCGTGTGTCATCGTAACTTCTTTTGCGGTAGTTTACCCCCATAAAATGTTTCGACTAAATTGAGCAATTTATATTTTTCAACCCTCTGTGCGAAAGAATTTTTTCTGCTTGGATTTGTATGTGACATTTACTTTATTTTGTAGAAATATAATAACATGCACTTAAGGGTGGTTACCCCTTATAAATTAATTTCTCATGAAAATGCAAATATACGTAAACTTTATTTTATTATCGCGTGCAACATATATTTTTTTCAGATTTTTCGGGTTGGAATAATGTCTGTTTGAAAATTTTGTGAATAATTAAAACTTATTGTGGGGTAGTTTGCCCCCCAGAAATCTTTTTTATCAAGTTGACAAAATCACATATTTCATCTCTCATAGTGAGGATATTTTTCGAGTTGGTTTGATTGTGAAAGGTTCTGTTATTATATGTGAAACAATTAAATGGGTATTTGGTACCGCACTTTTCGGGGGTGATTTTTACCCCCTAAAAACCATTTTGGACACGTAAAAAAAATACGCGTGGCTCAGTTTTTCGAGTACTACAACATATGTGCGAACGAATAAAATCGGAGGGGGACACCTACCTAGGGTTTCTTGCCAGCCCTAGCGGACCCGTGTGAGAGAACGGTCATAGAATACTCTGACCGTTCTCTGACTGTTCTATGACCGTTGTATGACCTCGCATTATTACGGCTAAGATCGGTAAAAAATACATTAAAAGCTTTGCAATTATGATTCTGTGGCGAAATTTGGATTAGAAGGTGAAGCAATAAATACAATTATCTTATTTTTCAGCGATAGAAACTAGGAATACATCATGTACCTGTCATTGAAGGCAGTGGAGTGGTTCACAATTTGCGGAACGTCTCCACCAATAGTAAACCTTCACGGTGGAGACATTCCGCCAATTGTGAACCACTGCACTGCCTTCAATGACAGGTATTATGTTTTTCTAGTTTTTATCGCTGAAAAATAAGATAATTGTATTGATTGCTTCACCTTCTAATCCAAATTTCGCCACAGAATCATAATTGCAAAGCTTTTAATGTCTTTTTTACCGATCTTAGCCGTAATAATGCGAGGTCATAGAACGGTCATGGAACAGTCAGAGAACGGTCAGAGTATTCTATGACCGTTCTCTCACACGGGTCCGCTAGGGAGTGTAAAGATATTATGCGATCCCAGATAGAATCCGGTTAAGCTCCGGGTATAAACCGGGGACAAAAACTGGGTACAAATCTAGTAGCGCCGAGTAAGAACCGAGTATACGTATTTTGAAGACCCGGCTACAAACCGGATAAAAATCTTATAGAGCCCAGATAAGACCCATATAGAAACCGGACAAAATATTATTTCAATTCAGATAGAATCGGATTAAGTGCCGGAGAAGAACCGGGTATAAGTATTTTAAGGAGCCGGATACAAGCCGGATAAAAATCTCAAAGGTCCCGGATAAGAACCATGTAGAAACCGAGTAAAGATATTATGCAATTGCAGATAGAACCCGGTTGAGCTCCGGGTATAAACCGGGGACAAAAACCAGGTATAAATCCAGTAGCGCCGGATAAGAACCAACTTTTACCCCGGTCTTATCTGGGTTCTATCCGTCATTTCAAGCAGGGTAGATAAGTGTGAGTTTACTGTACATTAAAAATAAAATTAAAAAACGAGTGTGATAAAAAATGAATGTATATTCGTTTCAAATTCAGTTTTTTTACTTCTTTTGAGACAACTCATGAAAACAGAAAATAAATATGCATAAAAATGTTTGAATTATTTCATACATTATACACAAACATTAAACAATTGTTTAGGATTTTAAAAAAATTTGAGGTTAGAAAAATTTAAGTACACTAAACATGCAAAACATTAACAATTATTTAGCTTTTAACGAAATCAAATTTTAAAAATGATTTAAAAAGAACCAATCTTAGGCTAGAATCGAAAAGAACTTTTGAATATGAAGTTAAAAGTTCTCAGAAAAATGTGAAAAGTTTCACTGAAGATTTCATTCCATTTAAAAGTTTCATTGAACTGTTTCAGCCTTCGTATCCCTATGTAATCGGTATTGTATGGTAGGGCGACTACTTCTGTGTCCGGTAACACCAGATAGTACTTAATTCTCACCGGTATTACCGCGGTCACATTAACGTGACGTGGTAATTCTTCCATCTCGTAAAAAATACTACATTTTACGAGGAAATAAACTTTGCATCAAATACATTTAAAAGTTCAGTTTGAAATTAATTGCACTGCAGAAAATGACTTCGATAATTTGTTATTAAAAAATCTGCCCGCTTCGCGGGCACATTCTCATCGCGCGCAAGCTTGAGTGCGCCTAGGGCGCGCGATTTGATCGTCGCGCTTCGCGCTCGGTCTTGTGCTCTTCGCATACATTTAAGTTTATTTCTTATAATTTAATACTGAAGCTCAAACCAATTTTATAATATTAAAGATGATGTGAATTACTCATTTTCTCAAATTCACTAAATTTCTTTTTGAATTTAAGTGAAACAGGAAATTCAATTTACTTAAGGCTCTATCAGCCTTAAGGTACACATTCTCATCATGACACTCGCGCTTCGCGCTCGATTTTCTGTATACATTTCAGTAACTTTTTAATAAATTACATGATTAAAATAATTTATTTTCTTCCAAATCTCTCAAAAAGAAAAAATAATCGTAGACTTTATTTAAGGTACTACGATCATGAAAATTAGACCTCAGGCTAAAATAGATAATTTTGCTTTCAAGAAAAAATTTCAAAATAAGAAACGGTCAAGTTGTAGAGAATCTTTTTTCTAAAAAAATGAACCATAATTTATTAGAATCGCATCATTTTCAAAAATTTGACTCGAAGCGATAAGAAAATAAGTTTGGGCAAAAATAAAATTTATTAATAACATTATTTTCAAATAATAATGGAACAGGACTTGTATCGACCCTTAGTATTAATATTCAAATATTGTTGATGTTCTTGGTTGGCTTTAGGGTCCAGGAAAAAATGTAACTCAAAGTTTCATATTTTCAAACGTTTCGACTCAGATTGGAGTCCTCATCAGTGAGAATTTAATTCTATAAAAATACAAAAGAAAGAGACTTAAAAAACTGCACGTGTGACCGATGAACATTGTAATAAGAAATGTTATAAAGAATTGCGAGTGTAAAATATAAAACTGGTCTAAATAACTAAATTTGCAAAAAAAATTGAAACTATAACAAACCAAAAAATATCTGTAAAAATACTAGGGGGAGAACATTGAAGGAATTGCAACGTGTGACGGATAAACATTGTGGAAAAATGATATAAATGATATATAAATGTGAAAGTGTAAAATTAATCTAAATAAACTAGATTTGCAAAAAAAATTGAAAAATGTAACCAAAAAAATTTTTTCTATAAAAATACGAATAAACTAGATTTGCAAAAAAATTGAAAAATGTAACCAAAAAAAATTTTTTCTATAAAAATACGAAGTGAAGAAACTTAAAGTTTAAGCGTGTGACGGGTAAACATTGTGGTAAAAACGGTCTAGATGAATTGAACATGTAGAAATATAAAATTGGTCTAAATAACCAAATTTACAAGAAAATGAACCTTAGCACAGATTTTTTGAGTAAAAATTACTAAGGGGAGGGACTTAAAAATATAGAACGTGTGACGGATAAAAATTGTGGTAAAGGCCGATATAAACGAATTGTACATGTGATATACTATAAGAAATTGGTCTAAAAACTAAATTTACAGATAATATTAAAAAAATATTAAAAAACTGTGCAAGAAAATGTTTTCTAACAAATCCAAAAAAAAAAATTTGCACTTGTGACGGATAACCAATGTAAAAAACCAATATAAATCTATTGCACATGTAAAAACTGTAAAACTGTAAAAATTGTTCTTAAAAACTAAATTCAATAAAATAAAAACAAGGACCAAAAATTCTAACAAAATTGTGAACTATCCGAATAAAATATGTCTGACAAAATTGTGAAATATCAAAAATAAAATATCACCAAAAAAAAGGAAACTAACATGTTATTTGTTTAAGTAAAAAACGATATTAATGAATTGCACATGTGATATACTATAAAGTTGGTCTAAACTAAAATTTCCAAAAAAAAAAAATAAACACTGTACACAAACTTTTTCCTTATAAACATACAAAGAGAAGAGACTTAAAATATTGCACGTGTGACGGATAAAAACTTGTGGAAAACGATATAAATATACCAAAAAAAACAAGAACTGACCTGTTATATGATTAAGTAGACCGACATTGTTGGTGAAAAAATAATTGGAGTGACACAATCACAAATATCCTTTTTTTTTTCTTTCTTTTATTGCGTCGCGAAAAGGGTGACCACATAATTTTTGTAAAAGTAAACTTATCCCTACGGATTTTTCTTCAAAACTGAGTTGCATTTAGCAACAGACTTGGAAAAATCTTGGTAAAGTAAAGTGGAGGGTGAAGTTTTTTTCTTTGGAGAGTCTCGGTTGAAGGGAAAGGAGAAAAAAAGTGTAAAATATGTCCACAAGATGACCAGGATGCTGTGACAAAAGAGGGGCATTGAAATTTGAGGCGAGTCGTAAACAGTCTGTATATAACTGAAAGAAATTTCTACCACAATCTACCGAAACATGTGACTGGGGGTCTTTTTTCCAGTCGTATTAATTAAGATTGAATTAAATACCTATATCTGGAAATTGTGAAACTTGTAACAGAATTAATTCTATGTTTTTTATGGTTTGGAATGCAGATACAAAGGGTTAAATATTCTGATAAAACGTATATGGTATTATAACACATGTAAAAAAAATTTAACGTTTTTCGGGTAAAATTGAATTTAGTGTAGTTGTATATAACTGACATTTTTGTTAAAGATTTGTTGAAATTTTATAAAATTACCAACATTGTAAATTCTTTTAAAAATTGACAAGAGATGTATATTTTTGAACTCGATAAAAAAATATGCATTTTTTGAAGAGGTTAAAGTTAATTGTTTAATAGGGGGAGGTAAAAAACAGATAAGTTTTCTGTGTCTGTTCTCTGATTAACAACCTGAGATTTACTGGCTATATGAGTCATTTCCAGTATCATTCGTTTTTTATAATTTCTGGATCTGTCAACTATGTTTACTGCATTGAAATCGAATTTGTGGTCTTGGCTCCAGGCATGTTTAGTTAATGCAGTCCATTTATCAGGGGGATTGAAGACATCTTTTTTGTGTTCAGTAATCCTGGTTTTTAAAGGACGTTTGGTTGTGCCTATGTAGGATGCCGTGCAACCTGTACAGGGGATGTTATAAACGACGTCAGCGGTATCTAGCTTTGAAATGTGATCTTTTGCTGATTTAAAAAAATTGGACAAGTTATTTTCATTACGCGGGGCAATTTTGATATTAAAGGGTTTGAGAATACCTGAAAGTTTTTCAGAAAGACCTTGTACATATGGTAAGGGAATATATTTAGGGTTTTGACCTGCGGGGTGTAAGTGTGTTGTTTGTGTGTTTGTGTTGCCTTTGGATGGATGGTGTGTGCAGGTATTCTTTTTTTGAAGATGGTTTATTCTGTTTTGTATAACGCGATTGATAAAATTGATCGGGTAATTGTTGTTGAGTAATATGGTTTTTATTTTTTGGATGTTTTCCTTGTGAAAAGTGATATGTGCTAAAGTGATGCCTCTGTCAACCAGATGGTTGATCACATTAATTTTGTAGCTCAGTGGATGATGTGAATAGAAATTTAGAAGTCGGCCCGAGTAAGTTGGTTTTTGGTACCAGTTAGACTTAATTTTTTCCCCTCTCTGATAATGAGTACATCCAAAAAACAAATTTTTCCATCTGATTCCTCTTCTATTGTAAATTTTATTTTATGGTTGTAGCTGTTAAATGTGTTTAAAATTGTGTCAATTTTGTCAGTCGGTACTGCTGTTATAATGTCATCAACATATCGAAAAAAGAAGGGTAGTTGAAAAGGTAAAGATGCAATACATTTCGTTTCTAAATCATCCATGGCTATATCAGCTGCAATGGGAGAAAGAGGGGAACCCATGGGAAAGCCAGATTTTTGTTTGTATGAGGTGTTTTGAAAGTTAAAAGAGGAGTTAGATGAGCAAATTCTAAGTCCCTTTTCGAATTGGTACCAAGGCATTTTTGCATGTGGCTGAATTTTTGGCCATCTATCTTTGATGCCTTTGATAGCTATGCCAATTTGAACGTTGGTAAAAAGTGATACTGCATCTAACGAAATAATTTTATGGTTTAGTGGGACTTCGATATTTTTCATTTTTTCAATGAAATCGAAACTATTTTTAATTCGTGAGATTGGGGGTTATATTATTTGAAATAATGTTGTTGTAGAAAGATGCGAGGTTGTAAGTGGGGCTGCCACAGAAAGAGACAATGGGCCTAAGAGGAAAGTTCATTTTATGAATCTTTGGTAGACCATAGAATCTGGCTGGAAGTGGGTTGCTTGATTTTAAAGAGTTTGCTGTAATTTCACTAATGTAATTTTTATCTTTCCACAGTTTAATGACGTTGTTAACTTTATTGTGAATAGTGTTTGTGGGGTCTTTTTTCAGTGGTACGTAAGTCTTTTTGTCCGATAACATGAGTGTTGCCTCCTGGATATATTTATTTTTGTCCATGGTAACAGTAGTGTTACCCTTGTCAGCTTTCGTGACTAATATGTGGGGATTGTTTTTCAGGAAAGTTTTTGTGCATTTTGAATTGTGTATAACCTGTTTTTGAAAAAAATTAAGGGAGTTTTGTTTTTGGTTAGAGAAAGTTTTTAAACAGTTAACAAATTTTAATCTTGCTTCGTTTTTTACACATTCTTGGATTTTATGGATGTTTGATTCAAAATCTGCAATTAAATGCTTCGTAGGAAGTTTACTAAGGGGAAAGGGGATACCAAAGTTTTTTCCAAGACTAAGTGTTTTTGCTACTGTGGTAGGAATTTGTGTGTCACTTAAATTAATAAACCAAGAGTCAGTAAGGTTATCATGAGGATCAATTCGCTGCAGGAAAGAGAAGATACTACCCAAACATTTACAATTTAAATCATCCCACCTCGTATCTTTTGATAATACCAATATTACACACATGCACACGTCAGCGTTGTATAAATTTCATTTGTCAACTTTAAATTTAGAAATCAAAGATATTTGCATCACCATTCATAGACTAAGTAAAGAGATTCATTTCAATGAACGAAAAATCAAACAAATCTTACCGCATGATATTTATAGACATTTTTCTTTTTTCGAATCCAAAAAAATAGATCGTATTTTCTTATCACACAAGAGCAGTTGTAAATCTAAATTTGAGCGTCTCATTGGTATGAGTAGAACCTTCTCGGGAGCTGACAATGTTGATCCTCATGATAACCTTACTGACTCTTGGTTTATTAATTTAAGTGACACACAAATTCCTACCACAGTAGCAAAAACACTTAGTCTTGGAAAAAACTTTGGTATCCCCTTTCCCCTTAGTAAACTTCCTACGAAGCATTTAATTGCAGATTTTGAATCAAACATCCATAAAATCCAAGAATGTGACAAAAACGAAGCAAGATTAAAATTTGTTAACTGTTTAAAAACTTTCTCTAACCAAAAACAAAACTCCCTTAATTTTTTTCAAAAACAGGTCATACACAATTCAAAATGCACAAAAACTTTCCTGAAAAACAATCCCCACATATTAGTCACGAAAGCTGACAAGGGTAACACTACTGTTACCATGGACAAAAATAAATATATCCAGGAGGCAACACTCATGTTATCGGACAAAAAGACTTACGTACCACTGAAAAAAGACCCCACAAACACTATTCACAATAAAGTTAACAACGTCATTAAACTGTGGAAAGATAAAAATTACATTAGTGAAATTACAGCAAACTCTTTAAAATCAAGCAACCCACTTCCAGCCAGATTCTATGGTCTACCAAAGATTCATAAAATGAACTTTCCTCTTAGGCCCATTGTCTCTTTCTGTGGCAGCCCCACTTACAACCTCGCATCTTTCTACAACAACATTATTTCAAATAATATAACCCCCCCAATCTCACGAATTAAAAATAGTTTCGATTTCATTGAAAAAATGAAAAATATCGAAGTCCCACTAAACCATAAAATTATTTCGTTAGATGCAGTATCACTTTTTACCAACGTTCAAATTGGCATAGCTATCAAAGGCATCAAAGATAGATGGCCAAAAATTCAGCCACATGCAAAAATGCCTTGGTACCAATTCGAAAAGGGACTTAGAATTTGCTCATCTAACTCCTCTTTTAACTTTCAAAACACCTCATACAAACAAAAATCTGGCTTTCCCATGGGTTCCCCTCTTTCTCCCATTGCAGCTGATATAGCCATGGATGATTTAGAAACGAAATGTATTGCATCTTTACCTTTTCAACTACCCTTCTTTTTTCGATATGTTGATGACATTATAACAGCAGTACCGACTGACAAAATTGACACAATTTTAAACACATTTAACAGCTACAACCATAAAATAAAATTTACAATAGAAGAGGAATCAGATGGAAAAATTTGTTTTTTGGATGTACTCATTATCAGAGAGGGGAAAAAAATTAAGTCTAACTGGTACCAAAAACCAACTTACTCGGGCCGACTTCTAAATTTCTATTCACATCATCCACTGAGCTACAAAATTAATGTGATCAACCATCTGGTTGACAGAGGCATCACTTTAGCACATATCACTTTTCACAAGGAAAACATCCAAAAAATAAAAACCATATTACTCAACAACAATTACCCGATCAATTTTATCAATCGCGTTATACAAAACAGAATAAACCATCTTCAAAAAAAGAATACCTGCACACACCATCCATCCAAAGGCAACACAAACACACAAACAACACACTTACACCCCGCAGGTCAAAACCCTAAATATATTCCCTTACCATATGTACAAGGTCTTTCTGAAAAACTTTCAGGTATTCTCAAACCCTTTAATATCAAAATTGCCCCGCGTAATGAAAATAACTTGTCCAATTTTTTTAAATCAGCAAAAGATCACATTTCAAAGCTAGATACCGCTGACGTCGTTTATAATATCCCCTGTACAGGTTGCACGGCATCCTACATAGGCACAACCAAACGTCCTTTAAAAACCAGGATTACTGAACACAAAAAAGATGTCTTCAATCCCCCTGATAAATGGACTGCATTAACTAAACATGCCTGGAGCCAAGACCACAAATTCGATTTCAATGCAGTAAACATAGTTGACAGATCCAGAAATTATAAAAAACGAATGATACTGGAAATGACTCATATAGCCAGTAAATCTCAGGTTGTTAATCAGAGAACAGACACAGAAAACTTATCTGTTTTTTACCTCCCCCTATTAAACAATTAACTTTAACCTCTTCAAAAAATGCATATTTTTTTATCGAGTTCAAAAAAATATACATCTCTTGTCAATTTTTAAAAAGAATTTACAATGTTGGTAATTTTATAAAATTTCAACAAATCTTTAACAAAAATGTCAGTTATATACAACTACACTAAATTCAATTTTACCCGAAAAACGTTAAATTTTTTTTTACATGTGTTATAATACCATATACGTTTTATCAGAATATTTAACCCTTTGTATCTGCATTCCAAACCATAAAAAACATAGAATTAATTCTGTTACAAGTTTCACAATTTCCAGATATAGCTATTTAATTCAATCTTAATTAATACGACTGGAAAAAAGACCCCCAGTCACATGTTTCGGTAGATTGTGGTAGAAATTTCTTTCAGTTATATACAGACTGTTTACGACTCGCCTCAAATTTCAATGCCCCTCTTTTGTCACAGCATCCTGGTCATCTTGTGGACATATTTTACACTTTTTTTCTCCTTTCCCTTCAACCGAGACTCTCCAAAGAAAAAAACTTCACCCTCCACTTTACTTTACCAAGATTTTTCCAAGTCTGTTGCTAAATGCAACTCAGTTTTGAAGAAAAATCCGTAGGGATAAGTTTACTTTTACAAAAATTATGTGGTCACCCTTTTCGCGACGCAATAAAAGAAAGAAAAAAAAAAGGATATTTGTGATTGTGTCACTCCAATTATTTTTTCACCAACAATGTCGGTCTACTTAATCATATAACAGGTCAGTTCTTGTTTTTTGGTATATTTATATCGTTTTCCACAAGTTTTTATCCGTCACACGTGCAATATTTTAAGTCTCTTCTCTTTGTATGTTTATAAGGAAAAAGTTTGTGTACAGTGTTTATTTTTTTTTGGAAATTTTAGTTTAGACCAACTTTATAGTATATCACATGTGCAATTCATTAACATCGTTTTTTACTTAAACAAATAACATGTTAGTTTCCTTTTTTTTTGGTGATATTTTATTTTGATATTTCACAATTTTGTCAGACATATTTTATTCGGATAGTTCACAATTTTGTTAGAATTTTTGGTCCTTGTTTTTATTTTATTGAATTTAGTTTTTAAGAACAATTTTTACAGTTTTACAGTTTTTACATGTGCAATAGATTTATATTGGTTTTTTACATTGGTTATCCGTCACAAGTGCAAATTTTTTTTTTTTTTTTTTTTTTTTTTGGATTTCTTAGAAAACATTTTCTTGCACAGTTTTTTTAATATTTTTTTAATATTATCTGTAAATTTAGTTTTTAGACCAATTTCTTATAGTATATCACATGTACAATTCGTTTATATCGGCCTTTACCACAATTTTTATCCGTCACACGTTCTATATTTTTAAGTCCCTCCCCTTAGTAATTTTTACTCAAAAAATCTGTGCTAAGGTTCATTTTCTTGTAAATTTGGTTATTTAGACCAATTTTATATTTCTACATGTTCAATTCATCTAGACCGTTTTTACCACAATGTTTACCCGTCACACGCTTAAACTTTAAGTTTCTTCACTTCGTATTTTTATAGAAAAAATTTTTTTTGGTTACATTTTTCAATTTTTTTGCAAATCTAGTTTATTCGTATTTTTATAGAAAAAATTTTTTTTGGTTACATTTTTCAATTTTTTTTTGCAAATCTAGTTTATTTAGATTAATTTTACACTTTCACATTTATATATCATTTATATCATTTTTCCACAATGTTTATCCGTCACACGTTGCAATTCCTTCAATGTTCTCCCCCTAGTATTTTTACAGATATTTTTTGGTTTGTTATAGTTTCAATTTTTTTGCAAATTTAGTTATTTAGACCAGTTTTATATTTTACACTCGCAATTCTTTATAACATTTCTTATTACAATGTTCATCGGTCACACGTGCAGTTTTTTAAGTCTCTTTCTTTTGTATTTTTATAGAATTAAATTCTCACTGATGAGGACTCCAATCTGAGTCGAAACGTTTGAAAATATGAAACTTTGAGTTACATTTTTTCCTGGACCCTAAAGCCAACCAAGAACATCAACAATATTTGAACATTATTTTTTTGTGTTTCAAATTTTTTTCATGAAAAATAATCTTTTCCCATTCAAATTGGCCCTTCAATAATAATGTTGCTATTCGTGAAAGCAAAATTATCTATTTTTGTCTGAGGTCTAATTTTCGTGATCGTACTACCTTAAGGAAACGATTTTGCAGAACAACGCTTATTTCGGATCTCACATATTTTGGTGAAAAAAATCGAATTTTTTTAATATTAAAAATCAAAACATAAAATATACATCCTGTCGAGAAATTTCTTAATAAGAATGTGTAGACCTCATTTAGGCAAATAATTTTTCATCTAAACTTTTTTTATGTATCTCATATATTTTGTCTAAAAAATGGAATTATTGAATTTTAATTGTATTTTTTGGGATTGAAACGAAAAATATATGTTTCTTCATAAACTATGCAAGACAAAACTTGTAGATATTTTTGAAACGAACAACTTTGTATTCTTACGTTTTTTTCGTATTTCACATATTATTGTTAAAAAATTGAATTTTGGATTTTCAATAGATTATTTTTAAATTAAAAAAAAAATATGCATCTTATGAAAAAATGTTACAATTCAAATTTGTAAGTCTTTATGTAGAAAATAATATTGTATCATAACGTTTTTTCGTATCTCGTATAATTTAACTGGAAAATGGAATTTTGATATTGACTTTTTTCGAATTTGAATATGCTGTAACATTTCTAATTTTGATTTAATCAAAAAATGTTATCAGGATAATTTTTAGAGATTTATGAGGACTATCTAAAACCAGTATTAAAATTTTTGATTTTTTCAAAAAATTATTTTCAAAAACACAAAAGTAGTGCTCAATCCCTCAATTTTGATTGGATGTGGCTGGTTAACGAACTTGTCCTCACTTTTTTGGCTCCGATAAAGTGTGCCAAAGCACAATTCAATCTGATAATTCTATCGAGAGTTATGCCGCACACGACCTACAGACAGACAGACAGACAGACAGACACTTTCGTAAAAACCCTTTTTTCGGACTCAGGGGGTCTCAAAACGTAAAGATTTGATGAAAATTTCGAAAGTCATTTTTCACATAAAACCAATACCTTCTCATCCATGATGAGAATGTAAAAAATGCAAAATTCTTCAGAAACATACAACACAAGGACACATCAGATTAAACTTTAGTGACTAACGTGACACTCACTGTTTTAGGCTTTCATGAAACAGTGCGTTTTTTAAAAATGTTTTTCTTTGTTGAGAACCAATATATTAATTACTTTAATAAATTTAATTTGATACCCTAAAATGGAAAAAGAACACGGGAAATTGAGACCAACTGATGTTTTTAATGAATATTATATAATATTCCAATGATAAAAAATGCAATAAAATATATTTTTTTAACCTAAAGCACAGTCACACTAGTGATGAAGACGAGAGAACTTGATGGGCGTCGAGAGCGAAACAACGGGGAGGGCCAGTAGAAAACGCATCGGGGCCGGCACCCACGGTCCTGCGTCTCGGGTAGACTTGACTGTCCGCGTCGTTCGGGGGAGGAGAAACACGTCAAAACATCACAATGCCACTACTACCATGTGCATTGTATCGATAAGCAAATGTATGTTTGTCGTCAGCTCTTGTGGCCACAAATTTGCTTTTGCCCTTATTTTTATCTTTTGAGGAATTCATTGAGTTAAACTGATCGCATTTATATATAATTAAGACATAAATAATAAAGAAACCCAAAGTTTGAGATTTTTTCATGCATTATTTAAAAAGTTATGGGATAAACAAAAAAAAAATGTTTTTGTTCTTTTCCAATTATTTAAAAACTGAAACTAGGAAAAATTCTGAAAAAAATTATACAAACGTATCATTAGATGGCCGATGTAGTAGCATTTTTCGAAAAAAATTTTACTCTTAATTTAATAACAAAAACAGTTTGTTTTCAAATAAATTGATTTTTTGAAAAAACGCCACTTTTAGAAAATCTGAAACATTCATAGTGATGGCCCTAAGTATTACGCAAATTATAGGAACATAATTAGGGTGCGCACTTGAAAATTGCGCGAAATATGAATTTTTTTGTAAAGCGATCCGCGTGGAATCACGATCCTCGATCAATGGCGTCGACCGCAACTTCCACTAATGCTGCATTACTTTCTACTTTTTCGAGAACGTTATTATCAATAAGCGATGGGAAGTGATTATTTATTGCTTTATGATCACTATATACTCATAACATCAGAAAACTGTAATGAGTTTCATCTTTATATATAAATTATCAAAAAAACAATTTTTTTTATTATTATAAAAATTAATTTGTTCGTAAAAAATTCACGAACAAATTTTTTACGCAAGGAAGTATGAAGAGTGATTTTTTGAATTGTACGTTGATGAGAATGTGAGGAATCGCAAGGATTCTGATCTTTCGTCAATATTATTGTCTTCGAGGGATTCTTGGAATCGGAAGGTACCTGGAAGCCGTGAGAAGGAAGATTTTTCGAGTTATTCGCCAATTCCTGATAATTTTAACAATTAAGGAAGAAAAAATAAATGCTAGGTGGAACAAATCTTATTCTTTTCCATCCTTTTTCTAAAATTTCATCTTTCTCAACTCTTATCCCGCATGTGTTGCGAAGGAGTGCATTTTTTTCAACACCTTTGAATTTACTGAGAAAATGCTCTGAAAATGCCCTCAAACTGCTTGCATTCGAATCCGAGTATAATTTATTAAGCGGACAATGAATTTTAAGCTCAGGCTTGATAAATTATTTGTAGATTAGCACGTAATAATTTGACTATATTTTAATCTGTATCGAGCGGTGAAGAATCACGTAATATTCACTTACGGTTTTTGTTTTTGTATGGATTACAAATATACGTTTCCATATGCTATCCCGAGTCGAAATCCAGAACGTTTTTTGAACGAATTATGTAGAAGAATATTCACTCAACATCGCTTTAAAAATGACTAAACAAGGCGGACTTAAGGCGAAGAAACTAGTTCATTTTATCAAATCTTCCGTTTGATCGCCCAAAATCCGCCTTATTTTGAGGCGTTATTTAAGCGATTTTGAATGATTTGTTCGAGCACCCAGACCCAATTCACTGCGCATGTGCTACATAGGTATGTAAAACGCGGAAATTTTCAAAGGCGGTATCAGAAACAATTTATTTATTTCTTTTTACTACTCACATTTACATCCACGAGTCATATTGTTTCATTTGAAATTTCCGATTTTGGATTGCGAGAAATTTCGATTGTGATAAAAAAAAAATGATTATTCGACAATAATATATAAAAAAATCTAATAAATATTCGTTTGCAGTTGTGTTAAAGACCACGTCATTCGGTCACTGCAGTCGGAGTATGTAAAGGGTTTCCCAATAAGGGTGATATGTTTTGAAATTGAAAAAAAACACTGAATATTCATTCGGAATTGATCGAAATCTTTTTTATTATATTGGATATTCTATGCCATTTATGATTTAAACAATATATCGGCCAAATGTCCCCCGAGACTTGAGCCAAAAATGCGCCTCATCAGAAAAGATGATTTTTTGATGAAAATTGGGATCATTTTCAATTGATTCCAGAGCCCAATCCGCGAACTCCCGACGCAAACGATGGTCATTAGGCTTCAGTTCTTGGGCCAGAATCATCTTATAGGGATGCAGGCCAAGATCCAATCGCAAAATACGCCAGGTAGTCATCCTGGACAGGCCCAATTCCTGAGATCGGCGTGGCACGGACAATTCACGGTTTTCCTCGATACTGGCCTGTACGGCGGCTATATTCTGTGTAGAACGTGCGGTACGCATACGATTTTTAGGCTTAGTGTCCAATAGAGTAAATTCACTCTCCAACTTATCGATTATTCGACGAATTGAGAGCGCGGATGGAGCAGAATGACGACCATATTTTGCACGATATGCTCTTTGAACACCGACAAAACTTCTCGAATTTTGATAAAATAATTGGACAATTTCCAAACGTTGTGGAAGCGTGAAACTACTCATGATTAAATGGCAAACCTTACTGATGACAACTGACAGCAGACGTCAAAAATTTCAGTTCAAATGAGCCCGATAGGGACATTCAAAATCATATCACCCCTATTGGGAAACCCTTTATATGAACCATTCTGTTGCATATGACATTCGTAATTCGGAAAATTTGAAAGAGGTTGAGAGCCTCCCCCTGAAGACATGTCGGTCGGTTTTGCCACTCCCAGATTGTCATGGTTTTCGGCTGCAAAGAGTAAATTTTGTTGCATATTACTTGAGCACACGAAAACACTTTTTCATTTCGTACAAGAGAGTTAAACTATTACTCTAACTTGCTCCTGCTGAAAAAATTAATTTCCAACTGTCATAATAACTTTTTAATATCAGTTTAAAAAACAACTATTTTTCAATTACCATAAGTTGTTATTGATAGTTTCAGAGGTAGTTTATCCAAAAATTTTTTTTTTTTGTTGCATTTTGTGGAACTCGTAACTCGCAAAATTTGAATAATGTTGAGAGCCTCCCCCTGAAGTCATTTCAATCGGTTCTGCCTCTCTCAGACTGTCATGGTTTTCCACTGCTATATGAGTAAAAAAATTTTCACATTATATGAGCTAACGAAAACACTTTTTCAATTCGTACAGAAGAGTAGGACGATAACTCTAACTTGCTTCCGTTGATAAAATCAATTTCCAACTGATGTCACAAGAACTTTTAAACTTTAGTTTGAAAAACAACTATTCTTCAATTACCGTAGGTTTTTGTTGGTGATTTTTGAGGTATTTTTCCCAAAAGATTTTTTTTGTATTTTCGTTTGCAGCTTGCGAGATCGTTCACGAATTTGATAAAAGTTTTCCTGACGCCTGGATCACTTGTCCAATTTTTCGCAATGTCTGCAAAATAAAATGTTGCCTAATTTTACTGGCACTTTTTTGAATGTAAATACTAGAAGTTCTGAGAACCTCTGTTGACTCCAGTAGTAACTAAGTATGATTGTATTTTTTTTAAACGTTGCATTTTCCATCAAATTTAAAAAAAAAAAGAAGGAATGTGCATGAAAATTTTGAAGCTCAACATAAAAACGAATTGCGATTGCTTCGTTGTCAAAAAAATGTTTCTGGTACATAAATATTGATTTCCGAAAAATATTTTTTAGACTTTCAAACTCAACAACAAAATTTGAGAAATTGAGGTTCCTTTAACTGATTGAAAAACAAACAAAAAACGTCTTCTGTATGCTGTGGGCGAAAACAGATCTTATTAATTTAAAGCAACATATTTTATTAAAATCATACTTTGAATTACCCAATAATGCTTTGAGCAGTGGGGGATATATTTTTGGGTTACTGCCACGTTTGCCCAAAGACGAGTAGTTTTGAATTGAAGACCCATAAATGTCAATCAAAATCTCTCTGGTGATAGCTTTCCATTTTTCGTTGACATCTGCCTCGTTGTCTCCCATAAGTTTGGCGTATGCCAACTTTGTTTTTGGATAAAAAAACCCAGTTCCAGGGGAAAATTCCTCCTACAATTGATCATTGTAAATTAACAAAAATTTTGAAACCTTATTAATCTTAAATTACTAAGGTCATTATGAACTGTTTCATTGTGAAAACTGTCGAGATTGTTCAAAAAATTAAAATCTTTAAAACAGTCAAAAATTTTAATATACATATTGTGAAAAATGTTGAAAGCTGTCAGAACTAATGAAAAACTGTCTTCAATGACAAAACTGTCAAAACATATCAACTGTTAAACCTTTAAAAAAATGGTGAAAATCATGAAAACTGTTGAAACTATTATGAAATATCAAAATTGTCTAAACTGCGAGAAATTTCATATACTATTGAACTGACAAAACTGCTAAACAGCTTTAAAAATCATTTCAATTTTCAAAGTTCAAAAACTGTGCATAAAGTTCTCGAAACTGCTAAAGTGTGGAAAGTCACAAAACTTTTATTAACTGTCAGAACTGAAAAAACAACTCTGAAAAATATAAAAACTGTCAAAACTCTTACACTATTTAACTAACAAAAGTATTACGCCTTGACGAAACTCAATACACAATGATTATTTCTCCTGCAATTTTTGGCTGAACCTGATAAACTTAACATAAAAAATTCATATTTTAAATGTATTAAAAGAGAAATTTTTACAAACGAATCCAACTTGGATGATTTAATACATAATGCGAATTGAAAATTTTTCGAATAGTTTCAAATGGAAATTTATAAATAAGTAAACAATCATTACTACGTTGGGCCCAGGTTGCAGAAATTTTGAATCAATCTGGAATCAGACAAAAATTCTTTTATAAAACGTCCAGCAGATTCATAATATTTTGTGCGAGATTAAAATGAAAATGTGAATTTTAAATTCTTACGATTTTATACACAATACTCTGTCATCATTCTAAACTCAAAACTGAGCTAGAAGTTGTAAAAGATATATTACTTAGGTCATATTTTAACTGATTTTTTGGTAAAGTGATCAACAGTTTCTTCAATGACTTCAAAATCAGATGCACCTAATATAAGCAGCGAATTTTTATCGGATACATTTGGATGTACTTTAGATGAGTGAATTTAGAATTTCTATACAAGATATTTTTATGTTAAAGTTTGAGTAAGTCCTTATTCATGTTAGTATGGTTAGATGTTTGAGATTTAGGATTTTTGGATACTGGTGTATATTTTTAAAGCTGTAAAATTAGATATATTCACGATTTCAACAATAACTAATTCCATGTTAACCATATGTGAATAGATGAGCATTTTTGTCTAACATACCTCAATGTTTTCATTGACATCTGCTCTAGTGGAATTTTTGTGCACCATTTTCATTGCAGCCAGCAATATTTCTTGAAAAGCTATATCTTTCTTTGATACTGCCAAAATTAATAATTTAGATTACAAACTCGAAAAATGACATTTTAACAGGCTTGTATATTTTTGCAAAATGGGACATCAGGAAATGTAAAATAATATGATTAATTAAAAAAATTCATATATTTATGCAACACGCTATACTGCTTTCTAGACTCTGTGAAATTTAAAACCCTTGGAAACTGATTTATGTTTGAAAATACACTGGAATTCTAATTTATTGCTGAAAGATTGCATGACTAAGATTGGACAAATCATGACACATTTGAATTTTCTGAAATGACACATGAGATGATTATCGCAATACCTTCTCCCAGCCCTGCAGCTAATGCACATATAGCTGCATCGTTCATCTGCCTTGAAGGTTCCACTTCGGTTTGCAGAACAGAAATCCCGCTATTCTGTAAATTATCATTTTTTCCGACCTCTTCATCCCCTTTGCATCTAGACGTTTCAGAAAAAGATTCTTCCTCATCCCCCATGCGATGACTTGGAATGGTTGGAATAGCACTTGTCGTGGTCGAAGTGGTTTTCTTATTTTTTTGAGCAATTTCGAAATTTTCAGACAGTTTTATGTTTCGTACAGGGATTGTAACGATAGGCTGATTTGTATACATTTGGGACGAATTTTCTGGCTGACCCAAGTAGGTTGACTATGAGTCAGGATAGAGAGGTACATTATTGCATTGGGCCGATATAATCGGGAACCGAGTATGAGGCTGCAGAGGTATTTTACGTGCCACGATGGTATGGCTCAATGACTTAGGAGAAGTCGAAAAATTTTCTTACAAATTAGGGAATCCATCATTCAAAAAATGTTTCTTGGAATTGGGATCTTGATGTTCCAGATTTATTTTCTTAGGTTTTGGGTCATCCAATTTTGGAACAATGGATGGGTAATTTTCTAGGTTGTTATCATATCTTCTTTTCTGTCCACTAGTGACACTTTTTGACAATTTGTTTTGATTGTCTAGTTTCGTCTTTTCAACAATCGCCTCTTTAGAAAAAATTTGGTCAGCAGGATCGTGGAGCTCTCCCTTGTCAATGACAATCAGTCGATTCAGCTCATCTTCCGTGTCTGAAATTGTATCACAACATTTATAAAGAATGATACCCAAGTTGGGAAGCACAAAAATTTATCTCAAAAAAAAAAAAAATTTTAATTTCACGATTAAAGAATGAATGAAAATACATAAAAATGTAATTTATTGTTTCAAAAATTATAAGTTACAAAATACTTTTATTGTTTTTTGTGTGAATTACGTTCCGCTCATTTTGAAATTGTTTCTTTCCTCGATCACTCGGAACCAGTGTTCGCAGAACGTGGACGTAAACGGCCTCCACCATAGATGCTTCGAGCTCATTGTGTCTTCCTCATCAAACCAACCTATGGCAGTGGAAGATGAAGAAGCCATGAGCTGGTAGGGTCCATGGTGGGGGCCGTTTACGTCCACGTTCTGCGAACACTGCTCGGAACTCGGATAGTTCCGAGCGATCGAGAGAAGAAACACTTTAATTGTTATTTTTAAAAACTTAATTTGTAAAAAATGATACTAAGAAATGATAATAAATAAATTTTAAAAAATTGAAAAAAAAGTAAATAAAAATAATCAATAAAGTATCAATCATTAAATTATATGAGTAATTCTTATTATATAAATTAGAGAAAAAAATGATAATTAAATATTTCAAAAATTGTGCATGAATAAATAAAAATAAAACAAACTTTACAAATAAAAAAAAACATTTGGAACAAAAATTTTACAAATGAAGGATGAAGTAAGTGACTCTGGTTTACATATTATGTAAATTTATACACGGAGAGAAATATAGTGGCTTCAAACCACGGTATTTCTATCCGTGTAGGTTATAATTTCATCGCGGTATACACTCGAAAACAATCAATAGTTCTTACATGAAATTTATTCACTGTAACAGGTACATAGTGTATACAAACCACTGATTGCGATGATTTTGGCCTGCTGCTTCGTTTTTTTCCCGTTTTTTTGTTGAACCACAACACTGTTGAAATTCTGCCAACGAATCTGTCGTTTCTTGGAAAAACCGACAAATTTGTCACGTCGCTGTGATGGCTATTAAGCCACCATATTAAAGCAAATTTTTTTGGTCGAACCATTTTTTCAGCTGTACTTGATATTCACTTGATAAGGAATTCACATCCAAAAAACACAAAAAAGTGGGTGAAAAGAACCAGTCGAGACAATTTCAAAAACAACGGACGATGCGCGTGAAAATTGGTGCAAATGATCTGCGCATGCGCATAATCAGATGTGGTTTATTTGAAAATTAATGAATGTTAAGTTTTCATACCGCTCACATGGCTCACATAATATCAATTCATGATCAAAGAATTAATAAGAATTTTTTTTTTAATCCAATCAGTACTGAGTTCATTCTTGCAAAATAAAAAATGTGTTGATTAAAGGTCTTCGATGAGTGATTGTAAATAATGACAATAGCTTAGGTAGAAATCGTTTTTTCTGATCGTATTAAACGTCATGAACATGAACAAGTTACAAATATAAACATTGACAACGAACGAAAAAATCATTCCATAAAAAATAAATAGTGACTGCGGTAAAAAGTAATTTGTTCGTACAGCATGTCAAAAAAAGCTCTGGATAACGTTGGACAATAATGGAGAGTGCAAAGATTGCGTGTGCTAAACGACGATTTCACGTAAGTTTACTTTTCAAACTGTTGTCTAACCTATGTGTTAATTTCTGTTTTTTAATGTTATGTATATGTTTTTTAGTTTACTTTTTGTGCCCGATTTCGTCGCAGAATGTTTTTTTTTTTGCATTATTTGGTATTTTGTTCTATTTTTCCAATTACATTTTAATATATAAGGTAAATGTTCAGAATGACGTAGTTTGCCAAAAATGACATAATAGTACGCAATTTTCGTTTATGACCGCTTTATTGCACGAGTTTCACATACTACTTTTCATAAAAAATGCACAAAAAGTCCATCTTTTCATATTGAAAAGTATGCCAAAAGTGACACTATGTGTTATAAAAAGTAATAAGTGTTAAGAAAATGGCTCACAGCAATTTTCACTTGTTGTCAAATACGACTTTTTTCTTTGTTTTCAAGCGGCGCGTTGCTAAGGGCTCCATGGTTAACTAAAGTATTCAAAAAGATTCGCAAGAGGGACTAGCGTGTTAAAAAAGTATGCGAAAAAGTCATAAGTGTGTCAAAAGGGAAGTATAGTTGATTTACGCATGTGCAGTACTTTTTGTTTATACGTTACTAAAAAGTGTCACTTTTGGCATACTTTTCAATATGAAAAGAAGGACTTTTCGTGCATGTGTTATTAAAAAAAAATCTTTTTCTTTTTCAGGAAAATTTTTTCTTTGCATGCGCCGCACCTTTACAACCCTTAAAACCAAAACAATCATTTTTGAAAAAAAAAATTATTTTGTTATTTTCAGTAAACGCTGTTATTTTAAACAAATACACAATATTTTTGAAACCATCGTATTTTTTCATGATTTGTAGCTTTTTTTTGTAGTTTTTGTATATTGTAGCTTTTCGTGTTTTGATTCGAATGCCATTCTCTGCAATTTCTTATAAGTTCTGGTAATTTGTCATACTTTTTTAAACGTTCTGTTTTGATAAATATGTTGTTTTTAAATCATCGAAAAGCCAACCAGAGAAATTTTTGGAATTTTTTTCACATAAAAAGCATTTAAAAAAATTTAACAAAATAGTACAACATGAATTCACTTATAATTTCTTTCTTTATTGTATAGATATTAATAACAGTCGTTTTTAAATTTATTTCAGTAAACTCGCTTATAGAAATATTGGTATTGTTTTTAATAAAATTTCTATCCTGTAATAATATTACTAAAAATATATGGACTTTTGTTCAGAATCAGTTCGGCGAAATCGAAAAAAAAGTAATTTTTTTTACTGAATAATAATAAGTTTGTCGCGGTTTTTTTTCAGTTAAAAAAATTATGAATTAATGTAAACTTCAAATAATTTTCTTCAATAATGCAGGATTTATAGTTCACTTACAGGCGATTCCATGACAATGCACGGCAAGATGGAACCAGACCAGAAACTTTTGATCATGCAAATGTTTCTGCAGCACAGGATGACGAAAGACACAATCATGACTAAATATTTTATTACTCCATGTATACATTTAAAAGCTTTAGAAGATTGAGACTATCAGACACTATACGTTTGCTTGAAAGAGGAAATTATTTTTTTTTTGCAAACTTTGCAGAAATCTTTATGTAACACCTTTGCAAAAATGGTTTGCATAAATTTGCTGACATACTTATGATAAAAATTCATGTAAACTTAATGCAAATGATTTAATGAAATTTACTAGAATTTCACAAGGGATGTAGTATAGATAGTGCAGAGGTTCTTTTGAATATTTGAGCATATAGAAATTTAAAAGCTTAATTGCCACTCCTCGAAGTCTTGCAAAACTTTTTGGCTAGTACAGCAAAATTTATCTAACCCATGATTTTCCGTACATTCCAGAGTAATAAACAATCTTCCACTGCAATTCGAAGTCCATATGGAATACGATGAAACCAGAAACGTACGAATGGATGAAGATGATAGGAGGAACAATGATAGGTAATCAAAATTTCATCACATTTCGAAATAATGATTTTTGTACTGAATTTGCAACCGACTATTGGTGTAACTCATTTTCTATTTTTGCACAAAATCATGTATCAATTGAGTATTCTCATCTATAGTTTGATTGAATTTGCCGCCTTATCGAAAACCGGAATTTCGGAAAAATTTCAATTTCAAATTTTTTGTTTACTGTTTTGCGGTATATTGTCAAATGAATTAGAAATTCAAAAATAATTCTAACTGTTGGTAACTGTCAAAACTGGAAAGATTGACAAAATTTTCAATCGTCTGCATAACTCTGAAAATTATTAACACTATTGTAGACTGTCAAAGCAATTCAAACTGTCAAAATAGTCACTGCTTCAAATACTGTTGAAGAATTCATACAGTTCAAAAACTATAAGAAATTTTCAAGTGTAATTGAAAACTTTGAGAACTGTAAAATCCAGTAGAAAATGCCAAGAACGTTTATCGTTTGCTTGAGCCAATTTTTTATTAGTTATTATCAATTGAAAACAATGAAAGAAGTAATGGATCAGATTTATTAGATTATGATAACGATACCGATGACAATTCATCCGACGATGTAAATGCTCCCATTTTTCCGAAAGCTGAGTTAGGTGAAGAACCTTTATACACAGGAGCAACTATTGCCGTCGTAGAAAGTATGCTGCTGATTTTGAGTATCTTGTTGCATCATAACTTAACAATGACATGTTTGTCTGATATTATAAGCTTGGTTAATTTACATTGTTTGCAAGGCGGACAAAAAAAAATAGTTTGTTCAAGTTCCGCAATTTTTTTGGGCTGTGCAATACGACTGATTTGAAAAGAAAATATTTTTGCTCCACATGTATGCGAGAATTGCTTTCAAAAACAGATATATGTCCTTCTTACCCAATGAAAAAGAACTGCTTTTTCACTCCCCTACAATGTAATGATCAATTGAGAGATATGTACCTTAGAAGGGATTTTTACAATCATTTGCAATACATATTCAATAGACCCTTTCACGGAGCTCAGACTATAACAGACGTGTACGATAGCGATTTGTACAGAACATGGTTTGATAACGGTTTTCTTTCTAACCCACATAATATTTAATTATCGTGGTACACTGATGGTGTACCTGTATTCAAGTCGTCAAAAATAAGTTTCTGGCCTATTTTCTTCACAGTTAATGAGTTACCTTTTTCAATGCGAAAAAAAAGAGAAAATATTTTACTGGCTGCTCTGTGGTACGGGAAAACCAAACCAAATATGAACAAGTTTTTCAACTGTATTAGAGAGGAGTTAGACAAGCTTGGTCAAGGAATTCAAGTAGTATTACCATATAATGGTAGCATAAATTTTAGAGGATTGCTCTTAACTGGAACCTGTGATACCCCAGCAAGATGCGAGTGCTTAAATTTTTTGTATTTTAATGGCCATTACGGTTGCTCATTTTGTTTATGTCAAGGCGAAAGTGTGCCAATTGAAAATCAAAATCATGTTTTTGCCTTTCCTTACTCAAATGACGTCACATTAAGAACTGCGCAAAATACACAGGAATATGCTCGAACTATTACGGTTAATGAGAATCCAGTTATGGGTGTCAAGGGTTTAAGCGTCCTTTCCCAATTTATGCCAGATTTTATAAAAGGCACGGGGCTTGATAGAATGCACGGCGTTGAAGGTGGCATTGTTAAAAAAATGTTGAATTTATTTTTTTCTGTTGAGTATCGTGCACGTCCGTTTTCTTTGTACCGTTTTATTGATATTATAAATGAAAGACTTCAGTCAATAAAACCTCCCAAATTCGTACATCGTATGCCACGTTCTCTTTCGGACGTAGTGCACTGGAAGTCCTCAGAATTAAAATTATGGTTTTTTTATTATTCTGTATCCATTCTCAGAGGAATACTGAGGAAGGACTTTTTCGACCATTTCCTTCTGTTAGTGATAGGAATAGCGAATCTCAGTGCTGATGTCATCACTGCCAAAATGATGAGAAAAAGTCAAGAGTTTCTTGATAAATTTGTCAGGGACTTCCAAGTTTTCTATGGGCTACGTTTCTGTTCAATTAATGTTCATCAGTTATTACACTATTCACACATTGTGCAACAGCTTGGACCACATGTTATGAGTATGAAAATTTAAACGGCCTATTTCTCAATCTTATTAATGGTAAAAATTATATAGATTCACAGATTATAAATTCTCAAAGCCTCCTGATTTCAATGACAAGATTCATAGAAAACTTACCTGATGGTGCAGTAAAGAATTTTTGCGAACAAAAAAAGAAACAGGTGAAAATTAATGAACGTATACTTGATAACTGCTTCAGTGTTGGATGTTATAAACATATTCCCATTTTAAATGTGTTGCACGAACAAGCACTTCGGAACTTTAGACGTTTGAGAAATTTCCGAATGTGTCAATACTGCAGAATTTTACAAAGCAGAAAATTGTATGTGGCAGAAGCCTATAAAAACGCGTCCGACTTGCAAACAAACTCATAAGCAGTACAATATGTCCAAAATAATGAGAAAAAAGTTGGTATTGTATCGTGCGTCGTGAAAATTCATAACTGTGATTGTGGTGAACATGGTTGTGAGTTTCCGGACTCACATTCTGCTATAATTCGAGAATTCGTTTGTTGCGGTGTTTTTCAAGCTATAGGTTTAACTTGTGTTGTCACAACAGAAAAGTTTCTGCGAAAATGTGAATTTAGGGATAATGTAGCATTAATCCCAATTGAGAACCTGCAAAATATCTGTGTTTACATGCGATTCGGCCATGGTGTATACTTCGGAATACCTGTTAATGAAGAAGAAGTAGAATAACACGTTTGTAATTCATATACAATTAAGTAAGATTAGGAATATGATAAGTTGATAAAACAAAAATTATTTTTAAGGATTGATTTGCAATCAAATTGCCCACGAAATGGCAATTGTCAATTTTTTCTATGCAAAAAGATATATAAATATTGCAATTTTTCTCATTACATTGCATTCTTCTCTCTTTTGTTCCAACCTATATAGGTGTGCGTGTGTGTGTATAATTTTTAATAAAATATAACATACTGCTTGCAATCAGTCATACACGTTTTTAATTAGTTAACTCCACACGAATATATTATACATAATGTAGCAAGAATATATATGTCCTCTGAATACATTTTTTATTTTCACATAAACCATCGTATTCGTTTTAAACCCGACTAGAAATGTAACGCCGAATAGCGTTTGTTTAAAATCGTTTGAATTTCACTTTAGAGATTGCAAGCTCATATGATAACTGTTCAAAACCGTTCAAACAACGCTCAAAATTTATGGATTTTCAGTCAATTACGCTCAAAGTTCGATTTGACCGACCATAGCCGTTTAAAATCCGTTTAAGCGCCTTAAATCCGTTCTAATCAGTTGAAAAATGCTATGGGCAGTTCGAAAAACGTTATAGATTTTGACTCGGGATGGCTATAAAGCGATCGAAGATCGTGATTTCACGCGGATCACTTTACAAAAAATTCATATTTCGCGCAATTTTCAAGTGCGCACCTTAATTATGTTCCTAAAATTTGCGTAATACTTAGGGCTATCACTATGAATGTTTCAGATTTTTTAAAAGTGGCGTTTTTTCAAAAAATCAATTTATTTGAAAACAAAATTTTTTTGTTATTAAATAAAGAGTAAAGATTTTTTCGAAAAATGCTACTACATCGGCCATCTAATGATACGTGTAATTTTTTTCAGAACTTTTCCTAGTTTCAGTTTTTAAATAATTGAAAAAAAACAATACATCTTTTTGTTTGTTTATCCCATAACTTTTTAAATAATGCATGAAAAAATCTCAAATTTTGGGTTTCTTTATTATTTATGTTAGTCTATCAATCCTTAAAATTTCAAGTAAATCGGAAGCATGAAGTCCTGAACCCGTCCGATTTGGTATGGAACACACCCTAGATATAGTATTGGCTTTCGGTTTACAGAGGATTTTTAATTTTTGCCGACCAGAAAAAAACCCTGAATTTTTTACTGCAGTTTTTAGACCCAAATTATATGATCTTATTACTAATAATTATTGAACAAAACATAATATTGACAATGTCGTCCTTCAACCGAAAGACGAATAAGTATACCAAATTTCACGTCCAATCGTTTAAAGCTTTGGTACTAGCACTTAATGCTGTTGTGTGGTCATAAGTACAATAACACAGTGCTAAAAAACAAATAAAAACTGCATGAACTTTTCAAGTGACCTAGTGGAGGTTGGAGGTCTGGTCTGGTATAACACGAAACGGTGTATAAACGTTGTCTAACACCCTCAAAATTTTAATCTGTTGTTAACAAACCGTTTTAACGTTCTTTCACAGACTCATAAATCAGTTACTCATTAAATTTTCAACCGATTTTCGATTTCTCAACGGTATCAGAAAGACCTCTCGAACAATATGTATTTTTTTGTGAAATTTTTGCGGTTACTGTGTCTATTTATCAAGCAAATGCGGATTTTTTTTACTTTTTCCCCACTTTTTTCAACTTTGACGAAGTTCAAAAACGTTTTTTCGTCAAAAATGTTACTGTTTACATTAATATTTGGAATTTACGTACCCTCACGAGTGAAATAAGTGTTTAATATCGAAAATCGATCGTTAAATGATCAAGTTATGAAACATTTTCGAGAAACAAAATGTTTGCACTGTCAGTCGGGCTCTTTATCTTAAAGCATCAGTTTTTATTTCACACGTTCTTATACGCTTAAAACATTGTATTTCGAAGAAAAGCAATATGTGCGATAAGCGCAATCAGTTTTGTTACGCCTGCGGCTCATTCGTTGATAAGAAACACCGTTTAAACTTTTAAAAAAAACAAGCCGTTGTTGAAGCGTTTAACCTGTTCTTCAACCGCTCGTACGTTGAAAGTGTTTGGTATGAACCCGAGTATGTTTGTTCGATGTGCTCTACAACACTAAAACTATGGTTATCTGGTAAATGCGATAAAAATCGTTTGCCATTTGTAATTCCTATGGTTTGGCACCGTCAACTATATCATAAGCCGGAGGATTGCTACTTCTGCCAAACAAACATTGTTGGTCATCACTACAAAACTCACAACCGTATACAATATGCTAATGTGCGGACTATATCGAAACCAATCCCAAGGGAGAGTCAAGATAAGCCAGCTGCAACAGAAAACCCCGAAAATCCTCCTGAATCGAGCGATGAAAACTCTCCTCGTTAGAAAAATGACGAATCATATATTCCCACTGGAACAAGAGCAACGGAGCGACATTTAATGTCAAATCAAAATTATAATGATCTCGTGCGCGATTTGGGACTGTCATCAAGACAAACAGAGGTTTTGGCGTCACGATTGAAGCAATGGAATCTTGTGGAAAGTGACTTCAAAGTGACATGCGCACGAGATAGGAACCTAACTTCGTTCGAATAAATTTTTAAAGATGATGATACCGACAACAAGCTTGTGTATTGCGTAGATGTAAATGAATTGTTCGTTTTTCTTAATCACGAGCACTGCCCAAATGATTGGCGTTTATTTTTGGATGGTTTATGCAAAAGTGAGTATTTTATCGGCATCCCTTACTAAGATTACCCTCAACTTTTCAGGGTTAACTTTCAAATTTAACCTTCAAATTTTAGGGTTATTATTAACTTTCGGGTCAACACTTAACTTCTAGGGTTAACCCTCAACTTTCGGTGTTAAACCTCAATTTTCAGGGTTAAATTCTCAACTTCAGAGTTAACCCTCAAGTCGAGGGTCAACCCTAAAAACTTAAGGGTAACTTAAGGGTTGCAACTTAAGGGCATACGTGTTGATCGATTACAACAAACATCAATGGCCGATTGTGTCTGATCTCAAAGTCCTGACAATCCTACTCGGAATGCAAGGAGGCTACACTAAACATCCTTGCTAACTCTGTGAATGGGACAGTCGTGCGAAAGATCATTACAAGTGTAGCGACTGGCCACCAAGAAAGTCTTTTCAAATAGGAAAAAGAAAGTTCTCAATATTCCATTAGTGACGATCGATAATATTATTTTGTTGCCATTTCACATAAAGTTAAGCTACATGAAGCAGTTTGTCAAACGTCTGGACAAAGACCGTAAAGCTTTTATACACCTAAAATCAGTATTTCCTAGATTGAGTGACGCCAAAATCAAAGAAGGTATGTACAAGAAATTTTGTGTCCTACACGAAAAAAAGAGCATTTACACGCATTTTAATGCTTTGATCATTTTCACAGGTGTTTTTGTCGGACCACAAATTCGAAAGCTTGTGCTTGATAAAGACTTTTCGAAAAAATTGAATCCAGTAAAAAAATGAGCATGGCTTAGTTTTATTTCTTTGTGCGAGAACTTTTAGGGAAACAAGAGAAGCGCTAATTACATTGAAGTGGTAAACGAATTTCTGCAGGCTTATGGAGAAATGGGATGCAACATGTCCATCAAAATTTATTTTCTGCATTCTCATTTGGGATTCATCCCAGAAAATCTCAGTCAACTCAGCGATAAACAGGGTGAACGATTTCACCAAGAAATATCGGCTATCGAAAAGCGCTTGGAAGGAAAGAGCCAAGTCAGAATGCTAGCTAATTACTGCTGGTCGCTCAAACGTGAAACTGACGATTCATCTTACAAACGTAGAAGATCAAGTAAACATTTTTAACGAGAGAAAAAATTGTATTGACAGATGAAAATGGACAAAATAAATACATCAACGAGATTTGTTTTATTCGGAATTGATAGCACTTCAAGAATATTGACAAATAAATGTTTGTTTTTCGAAAATTGTGGCAAACAAATAGCTAATCAGCAACGTGCTGAAGCTGCGGTGGGTAGTGCGCACGGGTGGGCTTGCCCGAGTGACAGTGCTAAAATGTTGTTTCTCGGAAATGTTTCATAACTTGATCAATTAACGATCGATTTCCGATAATAAACACTTATTTTACTCATGAGGGTACGTGAATTCCAAATACTAAAGTAAACAGCAACATTTGTGACAAAAAACGTTTTAAAACATCGGCAAATTTGAAAAAATGGAAAACCCAGCGGACCCGTGTGAGAGAACGGTCATAGAATACTCTGACCGTTCTCTGACTGTTCTATGACCGTTCTATGACCTCGCGTTATTACGGCTAAGATCGGTAAAAAAGACATTAAAAGCTTTGCAATTATGATTCTGTGGCGAAATTTGGATTAGAAGGTGAAGCAATAAATACAATTATCTTATTTTTCAGCGATAAAAACTAGAAAAACATAATACCTGTCATTGAAGGCAGTGCAGTGGTTCACAATTGGCGGAACGTCTCCACCGTGAAGGTTTACTATTGGTGGAGAAGTTCCGCAAATGGTGAAACACTGCACTGCCTTCAATGACAGGTACATGATGTATTCCTAGTTTTTATCGCTGAAAAATAAGATAATTGTATTGATTGCTTCACCTTCTAATCCAAATTTCGCCACAGAATCATAATTGCAAAGCTTTTAATGTCTTTTTTACCGTTCTTAGCCGCAATAATGCGAGGTCATAGAACGGTCATAGAACAGTCAGAGAACGGTCAGTGTATTCTATGACCGTTCTCTCACACGGGTCCGCTAGGGAAAAATTCACATTTGCTCGATAAATAGACACAGTAATCGCAAAAATTTTACAAAGCAATACATATTTTTCGGAAGGTCTCTATTTCCCCTTTCTAGAACCGTTGAGAAGTAGAAAATCGGTTGATAATTGATTGATTTATGAGTGTGCGAAAGAAATTAAAAACGGTTTTTTTACAACAGATCAAAATTTTGAGGGTGTTTGACAACTTTCATACACCATTTCATGTTAAGCGGAGACGGTACACACGGATGAGCGTACACAACTACCACAATCAGCTGTCCGAGAATTGGCAACTCGTGAAACGCTTAGTATGTTGGTTTTCTGTTTACAAATCTCACTAACGCGCTCCTCGCTTGTTATCCAGTAACATCTATCTCTTTTGCTCAGTTGCAACGTTGCCACTTACTTGTTTCATCGATTTCGCGCACTCATTTTTATAAACTTTGGGATTGAATAGTTCGAAAACTAATAAGACAAATTTTTTCACATTTTTTATAAGTACGTCTGACGAGGTAATTATTGCGCCATCAAAATTTCATCGCGACCTTAATTTGTCTTCGTACATTTCTACTAACTTTCCTTGTCAAATTCAAGGTGCATCCTATCTTTCCCGTATAAAAGTAGGTGACTTTCGAAATTAAAATCTTCAAAACTAATAAGACAAATGCATTCAAAATTTGCTAAAATCTGTAATTAGACTTCATTTACGATCACCTAAAATTTCAACTACTTCTTAATTAATCGACTTACGGGGAGTACTATCTTGAGCTTCTTACCCTTAATCTTCGGGCGGGTATGAGACCTCTTGTTCTTTATTCTAGAGAAAAAAAAATGAATTTTTCAAAATTCCAAAGTGGTCTATCCCCTTAAAAGGAAGGTCACAACCACTTGGATATGTCACGTATCCATGACAATTATATTATATATTATAATCATATATAACTATTATGCTATTATATCATATAACACGTTTTATTGTTGCTATAAATATTGTTGCTAGATACATGTAATTGTTTTTATAAATAATTTCACTATTACTACTAACTAAAATATCAATAAACAATTGATTTTATTGATAAAATACTAATTAAAACAAATATTACCTTTTATTATTATTAACTATTATTATTACTATTGTTAGTAATAACAATTAACGAAACGCAACAAATGTTATATAACAACAATATATTATTATTAATCACTATTATTATTAATTGATTATTATTAATATTGTTATTAACATTAATTGTCAAAATGCAACAAATATTAAATAATAACAATGTTACTTCAATTTCTTGATTTGCAATAATTATCTATCACTTTCATTATAATTATTTCATATTGTTATTAAAATTTGCAACAAATATTATAATAATGTTACTTCAAATTTTATAATAATGATGTTTATAATAATTATCATTATTGTTAGTATTCTTATTTGATGTTAATCAACAATCAGCAATTAATTATAAAATACGTTCTTTTAATAACTATTACTATTATGTTATTTTATAAACAAAAGCAATGTTTAAATATAAAGATTAATAGAATTATAAACAAATCTTAATCACCATTTATGTACAACAATTGTATTATAGTTACTCTATTACTTACCTACGTATACAAATAATGTCATTGACCCTTGCGACTAAGGGCCGGTTCCACCAACCTCGGTTAGAAAGTTAATCCTCGGTTAAACCTAGTTGAGCGTTCCACCACCTAGTAACGGCCGGTTAACGCGCGTTCACCAGCGTTAAATCTAACCGTTCAAGTTTGGGCGATTAGGGCGACTTAATCGTACGTTAACCAAAAAACTGCAGTGTTGTTGTGAAATATGGAGTTTTTGGAGGAAGTTGTGACATCATCTGATGATGAAATCGAGGAAGATATTTATGTTTTTATTCGCAGAAGACCGCGAATTTTCAAAGAAAGAGTTAATTTTTTTCATAATTTCGACGACATTGATTTTCAAACGAGATTTCGATTATCAAAAGCTTGTGTTCGTGATCTGCTGAACCAAATCGAAGGAGTATTATCGCACGCAACAGAAAGGTATTTTATACTTGTTGATTGAAATTATCAATAATTAATTAAAAATTTAAAATTTATTGAAAAAATTATATGAAAAAAAACGAATAATTTCTTCATTCATGGCTATATGCAAAGTGTAGGTAATCGCTGACCCTGAAAATTTCATTGTTTTATAAAAAATGGTTTACGAAGTAGAAGATTTTTGTTTAATCACTTGTAACCTGAAAAGTTTGCATAGTATGTTGAAATAAAAAAATACATGTTTTTTTGTATCCAAAACGCGAAAAAAAATATTTCAGGTGATTTTATTTTATTACTATTATTATTTTATTTATACTTATTAATTACTTTAGTTTTATTTTTTTGGGAATCACCCACAAACATCATTTTTGAGGTTAGTGTGTTTTGAGGTTTTACCGCGCACTGCCATATTGCTTTGCTTTCCATTCGACTGACGGGCAGCCAATCACACGAATGATTTCAAGTGAAATGGGAGTTACTTCGAACCGACTATCTGGTTAGCTAACCGCGCTCTTCAAAAGTGTGGTGGGACGCGCAGTAGGATAATCGACGATTAACTATGGCGTTAACTTTAACCCGCCGTCAGTTAACCAATGATTTAACCGAGGTTGGTGAAACTGGCCCTTAATCTACCTAAAAACCTGATGGTACGGGTTTACACAGCCCTTGAGAAGATGTGAGTACACCCATACCACGAAAGCATGACCCACACGGACTTGGAAAATCGGTGTGAGTCCCTAAGCTCACCAACGCAGCACACCAGCAAACTGGCCCATAGTCTCAACTCACCACACTGACACCTAAGATTCTAATGGACTTCGAAAAAGCTATTGAAACCATGGAACTCAAATTCCCATACTTTCTACCTACGAGTTGAAACTACAGACGACAATATAAACCAGGCTGCAAGGCCTAAACACCAGTCTGATTCTAAGCGCGTCTAAGTCTGAGTCGGAGTCTGGGTCGGAGTCTGAGTCTAAGCGAGTCTAAGGGAGTCTAAGGGAGCGTACGATCAAGCAGCATCGTTAGAACCGGTTTTCGTCGCCGTACCGCAATAAATCTAAGTGGCCGTAATTTCCACGTGTTCGGGGAAACCAATATAATAACAACGGAGTGAATTTCAATAAAACTGGATTTAGTGTCATTGTAATCGAGGTATCAAAATAAGGATACCGGTTAAACAAAGGATTGACCTGCCACTGTTGGTGAACAAGGATAATTAGGGGAGGTACCCGATTAGCAGAGGATACACAGAGCTTAAAGGATTATCGCTTTCAAGAGGCTACCTCATCAATAACAACCGGTAAGTCAAATAACTTGTTTTATTAAAGTTCTCTTTTCTTTTGAGCCCTTTAGACTCACGGTGTGTTTTTCTTTAGGGTTGGACCAATCAGACTCGACCAACCAAAGGAAAGCAGCCTGCAACTAACAACTAAAAAGTCGCTTGGGTTAAAATAAAATTTGTATTTTTATAATAAATTATTATTAACAAAGTTTGTAATTTGATTCATTTGGCTTGTCCTCTACCCGGTTAATTGTTAATTTTAACAATAAACAGAGGAACATAGTTAGGGTAATTGGCTCTAGACATTAGGTAGGAAATATTTATATTAATTTAAAACTTAGGGCGTCACAGATACAAGACGTTCCATGCTTGAGCTTTTTGGAATAATTACGATCCCGAAACTCGCGCACTAATACGTATACCTTTCATGTTCATGTTCATGTTCATGTTTCATGTTTTAGTTTGAAATACCAACTTTTCATTACAGAAATTACAAATTCGACCAAAAAATACCACACACGAAGTCCCCGTCTCAGAAAGTCTTTGAACGTAGGGATTTTATCTAATTCGCACGTAGTCTCAATCATGTCCACACGGTCCTGTTGATTCTCAATTATATTCATGGTGTACGACCATTACAAAGTGCGGGCATAGCAGTGCTATCTCGCATGCACCTCCTGCTTCGCTGAAAGTGCGTATAATGTGCATCGCATGCTTTGTTATCTGCGTATGTTCTGTCCTCATGCTTTTCTAAACGCGCTACTTTCGGCACACTTTACAGGAACGAAAAGAAAGACTTTTTTGTGCATGTGTTATAAAAAATGATTTAGAAATATATTTAAATCTGAGGTAGGTATTAAAAATATGGATCAAGAATCAAGTATCGTATGAGTCTAAGGTACAGTATTTTGATATCTTAAACAACTTGTCCTTGAAAACCTCTTTCCATTTGATTTAGATATTGTTGACGACAATCCATTTCATCAGCTGGTCTGTTGTAAGGCTTCCAAACAGGCTCTCCGACAAAATATCGTTTTGCTTTGATGAAATTCTAAAAAAAAGCAAATGCTATTTAACATAATATGTAAATTACAATCAATATTCACTTTGAGTAACTGAAAGGTACAGTGTGTTTTTTTAGCTGCATGAGAGCTTTTAACAGGGATAACTTTTGAATGATGTTTGTCAAAGTGATATTTCTTTGACGTTTGTGTTCAGTAAGGTTTGCCATTTAATTATGAATAGTTAAAGGCGTGAATAACGTTTCTGAATTATGGAAATTTATTTTCAAAATAAAATTTCCATTTGCGAAACTTATAGAGCTTTGCATCCATTTTATGATCGACATAATCGACCTTCTGAGCAGGCTATTTTTTCTGCAATGAATATATTTTGTACCACTTATTCATTGCATGGTATATGACTATCAACAAGACAACGAAATGTGCGTACCGAAAAAGCCACACAGACACCAAAACCATGAATTCACTGAAAGAAAAATTTGGTGACACCTTTATTTCGAAAAATGGTCTTGTCAATTGGCCTCTAAAATGGTCGTGACTTGATACCTCTAGATTATTTTCTTTGAGGGTATTTCAAATACATAGTTTATGCTGATAAACCAACAACTCTAGAAGCATTAGAGGTCAACATTAACCGAGCCGGAAATCATTCTAAAAAAATAAATGGCATTGGATTTACTTACACAGAAAAATAAAAAATTAACTTTTCAGTGTTTTATTTCAATTTGAAGTTCTCAAGCAGTTGAAAAAACACCCAATATAAAGCAAGCTTACTTTACTATCTAGAGTGAATCTGTGATATATTCCACTTGGAATTATGATTAAGTCACCTGGGGTCACTTCAATTCGAATCCATTCGTCATTTTTGTCTCTCACATCGAAATATCCGGATCCGTCCAAAACAAGACGAATTTCTTCATCGGTATGAAGATGTTCAGTGAAAAAGTTTCTCAACTGTAGGAAGGAAAGAAAAAAAAATGAAATGAGTAGAATGTATTTGGATAACAATATAATTGTAACTGATCTTACAAGAAAAAATGTATACAGGCAGAAAAAGTATACCTTTTCTTCATAATTTTGTAAACACTCTTTGGAGCAAACAATTTCATCTTCATAAGTATAACTTCGTTTTTCTTTCAGCTTTTTTAGAAGCATATCATTTACGTAGTTAACAACATCAATCTAAAAGTTAAAAAAACAAACATAATTTTACCTGGTCCAAGTGGATATTATTATAAATTTTGAACGATGTTAGTGTTGATAAATAATTGACTTTAGGGCCTAGGCCGTGTTCGAATTCGGTAAGGTGTGTTCAAAGTGTACACTTGAGAAGAGTATGAGAATTGTGTGGTGAAAGAAGCAAAATGTGAATTTTCTTCATACACTTTTCATACAATTCATGAAATTCGAACACGGCTTTTGAACTAAGAAACTCAGAACGTTTTATTATTTCAAATATTTGACATTGATCCCTCATCAGTGATGTTTATTTCTAAAATTAAAAAAAAATAGCTAAAATATTGCACATACATATAAACCACATTTTTGAGTTAGAGTCAGTTATATTTTTTCATAAATAATCGTTATACAGCTCTATTGTACAATTTCTTAATTCTTTATGTACCTGTATCTATATTGTACATTACCAAAGAATGCATATTTCTTTTACGCTAAGTTAACAAACCAGATTTCATCCAAATTAATTATTCACCATGAAAATTTTTTCCATATATTATTTATGGAAAAGGTTTTACCATGCAATTGAGAGGCCAGATGCAAGAATAGGTCGCGCGCTCGATAACGCGAAAAAGTATTGTTCAAGCACTGATGTTAATATAAATATAGGGGAAGTTCTGTCCATAAATTCCTGTTACCGACATTTACCGATACTCAAAAACCTTCGATTCTGAAAGGTTTTCGAAGGTGATGACGCCACACAGGTATTTTTTTAGAAGGTTATGACGTCATTCAATGAAGAATATGTATTTTCTCAAAGCCCTGCAAAAGACGCAAAATTGAAAAATATTGTTTCGCATTCACGATTTGTTCCCGTGAATTCTGCTATGTGTCAGTTTTGCATTAAAATACGGCCGAAAATTTTTAAATGCGATACTTCGTGTATAACATTCAATTCTTGAATGCGTTTTAATCCGAATAATCAAAAATTTGCACGGAATGCTCTTTAATGCGAAACTTCGCATTCATTTTAATGTTTTCGAATGCGAACGAATGAGAGGAAAATCGAGAGTTCGCATTGGTTTGGATGCTTTTGAAAGCGCAAGAATGAGATGAATTTTCTGAGCAAGAGAATACTTTTTAATGTGAAAGTTCGCATTGGTTTAAAAGTTGCTACTTCCAAAAATCATTTGAGTACTTTTGAATGCGTAACAGCGGATTAAAATGTACTTTGATATTTAATAATTACTTAAAATATGCTTCAATATTTTTTGAGAGCAATCAATTCTCGTAAAAAGTTATAAATTTAAAAAATAATTTCTTAGTATTCCAATTTAAATATTGTAAAATATTACCATAAATGTTTTTATTTGAAATTTGTAAATTTTGATACTTAGGACGTAATATTAATTAAATATTCTGGTTAGTACATTAAGAGTAGAGGCAGCATAAAACTTATGAATTAAGCTGCATCATAATTTACGTGAATGATGATACTAATAACATTTTCAAATATTTAATTAGAACTACTATCATGCTGGATTCACAAAAAAACACTCCTATTTCATTAATTTATATTTCATTTAATACGATCCAATACTTTTAAATGTGAAGCAATAATTCTTTATCTAATGCGAACAAATACTATTGAATGCACAGAGAAAAATAGTTGAAGTAATTTTACTCAACTCTGTCGATTAAACTTGGGACATAAGGACATTTGAACATCTATTAAATCCTAGTCGGGTAAAATGAATTTGATAAATACCTAATTCACCCAAAGTGAATAACAATAAGCGTTACATAGGGAATAGTAAGGAGTTGGGTAAGACGTTGTCGACGACAGGGCATCAACCAACGCCAGTGGGTTAACATGAAATGTATAAGTATATCACCGACGCTTGAGGTGCTTCAAACCGTAGTTGGGTAAAATGAGCATCAGGCGTATTATTTTAACTGGCAAGGGTATGGTTTTCTTGAATAAAAATAGTATATTGCATTTCACACGAGTTGCATTCGCTGTGTTTTGTTTCGAGTAATGCATAATATTTTTCATAGTAACTGTTTTGAGAATTTGATTTTCGGTACCTGTAAAGCGGGACGAAAGTGCGGTTTGCAACCCTACCTTCAAAGCTTCGCCCCTAGGGTTGAAAATCGCAGTTTCTTCCCGCTTCGCAGGTACCGAAAATAGGATTTTCAAAAGAGGCACTATGAAATAATATATTACGTGCCTAGGCGCACAATGAGGGTTATTCCGTGACGAGCGACAATGCTTGCAGGAGATCAAAGTCAAGGCGTAATCGAGGCGTAGTCGAGGCGCGATCAGTCCTGCGAGCATTGTCGCGAGTCTAGTAATTTCCCGAATGCGTGCATCGGCACGTATTCTATTTTATTTGACTTCGGTGCGTATACGAGTTTTTATGCGTACACTCTAATCTATTCTTGTATTGTATAGTAGTTGTTTGCGGCGCTAGTCATTACACTTGATATGTCACGACTAGTCCCGGCCATTTTGATTTTATCGATCTTGTGTAATAGTAATGGATTTCAATAGACGCATGTGTAGTTCAAATGTACAAGGCTTTGCCAGTACGGTGCCAACGCTGTACGAAGAAGAATAAGAATAAGAAGAAGATTGTGCTTTGTTGCATGGCTATAGGAGTATGCGCAGTTCAATTTTTACATTTCATTCCTCTATAGCGCAATATACCACATTGCGCTACTGTGAACTGTAGCGAAAAAACGAGTTTGCGCGCCGGTGGCACATACAAATTCTTACCTCGAGCCTACCAATAGTCATCCGGTACATGCATAAACAACATACAAATACATTCACACCTCTCAGTCGTAGCCAATCATATTTTAAATCACAAATGCACTTAAGCATATAACCTTATATATATGAACCTAATAACTACACTTATATATAGTACGATACGCTTTCGTCGAATCACGCACACCCTTGCTTACAATCTTCAGACATATAACTTGGAACTTTCTTATATAGTGATTGCAAGAGTTATTCAGAGCTTGTGAGAGTAAGTGTCATCAATAAAGTTTCCGAGCCTTACTCAAGTAAAAATAAATCAACTTTTTTCATAAATTATTCATAAAATATTTTCTTAAATTAATATAATTAATTAATAAATTATTATAACTATGATTGTTGATATATATAATATAATTATTAATTAATATTTAGTATACGATTTTATTATAACTACATATGAAGTTTAATGAAACTAAAGTTTGAAATGTACATTAAAAAATTGCATTATTATCAAAAAGCATCTTGTGTAAAAACATTGAAAAGGTTTTTTTTATTTCTCTGTGCATAAGTGTAATCCAATATTTTGGATTCACTAAAATAAACTGTAATTGTATGTTGTATGTTTTTAATTGATTTTGATTACGAAAAATAATAACTTGGAACATCAGTATGCTGAAAATTCAACAGGTTTTTCAAATTAAAAATATTTTATGTGTGCCCAAGGCACAGATTACTTTCATTCGTTCCTGCGTGAATAGATATAGCTGGTGGAATAAGTCTTGCGATTCACGATTTACTCAACTCTCGATTGAAGCGTAGAGTAGAATGAACGGAAAGCTCTAATATTTTTGTGATTTATTAAAAGATTGGTTTTTTATAACTATACTACGAGTAATAATACATATATTTAAAAATTTTTAATGCACGTTTTCATACTTCTCCCTACACTTCTGAATTTTACTCAACTTTGATTCATTTTTGAACATTTAATATATTACAAATAATTATAATAATACTAAATAGCTTCTAACTTGTCCATATGTCCCAAATTTGATCGGAAGTTGAGTAAAATTACTTTAACTATTTTTCTCCGTGTGTGAATCATCCTTACTGCCGTTCCGCATTCAACGTGGAGAAGCCTAATGCGAACTAATACTTTTGAAACCCTTTCTTCGCATCGGAAAGCAGAATTGAAATGCATTCAAAATGTTAATACATTTTAATACTTATCACTTCAACATTTTTTCCAGGGAGATTATCATAAAAAATGCTCAAAGACAAGAAGGTTTTTGAAGGTAAACTGTACTTGTAGCTAAAAAGACGAATTCGTTGTTAAATGTTTATTTCGACGTTTCTAGAAAGAATTCAATGCAGGTTGCTTGTTAAGACTATGGTAAATTGATTTTTCTTACTCAAATTCTTCAAATATAGTCATATATTTATACTTCACTTTTTTTCAAACTTTGTACTCAAATCTGTTGATTCTAGAGTAATATCATTATCTGTTTGGAAGTGCTTAACGTCTTGAATCATTTCACCTTCTACCAGCCCTAGCGGACCCGGTTAAATGAGCGGTTATAGAATACTCTGACCGTTCTCTGACTGTTTACTGACCATTCTCCGACCTCGCATTATTGTGGCTAAGAACGGTAAAAAAACATTTAAAGCATTTCAATTATAATTCTGTAGCGAAATTTTAATTAGAAGGTGCAGGAATAAATTATAATAATTTTATTTCTCAGCGATGAAAACCAGAAAAACATCATATACTCTATGGGCCTGTCAACCTTTAATGGATGAGGTGCCCGCGTAGCAATATTATTATCTTTAGTTCAGGTGGACAGTTGTACGCGCGCTAGTTGTCGCAAGCGCGTGGAGTGTGGCAAGGGGGACTGGTTTCGTAAGCATCTCGCCATTATAAGTATTTAACAATCCATTATGCGTGTTGTTTTTTGACGTTACTAAAAATACAAATTAGAGATATTAGTTATATACAGATATATAGAAATTACAGATATTAGATAAAATGAAATGCTTTACACAAAAGGAAAAATTTTCTTATTAATGTAATTGATTAAATTTATAAAGTAAAAACATCCCTAACGGACCCCATTGAGAGTACGGTCAGAGAATGCTCTGACCGTTCTCTGACCTCGCATTATTATGGCTAAGAACGATAAAAAAAACATTTAAAACATTGCAATTATGATTCTGCGAGCAAATTTGAATTAGCAGGTCTAGGAATAAATACAATAATTTTATTTTTCAGAGATAAAAACTAGAAAAACATCGTATACCTATCATTGAAGGCAGTGCAGTGGTTCACAACTGGCGGAACGTCTCAACCGTGAAGGTTTACTATTGGTGGAGACGTTCCGCAAATGGTGAACTACTGCACTGCCTTCAGTGACAGGTACATGATGTTTTCCTAGTTTTTATCGCTGAAAAATATAATTATTGTATTTATTACTACACCTTCTATTCCAAATTTTGCAACGGAATCATAATTGCAATGTTTTAAATGTTTTTTTAATCGTTCTCAGCCATACTAATGCGAGGTCAGAGAACGGTCAGAGAATACTTTGACCGTTCTCTCAACCGGATCCGCTTGGGATTGTTTAATTAATGTTTTCACTTGAACCTTCAAATATTTATCTATTCAAAATTTTACTAAAAATGTTAATCTTACATCATTCGAATCTCCCCAAAATTTTACAAAATCACATAAATTTGCATTTTAGGCGATTCATATATTTCGTAAAAACTTGCATTTGGCTGATCTTACAAAATTGTTGAATGATTTGAACACTAATCGAAGAATCTTTTAATGAAATTCAGTCATTAAATGCGATTGTTACAACCAGGAAGCGAAGAGAATAAGGAGAAATAGGACGAGTCGTTCTCGCTCGCGATAACGACGAGGAAGGAACAAAAGCAACGCGCCCCATCGTCTCTCCCTACTCGCTTTACACGGATACGGCGTGCAGCGCGAAGGAATAATAAGGAGACCTATCTCCATGTAAGTGACTTGGCAGGAGCAACGGCACGGTAAGTGCCCGGCTTGTAAGTTGGAAGTAGTGGAAAGGAGTGCGCAAGTGCGCAGTTGTCCTCTTCTTACTCATGGGAAAATGTGCGAGTGAGACGAATTTGTCAAATTGTCAAATTGATCTAAGCCAGAGTGGTTATGTTGATTGATTTTTTGATAATTTGCAAGCGGCGGATATTTGCTCAATTTCAATTTAGTTTAAAAAGAAAAAAATATTATCTCAGGACTCCTATAAAGCTAAAGGAGTGCATTATAAAAGTGGTAACTATATATCGAATATAAGATTGTAAATCTTGAAATTGAAATTATGGTATTTGTTATTACTTCGTAAATCGTGTGTTAAATAATTTTGAATAGTTTTTTCCTTTAAAGGTGAGGGAATTTAATCCGAGAAATGTTTAAGATTTTGAAGATCGCATGTAATATAATAAATTTGTTTCTTAGCAATGTCGTGTCGCATAACCTAGATCAATTTGACAAGTTCGTCTCACTCACACATTTTCCCATGAGTAAGAAGAGGACAACTGCGCACTTGCGCACTCCTTTCCACTACTTCAAACTCACAAGCCGGGCACTTACCGTGCCGTTGCTCCTGCCAGATTCGGAAAAGTTCCCCATGGCAGTTTGGTCTCCTTATTATTCCTTCCTGGCGTGCAGTCACGTCTGTCAAAGATATTATAAGCCTAGATGCGGTGCATGCCTAGTTCCCCGCGAAGATTGTAGACGGCGCGTCCGGCGAAAATGTTCAGGTCCCCCCGTACACCTCTGCCCGCCGATTTGGCCGATCGAAGTAGTTCGCCAACTAAACCTTAGGAGCGCTGTCCACAACTCTCCCCGTACCCCTCAGTCCTCACGAATACCCACAAGTTTACATTTGCTTAAGCTGTATAAATTGAAAATATTCAAGCCCAGCGATAAAACGCAAGATATCATGTTGAACATTTGGGCGTATAATATGATGAGTTTGATTTTGAATTTTTTATTGATTTTAATATCAGAAGCTTATTGGTAGTCATTAAACATTAATTAATTAATTATAATATTAAATTATAATTAATTATTAAATATTATATTATAATTATATTATAATTAAATATAATTTAATAATAATTTATTAAATTTTAATGAATAAATAAATTTTAATTTTAATCAATCATTTTAATAAATGAATATAAATAATATTTAAACATATATCCACATTAGACTCCCTTTCTACAAAGCTGAATTTCGGAATTATAAAAAATAAAAATAACAAGGATTGTCTAGTTTGTATGTTGACTAATTTACAATCAGAATCAATTACCTCAGCAAATAAGTACTAGCAATAATGTTTCTTCAAATTGAATTGATTTTATTGTTCATTATTTACATTTTTTTGTTTTATGTACATAGAAATATATCCGGAACAGAATACAGGAGTACGTGAAAAAAATCCTGTACTGAAATAATAGTGATTCATACCTATAAGTTTAAATGAATTTGGGTCAATATAATAGTAGACATGTTATCAAACATGTCACTTTGAAATTCCTAATTAAACTTTTTAAATTTTTTGTAAATTAAAAATATTCAGAACAAAATTAAGTATAACATTATTAAATATAATTTCAATTTTATTTAAAATTCATATTTTAATTCAATTCTAAGACCTTTTGTCAAAAAAAATACTAAACTTTAGGAGAATGACATGAAACTATAGCATAGTTCATAATAAATTTTAATATAATTCAGACTAAAGTTTCATATCATTCTTCTAAAGTTTAGTATTTTTTTTGACAAAAAGTCTTAGAGTGATACGTTTTTCACTAAATTGAGAAATACTTTAGTAAAAATTGGTATAAAAAGTTTTTTTGTGTACTATACTATTGATTGAAAGTGCAAGTTGTATTGACCTTTGGTCTTAAATACTGGTTTATTGTTGGAAAAGATTGACCAATAGCCGGACAGAGTCATGAATTTTCCTCAAAATTAAAGATTTATGAATCACTTATCGCTATTTTGGTGTACCGTATACAAACCTCGAAACGTATACTTTAAAAAAGTGAAAAATTTGTTGAATTAGGAATTAAAACTTCGCCAAGAAAAAAAAATTTCTCTAATGAAGCACAAGGCTGGTCGAAATGTAGCGAAATCTGCTCTATAAACTAACTGACACGTTGTCATTGTTAAGCAAATAACATTTACATTTACCTTCATTTTTCATTTCAATACGTGTTACACTAAAGTCAAATGCTTTATCTAAACCATAATATTTTTCAAAATTAAAAAACATTTTCCTTTGATTAAATATTTTAAATCCGGTTATTAGGTCAATGAATATTCGTTTTGCCTAATAACCGAACGCGTGTCCGGAGTTACATTGCACTGATTTTGTTTTCGCTCTAGTCGCCAGACGAAAAGTTTATGGCAAAAACGAATGCGAATTTTAAAAAGTGCTGTTGATATTTTCGAGAAATGTGGTAAGTATTTGATTGTTTCAAATTAATAGAAGATATCTATCTAATAAAATATTAGGCAAATTATTTTAAACATATTTTAATTAGTTAAATATGAAATCCAACCTCAATTGCCATTTGACGTTTATTTTCTTGTTGATTTTACATTGAGAACAATGAAAATATGGATTTCAGAGTGAAATTTCCCCAGTTTTTGATCTTTTTGACTGACAATTTCCAATAATAATGATAAACTATAGTTAATAATTAATAATTTTTTAAAGAAATAATGTTTGAACTATGGATTTGCTGAAAATCTGATATTTTGAGACAGTATTTTCATTTTAAGATATGTATTTTCTGGGTTTTACGTGTTTGGTGTTTTTATTATAGATCATGGAAAAAGTATCAGAAAAAAAGATTAAAAAGCTTTATACCAAAACGGATATTATTAATGCGATTGAGGATATAAGGCAAAAACGATTGACAATTAGTGCTGCAAGCTCTAAATATAATATATTCCATTTGTAAAATCTTTTCAATATTTTTTTTTTATAAGCGTAGACCTAAAAAATGTTTCCGTAAATATTTCCCAGTGTTTTTTCTGTTCAAAAAATATCAAATCCATATCAATCAAATTATAATATACTCTTGTCCGACTATTGGTGCAGCGCTGTCCGGCTATTGGATCAATTCACTTTACCCGTCCGACAATTGGCTCCAGAGCATTATTTAATGAAGAGAATTATTAAAATGGATTATTCAGATTTAGCACAACCCTGGACTTTTTGTTATAGGAGGGAGGACACATACATTAAAATAATCGCGGCAATTCGTGATTCCGCATCACATTTAGAACGATAAATACAAAAAACTGAATGACATTTCCTTAGACGTCCGGCTATTGGTGCTTTTACCTTATGAATCTGACATTTTGGCTCAGATCGGAGCCCTAATTAGTGATTTTTATTAAAACCTGTTAAAACCTAAAAATACACAGAAAAAATGGGAAGCTGAATTGAGATTTTCTTGGAATGAAATATTTTAGATTTGAAAAGACGTAGCTTTTTTACAAGGTGAACATATTTTATATTTGAAAACGAAAGGCTTGAATATAAAACAATCCTAAAAACATTTTTTTCAAGAAAAATATTTCAAAGAAATTCTTTACGTGACATTTTTTGCACGGCAAATTGAGTATGTATTGTATGGGTGTAAAATACATGATTTATATTTCTTGGAATAAGTATACTTAGTAAACCCCAAAAACAAACTATTACAATTGTCATATAAAAAAGTTACGTCAATTTACCAACCGACTTTTTCTGTATATTTTCATAATTTAATAAAAAAACCCTGATGAGGGTTCCGATCTAAGCTGAAATGTCAGATTGATATTAATTTTATCATTTATGGACCTCAAAGCAAATCTTTTCCAAAAATATACTACTATTAATTTCTACTTATATCTCAATATGGTATTCAAATTAATCGATTAATTATTAAAAAAATACAATAATAGAAAAATATTTTTTAAACCATTTTATAGACAAGTTCAAAACAGCATTTAAGAAGAGATATCAAAATATTAAAATAAGACGATAATCTTAGATATTATAGACTTTTTTTACCTTTGTAAAAAACAAGATTCAGATATACTTTCAACTTAAAATTTTCGCATAAAATGTCTTATTTTTTTATTTAAATTTAAAAATTGTTGAACTTCAAATAAAATTATTTAAGCAAAGAAGTCGAGGCATATCAATTTTATTTTGCGAAGTTGGAAAGTTTATGACTTTATAGCTCCTCTTTATAGCTCTTAGACTTCCTTTTTTACAACAAAATTATATATAGAGTATAGAACAGAACTTAAAATTATTAGCAAGCATATCCCGCTCAAAAATGCAACAAATAGCATCTATGTGACAAATTTCATTATACTGTTACGTCAGAAACGTAACATTTCTCCTTTTAAAAGATCTCCTCGTTTTATGTCAGGATCAGAAGGATCCTCTCTAAGGGATGAGGAATAGTCAGTGATTGAGAAGGGTAAGGTATATAAAATATATTTATTGACAATTGAAATTTTATCAGGTAAGCACCATGGAAATGTAAAATAGAATCAAAATTAGAAATACCCTTTTAGTTATCCTGAGTTTGAATTGATTGATAATCAATTGAGTCCAGTAAGCGAATGTGGTCAGTTGAGTGTAACTTGTAATCTTTAGGTAGTTGCAGTTGTATAGTAGATTCGTAATCTAGACGGTTAATCTAGTTGATTCTTCGATCCCAGTTTCGAGAGAATTTGGAAGGCGATTCCCCTTCACTTTCTAATGTCGTTGAACTCAGCGCCGAGTTAGAATTCGGGTTGAGTAGCGGTAGAAATCTAGAGAAGCTGGACTGACTGAATTGCACTCGCGGTATAGATTCGATGGCACTGGACTCGCGTTGGTCACATTGTAAAAATCGGACGTGGACTAACTAACTGAACTCGCGGTGTAAAGATGATGGTACTGGACTGACTTCTCTTGGAACTTTCGCTTTTTATAGAACTTTGAAAGGTCAAGTATGACGAGTAACATGCTATGACCAGTCTCATGTTATTACAAGTCACATGCTATTACAAGTCGCATGTTATGACGGTAGTGTGTTGGTATTGTAGGGCTTCATTCACTTCCTCTCTGGGTCAGTCGATTTTTTATCATGTGTGGGTATTATAACGACACATGGTAATTTCATATTGATCATCCTATTGATCTGTAGATTTGTCTATAACTTGCGTCGATAAAATCACACTCGCTGTAATGCTGTCTTGATCCCTTTATTGGTTTCTTAATCTGCTTGTTACTTGTGGCGGCAGAGTCGCGGGACGTGACACCTCCCCCCTTAATTCGAACGCGGGGAGTTAACGATCCGCGATCGAAACTTCGGTAGAAGATTACATTTTAAATCCAAGATGCTTACTCAACCAAGTACATATTTTTAGTTGAATTTAACAATTCATAACATAAAAAATTTCGGTTATATATAGGAATTTACATTTTAAATTATTGTTGCGAATTAAAAATTTATAACAAGTTTTTCATAAATGCATAGTAATAACAGAGGATACAATTCTGGAGATATTACAATCATTGATTGCATATGTTATAGTGGTATTGGGTAATTTGACAATTTTTTTTTTATTGAAAATAACTATTTAAACTTACAACATGATGATTGTTGATGAAAAGAAAATTAAAAATTGTAAAATTTTATCGATTAAATATAAAATATTAAGGAGTAATTTCCAAGAATTACGATCGTTAAATGTATACATTAGTAAAAATAAAATCTAAAAAGCCTTATAAATTATTGATTATACATAAAAGAAATTGACATATATAATATTAATAGAGATTAAAAATAATATTAAGATCGTTGATTACATATATGAATTAATAGACATTGTAACTTGGTACATTGAAGAGAAAAACTTGGTTAAATCTAAAATTGATTTCTTCAAAACATGGCATTGCTATTGCTTATTATTACTTTTACATGTTTCTAAAAATTAATTTCATGAACTTCAATTTCATTGGTGTATTATTAAGTGAATAAAATAATCATAAGAAAAACAATTTTACATAATAACAGGGTAATAGATTTTCCTACAATTCTTGTACTTTTAATTGTTTTTCTAATCTTTCTTGTAAAATTAATAGATTTATTTGTGCATGAAACATATGAAGAATAGTAAATATTCAATTTGTTATTGTTGCACATTAATTTCTATTGGAAAAGCAATTTTTACATTAACAATTTTGTAACGCCATCGCACAGTTTACATTTACAGACTCAATATTTGTAGAAACTGTTCTTCCAATAGGATGGGAATCAAGAAAAGTTCCCTTGATAGAAGAAAATCAAAACTGAAATTATACTTATGATGGCACCAATTATGAAGTGCTTATTTATTCTTGTCAGAAAAAGGCTTTTTTTCATCCAAAAAAGAAGAAAAATGCTAATATTTCTATATTTTTCTTTAAGTGATAAAATAAAATGTTAATTCGAATAAAAACTAGCATTTGTCTTACTAAAAAGGTTATTAGTTTGTTTTTTAAATATTCAATGAACAAAAACAAAAATGATTGAATCAAATATAAAGAAAGTATTTATAAGAATTTTAAAGAGGTATAATTTTTTTGTGATGATATTAGATTTTTAGTTTGTGCTGAACAGAAGAGAAAACTTGAAAAACTTTGATCAATTTGGAAAATACTTGCTAGTTTAAGAAGTTTAATTTGCTCTGAAAAAAAAGACCATGAAATATATTGAAATTTTTTCATTGCAATTCGAAGGTTCAGTGAGCTTCTCGAATTTCTGAAATAGAAAAAATTAGATTAAAATAAAACTTCAAAGGATTTTTTGTTTAAAACATTTCCTGGTTTAGTTATTCTAAACGCTTTGGTTTTATGCAAAGTTTATATTATTGTAAGTTTGAATTCAACTTTAGTTAATCAATTTTGTACATTTATGTACGATCTTTTTATTCCATTGACGTGAACTACTGTCGGTTTACCTTTTATGTTGATTTTTACATTTCCTTTTCCTAGTACATCTAAAACTTCGTGAGGTCCTGTGTATTGATTATCCAGCTTTTTAATTTTTCCTCCTTTTAATAAAAATACATTATCCCCAATTTTTATTTCCAAGGGATTTATTTTTCTATCGTGGTACATTTTTGATTTTTCTTTTGCCTTTATGAGGTTTTCTCTTGCTTGTGTTCGCATTTCATGCAGTTGTGTGACAAAATTGATCAAATAATCATCATAGGTTTGCAATTTTTCATTCTGTGATAGAGCTTCACTAGAGGGTTCACGGGCTAATTTGCCAAAAACTAATTCATAAGGCGTACATTTTGTGGCTTCGTGTACACTTGTGTTATATGAAAACATTGCTAATTCTAGCCAATCGTCCCATTCTGAGTTTTTTGCTACAAATTGTTTGAGATATTCACCTAGGACATGATGTGATCGTTCAAGTGATCCATTGGATTGAGGGTGAAAAGCTGTGGTACGAAATTGTTTTATTCTAAAGCGTTTTGCTAATCTTTTTAATAAATTGCTTAAAAAATCTCTGCCTTGATCCGTTAGTACTCCTTTTGGCGACCCAAATATGTAAATAAATTTTTTCACGAACGCGTCTGCTATTGTACCAGCTTGATGATTGGGAAGAGGTATTGCCAGAGAATATTTTGTAAAATTATCTTGTATAGTAAGAATATACAGATTTCCAGACTTTGTTTCTGGTAGTGGACCAATAATATCCATTGATATTTTTTCGAAGGCAGTAGTGGGTGTATCAGTAATAACCATAGGATTTTTGGTTTTAACCCGAACTAATTTTTTTATTTGGCATTGTAAACAGCCTTGAATATACTTTTGAATATCAACTTTCATATTTTCCCAAAAAAATTTTTGGCGAATTCGATTATAGGTCTTTGTGACGCCTTTATGGCCTCCTAATGCTGAGGAGTGTGCTTCTTCAATCAATTGTGATCTTTGTTCTTTTGTTGGATATTGCGTTATGCCATTACAAACTATTATTTTCGTAAGAGAATTTGCAAAAACTAAATCACATATTAATTTTATTTCTTCCCAAGCTATATGGTTGACTTTCGAAGTCTTTGAAATACTAATTGATCGTAGATACAATTTTTGAGATAATTCGTGTAATGAATAAATTGACAATTTTATATTATTTAAGGTTTCAGATAAATTGTCTTCAATTTCTCCTTCAATCGGAAGAGCAAAATGATAATAGTTTCCTTTTTTAATTTCTTTCGCTGTTCCCTTCTGTAAGTTTTTAAATTTTGGTAAAGTTCCACGTTTTTCTAGACTTTTTGATCCATTATCTCGAGTATTTCCATTTGTTGTAACAAAATATACATAATTATCTTCTCGCATCGTTAATTGATCGCTACATTCAACGATATTTTTATTCATTAAAATTTGCCTGGTAGATTTTGAGTTGACTGGAGGGGGTTCTGGGGGTGGACGGTTTTCTTCGAATTCTAAATTATTATCATTTTCGAGATTTTCCCTGGTTTCTATTTGTCGGTTTTTCTTTATTTCAGAATTGCGTTCATTAAAAGTGTCTTCGATATTTTCATTTTCAAAAATTTCTTCAATACAATAGCTTTCATAGCTCTCTTCATCTTCAGGTTCCATATCAATTACTTCGTCTTCAGAAGTAGAAAAATAATTTTCGCTTTTTTCCTCTTGAGGTATAATAAATTGTTTAGGCTTTTTGCCATTTTTATTTCTTTTATTTTTTGCTTGGAATTCCTTTAAATAGTCTAAATATTCAGGATCAGAATCAGGATCAGAGTCGGAATCTGATTTTACTTTTGTTCGGCTTCCTTTTTGCATATTTATTTCTGGTAATTCATTTTCATATATTTGTTTTCTTGGTCTACCTCTCTTTCTTTTCGTTTGAGAGGGAATAATTTTTAAATTTGTAAGTAGATTTTTTCTTGGCCTACCTCGAGGTTTTTTCACAAGAGGTTTAGAAGAAAAATTTTCGTCTAATTTCTCTTGGATTTCGTTTTGATTTAAATTTTCTAGATTTTTATGCTGATTTGAATTTTTCAGTTGTTCTTGTTTTTTCTTTTTACCCCTAGTAGTCATGGTTTTCCATGGCGAATTTTCATAATTTATAACAGGAAGTTTTGAAGATAGTAAATGAAATAAATTTTTATATTTCACTATATCTTTATTAATTTCGTTAAGTAATTTCTCACTTAAGATTCCATTGAAAATATCAGATAACCTCAAATTAACATCGAATATTGGTCCTTCTGAAGTTTCACTAAAGTCATTCTCATCATCTTCGGCGAATACTGAATTAAAATATTTATTTTTCGAAGTATTTCCTTTTTTGATATTATTTTCTTGATTAATTTTTATAAAAGCATTCTCAAGATTCATTTTTTCTTGAGATGTCATAAAGGTATCATCATCATCTTCGTGTAAATTTCTCGATTTTTCTTCATTTATAATAGGGTTTATTGAAAGAGCGTCTGCATTGACATTCATTTTTCCTGCCTTGTATACTACATCAAAATCATATTCAGCGAGTTTTAACCTCCAGCGCGAAACTCGTGAGCAAGGGTCCTTAGAATTTTGAAACCAAACTAGTGGTTTATGATCAGTTACTAGGGTAAATTTTCTTCCATATAAATAAGGACGGAAATGAGTGACACAAAATATTATTGCAAGTGCTTCTTTTTCATATGTATCATATTTTTTGTCAGCGTCACTTAAACTCCGTGAAGCATATGCTATTGGCTTCTCTTTGCCTATTTTACCTTGTGATAATATACCTCCTATTGCGTATCCTGAGGCATCTGTTGTGAGAACAAAGGGTTGCGAAAAATCGGGTCATTGTAAAAGTGGTTCTTCACATAATCTTGATTTTAAAATATCAAAAGCTGTTTGCTGTTTATCGGTCCATATGAAAGGAGTATCCTTTTTTAGAAGTTGATTAAGAGGATTGGCAAGTTTTGAAAATCCTTCGATAAATCTACGATAATATCCTGCTAATCCTAAAAATTGTTTGACATTCTTTTGTGTTTTTGGAACTGGAAATTCTTTTACGGCTATTATTTTTTTGGGGTCCGGTCGAACTCCATTTTTATCAATTATATGACCTAAATATCCTATCTCAGGTCGTAGAAATTCACATTTGTCTGGTTGTAAATGAAGGTTTGCTTTTTGAAGACGCTATATTAAATTATTAAATTTTTTCTCATGTTCTTCTAGTGTATCAGCAAATATAACTATGTCGTCAAGATATACAAAGAGTTCTGTCCCTATTAATCCAGTTAAAGTAATATCCATTAACCTTTGAAAGGTTACTGAAAGGAATACTGAAAAATATTTGGCAGATCCGAGTGAATCGAGTATATCATTTATGTTAGGTAGTGGGTAAGAATCTCCGATTGTTTTTTCATTAAGTTTTCTGAAGTCTAGAACCATTCGCCATTTTATTTTACCTTTAGAGTCTGGTTTTTTAGGAACAATCCAAACTGGAGTGTTATACGTGGATTGTGAAGGTTTTATTATTTTATTTTTTAATAATTCGTCAACTTGTTTTGTAATTTCTTCTTTATGAACAGGGGGAAATCTATATTGTCTTGAAAAAATTGGAGAATCATCTGTAGTTGGAATTGAATGTTGCAAAACGTTAGTAGCTTCAAGTGGTTCTCCTGGGATTTGAAATCTGTCTGCACTGTTAATAATTAATCTCTCTACATGTTCGTATTCGTCTTGATTCAAATGATCCAAACGAAGAAGTTTTTTAATGTATTCTATTCTTTCTTCACCTGTTATGTTAAAAAATCTGCATGGATTGTTGAAAAAATTTTCGGTTTTTAAGAAGCTATTCAGTATTTGGTTAGATAAATCGTCATCACTTAAGTTTTATAAATTGCTTGATTGACTTGTTACATTTTGAAAATCTCTTTCTTGAAAGTCTTCTAAAGTAATAGCTGGTATTGATATCGTTACTGAAATTTCGTTTGTATTTGCAAATTTGATATAAGCTTTACCGTTGCAATTTTTTACAATTGCGTCTCCTGCATAAATTCCTTCGCCAAAATGTAGTCGAGGTACGTAACCTTCGCTTTTGTCAGTATTTTCAATTGGAACATAAAATGTCGTTACTGTTCTAGCTGGAATTGTTAATATCTGTGTCGATTCAAATGGATACAGTTTATTTTGTATTTCTAGACATTTTGATACATAATTTATATTGACTTTATTTTCTCGAAAAAATTCTGAACCTAGAACGCCGTCTTCATCTATTGGAACTTCATTAGGAATTATATTCAATATTGTTGGATATCCTAGAATGTTTATTTGTATTTGTCCCATTGTAAAAAGCGGTAAATTATTTATTCCTGTAAGTTTTAACACTCTTTTTCCATCTATTGGCAAATTAGGATTTACGGAATTTTGTTTAATCAAATTTCGACCAGCATCGGTATCTATCATCATGCGAACAGGGCTTTGAAGGCCTTCTGCGCATATCATTATCGATGGAATTATACTTGGTTTGGAAACGCTTATCTTTATAGCCGGTTGATCGTTAGAAATGGATGCTTCTGGTTCTTGCCTTACGCTTTCCTCAGTGCATCCGTACTGGGGAGAGCGTTTGAGTTTTCCGAATTTTGCGATTGTTGTTTATTTAATCTAACGTTACAATTTGTTATAACATGTCCTGGTTTTTTACAATAGTTGCATATAACTTCTGATTTTTGTGGATAATTTTGATTTGGTCTACTTAATTGCTGATTTCGCATTTCTCGTTGGCTATTTTGATTTAAAAATTGTCTGTGATTTGCATACCTGTTGTGATCTAAATTTTCTTGTCTATTATCATTATTTCTGTTTCTCGAAAAATTATTATTATTGTAATTGTGGAATCTATTGCTGTTAGGATAATTATTTCTGTTACTTGAAAAGTTATTGTAATTGTTGTTCCTGTTCCTTGAAAAATTGTTATTCGGATAGTTATTATTATCATAATTGTTATTTCTGTTTCCTAAAAAGTGGTTATTCCAGTAATTATTTCTTGCAGAATTATTGTAAATATTTTCTCGTCATTGGTGATTATTACTAGGCTGTTGATTTTGCATAAAAAATTAGGACTTTGTTCTCTAGATACTGCTTCTTGTGCTTTGATTAAATGATAACAATCTTCAGCAACATGACCTGGTTTTTTACATATTATACAATTTATGTTGTTATCTCGTGCAACATTGAACCGAGTTGTTTTATTATTTCTATTATTTATAGAATCATCCATTTTTAAATAATCTGAATTTTTATTTCTGCGTAGTGCGGATGATGCTGCCAAATCTCTTTCTACGTTGATTGTGTCATTGAAAACTTCTTTGAATGTTTCCTTTGTTTTTACTCGAATTTCTAATTCGGGACGCAGACCGCGAATAAAGCATTGAATAACATATTTTTGAAGGTTCTGTTTGAAGGTATTATCTACTTGTCCATTATTGTTGAGTCTATGAGCGTCTTCGATTCTGTCGGCAATCTCCTTAATTCTAGCTGCACAGGAAAGTACGTTCTCTTTTTCCCACATATAGGTATTCCCTAATTCTCCTTGTAACTGATACACACTTTTTTCTGGGGCGTATACTCTTTTGAGTTTCTCAATTAATTCCTCCATATTATTATAAGTCGATCCAAAGATAAATTTTCTCACTTCTCCTGATAATTTACTTCTCAGTAATCGTCCTAAATTTTCTTGAGCTGCGGGTGTTGGCAGCATTGCCTTTGCCTCATAACATCCTTCAATAAAATGTGATAATGGAATGTTACTTCCATCAAATAAGGGTACTACTTCTAACGCGTCGCGTAAGGATACTTGTTGATTATTAGGTAGGACCATTTCGTTGTTTCTAATTGGATTAACGTTTTCTGCAGGATTTTTTTGAACAATTTGTTCCATTTGTTCGTTGTCGGTACTATTATCGTCGCTATCGTTAAAACTTAAAACTGTTTGGCGTTTAAGAGAATTTTCTGATAAATTTATTTTAGTTCTTTCTTCGACTGTGTTTTTGGGAATTATCGTTGAACTAAGTAAACTTATATCTTCGTTGTCAACATAAGTAGTTTCGTTTTTTTAATGTTTCGTCCTGATCAATTGATCCACAAATAATACTTAAATTAGTTTTTGAATTTGAATTAAGCCAATTATTCGAATGAGATAAATTGCTTGTTCCGACAGTTTCGAATTGTTCAAACGTTAAGGTTTTCTCTAAAGAAATATTATCTAATTGCAAACTGATATTTGTTTTATCCTTGTTAGAAATATTTTCAAAATTATCTTTAGTTACCTTTTCCTTTACAGTAACTGTTCTTTTTGGTTTAAGGGGACCAGTTTGATTTTGTGCCACAATTTTTGCAAGTTCAGTATTTTTCTTAACTTGACTGCGCGTAATAGGATTTTGTTCTTTTTCAATTATTTTAAACCTGATACTAGGAAAAATTCTGAAAAAAATTACACAAACGTATCATTAGATGGTCGATGTAGCAGTATTTTTTGGGAAAATTTTTACTCCAAATTTAATGATAAAAAAAATGTTTTTTTCAAAAAAATTGATTTTTTGAACAAACACCATCTTTGAATAATCTTAAAAAATTCATAGTGATAGCCGCAAGTATTACGCAAATTTAAGGTATATAATTAAGGTGCGCACTCAAAAATTGTGCGAAATATGAATTTTTTTGTAAAGTGATGCGCGTGGAATCACGATCTTCGATCTACGGCGTCGGGCGCAATTTCCACTAATGTTCTATTACTATCTGCTTTTTCGAGAACGTTATTATCAAAAAGTGATGGGAAGTGATCGTTAATTGTTTACATATCGCTTTATACTCATAACATATGAATAATGCAATGAATTTTATGATTATTCATAAATTATTCATTCATTTACCATTTTTGTTTATTGCGTTTTTTAGCTAAACTAATCATAGGGAAATTTTGAAAAATTCAGGATTGTTTTTGGCAATAAAAGATACATTTGTGAATTTTTGCAGATTTTTTTATGTATAATTCGTGATGCAATAAATTGCGAAAATTTTTGCACACAATTTTATTCATGTTTGATTTGCGCGACCACTCTTTCGAATTATGCTATTGAGACGCCCCAGTCAATATTAGTAGGTTTTTTTTTATTAATTTCTGAGGAGTATTTATATTTACAATTTACAGTAGAAAAAGTTATCTTGATAAGGCAAAAATTAAATTCCAAGTAGAAATGGGAGTTTATGGTTTGGCATGGTCATTTCCAGTAGATAATCTCTTTATAGCAGGGCTTGCAAACTTTTGCTCTAGGATACTTCAAGTCTGGTTTCTTAGCACAAGTATTCATTATATCATTTTTAATATAAAATATAATAATAATATAATAATTATATAAATATATCCTTTTATTTTTTTTTATCCTTTATAGTCGTTTTTTTTAAACCAGTTTAGAAATTTATCAATCAGTTGAAAAATGAATCAATATCACGTATTAACTGTCGCTTGCAGCAGGCTTCAGTGAATAAAAGGGGAAACATGCAATATTTGTAACTTACTGAGACGATCCAGTCTTTATTTGTGGGAAATATCGCTTACAATTTAAACCCTACATATATATATATTTGAACTTATTACTTTATAAGAATCACAACATTAAATTTATGAAACAATCTTATCTAATTTCAATAAATTACCTCAAGCAAGCACTGGCGCAAGTTTGCGTAACCAGTGAGGCATTTAAACCAATGAAAATATTGGTGTCTATGTCTCGCACCTAAACAGTGGGCCAAGGCCGTTCGTGAAGTGATGACAGGTGGATATATTTTCTTTCACTAATATCAGGTCTTCTCTTTTCTTCTTATACCTGAATGCATCAAATGCAAAAGGCCATATTTCTCGGGATCTGGCCAAGCTAAAAATATGAGGAAAAGTTCTTTTTAACACGCAGCGAAGCGCGCACCGTGGAAACCAAATAATGTAGCTGAATATTAATGACTCAATAAAAAACGTAATTTTTCCAATGAACCCCTTTTAACAATTCTTATTGGCTCCCCATAGGGTGATTGAAACAAATTGGAAATGACTAAGCTAGCCCTTCTTTTGCCAAATTCACATAGGTAGGGATTGATAGGGACAAATTAGAAATCGACCGAGGTGACGAGGGAAGTCAGGACTCGACGAGAATCACTTCGCCAGGTACACCTACTTCCAGGTAGGTCGAAGTGTCGCGTTTTGAAATATTCATTTGAAGAAAAACGGAGCTCGTCTCTCGCCCGGGTGCATTGTAGCATCACTTGGACGATAGATTTTGAGAATCCGTTTGCTACATGCGATCCAACTCTCCTGGTTAGGGAGTTAAGAGCATCCTATTAAAGGTAAATCATGGGATGGTGATAGTTTGTGAATTAAGTTCTCGTGCCGTGAAAATAACGCGGAAAAAAATAGCTTTTTCTTTCGATAGATTCCTCCACGACAGTTCCTTTGGAAGCGAGTAATTCGTTACATCGGAGCTGTTCGTAAAATATCCTATCACGGAAGAATATAACCGCTTTGAAGCCAATTGGGACATTGCGGTTTCTTCTTATCCTACCTTATACCTGCCTGCTGCTAAATGGGACTGCTTTGTACTCGTGAGAGGCATCGCAGAATTATTTAGAAATTTCATCACACCTCATTGACAAGCGTCGACTTTGAAGCCTTCTGTAAGGGACATTGTGGACAATTGTCAAAAGTATCCTTACTCCATATACCTTATCTATCGAATAAACAAGCTAACGGAATTGTGTCTGCCATTAGGGGGATATCGTGCAGAAACAAATGATGAAAAACGACCATAGCGATCCAACCAATTAGGATGATAATTACGCAGGTCTGAAACTGATGAATGTGCACGTTCGAACGTTACAAATTTTATCTCCCTAATATATATATATATATATCAGTAGTCCTCAGCTAACGCGTAGTCATGGTTTTTTTTTTATGTTGTTAGTCCAAGTTATGCTCTTAACTCAACCCCAGTTTATTTCCAGGTGGAAGCCCTCCTTGCTCGTACTATCGTGAACCGTTTAGTTGAACTAGCAGATTTGCACGATCTCTCATCTAGTCCCGTTTTCTAATTGCAGAAAACCTGGATACTAAAGAACGCACGAATTTAAAACTACAACTAATCTCAACCAACCAGATTGATTAGCTTTGCGAGATCGAAAAGATCAAAAGAAAATCGTGAGTCATATTTTTTTTTTTGTTTGAGGGAGAAATCTGCCGAAACGCTCCACCTTCATGTGTGTCCCCTTAACACTTTTTGAATCTGACATGTGCTCGGAACGTAAGAGCGAATTTAAGTAGATGAATGTCCGAAATTAGAGGAAATAAATTAAAAACTTACTAACAAAATTTGGAAATGTTTCAACTGGCGCCCGAACAGGGACCTGAAGGTTAATCTCAAAGAGAGCGTTTCTGGCGCTGAAAATAAAATATTCAGTGATTAATATTTTCATTAAATGGTAGTCCGTTAGAATTAAATAACATCGTCTTTGTACGTAGCAACAAGTAAAATTTTGAACTTGCGAATCAAAAATAAAGTCAAATAGAAGTACTCGGGTGAAGGTACGCTGTCAAAACACAGCTCGAAGTCAATAATTACGGCTCAGCCGACTTTGACATTTAGCCGCATGACCCGTGCATGAGGGATACGAAATTTGTATGTCTGTCTCCTCAATAACAAATAGAGAGAGTAGATTGAAGGAAAACAAAGTCCTATGTATTAAATAAAATCAAAATTATTACCTAGCAATAAGTGGGATAATTTTGAATTATTAATTTGAAATAAAACTAAAGTAATGAAATTTACATTTTTTTTATTTCATATTGAATGAGAGGATATGGAAATTATTTTTTTTGTTAGTACTCATAAATAAAAAAAATTTTATAAGTTTAATTTACTAATATTAAATAGATGAAGGTAAATATTTAGTAAATTCGGCAATTAATCATCATAATTTCAATACAATGCTCAATAAAAAAATATTAAAATGAATAATTTTTACTGAAGCATATGTTCCTCGGTTTTGATTTTGTATGGAGGTTTTTGTTTTTTTTTAAATCAAAAATATTGACATAAAGTCACTAAGAATTTTCTTTTAGTAAAAGTCAACATGCAAAAAGTGTTGCTACTGGCGTTTGTCTTATTCAAATCAAAAGAATAAAAGAAAAGAGAATAAGGAAAATCAACCTGTCCACGGGTAAAATTTTTTTTTTCTCCAAAATAGTAAAGTTTTATTTTGATTATCAATTTTTTTTTCTCTCTCTCCTCTGATTACCAAGTAATTATCCTTTAAGGTCTAAGAGTTAGGAGATTATAATAGTAATTTAAGTTATCAACATAATGTTAGGAAATTAGAATAGGCTAGATATTATTCATGGAACTGGTTAATGTTCGGCAATAATAATTGCTAACCAGGTTAGGCAGCGTCGATCACTAGGTTCAAAATTGAGAAGCGTTAGTGAATATCCTTGTAATCCTATTCTGCTGATTACACACTCCTCTTTAATTATCATTTAACGAACTATAAAATGTCGAACTCTGACAATCAACTTAAAAAGTCCTTGAAACAATCTCAATCCATGATGACTAATAATTTCAACATGGGCGAGCTGTTGAGGAACACTACCCAGTTACTAGCTGGAAATTACGAGGGTTCAGATAGCCAAAATGTGGCGCTTGACTTATTATTAAATGAGAATAATGTAACGCGTGAATCCGTCGATAATGAGTCATGTTGCTCATCCTTGCACCTTGAAGAAATAACCGAATCCGATGAAGAAGATATTGCTGATCTCGATCAAATGTTGTTAAGGCTCAAATCTATCGGTGTTAAGATAAAAAGCGTTGCAAATAATCAAGCTAATGTTATAAACGCGGTTAAGAAAAATTCGAAAAAAATATCCGACTTCAAACGAAAAACGGCGAGGCAATTCAGCGAATTCACTGATTTGATTGTAGACAGGATGGATAGTTGCGACCAAATGCGAAAAGCGGAATGCGAATATAAGAATTTAGAATTGGAGAAAAATGTAAAAAAGGTTGAAGCTAAAATAAATACATTGAGTGAGGCTTCTGAGGAACTCCACTGTCTAAGCGGTGATCTTATTGCAAAGAAAATGGTGCATGAAAAAAGAATCAAGCACCTGGAAGACCACCAGTTTGTCTTAGAAAATAAACTACAAAAAACCCAGAGTAGTTCTTCAGCAGCCTCACCTTGGATAAATAAATATCCTATGCCAAAATTCTCTGGTTATAAGCGCGAAAGGCCAATGCGATTTTTAAAAGATTTCGAACGATACATAAGCGCAACCGACATAAATACTGATGATTTTAATTACGTCGTTTTTGCATGTCTAGAGGGCATTGCTCGAGAGTGGTGGGAATTGGTATCTTCAGAGCAAGAAAATATTATATCTTTCAGAGAAAAATTCACAAAAAAATACTGGAACGAGAATATATGTTTTCAGATTAGCTCCGAATTGCAGTTTGGAAAATACATTCCTAATAGCAATCTAACGCGAGTAGAATATGCAATTAAAACGATAAATAACGCCAAGGATCTAATTCCACCACCCTCAGAGGCAGAAATCGTGGCTAAACTATCTAGGCATTATAATGATGATGTACGTACCGCCATGATTATGAGAAATATAAAGACTTACGATAATTTAATTGAATTGCTTGACGCGTTCGATCAAGCCGGGCCATCGAATTTAAATAACGGCAATAATGGCTCCAAAAATTTTTATAATCATACGTCTTTCCCAAACGTTTACGCGCAGACACATCCCTCTCGTGGGAACGGTTATAGACAGCGCAATAATCAAATACGTGTAAATCCTAACAATCATCAGATAATGTCAAATAATGTTCAACAAAATATAAATTGTGATCGTGGATCCGGTTTCAGCCCAAACGGATATAAAAATTATCCAACTTCTTTTGCTGGTAATAACTTTCGATTTGATAGGCGTGATTTAAGTATTCCAGTCCATCTTGGCGCAGACCGGGCCCACGATAATAATGGGCGGGCTATGAAAGAAAGAAATTATAATTCGAGGCCAAACGGTTATGGATATGTGCAAAATGGTGTGTATCATCGTAACAATAATGTAAACACCACGTATAGAGGCGTTGACGAATTCAGGCAGCCTCGAAACGGCGATAGCGGGGCGCAGCGGGGAAACTCTGGAAACGCAAATGAAGGAATGAGGAAAATGCGTATGGTTACTAATGTGCCACGCACAGTGCAAGGGCGTAGCAATGAAAATCCGAACATATTAAGTGATGGCGAACCAGAGATTTCAAATATGGTCAATAATGTAGATGTATTAGATAACCAGGGAAACTAGATAGCCCTGAGCAGTTAAATATTAATGTATTAGAGGCAAACCCAGGGTCAAAAAACATGAAAAGACCTCTAGAATTAACCGGTAGGGAGGACTTGCTTGAGTCAGAAGATGTTAAAATTATGGATACCGTTGACCAGTGCCCCAATATCGAGGTTAAAATTCAAGGAGTTAAAACCGAAGCACTTATCGACACTGGCAGCGAAATACCCTGTATATCTGAAAGTTTCTTTGAAAACAATAAAAATAAATTTAAGAATTGCGAGATATTGCCAATTGTTGGCATGAGCGTAGTGGGCGCCACGGGCGTAAAGCCTGTAAAACTGAAGCATCAATTGTATGCAGATTTGAACTTAAACGAAGAAACGTATTCTAGTGTATTTATAATAATACCAAAACTGAATAAAAATTGCATTCTGGGCGCGGATTTACTCAAAAAATTAAAGGGAAGAATTGATATGGATCAAAATTATATTATACTCCAAAACGAGGATAAACAAACCGAAATTAAATTCTTAAATAATAAAGAAAAAAGTATCAAGATTATCCATGAAATAAATATGGAGCCTGACGGGGAATTAACAAGTATTGATCCAAAAGAAGTACTAATTGAAGAAAACTACCCAGAAAAAAACGAAGATTTTAGAAATGTGAAGGAATATGATCAAATCGAAGAAAAATACTGCATAACGGATGATGAAATTGAAGAAAAGGTGGCAAGATGCGAGCTACTTGATGGAGAAGAAAAGAGGAAGTTTTGGGAGGTTCTAAAAAAATATAGAGACATATTCCTCAAAAAACCCGGACGGATTTCAATATATGAACATAAGTTGAAGATTAAAGATGACCAGCCTTTCATCATCAAAACCTATCCCATCCCGATGAGTTTGAGAGAGCTGGTTACTGCTGAAATAAATAATTTACTGGAACTGGGAATCATTCGTAGATCGAATAGTCCCTACATAAATCCATTGGTAACGAGTTTAAAGAAAGATGGAAGCGTAAGAATCTGTTTGTATGCTCGAAAATTAAATGACATTATGATTAATGACTACGAATGTGCTGAACCAACGGAAGTACTATTTCAACGATGTGGAGGAAGCAAAATAATGTCAACCATGGACCTGACAAGTAGCTTCTGGCAAATTCCCCTCGCCGAGGAATCAAAAAAATATACGGCTTTCTTACACGAAGGCAAATGTTACGAATTCTGCGTAACGCCTTTTGGCCTCAAAACAAGCACAGCAGCCCTGGTCACAGCCCTAGATTTCGTACTTAATGGCCTAGGGAATTTCTACGTGACCTTTATTGATGACATTTTCTGCTCTTCCGAAAACATCAACCAACACTTACACCATTTAGAACTGCTTTTCCAAAGACTCTGGGAAAACAACCTGACCATCAATTTGGAAAAATCGCACTTTTTTAGATCAGAAGTTAAATTTTTAGGCCACATCCTAACGTCCACCGGAATAAAACCAGATCCGGAGAAGATCGAAACCATCCAAAATTTTTCACGGCCTCGCAATTTAAAAGAACTACGAGGATTTTTAGCTTTATAAATTTCTACACGAAATTCAGCAAAAACCATGCTGCAAAAATAGTTCCACTTTTGGAACTATTAAAAAAGTTTTGTTAAACTACCCAGACATTAAAAAGCTTTTTTACCTGCAAACAGATGCAAGTGATTTAGCACTGGGCGCTGTACTTTTCCAACTCGATGAGGATGGAAAAATGCAAATTTCGAAACAAGTAGACGACCTGGTCGGGTCCCGTCTAGTGCCCGGGCGGAAACCGTAAAGCAACTTGCGTGGCCATAGTCTGACCAGGCCCTGGTTGGGGAGAATTTTCCAAACAACTGCGCGGGCAAGGCCCGACCAGGCCCAGGTTGGGTAAAACTTACCCGGCTATTGCCCGGCCAGGTCCCGACCGTTAGCAGGGCATAGTCGAGACAATTTCTACACGGGGAGTCACTGCAAAAAGAGAAACAATTTTTGGACTTGGCTGGAGTTAGTTATGGCACTTTTGATTTTTTGTTAGAAAGAACACTCGTACCATCAGATAACTGTAAATTTAGTCAAAAGAATTCTAATCCTGAAATCCATGATTAAACTGTTCAAATCTGGTCATATTTTTGATTTAGTGAAAAAAACCTTACCTACTGAATGTAAATACATATACAGAAAATAATTACGAGCTAACGATCTTGCAATCGTCGTGTAAACATATCACGTACATAACCTTACATGATCGAGTCTATCTTAGTAAAATCACAATTTTCCACTGTTATACTTACTGTTTATAATTTTTATATATTGACACTCGATGTTGTTAATACGATTGAATTCAAATCGATGCTCTGTAACTGTTCTATTTTTATATACAAATTATTTTCATGCTATTTACCTGGCATTGCTACAAAAACTTTACTCCATTAGTTCGTCTGTTTCAGTCACCAGATAGCGCGACATGCTTTTCTCGGTCCCTATACCATTACTTTAGAAATCTCCCAACTTATCTCTGATATATGCCACACGTTTCGTATTGCAGCTGTATCACGAAGGAATAATAAGGAGACCAAACTGCCATGAGAAATTTTTCGGAATCTGGCAGGAGCAACGGCACGGTAAGTGCCCGGCTTGTAAGTTGGAAGTAGTGGAAAGGAGTGCGCAAGTGCGCAGTTGTCCTCTTCTTATTCCCGGGAAAATGTGCGAGTGAGACGAACTTGTCAAATTGATCTAAGCCAGAGAGGTTATGCAACCACGTAAGAGACACGACATTGCTAAGAAAAAAATTTATTATATTATATGCGATCTTCAAAATCTTGAACATTTCTCGGATTAAATTCCCTCACCTTTAAAGGAAAATACTATTCAACATAATTAAACACACGATTTACGAAGTAATAACAAATACCATAATTTCAATTTCAAGATTTACAATCTTATATTCGATATGTACTTAACACTTTTATAATACACTCCTTTAGCTTTATAGGAGTCCTGAGATAATAATATTTTTTTTTAAACTAAATTGAAATTGAACAAATATCTGCCGCTTGCAAATTATCAAAACATTGATCAACATAACCACTTTGGCTTAGATCAATTTGACAAATTCGTCTCACTTGCACATTTTCCCGTGAGTAAGAAGAGGACAACTGCGCACTTGTGCACTCCTTTCCACTACTTCCAACTTACAAGCCGGGCACTTACCATGCCGTTGCTCCTGCCAGATTCGGAAAAGTTTCCCATGGCAGTTTGGTCTCCTTATTATTCCTTCGTGTACTGCACCAACCACTGATCTCTATAATACACTGGATGCACAATCAATAGACCTTTTTATCCTGAAAGGCGCTGGTGCGCATGTACCGAAATTTGACGTCATTTCCGGATTTTTCGTCAAGTTTTGTATAGACAGAGATGAGTTGGGAGATTGCTAAAGTAATGTATTTAATTTCGAGTGATTTTCCGCAGCGCGCCCTATTGCAAAATGCTCTTGGGAACTACAATGGATGGTTCATGCTACTACTTAAGGGGTAAAACAGAGCTACTGTTCATCACTTTTGCAGCGCCCCCAATTGCGTAAAGCTTTTTCCGTGGCTTTTTCGAACTAAAATTAAAGGTCCGCACTGCTACAATAATATGTGGAAGCACACACAATGAAGCGCGTCATGTCAGTGTATCCCCACTAACTCGCTTCAATTTCACGCTGTCTGTTGTCGAGTTAAAATCAGAAATTGTATTTTTCTCGACTTCATGCAAAGGGGGCGCGAAATAGACACCGAATTCAAAATTACGGAATATAGCATTAAGAAAATTACACTTTTTTTCTATATACTTTGAAAAATATTGATCTGAAATAAGTATCTAAGAGATTTTGTGAAATTTTAAGATGATTTAAATACTTGAAAAATAATTTTTTAATGAAATTTAAAGTCAATAAATGCTTAAAGATACGAAAGAAAATATCGATTTCAGCATTTTTTTTTAAAATTATGTAGAGAATATTTTATAATAAGATATCATTCAAGATGAGATACAAGTTTCAAAAATGAAGAGTTTGAACATTTTCATAATAGGTAACATCTTTTGTATGAAAATTTCGAAAAATAAATGTAAATGAAGTGTTTGCTGATTTAAGGTAGTTCATCCACAAAAATTAGACTTCAGGCAAAAATAGATAAATTTTTTTTCAAGAATAGCAATATTATTTCAAATTAATTAGTTGAGTTTGAAATTTTTGTCACTGCCTACCCCCATAGAACAATACCTTCCCTGAACGTTCTATGAACGTTCCCATGGAATGTTCGGAAGGTTCCATTGGAACGTTCAAGGAACGTTCCTAGAACTAAGAAAATGTCCGGGTTTTTTTAACGTTCCAAAGCAATGATCTCTGAATGTTCCTGTGGAACGTTCCAGGAACGTTCAAAAGGAATATTGAGAGAATGTTCCACAGCAATATTCAGAGAATATTCAAAAGGAACGTTCCTGGAACCTTCCATAGGAACGTTCAGAGAGCATTTGTATCGAACGTTCGTAGAAATTTTCGGGGGAACATTCAGGGAACATTCGCAGAGAACGTTTTGGAACATTCCGCGGGAACATTTAGGGAACATTTTTTGAGAATGTTATAGTATCTTCCTCTTTGTACTTAAAGTATTTAAAAAAATATAATTCAAATACTAATATCTGTAATTAATTCTTTTCATTTTACCTATAAATTAATGTCCAAAATTATTTATAAAAAACATTCCCTACATTAGTATGTTTGGAGCTGCATGATTATCTATAAGGAAAGTTTCCTGAATGCTGTAGCAAATAATTACAGGAAAATTCTCAAAAAATGTTCCCTAAATGTTCCCGCGGAATGTTCGAAAACGTTATCTGCGAATGTTCCCTGAATGTTCCCGCGAAAAGTTCTGCGAACGTTCGATAAAAATGCTCTCTGAACGTTCCCTTTGGATATTCTCTGAATATTGCTGCGGAACGTCCTCTCAATATTCCTTTTGAACGTTCCTGGAACGTTCCACAGGAACATTCAGAGAACATTGTTTTGGAACGTTCAAAAAACCCGGACATTTTCTTAGTTCTAGAAAAGTTCCTTGAACGTTCGAATGGAACCTTCCGAACATTCCATGGGAACGTTCATAGAACGTTCAGGGAAGGTATTGTGCTATGGGGGTACATTATCGGAGGATCACTAGTCGCGTGTCAGATAGGATACGTTGTCGACAGGTGTCCTCGTAGACAATTTCAAACTCTTATATCGCAAATAATGCAAATAAATTTAATATTTTAAAGAATTTGAAAATCTTTCTGTGGAAAAAATGACGCTTTCGACTGCGCTGGGATACGAGCCCAGGTCTTTCGATTGCCGGTCGACTGCTCTGACCACTGAGCAATATTGAAGAGATCATTTGAAAGAAAGGAGATTAGTTTCCAAGAAAAAAAAATTAAAACATAAACAAATAATGCATTTAACAAATTTTATTTTTACCCGGACTTGTTTTCTTATCGCTTCGAGCCAAATTTTAAAAAATGATGTGATTCTGTGAAATCACGGATAATGTTTTTAAGAAAAAGGCTTTCTACAACTTAACCGTTTCCATTTTTTGGAAATTATAATAAATTCTTCAATGGCCGAAAACATTAAAAATAAATTTTCCAAAACAAAATTCTTGTAAAAAAATTACTGAATTTGGTAAAAACTTATTCATTTTAGAAATATGGAAACGGCCAGGTTGTATTAGGTCTTTTGCCTGAAAAAACGATTCTTGCTTTATTTGAATCACATCATTTTTTTTAAATTTGGTATGAAGCGATAGGAAAAAAAGTCGGAGTAAAAATGAAGTTTGTTAAACTTATTTTTTCTATTGCTTCAAATATTTTTCTTGGAAATTAATCTCTTTTCTTTGAAATGATCTCTTCAATAATAATTTATCTATATTTGGAAGCAAAATTATCTTTTTTTACCTAAGATCTAATTTTTGAAGATAAACTACGAAGAAAGTACATAAATTATAATTTCGAGACATGTTTGTATTAATGTCTTCAGTTTTTATCTTGACCCATAAATAAATTCAATGTAGTTTATTTATATTGGCATTGGGTCATAATTTTTCATTAAAAAACAATGTTCAAGGAAACATATCAAAATTTTTTTTAAAGGGGCAGAAAATATATATTGTAGGGATGAAAAAGGCAAACGTTTCGGCCACAAATGGGGGCCCTCTTCAGTGCAAAATTTAATGTACTTAGTGTCTAAGCTGTAAACGTGCAAAAAATTATTAGCACTAACATTAGATTTTTTTGTTTTTGTTTTTTTGGTCTTTTTTAATGATATTTTATAAAACATGCAAAACTTATGTGAGAAAGCAAGATAGTAAGCTCCAAGGCATCTAGGAACGAGACCGCTCCAAAACACAGCCTTAAAAAAGTGTGAGAACTCCTATCTTGCAGATCCGCGAAGAGTGAATCCGCAAACTGCCCCTCCTCAAAGGTACACACGAGAACCACCTATGGACACTGATATCTCCTACAAAATAAGCACAGATCCTGCAGAAAAAACATCACCATCCACAAGGGGCTCACAACACCCACAAGAAGTAAGCACTTCACAAAATCACAAAACACGAACCCGGAAGGAAAAAGATTTTTCGTTAAAGGGCAAAATAAAAAATTGATAATTTGTATTTCAATTTTTAATCTTCTATTTTCCTTTAAGACACAGAGGCGGCAGATAGAAGTAGCCACACACTCTGTTTGGTGTCAAAAAGGAAACTGATTTGAGAAGAGAGCAGTGCCCTTTGAAAAGTAGCGTAAAAAATTTTAATATATACAGTGAAAATTTGTTGTGGAGGGTCAAGTTACAAACGCATAAACAAACCCCATACACGGTCTATGTCCTGGAAACTCGGGACCCAAGTACGCTTAAGTGTTCGGAGAGCGCAGAGAGAGAAAGAAGGGTTTCAGACCACATATTGAGAGAGACCCTCGGAGGAAGTAATTTTGGAATAAAATAAAATGTAATGTTTAAAAAATCATATTCTTAGAAAGAGAGTTGCAAAACAATGAAAAGGGCTATGTCTTATTCAGTTAGTTTATTTAAAAATGCATTATTTTATATTTATAAAAATTTTTTGTCCGGATTAAAACAAAAATATCATATTTAAGATGGTAAGAATACGTATAAAAATCGCATTTCTTTTAAAGGTACCTCTCGCGTGTGTACGTTATTATGTAGCGTTAATTAAGTAAAGAATGTATTCATAATTTTAAACCGTCGTTGAATCAAAATAATTCTCAATTGCTTTAAATCAGCGAGAAGTATTAGCGTATGTAATATAGTGAACGCTTCGCGGCTTGTTTATGCGATTTAATATTCGCATCGAACTAACGTTGAGCAATCTCACATATGAGACGTTAACTGTTAATAAAAGTCGTATTTATTTCATAAGTAAAACTAGCGTGTATAAATTTTATGTAGCGTTGAGAACGTGTTTAAAGAATCCATCATTTGATAAACGACACGGGGCGCGAAACTCAAAATTCTCAGAGATTATATTCCGCGAGAAATATTCGCGTATGTAATATATTGAACGCTTCGCGGCCTGTTTATGCGGATATATGTTCACATAGGACTAATCCTGACGAATCTCATATATGAGACGTTAAATATACATAAAAATCGTGTTTATTTCCTAAAAGTAAAATCGCGTGAATAAATGTTATTAAGCGCTGAATACCTGTTGAAAGAATCCATCATTTGATAAACGACACGGCGCGCGAAATTCAAAAATCTCGGAGATTATATTCCGCGGAAGTATTCGCTTATGCAATGTATTAAACGCATTGCGACTTGTTTATGCGAATTGATGTTCACATAGGACCAGTCCTGATGAAGCTCATATGTAAGACGTTAAATATATATAAAAATCGCATTTATTTCCAAAAGTCAACTCGCGTGAATAAATGTTATTAAGTGCTGAGTACCTGTTGAAAGAATACATCATTTAATAAAGTACACGGGGCGCGAAATTCAAAAATCTCGGAGATTATATTCCGCGAGAAGTATTCGCGTATGTAATATATTGAACGCTTCGCGGCTTGATTATGCGAATATATGTTCACATAGGACTAAGAATCCATTATTTGATAAACGACACGGGGTGCAAGATTCAAAAATCTCGGAGATTATATTCCGCGGAAGTATTCGCTTATGCAATGTATTGAACGCTTTGCGACTTGTTTATGCGAATTGATGTTCACATAGGACCAATCCTGATGAAGCTCATATGTAAGACGTTAAATATATATAAAAATCGCATTTATTTCCAAAAGTCAACTCGCGTGAATAAATGTTATTAAGCGCTGAGTACCTGTTGAAAGAATACATCATTTGGTAAACGATGCCGGGCAAGACATTCAAATATCTAGGAGATTATATTAGGCGAGAAGTACCTACGTTTGTAATATATTGAACGCTTCGCGGCTTGTTTATGCCAATTGATATACACATAGGACTAATCCTGACGAATCTCATATATAAGACGTTAAATATAAATAAAATAAAATCGAATTTTATTTCCAAAAGTAAACTCGCGTGAATAAATTTTCTGTAGCGTTGAGTACCAATTTAAAGAATCCATCATTCGGTAAACGGCACGGTGCGCGAAATTCAAAAATCTTGGAGATTATATTCCGCGAGAAGTATTCGCGTATGTAATATATAGAACGCTTTGTGGCTTGTTTATGCGAATTGATGTTCACATAGGACTAATCCTGACGAATCTCATATATGAGACGTTAAATATAAATAAAATCGTATTTATTTCCAAAAGTAAGCTCGCGTGAATAAATTTTCTGTAGCGTTGAGTACCAATTTAAAGAATCCATCATTCGGTAAGCGGCACGGGGCGCGAAACTCAAAAATCTCGGAGATTATATTCCGCAAAAAGTATTCGCGTATGTAATATATTGCCCGGTTTGCGGCTTGTTTATGTGAACTGATGTTCACATTGGACCAACCCTGATGAATCTCATATGTAAGACGTTAAATATAGATAAAAATCGTATTTATTTCCAAAAGTAAACTCGCGTGTAAAAATTTTAATGTAGCGTTGAGTACCTGTTGAAAGAATCCATCATTCGGTAAACGGCACGGGGCGCCAAACTCAAAAATCTCGGAGATTATATTCCGCGAAAAGTATTCGCGTATGTAATATATTGAACGCTTTGCGGCTTGTTTATGCTAATTGATGTTCACATAGGACCAATCCTGATGAATCTCATATGTAAGACGTTAAATATAGATAAAAATTGTATTTATTTGCAAAAGTAAACTCGCGTGAATAAATGTAATTAAGCGCTGAGTACCTGTTGAAAGAATACATCATTTGATAAAGTACATGGGGCGCGAAATTCAAAAATCTCGGAGATTATATTCCGTGAGAAGTATTCGCGTATGTAATATATTGAACGCTTCGCGGCTTGTTTATGCGAATTGATGTTCACATAGGACTAATCCTGACGAATCTCATATATGACACGTTAAATATGAATATAATCGTATTTATTTCCAAAAGTAAGCTCGCGTGAATAAATTTTGTGAAGCGTTGAGCAGCCCCCGGAATCTCTGGAGTTGAAAATGTCACAGATGTTGACCGTTGGCAACCATGGCGCTGGCTGTTCTTGAGGCCGACCTTATACAGATTAGCATTATAGAACATTGAAATTTGACGTTTTTTGTGAAAAATTGGTGTCTGAAGTGCTTTTGTGTGCTTTTTAGGTAAATTGGAATGGTTATAACAGTCGGTGATATAAAAATTTATGTGAAAAAGCGGAAATTTGTTGCTGTAGGTTGCAAAACAGGCTACACGTAATGCTCTGCAAAAGTGCATTGTTCTGTGGTTTATTTCTCATGAGCGCCTTTAACTTATTAAAATTTAATCTATACTAAATTTAAAATGCTTTGAATAAAAAAATCAACAAAGCTGACTGACTGAAATTAAGGTATTATAGATAGGGATGGGCGGTCTTCAAAAAAAAGAATTGATTCTGAAATTATTGATTCAATTTGATCGATTAATCGGTTAAAAAGATTGATTTTTGAATCGATCTTCAAAAATCGATACCTTATTCTGAAAATGATAAATTTCTGTAAAATAACCTTTTTTTAAAATGTTTTATAACAATTGGAGATATAATTGTCACTTGCATATTTTGTGAATTTAAATTATCAAAATAAAAAAGTGTTTATATCAATAAAAAAGGAAATTAGGCTTAAAAAACACACTATATTTGCGAATCAGGAACGTTTTTTATTTTTTAAAATTGCACAATTTCTAAAGCAATGCATATTATTAGTGATAAAGTTTCTGACATAAATATGAAGTATTACTATAAAGTTTATAATATTAATATACTTTGAACTTTGCATATCACTTAAAGTATTATTTATGATAAAATTTCTGGCATAAATAAGAAGTATTACTGTAAAGTTTATACTATTAATATATTTTAAAGTGACATGTTTGGTAACATGTCTGCTATTATATTGACCCAAAATTCATAGAATTTTTTTCATTTCTCATTATTTTGGCATAGGGTCAGATTCTTTTTATTTTCTTCGATTGAAATTTTCACTATTCGATATAAAAAAACTCAAAAAGAAAGCAAGGCAAACGTTTCGGCCACATATGGGGACCCTCTTCAGTGCCATAAATTCAAAGAATAATTCAAAAATTTTTGTAAATCGTAGATAATTAAAATAAGAATTATCATAAAATTGAAAAACTTATCTCATAGCTTGCATTTCAAAATGAAGTAGTCCAGTATGCAGCATCACGAATTGAAGAAATGTTTAGAGTTCACTGTGAATAAAAAACCGGATAACCAATAAACCGGAAAACATAAAAAAATTTTTGCACACGAACAGACCACAATTTGAAAAAAAATTTATTTATTTTTTTTTTTTATTAAAGAACGATGCCGAATTGGTAATCGAGGGCAGAACGCGAACAAGGTTTAGATTTTTAAAAACTAAATAATATTGAGTAAAACTACATGTATAGATATTATAATAAATTAGTTTTCTGTAATGCCTTGCTTGCAAATTCAATATTAAATGGATTGTCCGTGAAGCTGAAATATAAAAAAATCGTTTCTTGAAAAATACACGCCTTCGTCCACTCGTGAAAATCAACATAAACGTCTCGAATTTCTTAACTAGGTATAGGACAATAGTCTTCTTCAAGGAGGAAAAGAACCACTCAGGATTGCTTATATAAAAAAATTTTCGGTCAGCAAAGCCACATGTCTCGAGTCGGTTTTGAAAACAGTTCATATCATTCTATAAGAGACTCCGGCGGTAACAAAGTCTTCCCGCAAAGTTTTTAAAAATCTAAACCTTGTTCGCGTTCTGCCCTCGATTACCAATTCGGCATCGTTCTTTAATAAAAAAAAAAAATAAATAAATTTTTTTTCAAATTGTGGTCTGTTCGTGTGCAAAAAATTTTTTATGTTTTCCGGTTTATTGGTTATCCGGTTTTTTATTCACAGTGTACTCTAAACATTTTTTCAATTCGTGATGCTGCATACTGGACTACTTCATTTTGAAATGCAAGCTATGAGATAAGTTTTTTAATTTTATGATAATTCTTATTTTAATTATCTACGATTTACAAAAATTTTTGAATTATTCTTTGAATTTATGGCACTGAAGAGGGTCCCCATATGTGGCCGAAACGTTTGCCTTGCTTTCTTTTTGAGTTTTTTTATATCGAATAGTGAAAATTTCAATCGAAGAAAATAAAAAGAATCTGACCCTATGCCAAAATAATGAGAAATGAAAAAAATTTTAATATACTTTGAACTTTGCATATCACTTAAAGTATTATTTATGATAAAATTTCTGGCATAAATATGAAGTATTATTATAAAGTTTATAATATTAATATACTTTGTATATCACATTAAGGATATTCTCGTGGTCGACCCCTTGATCTCAGTTTTAAACTAAAAAACAGTTCATAGGAACAGTTCATAGAAATAGGAAACAGGAAAAAAAGAAAGGAGAATCGTTCGTAAAGACCGAAAAAAAAATATATCAATCCAACCGATTAATCGAGTAAAAAAGATCGATCTCCGTAGAATCGAATCGAGATCGCCCATCCCTACTTATAGATAAAATACACATAATAAATTATGTGCATATGAGATCTAAATATCCATTATATTATTATGAAATATAGTATATTATGTTGATTATTATTTATTACAAACATCTTTGTTCTTAGTGTTTTCAAATACTTATAAAGGAATTTTATAAATTCTTTATATTTGTTACTTTTTCAAATGTACGTTCATTCCTTATGTGAAAGTTTTGTTCATAAAAATGTAATTTTTTCAATTACTGAGAAGTTTTAAAATATAAAATACAAAATGTCCTATAATAAAATCTAATTTTTGTAACAAAATCAAGATGATATAATTAATACCCGTATTATAATTCAATTTGATGGAATTCCAATAACCAATTTTTCTATTATAATATGTAAGACTGATATAATATCAGTAATATTGATAATATAAATAAATATTGTATTTTTATTTAATAATCACAATGTAAATATTAATGTTAAAACGAAGATAGCAGAACTTTGATTTCAATTTCCAGCCAGAATTACAAAGACAATTTTCGCCCAAATTTTAAAATTTTTTATATCAGTAAAAATTGCTTTAAATAATATTTAAAACTTTCTAATTTAATGTGTTGTAAAAAAAAATATGATCAAGTAGTTTTTATCTCCAAAAATTTAATTTTTATGCATTTTTCCCATGCATTAAAATGAATTCAGGCCTCATGGACAATCAGCGCCCCTAGCGGCCACGGTCAATTCTTGTGACATTTTCGTTTCGCGGATTACGTGCATTCTGGCTAAGATGCAGGGGGCTGGCGTTGAGTACCAGTTTAGAGAATCCATCATTCGGTAAACGGCACGGGGCGTCAAACTCAAAAATCTCGGAGATTATATTCCGCGAAAAGTATTCGCGTATATAATATATTGAACGCTTTGCGGCTTGTTTATGCGAATTGATGTTCACATAGGACCAATCCTGATGAATCTCATATGTAAGACGTTAAATATAGATAAAAATCGTATTTATTTGCAAAAGTAAACTCGCGTGAATAAATGTAATTAAGCGCTGAGTACCTGTTGAAAGAATACATCTTTTGATAAAGTACACGGGGCGCGAAATTCAAAAATCTCGGAGATTATATTCCGCGAGAAGTATTCGCGTATGTAATATCAGGGTTGCCACAAGTTTCAGTATCCTAATTTCCCTGACTTTTCCCTGACTTTTCAAGCTGATTTCCCTGACCAAAATCTATTGTAAGAGGACTCATCTCGGTGGAACTATGTTCCTATTATATAATATTTGCGTGTTTTTCCCTGTTATTTTTCAACAGAGAGGATGTTAAATAAGATAAGGTAAGATAGAAACAACGTATTTCTATTTATTTATTTTTTATCAAAACTTAAAAGGAAACGAACTGGTATGCCATAACTTGCATGTTGCTATCGAACGTTAAACATAAAAAATGGCATCATAGGAAATTTATAACTTTTTGGTTATATCAATCACAGCGGGGTCAACTTAAAGAGATCAATCTTACATATTAGTAGTTTCATTGTTTAAACAATTTTCGCATGTTTGACTCCTCAGTGAAAAAATATTTAACATCTTCCGATCTAATTGAGTCTCCACTTTTATTAAATATGCGCTAGTTACATTGTGACATAGCGGATATGATACTTCTTTTTCCACATTTTTTCACTGAGGGGGCAAACATGCGAAAATTGCTTAAACAATTAAACTACCAATATCTGTAGTTAATTAACAAAATAAAAATTATAAAAATATTTATCTGAAACCTAACGTAATAAGCTAAAAAATGAAACAAACCCGAAATCGATTTAATTATTTCAACCGGAGATAATGAATTTTAAGCACAAGAGACTTTAGCATTTTGTCCAATTTTATCAAAAGTTTAAATTAATATATCTCTCAAAAAAAATTTTCTTTCGAAAATCCTGATATATGTGTCGATTAAATTAATAAAAAGATGCCACAGAATAAAATTTAAGACTTTTAAAAATGTGAACAATCTTCTTTTTTTGAAATCCGTACGATTTGCAAAGGAATGTCCTATATAAGTTACAATAAAAGTTTATGTAATATTATTTTTTTTTTAAAGTTCTCATTTTATAATTAGTTTATACATGCTTGTTCTGCAAAATCAATTTGACAGTATAGAGTAATAAAGTTTCGTTGTTCTTACTTCCAAATTACTTTACAGACATTTATTCTTATTATAGCTACTTTTCTTTTGAAAAAAAGTATTCCAGCACGTCATCCTTCAAAAATTTTCGCCAATAACAGAGTAAATAACAAATTACCAGTTTTACTGCCTATTTACCGAATTACGGTAAGAAATTACCAGTGACCAAAAAATGGCGGTATCGGCACATCACTAATCACTAGTCCAGAAGCAAACGCCGAACCATGTTTGCCTAGCAAGAGGAGCACTTACTGTCACTTAGCCGTAAGAATGTGAAACCACGCGAGTATACGCAGAACGTGGATGTTTTCGGCCTCCACCACTGACCCGTGTGGATCTGCACACAATCAAACTTCGTTCAAACGTGGCGCGAAGCAGAAGACATATTTAAAATGAATAAATAGATAATTTAAGAAATTACCCTCCTTTTTTTGATGTTTTAAAAAACCTTCACCTAAAATGAATATCTAAAAGATTTTTTTCGAATTTTAGGATGATTTAAACACTTGAGAAAAAAAAAGTGTTCAGTAAAATGTATAGTTGAATAAATGTTAAAAGCTTCAAAACAAAATATAGATTTATATATTTTTTAGTATTGTAAATAAACTATTTAAAATGAAAAATTATGCCTAAAATACTTTATATTAAAATGTTATAAATATAAAAAACATAAATTGTATTTAAATTTACACACAAAATTAGACAATAAGATTTTTTTGATAGAAAGCAACATGAAAAAACATTAAATTCCAATAAAATATTCTTTAAAGTTTTTGAAATATGTAACATTTTTTATGAAATGTCTTTTCCGAATCCCAAGTGCGAATAAAAGGTTTCATTGTTTGAAAAGAAATCATGCCTTAATTTGGATACGAAATTACATCATAAGATTTCTCTGCTGTGAAGTAAAGTTGAAGAATATTTCGTTCAAATAAAGTGCTTCGAAACAAATTTTTTAATATATATTTTATTATATTTTGTCAATATATTAGTGTAAATAAAGGGTTAAAATATTTAATAAATATATATACACTATATTTAAATATGCATACAAAATAAAACTGAAATTTCTTTGGTATGAAGCAAAATTATTAATTATTTAACGCACTTTTTTGAATGATAGTTTTATCGATAAACATTACGGAAATCCCTGTTAAAATTAACATTTTTAAGAAAATTTCTTATTTTATTAGTTTAACAGGCATTCCTTAGCGAATTTATAAGTTGCACATCAGAAAAAATTTTAGTAAAATTTACAGGAAGTTCAATACTTATTTTTACAAATTGAATTTTGAGTAGATATATTACCAGAAATCTGGTGCAATGAACAGTTTTTTTGTACAGTCCACTTAACTTCCAGTGAAATCTACCAAACTTGATTTTTTTCGTATCTGATAGATTTCACTGCATGCTAAGGGAAACGTACAGAAAATATGTATACATGCACATGCATCTGCTTTTGTTTCCAAAATTTTGGAAATGGATAGATAGAAATGAAGATAGAAACGGTCATAGATAGACTACTTTTGGTTTTGACAAAGAAACGAAATTTTCTGATACATATTTTTTTTTAATTTAAGTTTTATTAATTTCGAAACCGCAGTAGTCTATCTACGTCCGTTTTTATCGTCTTTACCATTTCGCAAATTTTGAGCAGAAAATACCTAGCTCTTAAATACTTCAATACATTTCCTAAAAAGCTATTTTTTTTCCATTCTATAGAGTTTTTGAATTTTCAAATTAAGAGTCTCTGCATATACAACAAAAACACAATATTTATTTTAAACTTGAACCTCATATTTATTGTAAAACACAATTTTGTGCATAATTTTTAAATTACAATAATAGATTTAAAAGATACACAAAGTTTAAATCGATATATATTTTTTTAATTATTAACATTTATTGACTTTCAAATGTTAATGCAAAATCATATTTCAAGTGTCTAAATCATTCTAAAAATTTAACAAAATTTTTCAGGTATTTTTTTTGGGCAAATATTTTTCAAAATATATGAAATCAAATAATTTAAGTTATTATTAAATAATTTAAATTTAAATTAAATATTCCATAAATAATGAATTGGCGTGTCTTTTGCGCTTTTTTTGCGTGGAGTCAGGAAAAACATACATAATTTTACTGAGTCAACAATTTTAAATAGTTATAGCACAAAATTTTTGCAAATTTAGTAGATATTTTAATACAATTCACCGCTTTTTGGAAAGTATAATACATTTGCTGATAATCATTACCAACATGCCAGTAAAATTAATTAAGTAAGCAATTTTCTTCAAAATGTTGATTTTGACAGGCATTTCCGTAATATTTATCGACAAAAAAAAAAAACAAAATTTGTTTCGATGCATTTTATTCAATCGAAACAGTCTTCAACTTTACTTTATAGCAGAGAAATCTCATGATGTAATTTCGTATCCAAATTTAGGCATGATTTCTTTTTAAACGATGACACCTTTTATTCGCACTTGGGATTCGAAAACGACATTTCATAAAAAATGTTACATATTTCAGTCAGTAATGGGGTCCGAAAAGTTCCACGATCTGAGAACACTTTTGCTAGACTATGTCTGCTGCGGCGAGTTAACCGAGCAAGAAGGAAGAAGAGTTGGAAAAACTGACCGCGGCACAGTGAAACGCAGTAACGCACGATCTGGCCACAGCGATTCCCTGACTAAACCTTAAATTCCCTGACTTTTCCAGACCACTACGATTTCCCTGACTTTTCCCTGACTTCCCTGACTTCCCTGACTTGTGGCAACCCTGAATATATTGAACGCTTCGCGGCTTGTTTATGCGAATATATGTTTACATAGGACTAATCCTGACGAATCTCATATATGAGACGTTAAATATAAATAAAATCGTATTTATTTCCAAAAGTAAACTCGCGTGTAAAAATTTTAATGTAGCCTTGAGTACCTGTTGAAAGAATCCATCATTCGGTAAACGGCACGGTGCGCGAAATTCAAAAATCTTGGAGATTATATTCCGCGAGAAGTATTCGCGTATGTAATATATTAAACGCTTTGCGGCTTGTTTATGCGAATTGATGTTCACATAGGACTAATGCTGACGAATCTCATATGTAAGACGTTAAATATAGATAAAAATCGTATTTATTTCCAAAAGTAAACTCGCGTGTAAAAATTTTAATGTAGCGTTGAGTACCTGTTGAAAGAATCCATCATTCGGTAAACGGCACGGGGCGCCAAACTCAAAAATCTCGGAGATTATATTCCGCGAAAAGTATTCGCGTATGTAATATATTGAACGCTTTGCGGCTTGTTTATGCGAATTGATGTTCACATAGGACCAATGCTGATGAATCTCATATGTAAGACGTTAAATATAGATAAAAATCGCATTTATTTCCAAAAGTAAACTCGCGTGAATAAATGTTATTAAGCGCTGAGTACCTGTTGAAGGAATCCATCATTTGGTAAACGATGCCGGGCAAGACATTCAAATATCTAGGAGATTATATTCAGCGAGAAGTACCTACGTTTGTAATATATTGAACGCTTCGCGGCTTGTTTATGCGAATTGATATAAACATAGGACTAATCCTGACGAATCTCATATGTAAGACGTTAAATATAGATAAAATTCGTATTTTTTTCTAAAAGTAAACTCGCGTGAATAAATGTAATTAAGCGCTGAGTACCTGTTGAAAGAATCCATCATTTGATAAAGTACACGTGGCGCGAAATTCAAAAATCTCGGAGACTATATTCCGCGAGAAGTATTCGCGTATGTAATATATTGAACGCTTCGCGACTTGTTTATGCGAATATTTGTTCACATAGGACCAATCCTGATGAATCTCATATGTAAGACGTTAAATATACATAAAAATCGTATTTATTTCCAAAAGTTTTGGAATTGTAACATTTTTTAGTTTTTTTACCAGTTCGAAACTGTTAATAACTTTGGACTGTGGAGATGTAACGTTTTTCGTGATGACGTTACTAAAATAGGATGCTAGGTTATACGTAGGACTACCCACATAGGAGACGATAGGTCTAAGAGGGTGACCCACTTTGTGAATCTTGGGCAGACCATAAAATCTGGAAGGAACTGCGATAGAAGTTCTGAGTTCCTTCTCCAAGAGATTGTTTATTAGTTTTTTGTTTTCCCATTTTTTAACGTGTTTGTTGACCTTATTCTGTATCTTGGTGGTCGTATCATTCGTCCCAACTTCGTAAGTACTGACGTCATCAGGAAGGTTTTTTACCTTTGCATTATAGTCAGTTCGCGTTAAGGCAACAGTAACGTTACCTTTTTCAGCCTTGGTAAAAACTATATCAGGGTTGTTTTTAATGGAATTCTTTGTCTCTTTAATTTCTTTAAGGGGTTGCAAAAGTTTTGATTTAGGTTTACTACCATTCTTAGAGAAGTTGTTAACGCAATTTACTATTTTCAGGCGGGCCTCGTCTTGTGATTCAACCGGAATTTTATTAATGTTCGACTCAATATCCGCGATGATGTTAAAGGTAGGGGTATCACGATTGTCCACAGTCAAACCGAAATTGATGCCTAAACTAGCAACTTTCGCGATATTTTCAGGGATTTGAGTTCCAGATAGGTTTTTGAACCATTTCTGGTTAAGAACGCTATTGGAGATGGTACACGTACTGCGTTCGAGTGAGCCAAGCAACCTGTCAATTTTGTTTTTACACTTTAATTTGCAATCATGAAAAATCCTATTTATTTTAATTGTCTCTAACCGGAAAAAATTGTGCGAAACGTGGTCTGGAAAAAAGTTGTAAATTTGATTTTCTAACTGTGAAATATGATTCTTCAGCCTCACAATAGAAGCGCAGAGGTCTCGAATTTCCAAGTTCAAGATAGATTTTTGGAAGTTGTGACGTATATTGGAGAGTCTGTTCTCCATATTTGGGCAGTAAAAAACCATGGATTGCAACCCTTGCGTTTGTAGATGTCTTGGAAAGATTTCAAGTTTCCTACAACGTAGGAGGAAAACTCTTTGATTAAACTGCTTAACATAATCGATTTCTAAATGAGACCAGTCCTTAAGCAGTCTGACCCCGCTAAACCCATATGTACATTGTATTTGATAATAAAAACCTTTCCCGACCAAAAAAACAAAAACAAAAAAATCTAATGTTAGTGCTAATAATTTTTTTGCACGTTTACAGCTTAGACACTAAGTACATTAAATTTGGCACTGAAGAGGGCCCCCATTTGTGGCAGAAACGTTTGCCTTTTTCATCCCTACAATATATTTTCTGCCCCTTTAAAAAAATTTTTGATATGTTTCCTTGAACATTGTTTTTTAATGAAAAATTATGACCCAATGCCAATATAAATAAACTACATTGTACATAAATTATATCAGAATTCGCAATATGAACTTTTCTTGATATGAAGCTAAGTCGACAAACCTTTACTAAAAAATAAAAATCGATGTATATCATATTTTAATAAATTTAAAAATTTTTATCAAAATATTGATAGTTTGGATTTTATGAATTCTTCAAATGAATGTAGTACAATCATCATTTAAAATTTGATGATTTTTCATTACCATGTTTGATTCTAGAGCAGAATCTAGCAGAAAAATTCCAAAAACATCTTAATTAGTTAGAAAAATACTATGAAAACTTACCTTTTCGTCAAATCTTTACGTTTTGAAATCCCTTGAGTCAGAAAAAACGGTTTTTACGAAAGTGTCTGTCTGTCTGTCCGTCTGCAGTAGTAATAGGTCATATACTCAATAACTCTGGATAGAAAAAAATTGTCGGATTGAATTGAGCTTTGGCATACATTATCGCAGCTTAAAAAGTAAGGACAAGTTCGTTAACCAGCTACATCTGACAAAAATTGTCAAAATAGGAGCATTTTTTGTGTTTTTGAAAAAAAATTTATGAAAAAATCAAAAATTTTAAGACTGGTTTCTGATAATTCTCGTAAAACTCTACTAATTATCCTCATAATATTTTGCAATTAAAATAAAATTAAGAAAGTCACAGTATATTAAAACTTGAAAAAAGTCAATATCCATTTTCCAGTTAAATTATACGAGATACGAATAAAAGTTATGATAAAAAGTGGTTTACTACATACAGATCTACAAGAGTAATAACTCTAAAGTGACATGCTTGATGACATGTCTGCTATTATATTGACCCAAAATTCACAGAATTTTTGTTAATTTCTCATTTTTTTGGCATTGGGTCAGCCTCTTTTTATTTTCTTCTATTAATATTATCAATGCTACTTACGATAAAAAACGCAAAAAAAGAGAGAAGGCAAACGTTTCGGCTATACATATGCGGGGGCCCTTTTCAGTGCCATAAATTAAAAGATTAATTCAAAATTTTCGAAAAAGATAAAAATGTAGAAGTTAGTTAAAATAAGGATAATAATGAAACTCAAAAACTTATCTCATTGCTTGCAATTCAAAATGAAGAAGTCCAGTAAGCAGCAACACGAATTGGAAAAAATATGTAGAATTCACTGTGTATAGAAAACCGGATAAAATGAACGAAAAACTTAGAAATTTGTAAACAACAGGCCAGAATTTTTGTTTGTTTTTTTTCCTTTATAAAGAACGGATGACCATTTCTTCGACCGTTATATTATTATATCATATAGGTTTGGTTTTGTCGGTCTTAGGGTCAATAAAGCAACATTAAAGAAAAGTTATTGAATCAATTTATATCAATAAAAATATTATTATTTCAATAAATTTTAAGGCTGAAATTATGAATATTAATCGACCGTATTATAATGTAATTTTAAATTATTGAAGCCCTCAATCTTTGAGGCTTTAATTTTAATGACATTTTCAAGAATAAGACTGAATCTTCATGTGTGCTTTCGTTTATTTGTAATTTATGTAAGTACTTATTTATTATATCAACACAACATAAAATAGTTCTCTTTGGAAAAAGAAATTTGATTGTAAATTTGTTCAATTTTTAGTGACATATATATTCCTTGAAAAAGACTCGCAGTGAGGTTGAAACATAGGAGAATAATGAAGGAGTTTTTTATAGAATGTTGTTTTACTGACCGCAAGACCGACGAAACCAAACCTATATGTTATAAAGATCTATAGAAGTTTGAACAGCAACTTTTTTTCATAAGATGTATATCTTTCTTTTTAATTAAAAACAAAAAAAAATACCATTGAAAATACGAAATTCAATTTTTTAACGAAAATAGGTGAAATACGAAAAAAACGTAAGAATGGAAAATTGTTCGTTTCAATAATATATACAAATATTTTCAGATATATTTTCTGATAAAACGTATATTTTTCATTTCAATTTTAAAAAATACGATTAATATTCGAAAATTCCATTATTTGAACAAAATATGTGACATACGAAAAAAACGTTGAGATGGAAAATTATTTGCCTAAATGAGGTCTACAAATTCTCAGTAGGACATTTTTTGACAAGATGTATATTTTATGTTTTGGTTTGAAAAAAACACTATTGAAAATAAAAAATTCCATTTTTGAACCAGAATATGTGAGATACAAAATAAGCAATAATACAAAAAATCGTTTCCTCAAAAAGAGTCTATGAATTCTCTTCCTTTTTTAAATATTTGGAAGAAAATAGATTTTTTGTAATCTTGTAAATTATTAGAAAGTTACAGAAATGTATACAGAAAATCGAGCGCGAAGCGCATGTGTCACGATAAGAATGTGTTCTTTAAGGCTGATTTTTTGAAAAAACCTTCAGAATACATAACATATTTTAAATGAAAATTTCAAAATATAAGTATAAATAAAAGGTTTGATTATTCAAAAGTAAAATATATTACATCTAATATTTTATCGAACAGCACACTTTAAGATTTCATTGGTATGGGGATACAAATTTTTAAAATTACACGACTTTTTGTAACATGTTCAACCCCTGCATATAGAATCCAGAAAAGACTTTTTAAAAATAATTGAACTCGTCCATATGATCTTGTCATATTGTAACAAGATTTGAACACTTCGGACAAAAATTTTCATGTAAAATTTAATATCGATAAATATTTACATATTCATATGAAGATATTAATGAACACATATTTTAGCTTTTTAATTTATCCACATCTGTTAGAAAATTTTTCCTTTCCATAGACCATTTCATTTTTTTAATGAAAAGTCTGTGCTTAAGCTACAAAAATGTGAGATGCAAATATTTCTAACATAAAACTGAGAATGTAACTTTTAAATTTTAATTTTATGTTTATCTCTTCTTAATAGAAAATATCTCTCTGACCAAAAAGTTTTTAAATATACAAAATTGATAAGAAGTATGGAAATTTGAATAGGAAAATATATATTGATTCAAATTTGGAACATTTATTGGCATCAAATTTTACTGAAAGTTTATTTTTGAAGTGTTCAAATGCTTATAAAATTCCACACGATATTTCAGATTTTTATTTTAGGCAGATTTTTTCCAAAATATCGGAAAAAAAGTGTTGTCTCTTAAATAACATATTTCGTAAATTTGAAATTGTCGTTTGCTTCGCGCCTCTTTTGCATGGTTCCGACAGAAATACACAATTCTCAATTCCGACTCGATAACCGAAAGCGTGAAATCTAAAAATAGCATTGCTTGGCGGAAGCGAGGAGAATAAGGCAAAGTGGGACGTGTCGTTTTCGCGTGCAAGAGCGACGAGGAAGAAACAAGGGCAGCGCGCGCCGCTGCCCCTCCATAGAAATTCTGATGGTAAATCATTTTTGGATTTTCTAACTTTCATTATTTACCGACGCGCAAAGTACACCTTTTGCGCAACGCGTTCAGAGGGCGCGTTTATCAGCCCACTTTTGTGAAATTCTCTTATTCCATTACTTTAGCAATCTCCCAACTCATCTCTGATTAGGCACACGACTGTCTTAGAGTTCTAAATTTCTCGGACATTTAAAATCCGGTCACGTTCTCGTGACCGTGACCGTCATTTTAAGACAACTTGAGAATTTAAGAGAATTTTACCTTCACCAATATTTACTTTATCATTAATGCTTATAATATTGTAAATTTATTTCCAAACACTATGAATTGCAATAGTGAAGGTAAATAAACTACGAAAAATGTCAAGTTTTATCGGAATGCTTTCTGTACATCTGATCACAGTATTTGCACTTGAACGAAGCTTTATTTTGTTTATCAATAATTTTTTTTTTTAAATTCCAAACTATATTCTTTCTTTTTCCATTTTTATTGCGCACGTTACACGAACTTCCAGAACAAAGCATTTATCAAAAACAATTGAAAGCTTGAACCGTTACGGAAAAATATTTTTAAATTCTCATAAACTCTCGAAGAGCACATTCATCAGAGAAATTCTCAGTCATATTCCCGTGCTCCCAGACATATTCTCGGTCACATAAACTCTTTAGAACTCTATTGCGGACTTTCCCATTGGCATTGTGCATCCAGTGTATTATAAAGATCAGTGGCACCAGGCCCCTGCATCTCTGAGTTGAAAATGACATGAATTGTGACTGGCTGCCATGGTGGCGCTGACTGTTCATTTTCGAGTTCTTGAACGGTAGTGAGATAAAGTTCGCGAGTTTAGAAACAAATTTCCAAAAAAATTGATGTAAAAAATGGTGAAATGTGTGTGTTTTGGGTGCAAATCCGGATATGAGTCTTGCTCTAACAAAGTTCGTTTTTTCATTGTACCGAAGGATGAAAATACGATAAAATTATGGCAAATTGCTATCCTTCGCGATGACATCAAATTAAAAGCAGGTCATGCGATTTGCGAAAAGCATTTTAAGCCAGAAGATATTCTTCAAGAGAGGTTAACCTATACACCCGATGGAGTAACAGTTTTGGGAAGAGTAAGTACATCGAACACATTGTTTATTTTCTTAATTAGTTTAAAATAAAGCATTTTATTTAATAGAGATATTAACAATTAATTTCACAATATAATAAAGTTTAATGTCTCAATATTAATTAATTGTATCTAGTTGTGCAATTATTTTTTTTTGCACCGCAATAAATGTCTCTCAAATACTTATCTCAAATAAATTCAGTTACAAAAATTTTGTGTGATAGAAGTTAAAAAATAGATAAATGAAAGTGACTGAAATAAAAAATAGATAAAAAAGAATATTTTTTAAAATTCTGAATTAAATTTAATGCGAGCCTGTTAAAATTGGATTGTGTTGAAATGGAAAAAAAATTTCTGATTTCTAACAATTATGTTTAGAAAATAAAGGTTTGAACTTTATAAAAGACTATGTTTAGATTTTTTCTTAATTTAGATTCCTTACTTTTTATAGCTCATAGTTTTACTGAATTACATAGAATTCCTAAAGTAATAGGAATTGAAAACTTAAATTTATAATTTTAAAAAATTAAGATGGCTGATATAAAGAAGGCCAATCTTGAAAAGAAAAAGGCAGCAAAGCTGACTGAGGCCTAACTTAATAATGTGCTCACATACCAAATATTATATTTATGAGATGTTCAAAATGGATGAGAACACATCTAAACAAAAAAATTAGACGTTAATATAAGTTATCATATAATTACTTTTATTATATAAACTCCAGTCAATTAAAAAATCACTTTTACTCGATGTTATTTATACAATAATCTAAGTGCAATTTGTTTTAAAACTATTCCACTGCTTTGAATTATAATATATTATAATGATATATTATTGATATATTTTATAGTATAATATTAACACATTTTAGTCCAAATTCCAAACAGTATTTTTGAAATGTTTTTTTTGAAAAGGAGTTTCATTTAATTACAGTAGTAATATATAGGACATGTATTATGTGTTTTTGATATATTATATATGTGTTATATAATATGAAAAATTATCAAATTTTATTATAACGAGGTTAATTATTAGTATTAATATTCAAATGAACGCAAAACAATAATAAAATAAAAAACATGATACAAATAATGCAATTCCCGCCAGAATTTAGAAATTAGATTTTCTGCCTAAATTGAATTTCTTAACCTTTTCGAAGAGAATAAATTTTTGTGAAAAATATGAAGATCTTATTAGGTTATTTTCATGTATAAGAAAATGCGATAAAATAGTTTTTATTAGTGGAAAATTAATTTTTTATGCTCTTTCCCATGCATTTTTTTGAATATAGGGCCTATGAACAGTCAGCGCCGCCACCGGCGGCAGTCAACTTTCACGTAATTTTTTTCTTATGCATTTGCAAAGATATTATAAACCTAGATGCGGTGCAGGGCGTCAGAGTGGGGGAACGATATATATAGCTAACCACTTTTTCCGCCATATCGAAGTGCTGCCCTCATCGTACTACCAAACCAAATCAAACCCAGCAAAAAAATGTCGATAACGTTTGGATAAAGCAGAGCCAAAAATTCTTTTCAAAGACATTTAAGGTTAGAAATGTCAAATTTGACAGCTTGACAACATAATGTAAACAAAAGTTATGGCATGATGATTAATTAAGAATTACAATTACGAATAAAAAATAATTTATGAATAAGTGTCGAACTTTTAAATTATATTAAATTAATAATTAAGATCCAAAATATTTTAAAAGTGAATTTTTAAAAGTATTTTAATTGACGGTATGTGTTGTTGTTGATACTTGACTCTAGGTTCTAAAGTAAATAAAAACTTAGATTTACGCAGTTATAGAAGTTTTTGTTCTGATCGAAACCCTCATCAGAGATTTATTTTTAAAATAAAAAATGCATAATAAAAAATTATTAACTTAAGATTTCTTTGATGGAAATTTTTAAAAATCAACATTTGAAAAAGAAAACTTGTAAAAAGCTGCCTAAAATTATCATTAAGTCCTTTCATCGATATGAAACCAAATAATTATATCCCACAACATTATTTTCAATTTGAAGAATTTGAATTCTTTGTGTGGAAAAAGACGCTTTCGACTGCGCTGGGATTTGAGCCCAAGTCTCAGTGGAAAAACTAAATAATATTTTTCAATTTCATACATATTCAATTATATGAATAGGTAATTTACAGATTCGAGATCTTGTACTTCGTTAAAGCATGATTTTTAGAACTTCTTTTAGGTGTGGAAATTTCATAATTTTTATCCACTTTTTAATATTTTAGGATGCCTATCTAAATAAATCCTCAGGCTGATCGAGCTCATTCATTGCCCCAAATTTTATTCATGTTCCATGTTAAGGGGTATTTCTACCTTGTTGAGTCAAAAAGCTATACCATTTTCTTGAATTTTTCAGGAGAAAAGTTAAAAAGATAAACACTTGAAATTTTGTCTAGGTATTAAAGTAATTGTATTAAGGTAGTTCATTCACGAAAATTAGACCTCAGGCAAAAATAGATAATTTTGCTTTCAGAAATAGCAATATTATTATTGAAGGGCTAATTTGAAAGAGAAAAGATTATTTTAGATGAAAAAAATTTGAAATACAAAAAAATAATTTTATTAATAAATTTTATTTTTGCCCAAACTTATTTTCTTATCGCTTCGAGCCAAAGGGCATAACCGGGTTTCTATGTGAAATCGGCCTTGAAACCAAATCAAATTTCGCATCGACTATATTTTACTATTTTCGTTTCGTGCGTTTTTTAGCTAAACTAATCATAGGAAAATTTTGAAAAAAATCAGGATTGTTTTTCCAATAAAAGATACATTTGTGAAATTTTGCAGATTTTTTTATGTATAATTCCTGATGCAAGAAATTGCGAAAATTTTTGCACAAAATTTTATTCATGTTTGATTTGCGCGACCACTCTTTTGAATTATGCTATTCATTAGTTACCTATCGATAACTAAAACAGAATTTTTGCAGATTTTTGCAAGGTGTGGATGGGGGTAAAAAAATAGAAAAAGTCAAAATACACAAAATTCCAACATCTTATTATTAAAGCACTTTTTATAATAATAGTAGACTAATGATAAAGAAATTGTTATTTGCTAATAAACCTCTAACACGGTTTACTGCTGAAGTTTTTGCAAAATATTTTGCGAATTTTGGTTGTTGCAAAAATTCGAAATTTTTACATGCATTCTGAACAAATGGATGATTGTGATTATTTGCAAGTCGAAATAGTGTTGCGAAAATGAATGCGATGATCAATAATTTATAATTGAAAAAAATATGTATGTTTGGCAAATATTCAGCCACTTATGAAGTATGAAGTGCTATGAAAGTACAATTAACCGTCTATATTTGTAAAAACTCGATGGCAAAAAAATATATTTTCCGTTTTTGAACGGACTAAATATTTTAACGGGCAAAACTTCATAATGAAATGTAACGAAAATGTAAGTAATGTAATGCAAAATAGCTGCTAAAAATTGTTTGTTATCCAGAAATCCAAGTTAATTAATTATTTAATTTACGAGCTTTTCTTATCATTTGTGTTCATTAAAATTTCAAGAATTAAACTAACTGAAGGACGATTTGAGGGTATTTTTCATGTCTTGTGTGGAAAAATGAGTATGTTATTTTTAACAAAGAGAAATTAATTTCACCTGTATATTCAAAAAATATTCAAGAATACGAAAAGATAATTTTCGCAACACTATTTCGACTTGCAAATAATCACAATCTACCATTTGTTCAGAATGCATGTAAATATTTTGCAAAAATTTCAGCAGTAAACCGTGTTAGAGGTTTATTAGCAAATAACAATTTTTTTATCATTAGTCTACTATTATTATAAAAAGTGCTTTAATAATAAGATGTTGAAATAATGTGTATTTTGATGGTTATTATTTTTTTACCCCCATCCACACCTTGCAAAAATCTGCAAAAATTCTGTTTTAATTATCGATAGGTAACTAATGAATAGCATAATTCAAAAGAGTGGTCGCGCAAATCAAACATGAATAAAATTGTGTCCAAAAATTTTCGTAATTTCTTGCATCACGAATTATACATAAAAAAATCTGCAAAAATTCAAAAATGTATCTTTTATTGGAAAAAATAATCCTGATTTTTTTCAAAATTTTCCTATGATTAGTTTAGCTAAAAAACGCAAGAAACGAAAATGGTAAAATCCATCATTACTCATTCAAAATGGCGAATTATGATCTGAAAATTTGGCAAAATCAACTCTTGCTCAACCTCTTACATATAGACGATGCGAAATTTGATTTGGTTTCAAGGCCGATTTCACATAGAAACCCGGTTATACCCTTTTTAAAAATGATGCGGTTCTAATAAATCTAAAATAAATCTAAATAAATCTATATATGGCGTGTTCCATGGCAAATCGGACGGGTTCAGGACTCCATGTTTCCGATTTACTTGAAACTTCAAGGATTGATAGACTAACATAAATAATGAAGGAACCCAAAATTTGAGATTATTTCATGCATTATTTAAAAAGTTATGGGATAAACAAAACAACAAAAATATTTTTGTTCTTTTTCAATTATTTTAAAACTGAAACTAGAAAAAATTTTGAAAAAAATTACATAAACGTATCATTAGATGGCCGATTGTGCAAAATATGAATTTTTTTGTAAAGTGATGCGCGTGGAATCACGATCTTCGATCGACGGCGTCGGGCGCAATTTCCACTAATGTTCTATTACTATCTGCTTTTTCAAGAACGTTATTATCAAAAAGTGATGGGAAGTGATTATTAATTGTTTAATTACCGCTTTATACTCATAACATATGAATAATGTAATGAGTTTTATAATTATACATAAATTATCAAAAAAATAATTTTTTTTATTATCATGAAAATAAATTAGTTGGTAAAAAATCCACGAGAGTTTATTTTCAAAGAGCAGTTGACATGATTCGACAAAAAAGGAAACATTGTTGTAATCCATACAAAAAAAATCTGGCTCCTTCGCGGGCACATTCTCATCGCGCGCTTCGCGCGCAGCTCGCTTCGCTCGCAAGTTTGAGCGCGCCTAGGGCGCGTGATTTGATCGTCGCGCTTCGCGCTCCGTTTTTCCTGGACCTTGCGCTTCGCGCTCGGTCTTGTGCTCTTCGCATACGTTTAAGTTTATTTCTTATAATTAATACTGAAGCTCAAACCAATTTAGTGATATTAAAGATGATGTAAATTAGCCTTGGACCTTTTGATTTTAAACTTAATTTGAAAATTCCCTCCATTTTATAAGCGCGTTCTGGTGACGAAATCAGCAATCGTCACAATCTGAGCTGCTTGTAACGAGCGACTATAAAGTCTCGCTCGAAGTCGATTATGTAATCGACCTATCGAATTAAACTCGCGGGATTATCAATTTCGTAGTAAATAAAAATATGTTTAAATTAAGGAAATTCATGTCTTATCTAAAGAAATGAGTTTCCCACGGAAAGGAACTGAAAATCATAAAAGAAGACCTTGGGAGAATCGTAGAAACTTTCCACCTATAGATATTAGTTATAAATAATAGATTTAAATATAAGCTTCATAATTGTATTTTCGCAGCCGTAAAACATTTGGTTCGGCTTCAGAAAGTATTGTAAATTGTAAATTGTAAATTAGTTTTAAGATTTTTCTGTAAGTTATATATCACTTGTATGTATACTAGTTTTAAGGATAAGGAAAGGTTAAGTCTGGACGGTAGGATTTAAATAAATTAAGTTAGGATAGAACTAGGGATTTATAGAGGGAATATGCATTTATATTTTAGATAGGCGAAAACTAAATGGAATGGTCAGCTAAATAGGTATAGGAATCAGTTAGTCACGTACACCTAAAAATATTTAAAATAGCATGTCTGGTCGCCAGAAGGGAGTAAAAAGTAATCTTTTAAGATTTACTGTTTTACTGCCTTCTCTTGCGCTTTCACTGCAAGCACCATAAAAAGCTTGCAGCCGAGAGGAGAGAGGCTGGGACTGGGGTTATCCGAATCGGGCTTCCCCGGACTCGGTTTTCCCTGGTCGAGCTTCTCCGGGAAGTTGGGCTGGGCTTAGCGAGGGCCAGCGTGTGAAATTGAGAGAGAGGGGATGCGTGGGGGAGAGTTGTGAAAGGGGATGCGTGATTTGGTGGAGTGAAAGAAAAGGCAGAATATACGGAACTTCCAACGTGGACCGATCTTTTCGGATAGTTGTAACTTCTCGCGTAACCGATATAAAATTCAGTGGAAGTCCAGACTTAACGGGCTTTAAAATTATAAAGTGAACAAATTAAACATCAGTTTCACTTGAGATCAGTGTTGTTAATTATTTTCCAAAATTCAAACTTTCCCGGTTCCTTTCAAGGATTTACACCGAGAAAAAACCGACCAATTACACGCGTCGCGTAAGTTGGATGTTCCGCGGCTCGTAACATATATGGGGGCTCGTAAACCGGGATCTTGGTGCGGGAAAGCCGGAAATTTTTAAAAATAAAAAAAAAACACGTTCGGGAGTGCCAGTGAAAATCTTCAGGAAGTGAAGTTTCTTAGACTTTTCAATAGGAAAAGTATCCTCTAAGAGTTGAATTTAAAGAGCTGTCAAACATTAAAAACGATATAAACTCTAAATAGTAGAAAAAGTGAAACCTTGAGAAGAGACAATTCTAACTTTTCGCGTGTGTTGTAAGTGTATTTCAAAAGAGTATTTTCTGATTTTATTTTCTCTGTGCTGCTGATTGCCGTCTAGTTCCCGTGCTTCTGATCTGTTCGTGTGCTGCTGATTGCCTTCTAGTTCCTGAGATTCTGACTTGTTCCCGTGTTGCTGATTACTGCTGATTTCCTGTGTTCCTGACTAGTTCCTGTGCTGTGCTTCAGCGACTTCTACTTCAATTCAAAATCGACTTGAGTAATTTTCTGATATTGGTGGATCGAGTAGCCAATTGAGGGAAATTAAGAAAAAGCGATTTTTCTTTATTTTATGGTCATCGAGGGATTTTCATCGTCAAAGGACATCAGCGATCTTCGAGTAACTTCCGGTTCCTGAGATTCAACGGTGGACTTCATCAAGGATCATCGAGGGAAACTTCGTGGGAAATTCAGCTGGAACTTTCTTCACCAAGTTATTGTGATTATGCGGGAGTGAACCATTGGCCTTTTTCGCTCTTAGTGTTGTGCAAATAAATTGGATTTATCAGTGCAAATCATCTATTACCCAGGATTAATGGTACATGAACTCTAAAGGTTTGGTTAGATTAAGCATTATTATTATATCATTATTATTATTGTATTCACCCGTCTTCTCGAATTTCCTATGTTCTCTGAAAAACATATATATAAATCATTTCTTTTCTTTTCTCTTTAGAGTCTGAAAAGGTCTAAACTTGGAACAAAAAAAAAACGTAAAAATTGGAAAAATCGTAGTACCCAAAAGGGATTTAAAAATAAAAATATATATACATAAGGGTGACAACCCATAAACATTAATTAAATTTTTTGAAGGATCGAATATAATTATTTTTAGTATTTAGTTTTATTTTGACCTTTTTTTCTCATTTGTCTATCTTCGTATACAAATTTTTCAAGTTTTATAATTCCTATTTTTAAAATATTGAAGTTTTTCTTTTGACTAAGCAAATCATATTCGTCAAACTAGCTATTTATATACATATATATATTCGTCTATAACAAGTTGTGGGATTGAGCATAATTATTTTTAGTACTTAGTTTTACTTTGATTTTGTTTTCTTTGGTTATCTTTGTATACAAACTTTTCAAGTTTTAAAATTTATATTTTTTTTAAGTATGAAATTTTCCTTTTGACTATGCGAATCATATTGAAATTATATTAATATATATATATTGGCATTATTTAATGTTCAGTGCTACTTACATATAGTAAATCGTGCAATAATTTGAATCAAGGTAATTCCACAGACTACTTATACATATACTAGGAGACTATTTCTGTATTCTATCTTATTAAATTTCAAACCAGTCAAGTCTTATTATCAGATACTGATTTTTCTATATCTTTTAAGTGGAAAGTCACATTACGTTGCTTTCTTCAGCAATTAATAATTTAATATAATTCTTTTGAGGACCGAAATAAAGTAAATTTCTAATGACACGATAATTTTCAAGTCATTTTGGGAAGGAACCTTTTATTTAAATTTTATGCTTACACAAATTTCTGCAGCACGTCTAATTATTTTATATTCCTTACAAATTAACTTAGTATATTTTCTTGTTTTCTAATTAAATTAATATAATATAAGATGGAAAATTCAGAGAGGACTGGCGAATATAATATCCGAATCCAGCACTTAGGCGATGACGCTGAATCACTGCGCACTATTGACGAGATTCAAGACTCTAATGATATAAACGAATCTGGTCTATCGAATATCGATTATTTTGATAGGTTAATTGCGAGTAGAGATAATGTAGGGTCCCAAGGTCTTAACCAAACATCTTCACACATAAATACAGGTAATTTGCGAGATCTGAATGAAATTATCCGCCGCCAAATAGAAATTCGCGAAGCGGAAAAATCTCGTAAAATAACTAATTTATCCGCGAGAGTTCCGGAAAAGTCCACTGTCCCCTCCCGCGCTACGTCTTCAGAGGCCTAGAAGGGAAGTAACATACAAGGAAATATAGAATTCTTCGTGAACGTTAGATAAAGCAAATCTTACAATGCAACCTGAAAAGTGTCTTTTATGTAAAGAGGTCTGTTACCTCGGCCACGTTATCACCCAGGAAGGAGTTAAACCTGACCCAAAGAAAGGTGGAAGCTGTTCAAAAATTTCCTCAACCCAAAAATGCGAAAAATATCAAGAAATTTCTAGGACTTGCTGGATATTATCGCAGATTCATTCCCGATTTTTTCACGATCGCAAAGCCATTATCCTTTCTGTTAAAAAAGAACGTTTTATTCAAGTGGACTAATAGTCAACACGAATCTTTTAATAAATTATAAGATATCCTATGTACTCACCCTTTGTTGCAATATCCAGATTTTAGCAAACCATTTATCGTTTCTTGTGATGCTTCAAATTATGGTATAGGCAGAGTTCTTAATCAAAACTTCGATGGTAAAAATCTTCCTATTTCCTATGCTTCAAGGACATTATCAGATGTAGAAGTAAATTATTCAACCATAGAAAAGGAGTTGCTTGCAATTCTATTTTCCGTCGAAACATTTCGCCCATACCTATATGGTAGAAGGTTTACTCTAGAGACAGATCACAGGCCTCTTGTATGGCTTCACAATGTAAAAAACCCAAATTCAAAGTTGGTTCTGTGGCGGTACCGTTTAAATGAATATGACTATGAAATAATTTATAAAAAGGGAATCACTAATTCAAACGCGGATGCCCTTTCACGAAATCCATGCGATGAAATTATGCAGGCTCACCACAATGTCGTCAGCGATACTCAATTTAGCAAAAAACTGGATCCAGTCAAACCCTTTCCCACTTCAAGCCACAAGGTGTTGATTCCCCTGAGCCGAACACCTGTGCCTCCCCAACACCAACCTAAAAATATCAATGACGATATTTGTGTGGAGGATGCCTTCTTAGGAAGTAACACGGAATGTCAGGCGAAATATTTTCCCTGTCAGGTGATCAAGGAAATAACCAGTGAACCTGATTCCAGTGACGATGCCTTTGAAACCGCTAACGAATATAGTGATGATGAGGATAACGAACTCATCATCCGATCTGACTACGAGGAGGACGATAAGTCCGGTGGTAGTTGCGTTAGAAATAGTGGTGATGAGTTAAATGAACTTATCATCCGATCTGACTACGAGGAGGACGATAAGTCCGGTGGTAGTTGCGTTGGAAATAGTGATGATGAGGATAACGGACTCATCATCCGATCTGACTACGAGGAGGACGATAAGTCCGGTGGTAGTCGTAACGATGAAGACGATGATGATAGTGGTAGGCTCTTTCCTGAAATCAGGCTCGATGGTGTCGATCACTTCGAATTAAATAATAAATTTACTACTGTTAACTTTGAATTTGGTGATTCGAAACGAAAATATGCAAAGTAGACAGTAGGAGAAACGCTGGTCTTCACATGTAAGCAAAAACATTTCAGTAAATCGCGTGAAAATAAAATTGCAAGAGAAAAAACTCACCCTTGTCTTCCAGTAGCTCATGATGACTCATCTTTCAGTAATCCCCATAGATACGAAGAAACTATCGAGAATATGGCAGAATTTTTATCTAATTCGGATGAACCATTTTCTCCTATTTCTGAATTCTCCTGTATTCAAATTTCAAAAACAAATAACCAGAATCGTGCACATGAACCACCCGCGACCATAATCACTTAAAACTCTTCCGGATTCACAATAAATTCTTACAATTACAAATTGTCCAGAACTGCGATCCAATCGACCCTAAAAAGTGAAATAACCTTAGAATAGGATAGAAATTATCTTGTAAATATAAAACAAATTCATTTATCTTGACACATATATGTATATATTTATTTAGTTTTAGTATTTTAAATTTCTAGTTATATATTTCATTCAAATTTCTGAATAAGAGAGGGGTGAGAGTTGAGCGACTGGCCTCGCTCAAAACATACGCTCACTGCAAATATAAACAAAATAAGTAAGGATAAATAAATCTTGTAGGTTAGACTTACCATTGAGTAGTGTACATTGCAGTATCCCAGCATTATTAACCACAATTAGACGAAATATGATTCGTAAATCCATATAATTGACACTTCTTCATTTGTCCTCAAACGTCACATTCTGTCACCTTTCGTTTTTATTTTAGCTACTTTAATGTTGACACCTGTCACACGAAACCATGCACGATTGTCACGTGGTACGGTACGACGTCTGCTTAATCGAAATCGTTGTCTATCGAATTATATCGAATGCGTCAAGTTATATCGAACATATCGATTAATAGGCGCGAATTTCAAAACTCAATACTTCTTTTTCCGTTTGACAGACTTTGCTCGAATGAAGATAGATAAATAGAACAATAAATAAAGTAAAGATAAATTTAAAAAAAAAAAAAATAGATATAAATAAATAATTAGGGTACGGCAAGATATTTTCTGACGAAAAATCTTTTTATAAGGGCGGAGGTGTAACGAGCGACTATAAAGTCTCGCTCGAAGTCGATTATGTAATCGACCTATCGAATTAAACTCGCGGGATTATCAATTTCGTAGTAAATAAAAATATGTTTAAATTAAGGAAATTCATGTCTTATCTAAAGAAATGAGTTTCCCACGGAAAGGAACTGAAAATCATAAAAGAAGACCTTGGGAGAATCGTAGAAACTTTCTACCTATAGATATTAGTTATAAATAATAGATTTAAATATAAGCTTCATAATTGTATTTTCGCAGCCGTAAAACATTTGGTTCGGCTTCAGAAAGTATTGTAAATTGTAAATTGTAAATTAGTTTTAAGATTTTTCTGTAAGTTATATATCACTTGTATGTATACTAGTTTTAAGGATAAGGAAAGGTTAAGTCTGGACGGTAGGATTTAAATAAATTAAGTTAGGATAGAACTAGGGATTTATAGAGGGAATATGCATTTATATTTTAGATAGGCAAAAACTAAATGGAATGGCCAGCTAAATAGGTATAGGAACCAGTTAGTCACGTACACCTAAAAATATTTAAAATAGCATGTCTGGTCGCCAGAAGGGAGTAAAAAGTAATCTTTTAAGATTTACTGTTTTACTGCCTTCTCTTGCGCTTTCACTGCAAGCACCATAAAAAGCTTGCAGCCGAGAGGAGAGAGGCTGGGACTGGGGTTTTCCGAATCGGGCTTCCCCGGACTCGGTTTTCCCTGGTCGAGCTTCTCCGGGAAGTTGGGCTGGGCCTAGCGAGGGCCAGCGTGTGAAATTGAGAGAGAGGGGATGCGTGGGGGAGAGTTGTGAAAGGGGATGCGTGATTTGGTGGAGTGAAAGAAAAGGCAGAATATACGGAACTTCCGACGTGGACCGATCTTTTCGGATAGTTGTAACTTCTCGCGTAACCGATATAAAATTCAGTGGAAGTCCAGACTTAACGGGCTTTAAAATTATAAAGTGAACAAATTAAACATCAGTTTCACTTGAGATCAGTGTTGTTAATTATTTTCCAAAATTCAAACTTTCCCGGTTCCTTTCAAGGATTTACACCGAGAAAGAACCGACCAATTACACGCGTCGCGTAAGTTGGATGTTCCGCGGCTCGTAACATGCTGAGCACACTACTGCCATCAACTGCCATCACCTGCCATTTACTGACAACCCATCTCTGGCCATCGTTTATTCTTTCACGTTTTTAATTTAGAATTTATATCGAATCATGTTTCAAGTTTTGCAATGAACTTACAAAAAATTTAATGAAGAAAGATAAATGTGTAAAAACCGTATAGCGACAAAATGACAAGAAATCTAACCTTAAAGTGCTCGACACCTGTCATTTTGAAAAGCTCTTCAACACTTAAGAATTGTGGTGGTTCTGTATGATGTTCTAGGCGCTGATCAGCATCACTTTTATCCATATACCAGGCACGAACCATTATTAATTATTATTTGTAAAATAGCTACTAGTCGGCGATTTCAGAAATTACGCACTTTGCACTCGTAAAGCCTAGCACGAATTGCTTTTTTTGCAATATATGATTTGTTATCGGCTGCTGGTAAGTTCCTCAAACATATTCTTGATAACGCTAATTGCATGTTATGATATAAAATTGTAAGATATTTCTCGTATATAAAAATATTAACCCTTTACACTCCGTTGTCCCCTCTGAGAGGACATCGTAGGTAACGACCAGGATGGTTCCGAGTTCAAAGGGTTAATGATATGAAATAACTTGAATCTAACATGACCTGTAAAATTTACTTGACATATATATTGGTTTATTTTCGCTTCACTTGAAAAATACTTGTGTAGTGAAATACTAGCAATACTAAATATTTATGAGGAAAAGTAGTTACTGAAAACAGAAAATATTGAAAACTTATTTTAAGATGAAATTTTTATTTTTAGAGAACTTTTATACATCAATGTAACTCCGCTGCATTCTCTTGGATCATAACTTTGATTTTTTATAACATCTAGTTAATTTTCGTTGAGCATAACTGATTTTTCAAAATGAAAAAATATATGAATTTTTAACCAACAGATTCGCGTATTTTCAAAAATGGATGATTTATACTATAAAATCCAGGCCTATCTTCAAAAGAAGGATCAAGAATGCGGGCGTCTGCAGTTCCTTGCCTCTCGGACAACTGAAGAAAATATAAAGCACATCGATGATATTTGTGAGACAATTTCAGGTCTTCTGCGAACCTTCCAAATTCTTAAAGGTCCAATTTCAAAAAACAACCAAAACTGTGTACAGCTATTTAAATATCTTGTTCTCAACACCGCTTTTGAATCTCAGACTCTATTGATTGAGGATATAATCCATGGACATCTTGTTGACATGTGTCCACCCCTTTCCCCTTATTTATTACTTGAAATTCTTCAGCACATAAATTACGAAGAAATTTTAGCTGAATCTATACTTTACGTTCCCCTCGATCTTTGTGTCGAAATTCTAGAAATTTGTCGTAGTTACCTCGAATATCTAAACTTTAATCGGGCTCTTGACACGCTTACAGCTCTAATTTCAAATGCGTACATAAAGTTTATAATCACGAAAAGCTCCGGATCACAGACTTCATGTTTTGAAGAATTCTCAGAAAGATTTGTGATTGCTATTCAAGAACTAATCTCGCTTCTCTCCAGCGAAAAAATAATTAGACTTGATGAAGTGTCAAAATCAAGAAAACACGAGAGATGCGGAATAATACTCAAGAAAATACTCAAAATGGTCCGAAATACGTTAGAAAGCGATAAGATTAATCTTGTTCCAGATAAAGAAAAACTCTATAAAATTAGTTTTGGCAACGATTCTCCCATTAAAGGCAACGAAGAGATTATGCAGCGTTATTTAAATGAACTCAATCAAGATATGATGAATCTTCTACTGAAAAAAATAAAAGAAATAGATTGTAATATTTATCTTAGCTGGGCGGAAATTGATTATGAGAACAGTTCTGTTTCTCTTCAACGATCTATTGGAATTGACTGTTTTTATTTCATAGAAGCCATGAAAAGTAGTGTTCAGTTACCGAAATTCCAACATTTATTGGAGTGTTTAAATCAGTTAGCTTCAAAACCCGATTTAGAAATTCCTCTTTCTGAATTGAGCTTAGAAGAAGTATGCAGTAAAGCTGAAGGAAAAAAGGAGTATATTACAGAGTTGATGAAAAGATACAAATACTGGAATGAATCAATCTTCAGTTGCATTGAAAAGAACGAGTCTCACTTAGATAAAAATGACTGCCTTTATCTCTTGGAATATCTCCATTTTATAGTGGAACAATCAGACGAAGAAGTATACAAACAAAGGGTTTACGCATTTGTAACCAAAGTTCTTATTCTCCAGAGCATCATCGATTTATTTTCGATTACTATTCATTATCTTCTTAATCATGACGGGAGCGACATATTAGAATGTAACAAAACAGAAGAAAACTTTGAAAATTTCATCACCCACAACGTTGCTTTTAATTCTCCAAAGAATCTTCGTTTCGTTCTGATATCTATAATTAAAAACCCTAAAAAGATACTATCAATTCTCTTGAAAATGGTGATTGGTCATCCAAATTATGATCACGTGATGATTTCCCCAACCGAATTTTTCCTTTTAGCTCCAATCTTAAAAATCCGCACAGAAAATAAAAAGACCCTTCTGATGGACATTTTAGCGGACTGCATGCAAAAAACAGAATGGAATATAAAGAAATTTGCCCACTTTGTCCAAGTCATGGAAGAAAATGAATATGGAGCAGACGAACTTTTCAATGACCTTTTCATCCCCTATCTTGATTTTGAAACTTTTAATACTTCCAACATAAAATCAGTTCTTAACTGTGCGCGTAAAATGCAAAATAAATGCACAGAAAATTTGAGAATTGATGGATTGATGAAGGCGATTGTCAAGAAGATGTCGTATTTGAGGAAAGATGTAAACCTTCCAAAATATGTAAATGGAGAAATATTGTGTTTGCTAATTAGAGTGGTGCATCTATTCATGGAGAATAAGTCAAGTTGGTGCAATGCTGATAAGAAACAATCAGTTATCAATGGTATTAGTATTTATCTCGAACCGATAGACAGGCCTTATTTTTGTTCATTGTGGCACTTAACGAAGCAAGGAGTAGATATTAGAGACATAATGGAGGATTACGAGAGGCGATGCTTCATCGCAATGAACAAAGTTAAGGATCAGGGAATTACCGAAAGACTTAGAAGCCATTTGGACGACTTTAGTTTTTTAAATGAAGACTTCCTGAGACATTTTATTCTCAGATCAACTGAACCAGAGTACACGAAGTTTGGTACGGACATTGTTTTACTTTATTTTAATGATTTGAAGTGGCAAAGTGAAATGGAAGCTTTTGACAACTTCATTCGTATCACCATAGAAGGATGTTTGCTTTGCTTGGAGTTCCCAGATGTCAGTTCTCCGCAATCTTTTCCATTTTTGATAAAATGCTTATCAAGGCTTTCTAAATCTATTTTTAAGTTGGACGTACCTGAGACTCACAAGAGTATTTATCAATCCTTGAATACAAATATTATGAAACTGGATAATAGTATTGAGAATTCGCAGTATAGCGATTCATATCGGACTTTTCTCATATCCATAAACAATTTCTCTTGTAAAGAACCATTGGCAAATCTTTTATTACAGTTGATAGATGCAATACACAATTTCGGTTGTCAGTGTTTGGAACTCATTAAAAATGAGAATGTAAAGGATAAAAATTACACACCTGAAGTAGTTAAGTTTAGAATAGCGCATGAGTTTATTTCTAACGCTATAAAAATTTCTGCAGAGGAGGCTTATATTTGTATGACAAAAATGGAGGAATTACTGTTTTCTGGAAATTATGAAAAAGAAAAGCGAGAAGAAAGTATACATAAACCTGTGTAGGTTTCGTAGAGAAGAAAGTTACAATTACTTTTTTCTACGTATGACAAGAAATTGCGATTTTTTATTCTGATTTTGCCATATTATCAAGAAAAAGAATTATGTGTAACGAAAAAATGATCAAATTATAACAAAATTACTACTTTCGTTACGAATAAATGTATTTTCATAACTTTTTCACACATGTTACCATATAATCATATGATAAAGACACAAGATGCATTTCCCGTGAAATAAAAAATTTATTTTATACCAATGATAAACCTTTTTCTGTTGATCCTGTTCATTGTTTTTCATCTTTATTTAGCTCATGTATTAATTGGTGTTAAAAATGTATTTGTTCATTAATCCTCGGAGTAAAAGCGGAGTGTGTTACGATTTTCCTTCTAAAAGTGTTTTTTTTTAACTAGTATAAAATTACGCTTGAATATTTAAAAAAACTTGAATTCTATCTTTTTATTTAAAAAAAAAGGTCGAAAGGTTTTTTCCAACAATTCTTCAAAACAATTTTTTCCACAAAACTATTTTCTGATCTAAAAGATTTTACAATTTTTTATTGCTGTTTTAAAATTGTTTTTCCTATTTTCTGCAGTTATGCATAAATCTGAGGAAACCCAGCTGGAAAAAAAGCAGCGCTGTTCTATTAAATGTGATTTTTATTATTTCATCATGCCAATACATAATTCCTATTTCTGCTTCATTCAAACTTTATAAAACTCTATTTCTTCATTTGTCATGGAAATTCAAGTTTATACTTTTGAAAATTTCCATTTCGCCCCTAGCGAACCGGCCAAACAATAGGTTTACGCTACAGAAGTGTAACTCATGAAAGCGACAAAATAAATAATTAACTTGTTTGTATCCTTATTCTACATTAAAATTAACGTTGAACGGCAATGACGACATGCAATAATTTTATTTATTAACGCTAAAAATGTTAAAAATATAGACATTATATTTAAAAAATTTTTAGCGTTAATAAATAAAATTATTGCATATTTTTCCATTACGGTTCAACGTTAATTTTAATTTAGAATAAGGATACAAACAAGTTAAATATTTATTTTGTCGCTTTTATGAGTAATATTGCTACTATACGCTAGGTTTACGCTGTAGGCCGGTTCGCTAGGGATAACATTATGAGAACAAAATTTTAATGAAAAATACCCATGAGAATTTATATCTTCACAATTTTGCAAAGCTATAAATAACGAAGCCATAAAATTATTGTTTTTCTTTCATAAAACGGAATGGCACAACCTTTTAAACAACTTTGTAACGAATTTTTCTAACAAGTATTTTACATTCTCCGTCTGAAGGATAGCTCTCGTTTAACTTTAACGTTGATAATAATATCGTTTTATTAGAGATATGCAAGAAACCTAAAACTTCTGGTCGAATCAATGATCACTAAAAATTTTCGAATATTCAGACTAGAAAACTCAAGAAATCAAGTTTTCTGCACATCGCTAAATTTATATATATATATATATATATACATATATATATAAATGTAAGTTAGCGTAAAGAATAAAATTTATTATTGAAAAGTAAAAGTCCGTTTATCGTTAAAAAAAAGTATCAGAAGAATACAGTCTGAAGGATAAGAATAGATACTTTAAACTAGGCATGGTTTTGAAATAAAGTAGCTTAGTTTCGCTACTTCAATTTTCAAAAATGCAAAATACAGTGAGTTGACAATCTAATCAATTATTAACACTCGTAATCCGTTTCGATTTTTCTATATTATATTTGTGCGATATTGCCAAAATGACATTATGCAATGTTATAAAAAAGTGTGAAAAAATGATCGCGTATAGAGGAAAAAGATGTGCACCACTTACAAGTACCACAGTGGCAAATTAATAACTCGTAAGAAAATCTTTTTGTTCCTATGCAATTTTCAATGGATTACACCTTTTTACGGTAAACTGCACATATCAGTATAATCTCTTTAGTAAAGATGCTTAAATTCCAGGGAATAGTATAAAATTTAAACAATTTCAGCTACAATGAGAAATTAAATATTGAATTTATTTGCATTATTTGCGATATAAGAGTTTGAAATTGTCTACGAGGACACCTGTCGACAACGTATCCTATCTGATACGCGACTAGTGATCCTCCGATAATGTAGGCAGTGACAAAAATTTCAAACTCAACTAATTAATTTGGAATAATTTCTTCCGTTAAAAAAAAAAAAAAAAAAACAATTACATATTACTTTTCGAGATTTTTTAATTAATTGAGATTTATTTTGGACTTTTCCATGTCACACGAGACATTTCAATTGAACAAAGTTCCCTTATGACTAGATTATCGTGCTGGTAACTCCAATAGCAGATGAATTGATTGTAATCGATTAGAATAATAATACGTATTTTGATCAATTGCACTTTGTAATTGGTCAAATAAAACCATAAAAAGCGTCTTGAAAAAACTTACAAATCATTTATAAGCAATCAGAGCGTAAAGGCCTTAGATGACTTTCTCGAATGTGCCATTTTCTCATTTTATATACAATCAAAGATGTACCAGCACTATTATTAATATTTCATTTGAAAATACTCTCATGATCATTTGAAATATCAAATTCTAAACACATCAATTCGAATTAATCATCCTTATGATTCGTATTAAGATATTGTTGCTAAACCTTTTAATTAATTATACCCTACCCATTTTATTTCAATTTAAAAGTTTCAATGCACATTCTTGCTGAATGTCATCTACTGTCATCCTTTCACATGTGAGATAATTACTTTATTATATTTAACTTGACGCTATAAATATTTACAGATTTTTCACATTGTAAAAAATATAACATATTTCATACTCAATATCATGCGCAGGTAGTACTGAAAGGCCGATATATATCTAAATTATGGTGTTTTCTAAATAATGTGAACCAGTTGCGTAATCAATCTTAATTTATCTAATTGTTAATTACATAAGTTCTCGGTACAATCGCATCCTTTTTAAATTTCCTCTTTGAAATATTCTGCGTATTCTTTTTACTTATTATCAAACATTTCTTTCTAAATCGCATTAATAAGTAGGGAATAATGGAATTGACTGTGGTAAATATTAAAAGCAGTCTGGTCCTTAGGGTGATATGCTGGCTGTCGCAATTTTTCATATGAGTAAATTTGCGGATAGCTTCCCAAATAGAGGTCTTTATTTTAGTCACTACTCAAATCAAAAACCCCTATTGTGCTTTTAGAAAAATATTATGCAATTTTAATTGGAATAAACTGATAGGCTACCGTCTCGTATAAATATATAAATACGCTCATGAGTATTCAATACTTGGGAACCTATTAAAAAAAAAGAAAGAAAAGCACGTCTGCACTTCACGATCTGTACAGCAATTGATTAAAAAGGAATGAACATTTTAACAAAAAGCGCAACAGTGCTACTAAAAGGAAAAAAGAAATTCAATACTTTGTCGTAGCACAAGGTGTTGAGGAAACTGTTAATATAAATTTGACTCTATTTAAAATTATGCAGATAGATTGATTTTCAATCAAACATTATCATTTTTTAATTTTAAAATCATTTCACTCTTTGATCACTTAAAATTTTAATTATTCTCACTAATTTAAAAAACGCACATTTCGTGCTCACAAGAATAGTAAAGGATGAAAGAAATGAAGAAAAGAAAATGTAATCTTTTCTTTATCATAAAGAAGAAATAAGTATTTCCATTCAATCCATTTGCATGATTTCTCACAGATTCACATAAATCCCTAACATTTTCTATCTCTAAAAAGAAAAAATTCGATTTAAAACAATCGTTCTCAATTTTCCATAATATATGTAATTCAATTTTAACCAAAAAGTCAATAATTTTAAAAATCTTGTATAAAAGAAGTGCCTTTTTATCAAGAACGGGGGCTAAGACGACTAGTAGCAAGACTTAGCAGAGAATATTCAATTTTTTACAGACTTAGCGGTAGAAAAAGTATACAATTGCAATTATATCTCAGACGTGCAAAGAACGGCGATATTATAGCCAAGTCACTAGTTGTATAATAATTTATTAGAAACTAATTCAACCGCTCCGCCTTCCTACTACTACCGCACGATAACTCTTGCCCTTGAAATTGATCGATTGCTATTTACAAATTTTGGAATTGTATATTGATATTGAAAAATATAATGCCACAAATTAATTCATTCTCTTAACAAGAGACTCATATTTCATCATTGAACAATTTTTCTTCTAATATTGGCTGCAGTCATACATGCATTACAATCACCTTTGCGTGAACAATTTCACATTAGTAACAATATTTGTAAAAGTAAGTAGTTTTTTATACGCTCGTTTTCCTAATTACAAATTCAAACTTACAGATACTTCTTATATCTGTACATGCATGGAAGAGAGCACGTAAAAATCCAAGGCCGATTCGCACAAACGAATATCTAAATAAAAAAGAAAGTTTTTGTCAAATAAAATTTTGAATAAACTTTAAAAACTCATGCTTCTAAAATGTTGATCGACTCTCGGAAATGGAAACAACTCTTTCTTAAATATATTTTAGCGATAAAAATATCGCTCTCGGCCTTCCATTACCTATGCGTAGGAAATAGTTTCAAACACTCTTATTATTGCACAAAATTTATTGAAGAGTTCCGTGCGATATCAGAGCTTTATATTGTCTCCCGAATTTTCTTTAAAGGTCATCACAAAAAGTTAGCTCGACAGTTCACGCAACCCTTCAATTAACGGATCGATATTTTCTTTCTCTCTCTATCTTCAAAAAACGGATTTCTGAATAATTCGGATCTTCTCGAAGATACAAGAGATCATCTTGGAAACACCCGTTATCTTTATATTTGTTCGTATTCGCAAAAACATCTCCCATAAACATCCTCTGATTAGAAATATTCTCGAGTTGATCAAATGAAATTTTTCACGCCTAGATAAAACATTTTCTCTCTTATTATTCTTCGCTCGTAAAATATCTCATTTGTGCTTTGACCATAACATATATATATATATATTATGTTGATATAAACCTATAAAGACTGATACAAAAGATAACAATCTCTTTGCATTGCAGAAAAAATGTACAAATGTATTGTTGATGTTTTACAAGATTCTATCAAGAAAAAAAACTGACATTTGAGAATATTTTTAATTACTAGAGGAGAGTTAAGGGAAGTTAATGAGAGATTTCTCTAATAGCGTTATAAAAAGAGGCTTTTTTAGCCTTAACGAGCGATTTAAAGAATATTAGTTATGCCCTTCAATATATATTCGAAAAGAAAAATGTTTACATTACTAGGAAACAAATTAAAACGTAAATAATGCCTTTTTAAATAACATAACTGCAGGTAAAAATTTTATTACATGTTTTTTTTTTCAAGTTCACTCTTCAAAACTGATTAGGTTTTAATAAATGGGGTCTCATTTTATGCATTAAACAATTGAACTCCCGGTAATCAAAAGGGAATGTTCGCAATGTATTATAATTGACACATAACCCGTTTCCATCACCAGGGTTTCAATTTTTAAAGACTACATTTTTAGATTTGGAAATTAATTTCACCCTCTAAAAAATAAATGTTTGTTTATAAATGTTAGTTGGATTCACAAAATTTCCAAATAAGAGAAAATGAAACATTTTTTACTAGAAAAAATAAGTCTTTCCCTATTAAAATCCGATCTTTAAGGGTATGTGATACTTAGAAAATTAGATGATTTTATTGCTTTTTAGTTTCTACATGTTTGTATCAAAAATACATAAAATGTTGTTTTAAAAATTTGCCAAATAGTTGAAAAGGCAAAAACGGATGTAAATAGACTACTTTTGATTTGGATAATCGAAAGAAGTTTAATCGTAGCAAAATTTTGGGGACATGTTTTTTGCATTAACAAAATCAAAAGTAGTCTATCTACGACGGCTTTTATCTTCTCTAGCATTTCCCAAATTTGATATATTTTAGACGTAAACGTCTAGAAACTGAAACAAGTTGTTTACATGAAGTCGCTACTTTTTTCAAGTATCACATACCCTTAAAAAGAAAAGTTAGATAAACTGCATAAAACTTTGACGTACAGTACTTATTAAAAAGGATAGTTTCAATGCTCAGAAATTTTTCGCCGGAAGGTAGAGATTTCTTTCTTAAAAAGTGTATTGAGCATCAGTAATAACATTTTTAAAAGTAATAATTGTCTTTTTTCACGATTCTTCAGAAACATTTGATCCTCCTTGAAAAGAGCTAGTTGAACAACTCAAGTTGTTTTTTTCTTTCTTTCTTTCTTGTTATATGTCTTGATCGATTTGAGCAGAAAGATAGTGATATCGAGTTTGGTTTTGCCGTTGAAAACAATATACAACTCCTAACGCAGGCCTCCTTCGCGACCCTCTACAACATCCACGACTCTCCTCCACGCATTGGTCCTATTTCGCAGATTCGCCTCGCCATTAGCCTGCTTAAATCTATCGTTATATATTACAATAATATTACACATAATACTATCCATGTATATTAAAATATGTTCGCGGTTGCGGATCGATAGCCGCGTTCTTCCGATAGAAAAGCGAGACTCTCAAGTCTCTTCGATATAGTCTTTTTGCTGTGTGTTCGTGCGTTATAAATTATTCTTACAAGGTATGCGCTGAGTTTTTGCGGGAGGGGGGGGGGGGGGGGCGTAGGACCACTGGCGTTACCCTTATTTATCTAGAGTCGTTCAGTCTGCCTGGTTTGGGATTTTGATTAAGTATTAGAGAACGCTGCAACAGCAATAACTCTTTTTTTCTTTTTCTGGACTAAAGTTCATTTCGCGTACGATTTCGGCGAACATCTCATTTACATTGGTGCGATTCTTGGCGGAGGCTTCGACGAATGGACAGCCCCATATTTGTGCCAAGGCGGTGCCTTCGGCAGTATCAACTTCACGCTGGTGCTCCAAATCAAGTTTGTTCGCTACTAGGAGAACGGGCACCCTTTCTGTTCCTTTCACACGTGTTATCAGCTCTTTCATCGCTTTGATATCCTACAAAAGAAAACCAGACATTTAAATTTGCATTCTTGACTTGTTTATATTATTCGTGTTTGGAGGGCAGGGATTACACTACGTTAATTTGACTAACCTTTGCAACAACGTTGTTAGTCAAGAACTGGAAACCAAATTCGCTTCGTTTTTTATATTACTTTAACTGTGAATAAAATCTATATTGATTTTCATTTTTATAGAAATATCAGAACATTGAGGAAAAGTTTGGTTTCCCCATCCATCTCGTTGGACTCTGGAACGTCATATCGAATTTATTGGTTGGCACAACCACAAGTTGGTTGGTGTTAGTATTCAGGATAGTTACACCAAGTAAATTATGGTAGTGCCAACCAATATATTTTATGGAGCCCCAGAATCTAACGAATTGGATGGGGCAACTAATCTACTTTTTCAGTTTTATAAAGCCAAAAGGAATATTTTAAATAAGTTGTTGATCAATGTCTCAAAAGAAAACTGAATCATCAAATATTTTTACCAAAATGTACTGTATACTGTACTGAATCCTTAATCTAATTTGATACCAAATTAATGTGGCTTAATATTACTACCCGGCAATCGGAAGACCTGGGTTCGAATCCCAGCGCAATCAAATGCGTTTTTTTTTTCACAGAAAGATTTTCAAATTCTTTGAATATCAACATTTATGTATAAAAAATCGACCAAACTTTTATTCATGTACATCATAATTAAAGGTTTATGAAATGGTTTTATAATAAAGACATTTAACGAATCAAAATTATTATACATTTTACAAAGAATTAAAGCATTTCAAACTTCAATTAGTTACTCTATTAATTACACTATCTAGCTCTCTTCGTACTATGAAAATTACAAAGGTATCATAGATATCATCTGAGTTAGAGCTTGTTTGATAAAAATCGCGAGTTTTAAATGCTTGACCAATGTTCCTTCAAGAATATAATTAAATCAGTTTCGTATATCAATAAAAATATACAAAACTATAATTTAGATTTCAAATTAGATGGTTGAATTCAAAATTTTTAGATTACTGAAAAAACTTAATAACCATCAACCATGAATGTTTTAATTTGAAATAATACACCCGATTCTCGTAAAGCTAATAATAATATTTTGGGTAAAAAACAATCATAATAATCGTGTTTATATTTAAAGAATCTTGGATGCTAAATCAATGAATCGCACCTTAATCTATTTTTGGCTATAAAGCAATCCAATTAAGCGAAAGTTTCTTCACGTCGACAGCTGGTGCGAATGTTCACAAAATTGATTTAGTTATTATATCAGTTCTACTATTTTGTGTTTCCCCCTTTGTTATGCCACTTTTCTGACTTCTCTATGAATTGTAATACTTCATAACTACAGTAGTACTTGAAATGTGATGTACGAAAAATTCCAATTATTAACCCCAGTTTTTATCAAACCTCTGTGGACTCTTAGCAAGTAGATGATATGTTTGTCAAGTGTCAAATATCCTTCTAACTTATACAGATCAGGTATTTTACAAAACATATAGTTCCATACTCAAGAAATTGATAAAAAATCACTGAAATTCCGAATTAAAATAAAGTATTAATTTTACATTTCAAGATATGATTGTAAATAACAAATTTAGGAAACATAAAATTCAAATATTAAAAAATTTGTTTTTAACCTCCATAGAAGAAATTTAACTTGTTAATTTTTTAATTGCTGTAATCTTCAGACAAGTAGACAAAATTTTGAAATATCTTTGAATATTGAATTACTTTTTGTATTACTACTTATTTTCATATGAAGCTGAAATCTTAAAATAACTGCTAAATGTTCTCTACGAAAAGTCATTTTTTTTCTACCGATGATAATAATTATGATTTTTGTTCCAAGCAATCGTAACTGACTAAGCGAGTAGTTTCTTATTGTTGCGAATTTCAATTTCAAAATTATAAAAAATGAAGAATAAGTCAAAAGATACAGAATTTCATTATTTTACATCTTAAATAATATATTTTTTTTAACTCAACAACGCTTTCTTTTAATTTCAAGCAAAAAACAAGTTTCAGTGGCATTTATGCTGATAAGTAATTTGATATTCAATAAAAATCAACAAAAAACATTATGAATACTCAATGTAGTTTATTTATTATTTAAAGATTGGCATTGGGTCATAATTTTTCATTAAAGAACAATGTTCAAGCAAACATATCAAAAAATTTTTAAAGGGGCAGAAAATATATTGTAGGGGTGAAAAATTCAAACGTTTCGGCCACAAATGGGGGCCCTCTTCAGTGCCAAATTTAATGTACTTAGTGTCTAAGCTGTAAACGTGCAAGAAAAGTTATTAGCACTAACATTAGATTTTTTTGTTTTTGTTTTTTTGGTATTTTTTAATGATATTTTATAAACATGCAAAACTTATGTGAGAAAGGAAGATGGTAAGCTCCAAGGCATCTAGGAACGAGACCGCTCCAAAACACAGCCTTAAAAAAGTGTGAGAACTCCTATCTTGCAGATCCGCGAAGAGTGAATCCGCAAACTGCCCCTCCTCAAAGGTACACACGAGAACCACCTATGGACACTGATATCTCCTACAAAATAAGCACAGATCCTGCAGAAAAAACATCACCATCCACAAGGGGGCTCACAACACCCACAAGAAGTAAGCACTTCACAAAATCACAAAACACGAACCCGGACGGAAACAGATTTTTCGTTGAAGGGCAAAATCAAAAATTGATAGTTTTTATTTCAATTTTTAATCTTCTATTTTCCTTTAAGACACAGAGGCGGCAGATAGAAGTAGCCACACACTCTGTTTTATTCTTGTTTCCAGGACATAGACCGTGTATGGGGTTTGTTTATGCGTTTGTAACTTGACCCTCCACAACAAATTTTAACTGTATATATTAAAATTTTATGCTAGTTTTCAAACGGTACTGCTCTCTTCTCAAATCAGTTTCCTTTTTGACACCAAACAGAGTTTGATTTTTGATTTTGCCCTTCAACGGAAAATCTGTTTCCGTCCGGGTTCGTGTTTTGTGATTTTGTGAAGTGCTTACTTCTTGTGGGTGTTGTGAGCCCCCTTGTGGATGGTGATGTTTTTTCTGCAGGATCTGTGCTTATTTTGTAGGAGATATCAGTGTCCATAGGTGGTTCTCGTGTGTACCTTTGAGGAGGGGCAGTTTGCGGATTCACTCTTCGCGGATCTGCAAGATAGGAGTTCTCACACTTTTTTAAGGCTGTGTTTTGGAGCGGTCTCGTTCCTAGATGCCTTGGAGCTTACCATCTTCCTTTCTCACATAAGTTTTGCATGTTTATAAAATATCATTAAAAAATACCAAAAAAACAAAAACAAAAAAATCTAATGTTAGTGCTAATAACTTTTCTTGCACGTTTACAGCTTAGACACTAAGTACATTAAATTTGGCACTGAAGAGGGCCCCCATTTGTGGCCGAAACGTTTGAATTTTTCACCCCTACAATATATTTTCTGCCCCTTTAAAAATTTTTTGATATGTTTGCTTGAACATTGTTCTTTAATGAAAAATTATGACCCAATGCCAATATAAATAAACTACATTGAATTTATTTTTGGGTCAAGATAAAAACTGAAGACATTAATACAAACATGTCTCGAAATTATTATGAATACTGCAGTTAAATCTCAAAATGAAGTATATCTTAAAATGCAACTCTTCAAATAAGTAATCATCTCGGCATTTTCCATGACCCTAAAGACGTTACACTTACTATGGAATGTGTAATTTGTGTTTAAACAAAGAGTACAATACTCGTAAGATCGTTAATTGAGAATGGACTAAAGTATATCCACCATACAATAAATAGCATAAAGTTCGAGATCAACTACAGATTATTTCTATCAGAGTTGGAAAATTATATCAAATGAAACATAATTTAGATAATTTCTTAATTTTAATTTAATCTTTTGTATTTGACAATAAATAAAAAAAAGATTGAAATTGAAAGAAAGGAGAAATTTTGTTGTCGATCTTATTTATCTACATTAATTTCATAAGAATAAATAAAATATTGAATTTCCCGTTGTAGAAGAAACCTTACAAAAAGTGTTTTCATATGCAAAATTGAATGAACATGTAGTGAAAAATTAATCTTTTTTAAAATCACTATTTTTCTCAATTTTACCAAATTTAATCTAATAATAATAATAATAATAATAATAATCAAATATTGTAAAAGTAAAGCATTAACAAAAGTATTAACAAAATCATTGAACTTTAATTTCTTTGGAGTCTCTAATGTTTAAACGTTGTAGAATTAGCCTTAAAATATCATTCCTACTCGAAATGAAAATAATTTTTTAAATCATATGAATAATAAATGGATCAATGTCATGCATGAATGAACTGAAATTATATTCATCACCTAAACTAAACATTAGATTAATTTTGGTTTAATTTCCTTTAACTCATACTGTTGTCTCATGTCTCATACTCTTTTTAATTTATTAAATCCTGCTATGAAATTTGTAGTATTTAGTTAATGACAAAGCTTCAAGATGAATACTTAAAATTAGCTAATTAAGCAATCAGTAAAGTGTATTAGAGATGAATGGTACTTCCTCTACAAGTTAAAATTACTAATGCAATAATTCTGCTTCTCTATTCTGCTACGAATAGAGAAAGGCAGAGTAATAATTTGCAGAAGCCGAATGGAAATAATAAGTTCTCGTTTTACTCGTTATAAAAAATCGAGGTTATATTTTTAAATAAAAAGGATTAAAAGCAACTGTTTTGAAACTTGATTAGCTTGACAAATCGGAGCGCAACGATATAGCACTTTATCTCTCTGTGTCTAGAAGCAAGCTTATAGTCAAGTCAAGTAGTGACTCAGACTTGCAGAAGAAATACCAAAATGAATTAGCATTACATTTACTCTACCTGGAAGGTTTGGTGATTAGTGAGACTATAGACGACGACGAAGCCCTGGCCGTTCTTGATGTAGAGGTCGCGCATGCTGGCAAATTGCTCGGTGCCGGCTGTATCGAGGATCTCGAGGACGCAGGGCGAGTTATCGACCTCGATCTCCTTCCTGTAAAAATCTTCGATCGTCGGGTCATACTTCTCCATGAAGCAACCTGACACAAACTGGACCGTCAATGCACTTTTGCCCACTCCACCCGAACCAAGCACCACAACCTTGAACTCTCTCATTTCTTCGCCGGGATCCTCGAGGTCCTTCGCGTCGAGGAAACGTGACAACGACGACCGCACTTTCTGGAGACTATCAGCCTCCCGTTGGGCTAAGGGCTACGAACTCCACGTCGCCAGGACGGCCAAGTCGACGACACGACGATCGCACAGGCCACAGGAGTTCGACTCCTCGAACAAAGGCATCGACGGGAAAAATAAATCACACGATTCTACACCACACAAAGGGAGTCCTCGCACCAATCATGAGACATGACACCACTGCCCCTTGCCGAGACGTCTACCCGTTTCCTGTCCTGTCTTCCTTTCCTCCCCCTCACTTCGTTGTCAGGGCCGACGTGTATATGACGCCATCTTATCGCTCTGGCTTTTCTTTCAACTTCAAATCGAACGTGCCACCAAATACCCCTATGATACTAGCCACTAGTGTGAGGAGATTACAGAAAATTCTTCTTCCTAGCCTACCGTCTCCAGACTCTAGGGAAACGTCGAGCGAGATTTGAAGTGACTTTAGTGACTATTTTGTGACTGAAAACTCAAGTCCTGAAGTGCAGCAGTGAAGACTCAAGGATGCGTTCGCAAAATTTCTGCAGATGCGCTAATTGAATTCCAGCTAGCTATTTCTATAACCGCGGTAAGAGCTTTTCTGATTAGTTCGTATCCTTTAATTTCAACTCTTCGGGACCAATCAGAGCAGAGCTCAGTAGAATTGCTTTACAAATGGCAGAGACCATGGGCGTGTCCGAATTGGCGAAGTACATTACGAAGGAACACGGTCCCAGCCAGCCCCCTGTATCTTGCCTCCAAATGCATAAGAAAAAAATTACGTGAAAGTTGACTGCCGCCGGTGGCAGCGCTGACTGTTCATAGGCCCTAAATTCAAAAAAATGCATGGGAAAGAGCATAAAAAATTAATTTTCTCCTAATAAAAACTGTTTTATCGAATTTTCTTATACATGAAAATAATCTAATAAGATCTTCATATTTTTCACAAAAATTTATTCTCTTCGAAAAGGTTAAGAAATTCACTTTAGGCAGAAAATCGAATTTCTAAATTCTGGCGGGAATTGCATTTTTTGTGTCATGTTTTTTATTTTATTATTGTTTTGCGTTCATTTAAATACTAATGCTAATAATTAACGTCGTTATAATAAAATTTGATAATTTTTCATATTATATAACACATATATAATACTTGTATGACATATAACAAAAACATATAATACATATACTATATATTACTACAGTAATTAAATGAAACTCCTTTTAAAAAAAAAACATTTCAAAAATACTGTTTGGAATTTGGACTAAAATTTGTTAATATTATACTATGAAATATATTAATAATATATCATTATAATATATTATAATTCAAAGCAGTAAAATAGTTTTAAAACAAATTGCACTTAGATTATTGTATAAATAACATCGAGTAAAAGTGATTTTTTAATTGACTGGAGTTTATTTAATAAAAGTAATTATATGATAACTTATATTAAAGTCTAATTTTTTTGTTTAGATGTGTTCTCATCCATTTTGAACATCTCATAAATATAATATTTGGTATGTGAGCACACATTATTGAGTTAGGCCTCAGTGAGCTTTGCTGCCTTTTTCTTTTCAAGATTGGCCTTCTTTATATAAGCCATCTTAATTTTGTAAAATTATAAATTTAAGTTTTCAATTCCTATTACTTTAGGAATTCTATGTAATTCAGTAAAACTATGAGCTATAAAAAGTAAGGAATCTAAATTAAGAAAAAATCTAAACATAGTCTTTTATAAAGTTCAAAACTTTATTTTCTAAACAAAATTGTTAGAAATCAGAAATTTTTTTTCCATTTCAACACAATCCAATTTTAACAGGCTCACATTAACTTTAATTCAGAATTTTAAAAAATATTCTTTTTCATCTATTCTTTATTTCAGTCACTTTCATTTATCTATTTTTTAACTTCTATCACACAAAATGTTTGTAACTGAATTTATTTGAGATAAGTATTTCAGAGACATTTATTGCGGTGCAAAAAAAATTCATTGCACAACTAGATACAATTAATTAATATTGAGACATTAAACTTTATTATATTGTGAAATTAATTGTTAATATCTCTATTAAATAAAATGCTTTATTTTAAACTAATTAAGAAAATAAACAATGTGTTCGATGTACTTACTCTTCCCAAAACTGTTACTCCATCGGGTGTATAGGTTAACCTCTCTTGAAGAATATCTTCTGGCTTAAAATGCTTTTCGCAAATCGCATGACCTGCTTTTAATTTGATGTCATCGCGAAGGATAGCAATTTGCCATAATTTTATCGTATTTTCATCCTTCGGTACAATGAAAAAACGAACTTTGTTAGAGCAAGACTCATATCCGGATTTGCACCCAAAACACACACATTTCACCATTTTTTACATCAATTTTTTTGGAAATTTGTTTCTAAACTCGCGAACTTTATCTCACTACCGTTTAAGAACTCGAAAATTTGAAAATTTACTGAGAAAAGTTTAAAAAACTATGTTTTGTAATATGATTTTCGTGTAAGTCGGCCCAATGAACAGTCAGCGCCACCATGGCAGCCAGTCACAATTCATATCATTTTCAACTCAGAGATGCAGGGGGCTGGTCCCAGCCGTCCCAGCCAGCCCTGTCCAACTAAAAACAAAATAGCGGTTCCTTAGTGATTATAGTTTGTATGTGCGAAGTTTTCTCACCAGAGCGCGTTGCACGCGCCACGCTCTCCATCTACAAAAGCATTATACTAATAGACAAATATTCAAAAAAATTTTAATAATTAAGTTTCTGAACAATATGAAATGAAAAAATGTTCCTAATATGATTCTAGGACATAAAATACACATTTTCCATAAATCAATTAATACAGAATAAAAAAAAGAACACATTAAACTTCGTAAAATATATACTGTGGATACGCAGGAAGAATTCTTGAGACCCTGAACAAAATTTTTTTTATGTTATCCCCATATAACTGAAAATATATTTAAAACTAAATAAAAAGCTTAAGCTTCTAAATAGAAGTATTTTCCATTTTTATTTTCCAGCTTTACACGAATGAAATGAAAAATAAAATTTAAACAATTTTTAATTTTCAACCATTTCCTGTCTTATGAGTTGTCTCATTATTATTTAAAATACAATTAAATCACATATGCTAACATCTCCACAGCTTCATTGGCATGTTCTTTGCATTGAAAAATGAATTTTGTTTCACATGACAAAAAATATTCATTACTATAAAATTTGCTAGTACATATTTTTAACATGTACAGATCGATGATGACTATTAGTAGTCCAGTCGAATTAGAATTCAAGATGGATGTGAGAGCAAGATCCGAGATTTTTATTGGAATCGCTCAAAAATATCATAGTAATTGACGTACCATGTTTTGCGCCTCGAGTTTCGTTGTGTGTTTTGTAAAACAAATGTTCAAAGCCAAAAAGTGCGAAAATAGGCTATTTTTTAAATACATTTTCTCATTTTACTCTTAAAATATCAGTTTTATGATGAAATTGTATTAGAGCAAAGTTGTAGAGCACAAAATTTTCTACAAAATGTTGTGGTTTGAAGTTGAAAGATTTGATTTTCCTCCGCCACAGCGGCCGAACGATAAATAAAAAATAGTCGAAAAACAGCTATTTTTTGCACGCGCATTTAAAATTGAAAATATTAATACATCTAAATGGTTGTTTTGCCTTTAAAATATATAATTCTTTACCTTTCGAATGCCGGAAACTAGAGTTCAATATCTCTTTTAGTTACCGAGTAATGTAATTGTTTATTAAGAATTTTCAAAATAACATAACTTTTAAGAATTAACATATACACCAGGAAAATTTTTTCACACATAGCATGATTTTTTTACACATACTACAAGTAGAAAAGTATCATATTCAATGATTAGATGAGTGGTTTTTATTTTTTAACACATCCAAACGATTATTTAAAAGGGGGTTGTAATTTTTACATTAATTGCAAAATGAATAACTCCGCAGTTTTTTGGCAAATTCCAAATCTGAAAAGACCCTGTGAAAGTGCTTGCAAAAACGAATCTTTGAGCGCTTTGAACGCTTCAATTCGACCCTCCAATCTGAAGTTATTGAATCCCAAAGTCGGCTGCATGTGAGTGAGATTTCAACAACAATTAAACGAAAAAAAAAATTCCAGCATATAGCTTTATCAATTTACTTTCGATATATTGTTGAAGAAAACCGATTACTTTGACGATCTATGTGCAATTAATTCTAACAGCTAGGCAAACGCACGCGGGATGGCAAAAATCGGAGTGGAGGGAACAGTCAGCGTGGCGCAAAAACTTGATTCGGCGCCTTCAAAATCGTCGCGCGCTCTTCACTGCCACTTATCTCGGCTTCTAATCGACCAAATTTGACGTTTATTTTTTTAAATCGATAAAGCAAATCAAGAGGAATCTAATGATGTACATACTTCTAGTCTGCCTTTAAAAGTTTATGAATGGTTAACATCATTTGGGATTTTTCTAATTTTGACTTTGCACAATCATACAATTTTCGAAGATAATTCGTAAATACGCAAATACTTTTGCAAATCGTACACCCATTTTGAGTTCAGAATTTAGATTCGCACAAAATTTTTTTTACAGCTTCTTTTTAATAAATTAACCAACACTTTTATCGGGATTTTCGAAAAAAATTTTTTTTGAAAGATATATTAATTTAAACTTTTGATAAAATTGGATAAAATGCTAAATTCTCTTGTACTTAAAATTCATTATCTCCGGTTGAAATAATCTAATCGATTTCGGGTTTGTTTCATTTTCTAGCTTATTACGTTAGGTTTTCGGATAAATATTTTTATAATTTTTATTCATGTTATGTATAATAAATTTATGTTTCATAATCTATACAGAATGTGTACTTTTTATTTTGCAAAAATAAATGCATTCCATTTTCAACAAAAAGGATTGATTTTTTAACAATTATATGACTATCATTATGAATAAAAAAAAAGGTACCGTCTGCTTGGAAAAAAATTCATTGTACCTCACTAGCTGTAACTTGTCGGGTAAACTTTATAAAAATGAAATTAATAGCAACTAGAATTATTTTGATCAAATGTTTATATAACTGAAATTGTGTTCCACCTTGAAATTGCAAAAGTATTTGCGTATGTGGGACATTCTTTTGCAAATCGTACGGATTTGAAAAAAAAAATTGTTCACATTTTTAAAAGTCTTAAATTTTTTTCCGTGGCATCTTTTTAATATTTTAATCAAAACGTATATCGGGATTTTTACAAGACAAATTTTTTTTGAGAGATATATTAATTTAAACTGTTGATAAAATTGAACAAAATGCTAAATTCTCTTGTGCTTAAATTCATTATCTCAGATTGATATAATCAAATCGATTTCGGGTCTGTTTCATTTTTTAGCTTATTACTGTATATCTGTTTTGTAAATTAATATAAAAGTGCTTTCTTCGATATTGAATTTATTTTTATATTATATTATATATATTATTTATTATTATTTAAAATCCATTTAGAATTTCTTAAGTTTCCTTAATTTCAGAAAATTTAACTGAATAAGATAAAAATATTTTATTTAGTATGAGATTTCGAATGGAATATTATCAATACTGTATAAAAGTTTCACTAATTTTGTGTTCCTTTCCTTTGGTTTAGAGATTTTCTGTCACTATCAGATTAGCTGGAGGAACAAACGATCATCCTTGTACACCAACTTTCTTGCAAATATACAAGATATTAGCTGCCTTTAGCATTTTGATACCTCCAAAGCTTGGAAATTGTACACGCAGAAAAAAGATTTGATTGAATCAAATATAATGATTAGTTTGAACAACTTTCTTTGATTTAAGGAAATGATTTGTTTAAATGAAATAAAATTTGTTTGATTCAAACAAAATAATTTAAGTTTTCTTCAAAATAAAGAAATTAATGCATTGATATATGATCAAAGATATAATTTGTTTGATTCAAGGCAGAAATTTATTTGATTCGAACCAATATTTATTTGATCCAAAGATTTTTGTTTGAATCAAAAAAATTTTGTTTCATTAAAACAAAACATTTCTTTACATCAAAAAAAGTGTTTTACACAAATTATTTTTTTGATTCAATCAAATATTTTTTCTGAGTGTAGTACTTTTGATGGCAACCCTCCACAGCCCTTAATAGAGATTTCAAAATTGAAAGAATTACATCAGTCGAATAGTAAAAGCGCAATTCAAGAAAGTCGAGAAAAGTTGAAAGCAATAATCGATTGTGAAGACACTGATTTTAGTGATTTTGTAGATGCAGTAGCGCACGATTATGCTTTACCAGCTATTAGAAATTGTTTGATTTTTTACACAAATGGTCATACAACTGCTTATACATTAAACAGCACACTCATCAGTGTTCGACATGCTTAATTGCATTTTTGACTACGTCTGAAATTCATGCAGATACGATATTTTTTTCTTGTGATCAGTTACCTGAAAGTTTGAGTAGATTTGCAAAAATAAATAAAGATTTCATACGTCCAAATGTTAAGTTATACAAGCTTATCACATTTGTCGAATATCTATTTAACAAAACATTGCCGGTCTAGCAATTCTTTTGATCTAATTCTAGACGATTTAATTTCATCTGAAACAAAATTTAGTTTTCAATGCAAAGAACATGCCAATGAAGCTGTGGAGATGTTAGCATATATAATTCTATGTTATCTCCAAATACGGATGAGACAATTCGTAACACAGGAAATGGCTGAGATTACAAAAGTTAGCGTCTTGAAGAAAAAAGCAGCCAATCTTTGCGACACTTAACTAGTCATCATCGATCTGTACATGTTAAAAGTTTTAAATGTTGGTAAAAATATGTACTAGAAAATTTTATATTAATGAATATTTTTTGTTACATTTACAAATTTTTAATTGAGTATATATTCCCCCCCACATGGTTTTTTATGTTGAACACAGTAGGGCTGAACAAAATATTTATTTTTTATTTCATTCGTTTGAAGCTGGAAAATAAGAATGGAAAATATTTCTATTTAGAAGCTTAAGTTTTTTATATATTTTAAAATATATTTTCAGTTTTATGGGGATAATATAAAAAAAATCTTGTTGAGGGTCTCAAGAATTCTTTCTGCGTATCCACAGTAAACATTTTACGATACTTAATGTGTTCTTTCTTTTATTTTGTATTAATTGATTTATGGAAAATGTGTATTTTATGTCCTAGAATCATTTTAGGACCATTCTTTCGTTTCATATTGTTCAGAAACTTAATTATGTAAAATTTTTAAATGTTTGTCTAATAGTATAATCGTATAATGCATTTCGAAAGCGTGCAGCGCCGCTCCGGTGAGAAAACTTTCCACATACAAACTATGATCACTAAGGAACCGCCATTTTGTTTTCAGTTGGACAGGACTGCACGGTCCTATAAACAGGTCTGTAAACTCCTAGTGGTGGGGGTGACTCGCGTTTTGAAGCAAATGCTAGTTCTGTAAGTGATTACCAAGTTTTGAGCGCGGCGATTGGAGGGTTGTTACGAGCCACGATAATCCATATTCCGCGGCGAAGGTGATTGGTTGGTTCTTTCTCGGTGTAAATCCTTGATAGGAACCGGGAAAGTTTGAATCCGAAAATTTAATGAAAATAGCCTCAGATAGAATAAAATGTTTTGTAATTTATTGAACTTAATAGAGATTAAGTCTGGGTTGACACAAAATAAAACCAATCGCGTCGAGAATTATCTCAGGCTACAAAAATATAAAGTTCTACGAGTTCGACGAGGGAACTTGTAGAAGATTCGGATTTGTGAAAATCTAAAACGAATCTAACTAACTTGCACTCTACAAAACTCACGCATTATCTTCACAGCTCTCCCCCACGCATCCCCTCTCTTTCCATTTCACACGCTGGTCCTCGCTAGGCCCAGCCCAACTTCCCGGAGAAGCTGGACCAGGGAAAACCGAGCCCGGAGAAGCCCAATTCCGGAAACCCCAGTCCCAGCCTCTTTCCTCTCAGCTGCAAGTTTTTATGGTGCTTGCAGTGAAAGCGTAAGAGAAGGCAGTAAAACCGTAAATCTTAAAGGATTACTTTTTACTTCCTTCTGGCGACCAGACATGCTATTTTAAGTCTTTTTAGGTCTACGTGACTAAATAGTTTTTATAGTTATTTACCCTAGCAGTTTCGTTTCGTTTTTGCCTATCTAAAATATAAATGCATATTCCCTCTATAAATCCCTAGTCCTATTTTAAATTTAATTGATTTAAATCCTATAGTGTCCAGACTTAACCTTCCTTATCCTGAAAACTAGTATACATTGTATTCATAATAAACTTACAAGGAAATCTTACAATTCATTTTACAATGTAGATGTTTCTAAAGCCGAACCAAATGTTTTACGGCTGCAAAAATATACAAATAGAATCTTATATTAAAACTACGATTTATTACTAATATTTCTATTTAAAGAATTTCAACGATTTTCCCAAGGTCTTTTATGATTTGCAGATGTGTGTTGTGGGAAGTTTCATTTCTTTAAACAAGATGTGAATTTCCTAAATTAAACTATATTTTTGTTTTGAAATTAAAAATGCCGCGAGCTAATATCGAACGTTCGATTAAATTAATCGACTTCGAGCGAGACCCTATAGTCGCTCGTTACACCTCCACCCTTATAAAAAGATTTTTCGTCAGAAAATATCTTGTTATATTCCTATTTATCCACATTTCTGATTTTGAGAAACTATATATAAGGAAGGAGTCTGTTGGGTGGAAAGAATATCATAATTTGAAATTTGCGCCCATAGTTTGATACATTCGATATAATTCGAGAGGCAACGACTTCAATTGAGCAGACGTTGTGACCGTACCACGTGACAAGCCTGCATGGTTGCATGTGACAGGTGTAAACATTTCAGTTGGTGATAAACAAAAGGTGATAGAATTTGACGTTTGAGAACAGAAGAAAAGGTCTCGTCCATGTGAATTTGTGAATTTATTTCGTCTGATTGTGATTAATGATACTAGGGTGAAATAGGATGCAGTAATCGATGGTAAGTCTAACCTAAAATTTTTATTTTATCTTACTTTGTTTTTAATTTTTTTTTAATTTTTTTTTTTATAACTATAGTAAGGTCATGTTTTGAGCGAGGCCTAGTCGCTCGACTCTCACCCCCCTCTTAATTAGAAATTTGAACGAAATATATCTAGGTAATAAAAATAATAAAAATAAATGAAGTATACATATATGTCCCAACGCAACTGAATTTTTGTTTACAAGGTAATTTTCTATCCTACTCTAAGGTAATTTTACTTTTTAAGTTTAAGTGGAATGCAGTTCTGGATTATTTATGGTTAGAAGCATTTATTGTGAATCGGAAAAAATTTTGAGCGTTTGTGGTCGCAGGCGGTTCACGTGCACGATTCTGGTTTCTTATTTACCTAAATCCAATTCGACATTGTTGTCGTTGAAGATTTTTACTATTTTATAAGGACCAGAATATTCGCGATCTAGTTTAGAGGATTTTGTATTATTATGGAGATAAACAGGATAGTTTGTTAGCGTAAGTTAAGATAGCGTAAGTTTGTCCGTTTAATTTCCTATCATAATATTTCTTAGAGCGTTCTTTTGCAGCATGGAGTCGTTCCCTAGCTTCTTCTTGGGTTTTCACTAACTTTTCTGTCAGTGTTTTTAAATATAGATTGTAGGTTAGAGGGAGTTGGCATTTTGCAAATTCAGACGGGATTCTCCCTTGTTTACCGAATATTAATTCGTGAGGGGTGAATCCTGTACCCTCGTGCTTTGAGGTATTATATGAGAAGAGGGCGAAACGAATCCATTTATCCCAATTAGTTTTTTCGCAATAGTTTTTGAGATATTGAATTGAAACGTGGTGACTTCTTTCCAGGGACCCTAATGTTTGAGGATGAAATGCTGTGGATCTAAGGTGTTTGATCTTAAAAATTCTACAGAAGGTGGCCATTACTTGGCTAGTGAAATCGCTACCCTGATTTGTGTGGATTACTTGAGGACATCCAAAGCGAGTAATAAAATGTTCAGGGAAGGCCGAGGCAATTGCTGTGGATTCAGTTCTACGTAAAGGGATAGCCTCTGAATATTTATTCAAGTTATCTTGGATAGTCAAAATGTATTTATTACCGTTTTCTGTTCTAGGTAAAGGGCCTACTATATCCATTTCTATTTTTTCAAACGCCTCTGAAGGAGTGTCTATAACTTTCATTGGCAGTTTAGTTTTCACTCTAATGGTTTTGTTAAGTTTGCAGGTTTCGCATTTTCTCACGAATTTTCTAATTTGTACGCGCATATTAGGCCAGTAGAAATTTTCCCGAATCCTTTCATAAGTTTTAGTTGATCCTTTATGAACACCCGTAACTGAAGAATGACATTCGTGTATTAATTTATCTCGATCCGTTTCAGGTAGAATCTCTATTTCGCCGTAACAGATGGTTATTTTATAATTTCCCTGACCGAAGAGTTTGCGAAACTCATCTTCTATTGATGCCCAGGAAATTTGGTTGAGTCCATTTCCAACTCTAGATACACTAATTGATTCGATTTTGAGTTCGTCCATCGCATGTTTTAATGCCCACAGCGCGGCTACAATATCTACAAGGTAAGGTTTGGAATCGAAGGTTTGTTTTATTATTACATTGAAAACGCAATGATTTTCGTACTTAATTACGATTACGTTTCCTACTTGTAGATTTTCGGGATTTTGTTTCTGTTAATCGTCATATTTAAGTCTGTTTTCCTCTATTAATTCCTGCCCTGTTCCAGTAGTCAGTCTACAATCAGCAGGAATGAATAGTACGAGGTTGTCATCGCGCATGAAAAGTTTTTCTTTGGAAGGCTGAATACAAGAAAATTCGAAGTTTGAGGGAATTGGGTCATCGTGAGTCAGATCTTTGTCAGCAAAAAGTTCGTCTTGAAAAATAGGAAAGCATGGGTAAGTATCTTCAGCAATTTCATTTCTTTTTATTCTCGAAAGGTTTTTTACTTTTTGTTTAAATATGAATGTTTTTTGCAATTTAGGTTCGGAATTCGTTTGTGAAGGATCTTTATCCTCAAAGCTGTCTTTTGTGTCTTCATCATCTGATTCGATTATTGTGTTATATTTTCCCCTGATTTCAGTGAAGAACTCATTATCTTTAAGGCGGTCGTCATCGGACACAGGTGCGGGTAGTGCAGTCCAGCTGGCATTGCCAGGGATCACCTCAGGACCTGCCGACTTCGACATACATTCCAACTGAGCCTCACCCTCGGTGCGGGATGTACAGTCACGACTAGCTATACTAGGGATCGTCCCAGGACCGAGAGACATATTGGCATCAAAATAATCATTGCTTCCTGAGGGATAGCCCTCCTCGTGGCAAGCATCAATAAAGAGCTCATCTTGCTCATCACCACTCTCCTCTGTGGCCGTCTCAAATTCTCCCTCACTGGAATCAGGTTCGTATATTTTCTTTCTAGTAAATTGACAACTAGAATTATTCTCATAAAATGCTGTGTGGTTCATTTTCAGGAATGCATTCTCAATACAGGCGTCGTAATTTGTGTCTTTGGTCAAATGTTGTGAAGATTGAGTCACAGGTGTTTGATTGGAAATCAACACCTCGTGTACCCGGCGAAAAGAGGGATCGAGAGGATCAAGTTCTTCGTCTAATGTCATGTCGTCTTTGACGTCGCACAGAGTCTGCATTCCCTCATATGGATTCCGAGATAGGGCATCTGCGTTTGAATTAATGATTCCCTTTCTATAAACAATAACATAATCATACTCGTTCAAACGCAGTCGCCATTGAATCAGCTTTGAGTTTGGATTCTTTACATTATGAAGCCAAACTAATGGCCTATGGTCGGTTTCTAGAGTAAATTGTCTACCATATAAATAAGGTCGGAATGTTTCGACAGAAAATAAAATTGCGAGAAGTTCTTTTTTGATAGTTGAGTAATTGACTTCTGTATCTGACAGGGTTCTGGACGCGTAAGCAATCGGGAGGACTTTACCATCGAGATTTTGGCTCAACACCCCCTCGAGACCATAGTTAGAGGCATCACTGGAAACGATGAAAGGTCGGCTGAAATCGGGATATTGTAGAAGAGGGTAAGTACACAGTGTGTCTTTTAATTTATTAAAAGCTTCCTGCTGGCTTTCAGTCCACTTAAATAAAACATTCTTTTTCAGAAGGGAACTGAGCGGCTTAGCAATGGTAGAGAAATCGGATATGAACCTGCAGTAATAACCAGCAAATCCCAGAAATTGTTTGATGTTTTTCACATTTCGGGGTTGTGGGAATTTACGTACGGCTTCCACTTTCCTCGGATCAGGTTTTACTCCTTCCCGAGTGATGGTATGGCCGAGGTAGCAGACTTCCTTACGCAAAAAAAAACATTTTTCAGGCTGAAGAGTTAGGTTGGCTTTATCCAGGCGTTCGAGAAGAGTTCGAAGTTTCCTGGTATGCTCTTCTAGGGAATTGGCATATATAACTATGTCGTCCAAATAGACGAATAGTTCTATGCCTTGAAGGCCAGACAAAATTCCATCCATGAGTCGTTGAAAGGTGGCAGGAGCATTTTTTAGGCCGAATGGCATTCTATTAAAATGGTAGTGGCCATAGGGTGTTGAGAAGGCAGTTTTAGACTGGGAGTTTTTATGCATTTTAATCTGGTGGAAGCCCATAGCAAGGTCCAAGGTGGAAAAATACTGAGCACCACCTAATTGATCCAAGATGTGAGTAATGTTGGGTAAGGGGTAAGCATCTTTTATTATTTTTGCGTTCAGCTGGCGAAAGTCGATAACCATTCGCCAGCGCTTGTTTCCGTCAGGGTCTGGTTTTTTTGGAACGATCCATACCGGCGAATTGTAGGGTGAGTCAGAGTCTTCTATGATTTTGTTCGTCAATAAACTTTTAGTCTGTCTCGATGTTTCGTCATTGTGTATTTCTGCTTGTCTGTATTGCTTATGGAAAATGGGAGTCTCGTTAGTTGTGTGTATTTCGTGTGTGATTACGTCTGTGGCCCCTAAAACATCCCCTCAAGATAAAAACGGTGTGAGTACTCAGATATTGGACCAAGGAGGCTGTCTTTCTATTTCGTTTAAATGAGAAAAATTAAAACTCTTTAATAAATTTGAAATTCTGTCGACTGGGCTCTTTTAGGAGCGTTTTCGGGTTCTCTTTTTTTACTGAGACTATTTGGTTCTACTCTTTTCAGGATTTCGAACTCCTGAAGTTTTATCGGTGGAATGGTTATTTGAATATCGCTGTGGGTCGTGTTTATAGCGAAAACCTTTGTGTCCGTCCGTAGGTCTCACTAGATTTTCTACTAAATAGACACCTGTTCCGGTCTCGATCGATTCAAAATAAACTTCCTTTATATCGGTGTTTTCAATGGGAAGTTTGATATATTTTTTTACTCTAGCAGGTAGGTTGATGACGCACGTGCTTACTTTATTACTCTTGGGGAGATTAAGCGTGATTTTTTCGTTAGAGAATTTTAATGAGGCTAGATTCTTGCGTAAAAATTCCATTCCCAGAATTCTGCAGGTGGAAATAGGAAAATTATTTCGAACGACGTGAAATTTAACTACTTTCCCGAGAATTTTTAAAAGTACACTTCCGCGCGTTTTTAGTGTCCCTTGTCCGATACCAGATAAATTAAATATATCTGATCTATCACGTCGCAGTTTTATTATTTTTTACTTCCATATTTGGGCCCGCAGTTAATTTTGTTTTGCTGATCGCGAGCACTGCACGTTTGACTGGCGCGAAGTCTGGCTGCTCGTCGTTGCGCCTGGACGATTAGCACTCGAGAAGTTTAAAGACTCGGAACTTGATTTGGAAGAGGTTCGTTTTCTCTGTAGTTCCAGAAGTCTTTTCTTTGCTTCTTCTGCTCTTCGCTGAAAACATATTTCACGAGTATGTCCGTTCTGAGAACAATAATTACAATTTACCGTAACCCTCCCCTTTGTAGAAAATGTCCTGTAATTGTTATCGGGACGTCTATCCGAGTTACTCGTTTTTCTGTTCGGGCAATTTCGAGAAGTATGCCCCTCTTTACCACAAGTGTAGTAGTTAAAGCTATACTTTGGTCCTTTTTCGATCGCGGGTATTTTTTCGATCCTGAAAACCGATTTAAATCTCTTGAGAGGGCTCTCCTATTGAAAAATTATTGAAATTTTGCTTAGATGTGGAGGGCAAAGGATTCTCAATTTCGCCGTATAATCTTTTTCGACTCGGAACCTCGCGCTCCGCTTCAATTGCAAGGTTGATGGCCTCACGCAGAGTTGTTGGATTTTTCAGACGGACGCGAAATTCCAGCTCGTTTCGCAGACCTAAACAAAAACAGGAAGCAATTTCAGAATCGTAATCACGGATTTTGATGGCTGCTATGGAAACAGGAGATTGTCGCTCTGTTATTTCGACCATTTTTGTGAAAAGGTCCAGAGCTCTCGTGGCATAGGAGAGTGTTGATTCCCCGGTATTTTGCTTCATACAAGCAATTTCGGAGTGAATCTGGAAAGGGGTTTTTGAGGCCATGAAGGTCGTTTCAAGAATATTCAGAAGTTCTGAGAGAGTTTCGAATCGAAGATTTTTGATATATAATTCGGCTTCTTCTTGGATTTTTGTTCGTAATAATTTTACAAACAAGGGTCGGAGATGAGGAGCAACTCCTTCCTCTGCGAATTTACATTCGCGAGAGAAGGCCTGTACCGAGATATTATTCCCAGAAAAGATGGGAATAAGGTCTACGATTACCTTAAGAGCAGTTATATCACTGCCTTTAAAAACGATTGTTGAGGAACGAAAAGAACTGCTAGATTCCGCCAAGTTATTTACTGAAGCGTTTGTGACTTCCTTCGATTTTTCTAATTTGCGCAATTCTATTTGGCGACGAATAATTTCATTCAGGTCATGCAAATTACCTGTATTTATTTGTAAAGACGTTTGTAAAGATGTTCAATTTAGACCTTGGAACTCTACATTATCTCTACTCGCAACTAACCTATCAAAATATTCGAAATTACGTAAACTAGATTCATCAGCATTGTTTAAGTCCTGAATCTCGTCAATCGTTCGCAGTGATTCAGTCTCATCGTTTAAGTGCTGGTTTTGGCTATTATATTCGCCAGTCTTCTCTGAATTTTCCATCTTATGCAAGATTTAATTTAATAAGGATACAAAAAAAATATACCAAGTTGGTTATAGTTAATTCTGAAAAGAAAGAACAACGTAATACGACTGTTCACTCGAGAGGTATAATAAGGTTTGTATTTGGCGATTAAACTTTGCTGATTTTAAATTTAATAAAATGAAATATATAAATATACTCTTCGTTTATAAGTGGTCTATGGAATTACCTTGATTCTGATAATTATTCGATTACATATATGGAAGCAGCATTCAATAAATAGAGTATTTAGTAATACTATGGACCCTTAACTGTAAGTCTTAATCCTTCAACTTGGTATAAATATTTATATATATATAAATAGTTGGTTTGCACCAATATCTCACTTTTAATCAAAGAAGAAAAAATTATATTATAAAAAAAATTAATGGTTTGTGTATATTTTCAGAGAACGTGGAGAGATTAGAGGAAACTGTTAAATTTATTTTACAAAGAGAAGGAGATTAGAGAAGACTGGTAAATATATTTTATATGCCTCAGCCGCGGAAACTCGTTTTTCTGTTACAGCTGAGAGTGAAGCAATGTTGTATATTCCGTTACAGAGGAATACAATGTAGAAATTGAACTGCGCATGTGCATTATAGTCTTACAGCGGAACGCAATCTATTTCTTATTCTTCTTCTTCTCACTTCTCCTTCGTACAGCGGAACGCAATATATTTCTTATTCTTCTTCTTCTCACTTCTTCTTCGTACAGCGGAATGCAATCTATTTCTTATTCTTCTCCTTCTCACTTCTTCTTCGTACAGCGTTAGCACTGACTACTACACAAGACCGATAAAATCAAAATGGCCGGGACTAGTCGCCAATTTGCGCCCGCTTCGTACAACTAGCACAGCAAACAACTGCAATAAGTACTAGATTAGATTCCAATGTACGCATAAAAACTCGTATCCGCACCACAGTCACATAAAATAGAATATGTGCCAATGCACACAATTCGGGACATTGTGAGACTCGCGACAATGCTCGCAGGACTGATCGCGCCTCGGATTCGTCTCGGCTTTGTCTCGACTTCGTCTCGGCTTTGCCTCAGCTACGTCTCGGCTACGCCTCGACTATGCCTCACCTACGCCTCGACTACGCCTTGGCTTCGATCTCCTGCGAGCATTGTCGCTCGTCACGCAATCACCCTCATTGTGTGCCTAGGCACATAATATACTATTACAAAGAAAAGTTTATAATACTTAATTTAGCCAAACCTTTAAAGTTCCTTTACCATGAGTCCTGTGTATAATCGCTGGTTTTCACTGATAAATACAAATTTTATTTGTGCACTAAGAACGGAAAAAGCCAATGATTCACTTTCGCACTATCACAATCACTTGGTGAAGAAAGTTCCAGCTGAATTTCCCACGAAGTTTCCCTCGATGATCCTTGATGAAGTCCACCGTTGAATCCCAGGAACCAGGAGTTACTGGACGATCGCTGATGTCCTTCGACGATGAAAATCCCTCGATGATGACCGTTCAAAGAGTTTGATTTCTCTCTTGTTGGAAAAATGGCTTTTTATATCTGTGAGAACATCCACTGACAATTCACAGACTATCACGTAGAAACTTTTCCTCAAATTGTACCAAGGAATCACCTTCTGATTACTTTTCAGAATTTCTGAGATTTCGGAGATTCTGGGATCAAGTGGTAAAATTTTTCACGAGAATTTGTCAGTTCAAGTCAGTATCACATGAATCATCCGGCAGCACAGGAACTAGTCAGGAACACAGGAACTAAGCAGTAATCAGCAGCACAGGAACAAGTTGGAATCTCAGGAACTAGAAGGCAATCAGCAGCACAGGAAAATAAAATCAGAAAATACTCTTTTCAAATACACTTCTTGAAGAGTCGGATAGATTTACTCTCGACACTACACACGCGAAAAGTTAGAATTGTCTTTAGTTAAAGTTCTCACAATTTTCACTACGCGTAGTTTTAGAGTGTTTATGATTTTATAATTTTCAAGCGTTCGTTAAATTATAGCTTGAGGTGAGACTTTTCGTGTTGAAACTCTGAGGAATTTTACCTTTTAAAGATTTTCACTTGCACTCGGAATGTATTTCTTTTCAAAAATTTCCGGCTTTCCCGCACGAAGATCCCGGAGGGGCCCCCATATATGTTACGAGCCACGATATGTAACGAGCGACTATAGAGTCTCGCTCGAAGTCGATTATGCAATCGACCTATCGAATTAAACTAGCGGGATTATCAATTTCGTAATAAATAAAAATATTTTTAAATTAAGGAAATTCATGTCTTATCTAAAGAAATGAGTTTCCCACGGAAAGGAGCTGAAAATAATAAAAAAAGACCTTGGGAGAATCGTAGAAACTTTCTACCTATAGATATTAGTTATAAATAATAGATCTAAATATAAGCTTCATAATTGTATTTACACAGCCGTAAAACATTTGGTTCGGCTTTAGAAAGTATTGTAAATTGTAAATTGTATATTAGTTCTAAGATTTTTCTGTAAGTTATATATCACTTCTATGTATACTAGTTTTAAGGATAAGAAAAGGTTAAGTCTGGAACGGTAGGATTGAATAAATTAAGTTAGGATAGAACTAGGGATTTATAAAGGTAATATTTAATTCTATTTTAGATAGGCAAAAACTAAACGGAATGGCCAGCTAAATAGGTATAGGAACCAGTTAGTCACGTACACCTAAAAAGATTTAAAATAGCATGTCTGGTCGCCAGAAGGGAGTAAAAAGTAATCCTTTAAGATTTACTGTTTTACTGCCTTCTCTTGCGCTTTCACTGCAAGCGCCATAAAGAACTTGCAGCTGAGAAGAGAGAGGCTGGGACTGGGGTTTTCCGAATCGGGCTTCTCCGGACTCGGTTTTCCCTGGTCGAGCTTCTCCGGGAAGTTGGGCTGGGCCTAGCGAGGGCCAGCGTGTGAAATTGAGAGAGAGGGGATGCGTGGAGGAGAGTTGTGAAAGGGGATGCGTGATTTGGTGGAGTAAAAGAAAAGTTAGAATATACCGAACTTCCGACGTGACCCGATCTTTGTAAACTTCCGACGCGAAACATTTTAACGTTGAATACTTAAGATATTTGTACATCTTCAAGTAGGCCAGTATAATAGCTTGTCAAAGTCCAGACTTAACGTTATAATTATAAACGTTAATATATAAAGTGGATTAATTAAATATCAGTTTCACCGAGCTTTGTGTTTTCCATTTGTTTCCAAAAATCGTATTTTCCCGGTTCTTCTTAAAGATTAACGCCAAGAAAGAATCAACCTATCACACGCGTCGCGTAAGTTGGACGTTCCGCGGCTCGTAACATATATGGGGGCTCGTAAACCGGGATCTTGCTGCGGGAAAATCGAAAACTTTTGAAATAAAATACGTCGCGAGTTCAAGTGAAATAATCAGTGCAAGTGAGATTTTCCAAGGTCAGTGATCAAAATTTTCTTGGGCTCAAAAAGGAGAAAATTCGAATTACGAGCAGAGAAAACACAAAGACCTTTATAAAACTTTCGAAAAAGGAAACTTTTCGTTTACGTGCTCGTGAGTGAATTAACCAGTTTTGTGTGAAAATATATATATAAAACAAATTTTGGAGACTGTGCACATAATTTGACTATTCTTCGCTGAGATTCTGATATCACTCAGTTCTTGATTTGTCAATGATTGGTTCCTGATTTGTTCCTGATTAGTTCCTGACTTGTTCCTGACTTGTTCCTGATTTGTTCCTGTGTTGCAGATTTTGTTCCAGTGCTGTTGTTTTGACCAATTCCTGATCGTACCGGTATTACTGATTTGCTCTGTATACCAGTTGATGACCTCACATCCAAATTTACACTGGAAAAAAAAAGGGGAATCAATTAAAACATTGGAGCTTTCTTCACCAAGGAAAAATTATCAACAAACGATCCCTGCATTCTACGAGTCATTTTTGGCCCCTGAAACTTAACACTGGATTTCATCGAAGGTCATTAAGAGTCATCAAGAGAATCTACGAGGGAATCTACGAGGTAATCTCCAAGGGAATCTACGAGAGAATCTACGAGGGAATCTACGAGGGAATCCCCAAGGGAATCTACGAGGGAATCTGCAAGAGAATCTACGAAGGAGTCTTAACTGTGACGTGCTCCATCAAACCTTTTGTGTCTGTGCGGGAGTGAACCCTTGTAAAAGGGAAAGGTCATTTATTTTTCTCGATTGCTTAAGTGTTGTGCAAATCGAAACTGGATTTTATCAGTGCAGCGACAAACAACGAGGACTATTTATTAAGGACTTCAAAAGGTTGGCTTAGTTTATAAGTTTTCAAATATTATTTTTATGTAGTACTCACTCGTCTTCTCAAATGTTTTAGTATCTATAAATTCCTGTACTTGAATTACTTAAAAATATTATCTCATATTCACATATCACATGTCACCTTTTGAATCAATAGCTGTTTCTTATATAGTTTACAATTTATCAGGGTAACCCCACAAACTATTATAACCGGGAGAATATCTTTTCTGAGTTTGAGTTGAAATCAGTGAAGTTTAGGAATTTGCATAGAAAGAAAATTTTCCACGTATCTGGGCAAAATAATAATAATAATAATAATAATAAATTAAATTGATTAGTCAAGTTTAAAAATAAATAAGTGAATAAAATTTGTGTTGCGATGATCTTCAGGATCAAATTTAATCATTGATCGGATCGCATACGCAGAAGAATCATAATTTCGAATTTGTTCACTTCAAGTTTAAATTAGAATCATTTTTCCACAAGCAAAAATTTTGTACTTGTTTAAAGAAAAAAAGAAAAAAAAAATTTTTGACAGGAAGTAATATTTCAATTGAAGTTGAGAAATGTAAATTCAAACTCAGTCTTACTATCTAAGCATTCAATTATTATACTACATCTTTGTCATCTTTCAATCTTGCCCCAGATAACATGGAAAATTCAGAGAAGACCAGGGAATACCATAGCCGATATCTAGATTTAAGTGATGAGGCGGAATCGTTACGAACGATAGACGAGGTAGAAGAATTGATTCAGAACGATAAATCTAGTCCACCTAATATTAATAATTTAGAAACCATAGTAGCAAACAACGAAAGATTAGGCTCCCAAGGTCATCAAACACCCTTGCAAATCGACGTGAGAAATTTAGGCGACCTTAATTGCATCATTCGTCGTTAGATTGAGATGCGCGAAGCGGAAAAATTGCAGGAAACCGCCGATCGACCTGCAAAATTTTCGGAAGCACCCAACGTTTCTTCTCGCGCTTCGTCGTCCTTGATTATAAAGGGAAGTGAAATCACAACCCTTAACGTCATCGTCGACCTCATTCCCACCTTCGACGGGAACAATATATCAGTCCAAGCCTTTTCTCGTGAATGTAGATTTGCTGAGAAGGGAGTACCGCCAAACCTTCAACGTTTGCTGATAAGATTCCTGAAAGCAAAAGTTAAGGGAGAAGCGGAACTCTACATTAAGAATCTACAATTTGATACTGTCGACGAATTACTAAATACTATCGAGAAAGCATTCGGAATTTCCAAGACTCTCTTTCAGATTCAATTAGAAATTTCGCAAATAAAACAAAATATTGGGGAGCCCGTATTATCTTATTCTGCTAGGGCCATGAATTTGTTTTCAAAGTTGGTGGAAATTACCAAAGCCCAATCTTCCGTCGATATAGCAGCTATTAAAATTCGGGAATACGACTTAGAAGCAACATCATATTTTTGTCTGGGTTTAAAGGGGGAATTAGAATTTCGAGTGCGTCAGAAAAATCCCTTAAACTTACAGCAAGCAACCAACTTTGCAATTGAATCTGAACGAGAAGTCCTTCGTAGGAAAAGGCTGTATGGAGAAATAAAGGATTCTATACCTTCGACGTCCAGGCATCACTTGGACAATCGTTTGATAGGGGATCCACCTTGTAAAAAGTACAAGGCCATACATAATATTAATAATAAAATTACACCGGTACAGAATCCGAGAGGAAGGTTTACCTGCTATACTTGCGGAAAAGAGATATTTGTGTGGAGGATGCCTTCTTAGCAAGTAACACGGAATGTCAGGTCAAATATTTTCCCTGTCAGGTGATCAAGGAAAGAACTAGTGAACCTGATTCCAGTGACGATGCCTTTGAAACCGCTAACGAATATAGTGATGATGAGGATAACGAACTCATCATCCGATCTGACTACGAGGAGGACGATAAGTCCGGTGGTAGTTGCGTTAAAAATAGTGGTGATGAGTTAAATGAACTCATCATCCGATCTGACTACGAGGAGGACGATAAGTCCGGTGGTAGTTGCGTTGGAAATAGTGATAATGAGGATAACGAACTCATCATCCGATCTGACTACGAGGAGGACGATAAGTCCGGTGGTAGTCGTAACGATGAAGACGATGATGATAGTGGTAGGCTCGTTCCTGAAATCAGGCTCGATTGTGACGATCACGTCGAATTAAATAATAAATTTACTACTGTCAACTTTGAATTTGGTGATTCGAAACGAAAATATGCGAAGGAGACAGTAGGAGAAACGCTGGTCTTCACATGTAAGCCAAAACATTTCAGTAAATCACGTGAAAATAGGATTGCAAGAGAAACAACTCACCCTTGTCTTCCAGTAGCTCATGATGACTTGACTTTCGATAATCCCCATAGAAACGAAGAAACTATCGAGAATATGGCAGAATTTTTATCGAATTCTGACGAACCATTTTCTCCCACTTCCGAATTCTCCTGTATTCAAAACTCTAAGGAAAAACTCTTTATGCGCGATGATAATCTCGTGCTATTCATCCCAGCAGATTGTAGGTTAACCACTGAAACAGAACAGGAATTAATAAAACAGAACAGACTTAAATACGAAGATTTACAAAAAGAAGATACAGAAAATTTGCAGGTAGGAAACGTGATCGTAATTAAATATGAAAATCATTGTGTTTTTAATGTAATAATAAAACAAAGCTTTGATTCTAAAGCTTACCTGGTAGATATTGTAGCTGCTCTATGGGCATTAAAACACGCGATGGACGAACTCAAAATAGAATCTGTTAGTATATCTAGAGTTGGGAATGGGCTCAATCAAATTTCCTGGTCATCAATAGAAGACGAGTTTCGTAAACTTTTCGGCCAGGCAAATTATAAATTAACGATTTGTTATGGCGAAGTAGAGACTCCACCCGAAACAGATCGAGAAAACATAATTCGTGAGCACCATTGTTCAGTCATTGGTGGCCATAAAGGGTCAACTAAAACTTACGATAGGATTCGCGAGAATTTCTACTGGCCCAATATGCGCGAACAAATTAGGAAATTCGTTCGAGAATGCGAAACTTGTAAATTAAATAAAACGGTAAGAATTAAAACTAAAGCACCCATGCAAATTACAGACACACCTTCAGAGGCGTTTGCAAAAATAGAAATGGACATAGTAGGCCCCTTACCTCAAACAGAATATGGTAATAAATATATTTTAAACATTCAAGACAATTTAACTAAATACTCAGATGCTATACCCTTACGTATTACCGAATCCACAGCAATCGCCTCAGCCTTCGCTGAACATTTCATCTCTCGTTTCGGATGTCCTCGTGTAATTCACACTGATCAGGGTAGCGACTTTACTAGCCAAGTTATGGCCACCTTTTGTAAAATATTTCGTATAAAGCACCTCAGATCCACAGCATTTCACCCTCAAGCATTAGGGTCCCTGAAAAGAAGTCATCATGTTTTAATACAATATCTTAAGAACTATTGTGAAAAAAATAATTGGGACAGATGGCTTCGTTTCGCACTCTTTTCGTATAATACCTCTAAACACGAGGGTACAGGATTCACTCCACACGAATTAATATTCGGTAAAACAGCGCGAATCCCATCAGAATTTGTGAAAACTCAGCTGCCATTAACATACAACTTATACCTTAAAACACTAGCAGAAAAGTTTGTGAAAACCCAAGAAGAAGCTAGAGAACGACTCCATGCTGCGAAAGAACGCGCTAAGAAATATTATGATAAAAAATTAAATGCTCAAACTTACGCAATAGGAGACCCTGTTTACCTCCAAAATGATACAAAATCCTCTAAGCTAGATCGCGAATATTCCGGTTCATATAAAATAATACAAATCTTCAACGATAACAATGTCGAATTGGATTTAGGTAAAGAAAGAACCAGAATAGTGCATATGAACCGCCTGCGACCACAAACACTTATAATTTTTCCGGATTCACTATAAATTCTTACAATTACAAATTATACACAACTGCAATCCAATTGACCCTAAAAAACAAAATTAGATTAGAATAGGATAGGAAATTATCTTGTAAATATAAAACAAATTCATTTATCTTGGCACATTTATGTATATGCTTATTATTTGTATTATCTTAATTTCCTATTTATATATTTAATTCAAATTTCTAAATAATAGGGGGGTGAGAGTTGAGCGACTAGGCCTCGCTCAAAACATACGTTCACTACAAAATAAACAAAGTAAGATAAAACAAATATTGTAGGTTAGACTTACCATCGATTACTGGATCCTATTTTATCCTAGCATCATTAATCACAATCAGATGCAATACAATTCGCAAATATACATAGATGAGAATTCCTCTTCTGTTCCCAAACGTTAAATTTCATATCAGAGAAATCTCAACATGTAATTTAATATTGAAATTTAAATATAATATATTTGATATTTAAAGAATCAAACCTTCTATTCACACATGAATAGTCTCTAAATCATTTATATGCAAATACAATATAATTTATTTTTGAATAATCAAATCTTTTATTCACATTTATTTGATGAAATAGTCATGTAAAAGATTTTATTTATTCTAAAAATTTTCTTGACGTACTTTATTCTGAAGGAAATTTTTTGAAATTTATTTCTTACTAGACAAATCTCAAAGTTTAATTTCTTATGCAAAATCAAATATGTTTTTTAATTTTTTTAAATAATCAAATATCTTATTCAAACTTGTATATTAGAATTTTCATTAAAAAATTTTACGTATTCAGATATTTTGTTTCCAAATAATTGATTGTTAAATTTATAAAATTTTCCTTATATTATAAAACTCTTAAGATGTAATTTCACATGTACTTGCAGCAGATATTGCTTGTGCGAGGATTCACACATACGTACTGACATATAAAGTTGTATTAACCTTTCTTGTTTAAATATTTTGAAAAGCATTCACCTGAAATAAATATGTAAAAGATTTTATATTTTTATTTTACAATTTTTTTGTTGAAAAATTAAAGATTTTATTTTCAATATAAATTTTTTTCATTAAAAATAAAACATACAAGCTGTTATAAAACCTGTTATAAAACTAAATTTTTATGTTATTTTTTGAAATTAAAACGAAAAATATAAGTTTTATTAGAAACTGTGTGAGACAAAATTTGTAGACCTTATTAAAACGAATAAATTTGCATTCTTACGTTTTTTTCGTAAATTAAAAAAAATAATATACATCTTATAACAAAATATCGCAATTGAAATTTGTATAGATCTTTTTGTAGTAAACTATTTATTACCATAACGTTTCTTTCGTATCCCCTATATTTCAACTGGAAAATGAAATTTTCATATTTTGATATTTTTCAAGTGTCAACATATTAAAACTCGTCTAATTTTGGTTTAATCGAGAAAAATAATAAAAGCAATTAGTGAAACTTCATGAGCACTATCATAAACCAATATTGTAATTTTTAATTTTTTCAGAAACACAAAAAATGCTTTTATTTTAACAATTTTAGTTGGATGTGGCTGTTTAAGTGACTTGTCCTAACTTTTTGAGCTTCGATAAGGTATGCAAAAACTCAAGCCAATTCGATAATTATTCTATAGAGAATTATCATGCTGAACAGACGAGACAAACACTTTCGTAAAAACCGTTTTATCTGATTTAAGGTATATCAAAGCGTAAAAATTTGATAAAAATTCATAAACTGATTTTTCAAATAAAAATCAAAACCTTCTCATATGAAGAGAATGTAAAAATTGTAAATTGATTAAAAATTGTTGGCTGTAGGTGATTTTGAATATTACATTTTTAATTCAGCCCACTTGCGCCGTTAAAAATGAGGTTACAGGAAAAAACATGCAATTAGACTTTAAAAATTTGCATGATTATGACTCATGATCTCATACGAAATAGGAGATATCGTTATTCATAAAAAAAGTTTAAACATTGAGAAATTATCTATTTGAAAACTTTTAATAATAACTTGGAATTTTTTTTATTTAATCAAATAAAAAATTTCCGATAATGATGAAATTTGAATGAATGGGAGGCTATTTTCAAGGAAAAATAGTTTTACACAATTTTACCACATCCAGTTTTTTAAAAGAAATTGAATAAATGACAAATATTGTGAAAGTTTGAATTTCATATTTTTGGAATTAATTTTTTCATTACTTCAAGCAAGTAAAACACTTATTTGGTTACCAATTGGACGTGGTAAAATTTTGAAGAATATTTTTTTCGAAAAAATAAGTTCTCATTCGTCAAATTCCCACCATAATCAAAAAAGTTGTATTTCCTTACATAGAAAACATTTCACGTCATAAATAAAAGTTCAATTGAAAAATATTTTCTTAATATCCCTTTAAATTAACTTACTTGACATGTTTATCTTTTCTCACTGAAAAAAATTTTGTTCCTAATTTTCTAATTGAAATTTTTATAAATGTATAAAAATTGTTAAAATCTGTTTAAGCATTTAAAATTTGTGATTGAGGCTTATATTCAAGAAGCTAAAAATTTTTTTATATCTCGTCTTGTAACTATAAACATTTATTGATATTAATTTTTACTGGAAAATTTGTTTGAATGTTTAAAACAACCCAAAATTATATAAAATCTTTCACATATTTATTTCAGGTGAATGCTTTTCAAAATATTTAAACAAGAAAGGTTAATACAACTTTAAATGTCAGTACGTATGTGTGAATCCTCGCACAAGCAATATCTGCTGCAAGTACATATTGAATTACATCTTAAGAGTTTTATAATATAAGGTAAATTTTATAAATTTAACAATCAATTATTTGGAAACAAAATATCTGAATACGTAAAATTTTTTAATGAAAATTCTAATATACAATTTTGAATAAGATATTTGATTATTTAAAAAAATTAAAAAACATATTTGATTTTGCATAAGAAATTAAACTTTGAGATTTGTCTAGTAAGAAATAAATTTCAAAAAATTTTCTTCAGAATAAAGTACCTCAAGAAAATTTTTAGAATAAATAAAATCTTTTACATGACAATTTCATCAAATAAATGTGAATAAAAGATTTGATTATTCAAAAATAAATTATATTGTATTTGCATATAAATGATTTAGAGACTATCCAAGTGTGAATAAAAGGTTTGATTCTTTAAATATCAAATATATTATATTTAAATTTCAATATTAAATTACATGTTGAGATTTCTCTGATATGAAATTGAAAAATATTTATTTCGAATAAAATATCGTTAAAAATTTGTAGAATAGCTGAAGTCTTTTACATCACGTGTTAATATAAAAATGAAGATAAGTGAACCTGTAATTTCTAATGGCAGTGTATATATTAAAATGATCATACAAAAGATTTTAAATATTTGAAAAAATGTATTTAAAGTATTTTAATTTACAGTCAAAGTTTGTCGAATTATCTTCATACAAAAGAAATCTCAATGTCTAATCTCACATGCGAATTCAGATATAATTAATTAACTCTTTATGATAATCAAACCTTTTATTTACATTTATACATTAAATATTTAAAGATTTTCAAATTCTTTAAATATTGAATTTATTTGTATTATTTGCGATATAAGAGTTTGAAATTGTCTACGAGGACACCTGTCGACAACGTATCCTATCTGATACGCGACTAGTGATCCTCCGATAATGTAGGCAGTGACAAAAATTTCAAACTCAACTAATTAATTTATACATTAAAATTATCATATAAAATTTGTTAAGTATTCTAAAACTTTTTTTAAAATTATTTTATTTTTATAATATTGGTCACTTTTACTTAATAACAAAAAAATCTCAATGAGTAATTTCGTATGCAAATGTAAATATAATTTATTCATTAAAAAAAAAACCTTTTGTTTACACTTATATATTGAAATTGTCACGTGAAAGATGTTATGTATTTCAAAAAATGGCATTTAAAGTATTTTACTCAATAGTAAAGGTTTCTTGAATCAACTTCATACAAAAAAATTGTTTAGTAATTTTAATTTCGTATGTGAATTAGAATATAAATTATTAACCTGCTTAAATATTGAATCCTTTAATTAACACTTATTTATTGAAACTCATGTAAAAGACTTTACACATTATAAAATTTTGATTTTATGGTTAAGTTTTCAAATTATATCTTCTGCCATTTCGAATTTGGCATCTCTTTTGCGCCTCTTTTGCTCGCAATCCAGCAGAGTCGAAAGAAACATAAAAACCGAGCAAGCTGTCGATTTGTAAGCAGTGCTCTTACGCACTCTTGAGTTTCATATAGCAATGAAACTTACACAAATTTAGCTAAAAGTACGTACATGTGATTCCTCGCGCACGCAATATCAGCTGTAGGTACAAGGAGCCTTCAACCAGAGAGAACTCAGAGAACCGCTGCGAACAGCAGACGCACTGCGCTGCGCGCGCAACCATTCTCACGTACGTACTGCTGTTGGCGTTGCGTGTGTAATATTCCCGTTTCAAATCTGGACACACTGATGTAGAATAAGATATATTCTGAAGAAAAATCTTTTTATAAGGGCGGAGGTGTAACGAGCGACTGTAGAGCCTCGCTCGAAGTCGATTATGCAATCGACCTATCGAATTAAACTCGTGGGATTATCAATTTCGTAATAAATAAAAATATGTTCAAATTAAGGAAATTCATGTCTTATATAAAGAAATGAGTTTCCCACGGAAAGGAGCTGAAAATAATAAAAAAAGACCTTGGGAGAATCGTAGAAACTTTCTGCCTATAGATATTAGTTATAAATAATAGATCTAAATATAAGCATCATAATTGTATTTTCACAGCCGTAAAACATTTGGTTCGGCTTTAGAAAGTATTGTAAATTGTAAATTAGTTCTAAGATTTTTCTGTAAGTTATATATCACTTCTATGTATACAAGTTTTAAGGATAAGAAAAGGTTAAGTCTGGACGGTAGGATTGAATAAATTAAGTTAGGATAGAACTAGGGATTTATAAAGGTAATATTTAATTCTATTTTAGATAGGCAAAAACTAAACGGAATGGCCAGCTAAATAGATATAGGAACCAGTTAGTCACGTACACCTAAAAAGATTTAAAATAGCATGTCTGGTCGCCAGAAGGGAGTAAAAAGTAATCCTTTAAGATTTACTGTTTTACTGCCTTCTCTTGCGCTTTCACTGCAAGCGCCATAAAGAACTTGCAGCTGAGAAGAGAGAGGCTGGGACTGGGGTTTTCCGAATCGGGCTTCTCCGGACTCGGTTTTCCCTGGTCGAGCTTCTCCGGGAAGTTGGGCTGGGCCTAGCGAGGGCCAGCGTGTGAAATTGAGAGAGAGGGGATGCGCGGGGGAGAGTTTTGAAAGGGGATGCATGATTTGGTGGTGTAAAAGAAAAGTTAGAATATACCGAACTTCCTAGGTGAGCCGATCTTTGTAAACTTCCGACGCGAAACATTCTAACGTTGAATACTTAAATTATTTGTACATCTTCGAGTAGGCCAGTATAATAGCTTGTCAAAGTCCAGACTTAACGTTATAATTATAAACGTTAATATATAAAGTGGATTAATTAAATATCAGTTTCACCGAACTTTGTGTTTTCCAGTAGTTTCCAAAAATCGTATTTTCTCGGTTCTTCTTAAAGATTAACGCCAAGGAAGAATCAACCTATCACACGCGTCGCGTAAGTTGGACGTTCCGCGGCTCGTAACAGATAATCCATATTCCGCGGCGAAGGTGATTGGTTGGTTCTTTCTCGGTGTAAATCCTTGAAAGGAACCGGGAAAGTTTGAATCCGGAAATTTAATGAGAATAGCCTCAGATAGAATAAAATATTTTGTAATTTATTGAACTTAATAGAGGTCAAGTCTGGGTTGACACAAAATATAACCAATCGCGTCGAGAATTATCTCAGGCTACAAAAATATAAACAAATATAAAGTTCTACGAGTTCGATGAAGGAACTTGTAGAAGATTCGGATTTGTGAAAATCTAAAACGAATCTAACCAACTTGCACTCTACAAAACTCACGCATTATCTTCACAGCTCTCCCCCACGCATCCCCTCTCTTTCCATTTCACACGCTGGTCCTCGCTAGGCCCAGCCCAACTTCCCGGAGACGCTCGACCAGGGAAAACCGAGCCTGGAGAAGCCCAATTCCGGAAACCCCAGTCCCAGCCTCTCTCCTCTCAGCTGCAAGTTTTTATGGTGCTTGCAGTGAAAGCGTAAGAGAAGGCAGTAAAACCGTAAATCTTAAAGGATTACTTTTTACTTCCTTCTGGCGACCAGACATGCTATTTTAAGTCTTTTTAGGTCTACGTGACTAAATAGTTTTTATAGTTATTTACCCTAGCAGTTTCGTTTCGTTTTTGCCTATCTAAAATATAAATGCATATTCCCTCTATAAATCCCTAGTCCTATTTTAAATTTAATTGATTTAAATCCTATAGTGTCCAGACTTAACCTTCCTTATCCTTAAAACTAGTATACATTGTATTCATAATAAACTTACAAAGAAATCTTACAATTAATTTTACAATGTAGATGTTTCTAAAGCGTAACCAAATGTTTTACGGCTGCAAAAATATATAAATAGAATCTTATATTTAAACTACGATTTGAAACTAATATTTCTACTTAAAGAATTTCAACGATTTTCCCAAGGTCTTTTATGATTTGCAGCTGTGTGCTGTGGGAAGTTTCATTTCTTTAAACAAGATGTGAATTTCCTAAATTAAACTATATTTTTGTTTTGAAATTAAAAATGCCGCGAGCTAATATCGAACGTTCGATTAAATTAATCGACTTCGAGCGAGACCCTATAGTCGCTCGTTACAGGGCAGCCCTCGGAATCTTTGGAGTTGAAAATGACACAGATGTTGACCGTTGGCCACCGTGGCGCTGGCTGTTCATGAGGCCGACCTTATACAGATTAGCATTATAGAACATTGAAATTTAACGTTTTTTGTGAAAAATTGGTGTCTGAAGTGCTTTTGTGTGCTTTTTAGGTAAATTGGAATGGTTTTATCAGTCGGTGATATGAAAATTTAAGTGAAAATGCGGTAATTTGTTGCTGTAGGTTGCAAAACAGGCTACACGTAATGTTCTGAAAAAGTGTATTGTTTTGTGGTTTATTTATCATGAGCGCCTTTAACTTATTAAAATTTAATCTATACCTGTCTATACTAAATTTAAAACGCTTTGAATAAAAAAACCAACAAAGCTGACTGACTGAACTTAAGGTATTATAGATAGGGATGGGCGATCTTCAAAAAAAAGAATTGATTCTAAAATTATAGATTCAATTTGATCGATTAATCGGTTAAAAAGATCGATTTTTGAATCGATCTTCAAAAATCGATACCTTTTTCTGAAAATGATAAATTTCTGTAAAATAACCTTTTTTCAAAATGTTTTATAACAATTGGAGATATAATTGTTACTTGCATATTTTGTGAATTTAAATTATCGAAATAAAAAAGTGTTTATATCAATAAAAAAGGAAGTTAGGCTTAAAAAACACACTATATTTGCGAATCAGGAACGTTTTTTATTTTTTTAAATTGCTCAATTTCTAAAGCAATGCGTATTATTAGTGATGAAGTTTCTGACATAAATATGAAGTATTACTATAAAGTTTATAATATTAATATACTTTGAACTTTGCATATCACTTAAAGTATTATTTATGATAAAATTTCTGGCATAAATATGAAGTATTATCATAAAGTTTATAATATTAATATACTTTGTATATCACATTAAGGATATTCTCGTGGTCGACCCCTTGATCTCACTTTCAAACTAAAAAACAGTTCATAGGAACCGTTCATAGAAATAGGAAACAGGAAAAAAAGAAAGGAGAATCGTGCGTAAAGATCGAAAAAAAATATCAATCCAACCGATTAATCGAGTAAAAAAGATCGATCTCCGTAGAATCGAATCGAGATCGCCCATCCATAATTATAGATAAAATACACATTAGAACATTGTGCAACTAGGGAAAAAAAAATTTATTTTGCGAGTGTGAAGTTTGATGCCCGAGCAAAGCGAGGGTAACAACCACGCGTGTAAAATTATATTATTATGGGATATAGTATATTATGTTGATTATTATTTATTACAAACATTTTTGTTCTTAGTTTTTTCAAATACTTATAAAGGAATTTTATAAATTCTTTATATTTGTTACTTTTTCAAATGTACGTTCATTCCTTATGTGAAAGTTTTGTTCATAAATATGTAATTTTTTCAATAACTGAGAAGTTTTAAAATATAAAATACAAAATGTCCTATAATAAAATCTAATTTTTCTAACAAAATCAAGATGATATAATTAATACCCGTATTATAATTCAATTTGATGGAATTTCAATAGCCAATTTTATTATTAGAATATGTAAGACTGATATAATATCAGTAATATTGATAATATAAATAAATATTGTATTTTTATTTAATAATCACAATGTAAATATTAATGTTAAAACGAAGATAACAGAACTTTGATTTCAATTTCCAGCCAGAATTACAAAGACAATTTTCGCCCAAATTTCAAGCATATTACCCTCATTAGGCAATGAAGCTAACTAGGTTTACATATATTCTAATGCAGTAAAATGAACTAATGTTTTGCATACTTATTAATATACGCATTATTCAAATAGCTGAGTGAAAGTGTTTCTCACGGCATTGAAAATTATTAATAAAAAGTGTACAAAACCTTCTGTAAGTAATTATAGTACCAAATAGCTTCTCTAGTGAGTCAGTTTATTTTGGATTTAAATTTCCCACTAAGTCTAAGAGAGTGCTGGGTGGTGCAGGGACGTCTGTTGTGCGCGTGGAGCAATTACTTCACAGCAATATATTTTCTCTAATATTTATTAAGGAATCAATCCAAATCGTTTAATATTGATACCAAAAAACACAAAATAAAATAACAAACACGACAAAATAACTTTGAAAAAACTATTAATAAAATGTTCTTGTAATTTCAGAATATCATCACAATGTTATAAACTTAATAATTTTTCTAATTTTGACCGCCAAACGTTGAAAATGGACTACCAAACGCCACCAAACGACCACCAAACGATTAAAAAAGGAATTTTTAAAAAATTCCAAAATATGGGGTGCTACCCATGATTTTGAAAACCTTATAACTTTTCTAATTTTGACCACCAACAAAGGTTGACTACCAAACGCCACCAAACGACCACCAAACGATTAAAAAAGGAATTTTTAAAAAATTCCAAAATATGGGGTGCAGCGTGAAGTTAGCACCCCAATTTTGAAAACCTTATAACTTTTTCAATTTTGACCACCAAACGACTAAAATAGACTACCAAACGCCACCAAACGACCAACAAACGATTCCATAAAAAATATATGTTTTATCAGAAACTGTGTGAGACAAAATTTGTAGATCTTTTTTAAACGAACAACTTTGTATTCTTACGTTTGTTTCGTATTTCGAATATTATTGTTAAAAAATTGAATTTTGGATTTTCAATAGTTTTTTTTTTAATTAAAAAGAAAAATATGCATGTTATGAAAAAATGTTACAATTCAAATTTGTAGGTCTTTATGTAGAAAATAATATTGTATCATAACGTTTTTTCGTATCTCGTATAATTTAACTGGAAAATGGAATTTTGATATTGACTTTTTTCGAATTTGAATATGCTGTAACATTTCTAATTTTTATTTAATCAAAAAATGTTATTGGGATATTTTTAGAGCTTTATGAGCACTATCAAAAACCAGTATTAGAATTTTTAATTTTTTCAAAAAGTTATTTTCAAAAACACAAAAGTAGTGCTCAATCCCTCAATTTTAATTGGATGTGGCTGGTTAACGAACTTGACCTTACTTTTTCGGCTCCGATAAAGTGTGCTAAAGCTCAATTCAATCTGATAATTCTATCGAGAGTTATGCCGCACACGACCTACAGACAGACAGACAGACACTTTCGTAAAAACCCTTTTTTGTGACTCAGGGGGTCTCAAAACGTAAAGATTTGATGAAATTTTCCAAACTCATTTTTCACATAAAACCAGCCCCCTGCATCTTAGCCAAAATGCACGTAATCCGCGAAACGAAAATGTCACAAGAATTGACCGTGGCCGCTAGGGGCGCTGATTGTTCATGAGGCCTGAATTCATTTTAATGCATAGGAAAAATGCATAAAAATTAAATTTTTGGGTATAAAAACTACTTGATCATATTTTTTCTACAACACATTAAACTAGAAAGTTTTAAATATTATTTACAGCAATTTTTACTGATATGTTACGTCACAAATACGTAAATACTTACTTTGATCGAAGATTCCTCGTTTTAAGTTAGGATCGAATGATCCTCGCTTAGGGATGAGGATAAGTCAATGAAAGACACAATGATTATGAAAATAATACAAATTGAATTTATTTTACTGGTTAAAATTTCCGGATATACATTCGTTAAGACAATTCTTATATAATGTAGGCACAGGCTGATTGGTACGTAGGTGAGAAAGAGACAAAGAATAAAGATAGAGAGAGAGAGAGGTTCGGTACCTTTATGATTCGTAAGTTGTGTTGAGGTTTAATCCACACGGCGGTGAGTTGTAAGTACTGGATCCCCACAGGTGTATTCCAAGTGTGTGAGAGAGACGGAGTTATAGGCCGCACAGTTATATTCCGTAAAGGGCGGTGATCCAAATTTATGACACTGTTCGAAGATCTTTACAAAGATCTATACAAGTCCACGATGACTTTTACGACTCCCGAACTTTGATTTTAAATTGTCCCGGTCGAATTTTATTAATCTCAAACTCAGAGATTTTCGAAGTTAAATTGAAATGCCGCACTGGACTATTGTCGCGAGACCGGTTATAAATCCGAAGGAAAATTTAAGTGTCGAACTAGACGAAGAATTTACTGACTGCTTTCTCTTGGTGTGGGCCTCTTTTATATTTTTCTATACAAATTGACGGTCAGCGAAAATCGTGACGTAGTCATATCTTCTTAGAGGAGAAGGGGCCCTATACTGCTCGCTACTTCCCCTACTCCCTATTCCCCTTTATCGATTCTCTCATAGATTTCCAACTCAAACCAGCCTGTGTGTATTATATACATTCAAATACGTCGCGGGACGTGACAGATATAAAGGGTAATATGCTTGAAATTTGGGTAAAAATTGTCTTTGTAATTCTGGCTGGAAATTGAAATCAAAGTTCTATTATCTTCGTTTTAACATTAATATTTACATTGTGATTATTAAATAAAAATACAATATTTATTTATATTATCAATATTACTGATATTATATCAGTCTTACACATTCTAATAGAAAAATTGGCTATTGAAATTCCATCAAATTGAATTATAATACGGGTATTAATTATATCATCTTGATTTTGTTAGAAAAATTAGATTTTATTATAGGACATTTTGTATTTTATATTTTAAAACTTCTCAGTAATTGAAAAAATTACATTTTTATGAACAAAATTTTCACATAAGGAATGAACGTACATTTGAAAAAGTAACAAATATAAAGAATTTATAAAATTCCTTTATAAGTATTTGAAAAGACTAAGAACAAAGATGTTTGTAATAAATAATAATCAACATAATATACTATATCCCATAATAATATAATGGATATTTAGATCTCATACATAATTTATTTTTTCTACTAGCGGGCCATAAAGTGGACTTTATTGCCCCGTGCGGGGCAAACAAATCCACTTTCTAACCCGCTAGTAAGAAAAAAATCGTGTGCAACACGGGAAAAACATTTATTTTACTCGTGTGGTTGTTACCCTCGCTTTGCTCAGAAGCCTCAATTGAAGGTGGGCCGAAGTAAGAGCTGCCTCTTGTGAAACCGGAACTGGTCGAACCAAAAGTTTTTGAATTCAAAAATTAACTGCGCGGAATAAAAACTGCTTGAAACTTGAAATTTTTACTTTATTAGAACACCTGAACAACCGAACTACCGAAATTTGAAAAAGAGAGAAAGGCTTTATTTTTTTTAAAACTGACTGACTGAAAGTCAGCGAGTTACTGCCTAACCGAGAGATTTTTTGGTTCTTTTAAAAAAACTAATCCACGCCCTAATCTCCCTACTTTTCCATTTCCCAGCCCCTTGAGCGTGGTTAATTTCTATTGAGATTGGTTTAAAAAATTTCTGAGTCTCTTATTCGGTTTTTTAAGAAACTCCTTATGGAAATTAGCCGCCCACGTACTCATGTGGTTGGTAAGTCCCATAAATGCTTAAGTGCGGGGGAGTGTCTCATCTTTAAGTAGTTTTTGGCTCCCCTCAAAAGATGGCTCTTCAAGAACCTTTCCCATCTCCAACCGAGGCTTCTGATTCCTGTTTTTTAACAATAATTTCTAATACTGTTACGTCACAAGTACGTAAATACTTACTTTGATCGAAGATTCCTCGTTTTAAATTAGGATCGAATGATCCTCGCTTAGGGATGAGGATAAGTCAATGAAAAAACACAATGATTATCAAATAATAAAAATTGAATTTATTAAAATAATTATAAAATGAAAATATTAAATTGTCGATACAATTGATTTATAATTGGAGGCACAGGCTGGTTGGTTGGAAAGAGACAGAACATATATATATATAGGGGGGGGGGGGGAGAGAGAGAGGGGAGAGAGAGAGAGAGAGAGAGAGAGAGAGAGAGAGAGAGAGAGAGGGGGGGGGGAGAGAGAGAGAGAGAGAGAGAGAGAGAGAGAGAGAGAGAGAGAGAGAGAGAGAGAGAGAGAGAGAGAGAGAGAGAGAGAGAGAGAGAGAGAGAGAGAGAGAGAGAGAGAGAGAGAGAGAGAGAGAGAGAGAGAGAGAGAGAGAGAGAGAGAGAGAGAGAGAGAGTTCGGTACCTTTATGATTTCCCTTTGTTTCTTTAAATGTTCCTCACAGGTATGACTGCGATGCGATTCCCACAGGTGTGACTGCGAAGGAGTGAATATCCACAGGTGTGACAAGGACACAACAACTATTCACTCTTTTTGGCACTGAGTCTAAGATCCTTTCAAGGATTGAAAAACGGACCACGGTAAATTTATGACTCTCGGGTCTTTACACTATCAAACTGCACGGTATAATTGTCTCACGCTGAGAATCCCTTTTAGTTTTTTAGAAAATCCCGCACTTAAATACTGCTCACAAGACTAGTTTTCCCTTGGCGGTGTGTGCATTTTATATTATATTTTTTGGTGACGTCACGCGTTGCGCAGTCTCCCGCTGCGTGTGACGTAGTTATACCTCTCTTTTCAATAGGTGGTTTTCTCTCTCTTTTAGTAATTTCCCCAGATTTCTCTCTAGACCTAGCCTGTGCCTATAGTACATTCGAATGCGTCGCGGGACGTGACACCTCCACCCTAGTTCGAGCGCGGGGGTGAAGCATCCGCGATCGAATCTTCGGAAGAAGAATACATTCGTTAATGTTTTTGAAGCGATACATTCAAATTCTTTTTCTGATATAGTAACAAAATATAACATTCATTTCTGCGTCTGTTTTACAATTTGTATTCTACTATTTGATACATTTCAATATCGACCATTTCTTTTTGGATGTCATTAAAATTTATATTATCTTAATATAATAATTTTTTGTTATAAATAATTACATAGTTTTTTGAAATAGTATGAACTTAACATAAGGTTACATATGATTTTTTTGTTAATAACTAAATACATCAATAATTTTTATTTCATATTCGTAAATTATATCATCCCATAATATTAAACGTAAAAAAAAAATTTTTTTTTTTATTTTTTTTTCAAGAATTATTTTTATATTTTCTATTACGTAAAGGGTTTCGGCAGTTATGAGCTAAATGCCCTCTTTGAAAACACCTTTCACAAGAGTTGGTCCATTTTTGCAAGGTTTCTTTACTGATTTCATCACTTATTTTGAAAATTCTCGTTTCTGGGATTAAGCTTTTTTTTCATTTCTTCTAAAAATACATATCTTGTGGAAAGCATTTCCAAGAGTTTAGATGCTGCATTTTGCTTTGCAGACTTTTTTTGAGGGGCTGGTTCCCCAATACAAGAAAAAGTTATTTTATTTTTAAAAATTTCGCAAGTTGCTTGGAACGGTGGCAGTTCTTGGTGTTTTCCAAGCGATTTTACAGTATATGAGGGTTCGGAGAAATCATACTCAATGCTTATCTCGTTTAAAACTTGTACAGCAGTGCCTTTCGATAGGTCTCTTGTCTGCAAGGCCATTGTTTTGATCTGCAAAAGAATTACCTGTTTGAGTTAATGATTGAATTTATTGAAATTCTAAAGTTAGTTAGTTTTTTTTTGTAATAATTTTGTGTTTGTTGATATATTCACTTTCCGCGTTTCCTAACTCAAAGAGATATTTCATGCAGAGAAGACAGTGGTCCGTTTTTAAGAACATTTTAATTTATTAAGGTTTGTCGTTACATTATAGCGGTTAAGGAAGAAGTAGTGGTGTATATGAAATATGATTTTAAACAACGAATAAAAAGGGAAAATTTTTTTTTAACAAAAGTTACTAATAGATATTGTTTATATTTAGAAAAAGGAATAATAAAAAATATGTTTTGATTTATTATTTTTATTCGTCGTTGTTATAAATAATAGTCGATGCTTCGGAATCGACGTCGTTATACAGTGCTTCTTGTTGGTATAAATGAATTACACGTTCGGCACAAGTTACACATAAATCTGCTCTTTGCCGCATGTAAAAAATTTGTGTATTGCAAATGGAGCAGTCGAGGCTAGATAGTTTTAATGTACAATATAAGTCTTTAGTAACTATGTGGTCTATTCGGACGGGTAATGTTACTTCGGTTTCGAAAAAGCTGAGTTCTGTCATCCAACAATCCTCGCAAACAAGTTTTTTTTCGAGAACATTCATGTAAAAATTCTCGACCAGGGTTGTGCAGCAGTATTCTGACCATAATTGATTTTCAAAATACGGCTGAACATCCTGCTCGCTTGCTCGAACTTCTTCTGCTTCGATTGTTTCGATTTCTTGGGGCAGCATTTTTCTGTTGGGGAAATTTACAATATTTAAGGAATTTGAAATATTTGCAAAATTTACAATTTTTTAGTATTAAGGATTTTATTAAATTTAACAAAATTTTTCATGCGTGATTACATGCGTGGAAGGTAGATACGTATAATCATGCAGGGGTATTTTCTACTTGAACTTCGTTTCCTTGGCTAATTTCGAATTTATAATTTAAATATTGTTCGATACATTCTCTACAATCAGCTGCTTTTTTTCGCGGAGTAATTAATAGTTCTTGACAACCGTAACAATTCATATATATGCATTCCAATTTACAAATGGAATGCCATGAAGTAAAAAATTCACAGTTATTTTGAGTTTCTTGATCTAATTTCTCGAAACAGAATTGGCAATATCTTTTTGTGGTTTGGTGATTATAATATAAAAACAATGTTGAGGGTTCTAATTCGAAGCAATAACTCTGTAATAAGTGCGCGTATGCTATCGGATAGTCTTGCGGACATACACCGTCTACTGGTCCAAGATGGTTAACAATAGGTTCACTTGGAGTTGGTATCATTTTCTACAAATTGTTAGAATAGATTTATTTTATTAAGGTCTGATAATGAGATTGAAAAATAACTTTTTGAATATATTTTCTAATCATGCAAGGTAAAAGATTTTGCTAAAGGTATTTTACTTTCCGTCAGAAAAACAACTTTTATATTACAGTTTGTTTTTCCTTTAGTAAGAAACATTAAAGACGTGGGTACAAAAACTGTCCTTCTGACGGTATAGGACGTTCGTGCATGTGGTTTTGAGAAAGGTAAGGACGGAATGTACCTGTATCTGAAAAATTTTGTGAATTGACTTCAAGTCTATTAAAGAACAGGGTGAAAGATGGAATAAAGGAAAGGTCAAAAGTTAAACGTCAAGTCGGTCAGTAAAGGTTTTGTCACTGAGCTTAAAGGAGTTTTTTGTATAAGTTCTATACGTGTTGGCGTTTTGTTTATTTTTCTAGATATTTTTTGAATTTTCAATAGTAATAATCCTAAAATTGTAATCATAAGTAAAGTGATAAAGATTAGTGCTAATGTTAATTTATGTGCACTAGAAATAAAAATTGATGGAATGATTTTTTGAATGTTTGCATATTTTGTAAGGATAAAGACATGGTTTTCGAAGATTGATAATGGCATGTCTTCCTTTTGCTGAAGAAGAAGTAATACCTTTTTTAGTAAGTGAGGCTCTTGAATGGAAATATTATATAAAAATGGTGAAATTATAGCAAGGGAAGTAGTTGATTTGCTGACTGGAATTGAATTATCCATTATATTCAAATGGTTTTGAAGATGGTAATATGGAGTTGATGAATCTAGATTGCAACCTGATTTTGTTTGCAAAATTCCTATTCCTTGGAGTGTGATTAAGGTCTTAGAGTTTTTTCGAGATGATAAGAAAATTTGTCGGGGGAAAATTGTTGAGTATAGCCATCCATGATGAAATTGCAATGGTGTTAGAAAGGGATATTCACTAAAACTGATGAATATTTTACACTTGTATGGTTCTGAATTTAGAAACATTGATGTTTCACAAATAGGATTGTTATCAATGTTAGATATAGATCTTGGTGGGTGACAAAATGTTTGGAATCCATTTTGATAACATGCATTGAGGAAATTTTCATTTGTTATAAAGTATGATTGGTTATTTGAAGAAATAGCGAGATAAGAATTTTGAGGTTTTATGTAAATAGAGGAAATTACGTCAGTATTAAAATCGAGATGTATTGGAATTGGATGTGGTTTAAATAATTGAAATTCTTCAGCAGATGGGATTGGTATAGTCATAATTAAAATCAAGTACTTATCGAATAAGAAGTATTGTATTTTAGAAAATGGAAGGACCATAGAAAAAAGGGATGTTGAAAGGTGTGGGTCTTCTTTGTTGGATTTGAAGTCTAAGAAGGTATCAGGAAGTAGCATAGGGTGCCATAAATTAGTTGCGGCATGGGTAATAGCTTCTGTAAGTTGGTCAAGGAGTAAAAGAAAAGATTGAGAAATTTCATGCAGGTCTTTAAGCCAATTTGCTGCTAATATTCGATATAGGTGAATATTTGGATCTTTTTGAGAATTATGCCATTTTTTGTAGGTCATAATGTTGTCAAGTTTTGAAGAAAGATTTGTAACTTTTTGGAAAAATGGATTAGGAAGTAGAAATAAATTTTCTTTGGGCCAGTAAAGGGAGGTTTCATTTCTCATTCTTAATTCTAAAAGTACTTTTTGTATCTGTTGCAAGAATGGATCATTAGTGTTAGAAATATTCGTGATATTACGAGCTTGTCTAGATATAAATGATATTTCTTCAAGAAAATAGTTGATGCGTTGTTCTGTAAAATCAAGTTGTGTTTGATGATCGTATAAATTACAATTATTGGCAATATTTGAGAGTATGCAATATTCATATAATTTATGTGAGAAATCTATTATTTTGTATTTAAGTACGTCTGGCTGAAAGATATCGATATAAGATATAAAATGATATTTTTCAGAAAAAAGACGAACTTTTGAAATTGGTTCAAAATAAATCCCTGAAGAATGAGAAAATTGTGAGTCTATGAAGTATTTTTCTGCTTTGGAGAAAAGGAGTGGAATTAAAATTAAATACACTCTGGATGCTAGTTGATTAAGGAAATTCATTAGGCTTCTCGGAAGGCTGAAAAAGAAAAGTAGGATTAATATTGGATAAAATAGGATGTTTACATATGGTTGGATTTAGGTCTAGAAGTTTTTTGGAGAAAAGGGGAAAAAAGTCTACTAAATGTTGAGGAGTTTCTTGGTGGAACTGGAGGGGGAAATTGGGTTGATTTGTCTACTTTAAAAATATTTCGTCTACGGCACTCTTTTGTAGCATGCATTTGAGTGTTACAAAATCTACAGGAATTTTCCCAAGGTATTAATTTTGGTCTTGGATCGGTTTGAATACTTTAATTTTTGGTTTTTTGCCTTTTTTTATCATCATTATTATAAAAATTTTCGTCGCAGAGATCGTATGATCTTATTAGTAGTAATAATAATTTTAAAGCTGCTCTATTTTCTGCTAATTCACTAGTAGGGCCGGCTTGTATAACGAAATGTTCATTTATATTAATTTGTGCGAGAAAAAATGAGTTTGTTTTCGAATTCGGATCAGGATAGACTGTATATTGCGGTAACGGCAGTCCATATTTTATCGTGAAGTTTCTTAAAATTTCTACATGATTTAAAAATCCCATGGAGTCTGTTCTGTATTTCTTTTTTGGGTAACTTGTTACGTGTGTAGGCATTTAAAACATTTTTTAAAGCTTTTCGTAGAGAAAGATGATGCAGTATGATTATTATTTGTTTTCATTTTATATGAATTTGTATTTTTATCACGATTCTTATTTGAAGTAATTGGTTTTGTTATTTGGCTACTCGTTGAAGGTTTTGGATCGTTTATAGATGATTCTTGAATTGTTACATGCAAATGTTCTAGTGAGTTTATCAAACGTAGTTCACATTTCTCGTCTTTATGCGAAAGAGAATTAATAACTTTTATGGCAGCAAAATCCTTAGCTGTTTTTATTGAGTTTGCTATTCCTATTTGTTTAATGTTATTAATAAAACAAATTGCTATGTATGTTGAGTCTTTTGATGCGGTTTTTATTCGTAATTCAGTATATTTTGGATACTCAAATTTATTTTCAGTGCAAATTTCGTTTAATTTTTTGCAATTTTTACTAATAGAGTTAGGTTGGACGTTTTGATTTGTTTCCTTTGATTCATTAATTAAGGCATTATATAAATTTTGTGCTACCTTTTGCTTTACATTTTCTTTATCTTTGCCACTATTCATTATTATATAATTTTTATATTGTAAATTAACGTGAAATAGACATTCATTATTATTGGTTTGTTCAATGAGTATCTCATAAATGAGGGGTGGATCTCTTCTTTGTTGAATAATTTTGTTTAGTAAGGTTGTAAAAGGAACATGCGACATTCTGAAGATGTTAGATTTGGATAGAGTAGTGGGTTCTACTAAGTTCTTCTTTTAGTTCAGAGTGAGGATAAAGAGTTGTGTTTGTATTATTGTGGTCTTTACCTGAAGTAGTATTTGCGTAATACGAAGGACTTTTAGGTGCCTCTTTTGAGCTTTGTGGCGCTGAAGCTGTTAGCAGTTCTTGATGACTCTCAGCAGGAGATCCAGAAGGTCGATGGGTACCTAAGTGTAATAAGAGGTTAGTGACCGAATCCCAGAAGGCGCCTAGTAGATGGAGAGACCATCCAAATAATCTGTGTAGCGCATATCCATGAATAATGGTATCAGCTATCAATTTAATCCCTCTAATTATTACAATTAATCTAATTAGGCCTGCACTAGTAGTTCCAAAACTTGTAAAAATTGTCCAAAATCTACCCCATGCGGATTCAGCAATTTTATCAATTACATCTTCATTAAATAAATTCGTTAATGATATTCCTTGATTAATAGTTGGATGTCCTGTTATTTCTCTAGCTAAAGAATTTAGAATCATTGGTTTTTCTGCTGGAAACATAATATGATCTCGCAGTTTATCAAGATCAGATTGAGAATAAATGCCACTTGTTGCTAAGGATGAAGGATTTGTGTATTTCCAGGTTGCTTTTGTGAGAGGTTTTACTATAGTTGGTGCTATGGATTCGACAGGATTTGGAAGTAATTTGTACCAGGTTTCTCCAAAAAGGTACATTGGTGGAAGTAAAGAATTGCAATTTGTTTGGATACCTGATTTTGTTAATATATGAGTTCGTGGAGAAAGGAAAAAGGATTGATTTCCTCTAAATATTGGTAGTTGTAGATAACATTCTTCAGTTTTGCGATGTTTTACTTCAACTGGTATACATTTTACGATATGTACTACTTCTCCTGCAATTACTGACATATATCCTGGGCTTTTCATTAAATGATATGCAAATTCGTCTGGTGATTGGGTTGCTAAGGTTAATGTATTTCTAAAAACTTGCTGTTCAAGTATGCATCGTTGAGTAAGAACATCGTGATAAAGTCTATTTACTTCAGTGCGTATGTGTCGTTCTACATATATAAATTTAGAATTGACGTATGTGAAAATGTCCATATTTTGAACTTCTAAATGTTTATTTTCTAAAAATGAATTCCCAGGTCTGGTTTCAAAAATTAATAATTTTGGATGCTCAGTTTGTATTAAAACGTAACTGCAAACTGGATTTCTTGTTTTTTCAGCCAGTACGAAGGTTATATCTTCAGTCGTTAAAGAATAAAAGGTTTCAGAATTGTCTGTCGTGTTGTCATATGTTTTATTTGCTGGTCCTTCATAAATAATTTCATATTTGTTAAAATTACATACGTCATTAGGTAATGTATCCCAGAATGTTTGTCCATATTCTACGTCTGTACAGAATGTGTCTGAAAGTGTGCATATTATTCCAGATCCTAATTGAATTTTATTTGAATTTAAATGAATAGTCGCGTAATGTTCTTGTAAAGTTATTTTGAATATTGCTTGGACTACGACATTATTCCATGTTCCATATGGGTCAGAAAATTGTGTACCAGTACAGTCTCCGTTAGGTGTTACAGAACCTGCTAAAGTAACGCTATGAAATGAAGTTTCGTTTACTTTTAACTTTGATATCTGAAGAGAAGGGGTTACTAAAAATGTTCCTATTGTGTGCATTTGATTACATTGATCTCGTGTAACATCATGTATTTATTCACTGTGGCCATTTGCTACTATGGAACTGTGAGAATGCATATCACAATGAGAGATAGCGCGTCGAATATCTATTTTGCATTGTATTACTTTTGTATTTGAAAATCCAGTTAATTGTAAAAGTTGTATATAAGTTCTTTCAACATGTACTTGAGATCGAGGTAGATCACATTCTCCTACCTCTAGTAAAGATAATGTCGTAATATTTGATTGATTTGAACCGCAATCGAATCCTATGATGGCGTAGACTGTTGTTATATAGATGAAGTTGCAAGTGAGCAGTGCCAAAAGGAAGCCTCGTAATCCCATCTCTGGAAAAAGGGGGTTCCAATTAGCAGCTTGCTTTATAATATAAGAATAGGAAAATGTTTTATCATTACATATGTATATTTTTGAAGTTATTGATTTACTTTTTGTATTTTGCGTTCCTAGTTCATTATACCCAACATGTCGGCTATGACAATGTGATTTGATAGCCGTAAACTGAGAATTAAATTTTTGTATGCGTCCGGTCCTCTTGTTTTGATTGTTGAAAAAATGTCTTTTATTATTTCTGGATTGTTTAGATTTCTGTTCCATGTGGGGATATTACAGTCGTCTTTCCTAAAAATTCCAGTTTGAATTAAGTATGGCCAGAGAGCTACCATGTCGATAAAACAGGGAACTATTTCAATGAAATCATCTATGCGTTTGCGATGAATTTGTTCCATTATATCTGGAATAATGTGTTATGTCTGAAAATTAATTTTTATTTTGTTTTATATATTTTTTTATTTAATATATAAAACATATATTTTCATAAAAAAAAAAAATTTTATTTTTTATATTTTTACTATTTATCGACAAAATAAAATTTCTATATCTTATTTAAGTTGTATATGTATATATATAAATATATATATATTTTTTTTACAATTAAGGTACAGATATTTTGTTTCTATTTTTATTTATTTACTTTTGTACTTGCACATGTGAGCGTTTTAGTCTATTAATGTGGACAACAGTAGGTTTGCCTTTATAGCTTATTTTGACATTCTCTTTTCCTAACACATTCAATATTTCATAAGGCCCTGTATAATGGCTGTCAAGTTTTTTAATTTTACCTCCTTTTAATAAAAACACGTAATCTCCAATTTTTACTTCTAAAGGACTTATTTTTTTGTCATAATATAATTTCGATTTTTCTTTTGCTGAAATAAGATTTTCTCTTGCTTGTGTTTGCATTTCATGTAGTTGTGTTACGAAATTAATTAAATAATCGTCATATGTTTGTAATTTTTCTTATTGTGATAAAGGTTCACTGGAAGGTTCACGAGCTAGTTTACCAAAAACCAATTCATAGGTTGTGCATTTTGTGCCTTCATGTACACTAGTATTATATGAGAACATTGCTAGTTCAAGCCAATCATCCCATTCTGCATTTTTTGCAACAAATTGTTTGAGATATTCTCCTAAAACATGATGTGAACGTTCTAATGACCCGCTTGATTGAGGGTGAAATGCTGTGGTACGAAATTGTTTAATTCTAAAACGTTTTGCCAATCTTTTTAATAAATTACTTAAAAATTCTCTGCCTTGGTCATTAAGTACTCCTTTCGGTGATCCAAATATGCAAATAAATTTTTTCACGAAAGCATCTGCTATCGTACTAGCTTGGTGATTAGGAAGAGGTATTGCTAAAGAATATTTGGTAAAATTGTCTTGTATCGTTAGAATATATAAGTTACCAGATTTTGTTTCAGGTAGTGGACCAACAATGTCCATTGATATTTTTTCAAAAGCAGTAGTGGGTGTGTCAGTGATTACCATAGGGTGTTTTGTTTTGACTCTGATTAATTTTTTCAGTTGACATTGTAAACAGCCTTGAATATATTTTTGAATGTCTACTTTCATATTTTCCCAAAAAAATTTTTGGCGAATTCGGCTATAAATTTTTGTAACGCCTTTATGGCCTCCTAATGCTGAAGAATGAGCTTCTTCAATTAAATGAGTTCGTTGTTCCTTTGTTGGATATTGCGTTATTCCATTGCAAACTATAATTTTTGTAGTTGAATTTGAAAAAATTGAATCGAAAATTGATTTCACTTCTTCCCAAGGTATATGATTAATTCTGGAAGTTTTTGATATACTAATAGATCGTAATTTAAATTTTTGAGATAATTCATGTAATGAATGAATTGATAATTTTATATTATTTAAAGTTTCAGATAAATTATCTTTAGTTTCTTCTTCAATTGGAAGTGCAAAATGGTAGTAGTTTCCTTTTTTAATCTCTTTTGCTATCCCCTTTTGTAAATTTTTAAATTTTGGTAAAGTTTCACGTTTTTCTAAAGTTTTTGATCCGTTGTCGCGAGGAGTTCCATTTGTTGTAACAAAATATGCATAATTATCTTTTCGCATAGTTAATTGATCGCGACATTCAACTAAATTTTTCTTTGTTATAATTTTTTCTGTTTGATAGTTTATAGGAGGAGGTTCTGGGGGTGGACGATTATAATTATCATGATCTTTATCGATTTTTTCAGGATTTATTTGAGATCTTCGGTTTAATCTCAAATTTTCTTCAAAATAAAGCTCTTCAAATTCTTCTTCCAATTTTTCTTCTTGGTTTTCTTCAAACTTCTCTTCAAAATTTTCCTCAAGATTTTCTTCAAAATTCTCTTCAAAATTCTGTTCGAAATTCTTTTCAAAATCGTCTTCAAGATCATCTTCAAAATTCTCTTCCCAATTTTCTTCATAATTTTCTCCATCATTTCCTTCGTGTGAGGTTTCAATGTCGTTGATTTCATCTTCTGAGGTTGAAAAATAATTCTCACTTTCTTCACTTTCAAATTCATTAATATTTTTTGGCTTCGTGGCATTCTTCTTCTTTTTATTTTTTGCTTGAGTTTGTTTCAAATAATCTAAATAATCAGAATCAGAGTCGGAATCTGATTCTACTTTTGTTCGGCTTCCCTTTTGCACATTTATTTGTGGTAATTCGTTTTCAAACATTTGTTTTCTTGGCCTACCTCTCTTTCTTTTTGTTTGAGAGGGAATATTTTTCAAATTTGTAAGTAGATTTCTTCTTGGCCTACCTCGTGGTTTTTTCATAAGAGGTTTAGAAGAAAAATTTTCTTCTAATTTTTCTTGAGTTTCGTTTCGATTCAAATTTTTTGCTTTTTCTTGCTCTATTCCCTTTTGAGCTCTCGTAGTAATAGTTTTCCATGATAAATTTTCGTATTTTTTGGAAAACACTGGACTTAATAAAAATATTGTCATAAAAATAAGTCTTGAAGCCATATTTTTGAATAAATTTGTGTATTTTAAAATATTCTTACCAATCTCACTGAGTGATTCTTCACTAAGGAATTCCGGAAAATATTCTGGAATTTTTGAGACAATATTTAATATTTGGGCTTCCGGAATTTCGCTAAAATGATCTACGTCGTCTGGTACGATTTATGGATTCACGTTTCTTCGTTTTGAAGGTTTTACCTCATTTTTAGAGTTTTCTTGTTTTTTTCTTGTAAAAGTTTTCTTGGAAAACATTTTTTCTTGGGAAGTCATAAAAGTATCATTGGCGTCAACTTGTAAATATCTTGATTTCTCTTTGTTATCATCAATAGGGTTTCTTGAGAGAGCGTCTGCATTTACATTCATTTTTCCAGCTTTGTAAATTACATCAAAATCATATTCTGCGAGTTTCTATCTCCAACGTGAAACTCGTGAACAAGGGTCTTTAGAATTTTGAAACCAAACTAGAGGTTTGTGATCAGTCACTAAAGTAAATTTTCTCCCATACAAATAAGGACGAAAATGAGTTACACAAAATATTATAGCAAGAGCTTCCTTCTCATATGTATCATATTTTTTCTCAGTTTTTCTGTCCAATTTAAAGGTATATCTTTTTTCAGAAGTTGATTTAAAGGACTTGCAATTTTTGAAAATCCATCAATAAATCGTCTATAATATCCTGCTAAGCCTAAAAATAGTTTAACATTTTTCTGTGTTTTTGGGATTGGAAAGTTTTTTACAGCTATTATCTTTTTTGGATCTGGACGTACTCCATTTTTATCAATTATATGACCTAAATATCCTACTTCAGGTCGTAAAAATTCGCATTTGTCTGGTTGTAAATGAAGATTTGCTTTTCTAAGTCTTTCTGCTAAATTGTTGAATTTAATTTCGTGTTCTTCTAGAGTATTTGCATATATAACTATGTCATCAAGATATACAAAAAGTTCCGTTCCGATTAATCCAGTTAATGTTAAATCCATTAATCTTTGAAATGTGGCGGGTGCTGTTTTCAAACCGAAAGGCATTCTATCGAATTCGTAATGACCGTGAGGTGTAGAAAATGCGGTTTTATGTGAGTCTTTTGGGTTCATTTTTTTATGGTGAAAACCGGTAGCTAAATCAAACACTGAAAAATATTTTGCTGATCCTAAAGAATCAAGTATATCGTTTATATTAGGTAAAGGATACGAATCGCCAATTGTTTTTTCATTTAATTTACGAAAATCAAGAACCATTCTCCATTTTATTTTTCCTTGAGAATCAGGTTTTTTAGGAACTATCCACACTGGAGTGTTATATGGTGATTGTGAGGGCTTGATTATTTTATATTTTAATAATTCATCGACTTGTCTTGTAATTTCTTCCTTGTGAACTGGGGGAAATCTATATTGTCTTGAAAAAATTGGAGCGTCATCTACAGTTGGAATTGAATGTTGTAATACATTAGTAGCTTCAAGTGGTTCTCCTGGGATTTGAAATCTGTCTGCATTATTTTTAATTAATTTTTCTACATGTTCATATTCATCTTGATTTAAATGGTCTAATCGAAGAAGTTTTTTAATACATTCTACTCTGTCTTCGTCTGTTACATTATAAAATTTGCATGAGTTAATTAGAGAATTGTCAGTTTTTAAAAAGTTATTTAATATTTTACTTGATAAATCTTCGTTATTTGTTTGTTTGAAAGTAATTAAATTTTCAATTTGTTTATAACATTCTTGTTCTTCAAAGTCTTCTAAATTAACTAATATAATTGCAAACTACTTCAGTATAATTTGAATTTTGTTGATTATTATTATTTTGTAAAAACCTATGTTCATATGGTTTATTTCGATTTTGAGACTGTCCTAAGTTAAAGTTTTGATACTGTCCTGGATTCCATTGTCTATTATTATTATTAACATTATTGTTATTATTGTAAAAATTTCTAGGAAAATTATTATTATTGTTGTATCTTTGTTGTAAAAAATTATTATTATTGTTTTTATAATTATTATTTCTATTTTGCAAATTATTATTGTTATTGTTATTAAAATTATAATTTTTATTTCTTAAAAAATTGTTATTCGGAAAATTATTGTAATTGTTTCTTGCAAAATTATTATTATTATTACTTCATTGACCATTGAAATTACTATATCCTTGTTGGTTAGGACGCAAAAAATTTTTTTGTTTATTATTAAAAACTGCATCTTGAGCTTTACTTAAATGAAAACATTTTTCAGTTGTGTGACCTGGTTTTTTACAAATTAAACAAATAGTTTTGTTTTCAAGTGCTACGTTAAATCGGGTTGTTTTATTATTTTTATTATTAGATGATTCGTCACTTTTTGAATAATCCATATTTTTATTTCTTCGTAGTGCGGAATTTGCAGCTAATCTTCGTTCTATATCAATACTGTCGCTAATAACTTCTTTAAAAGTATCCTTTTCTTCAACACGAATTTCTAACTCAGGACGCAAACCGCGTATAAAACATTGAATTACGTCTTTTTCAAGGTTTACTTTAAAATTATTATCTACCTGACCATTATTATTGAGCCTGTGAGCATCTTCGATTTTGTCGGCAATTTATAATTTTCACGTGATATATTTTGATTATTAATTAGAGTCTTGTCTAAACTTGAATCATCTAACTTAAGAGTGTTATCTAATTCTTGTTCTGTAGGGATTGGATCAGGGATATTTTGGCATTTATTATCAGTTGAATATTCTCTATTTCTAATTGGTTTTATTTTTAAATTACCCTTTTGATTCAAATCTACTATTTTTGCAAGCTGACTAACTTGTTTAGCTTGACTACGTGTTATAACTTTCGGGGTAGATTCTAAAGGGATATTTGGTTTTGACATTGAGTCATTATAAATTTACAATATTTTGTATTGAGCGTTGATTGTTTATTGTTATTTTAAATTATTCAATTGTTTATAACAATAAAAAAAACTATATATAAAATTTGTTTTTAAGAAAAATAAAATGAGATTAGTAAAATTTATTTTTAATTTGTTTATTTATTTTTAATAACAATATAATTTGAAATGAAATTTGTATTTCGTCATTTGAAAATAAAATAATGAAATAAAAATATAATTATTTCAAATATTCAAATTAAATAAATAATCGCTCAATTGTTTGTAAATTTATAATTTTTAATAATAAATTTCTTAAAATAATAAAATATTTTTCTTTACCAACTGCATGTGCCCTTTATGTAAAATCAAAATAATTTATTTTATTTATTTATAAATTGTTTATAACAATTGAACAAATTTGTTTATAACAATGATCAATCGAAATATTCATAAATTATTTTTATTATATTGGAAAAGTTAACTTAAGTGCAAATCTTTGGACAATTTTTTTTTTTGCAAATAAAAATATTCTGTTTTTTATGTTTGTTTTAACTTAAATCAAAACTTGGTTAACAAATTAGAATATCTTTTTAAATAAGATAAGTTACTTAATCACTTAGGTTAGCCTCAAGGTCAGATCCCTTTGTGATCTAACAAATCTATTTTATTGAAATTTTAAGTTTTAAAGTTGAAATAATATTTCATAATCATTCACTAGAAATAATCAATGTGTTAATTTTCAATTGACTTGTGTTTCCCGGCCGATGCACCAGAAAAAAGGAACTATGTTACGTCACAAGTACGTAAATACTTACTTTGATCGAAGATTCCTCGTTTTAAGTTAGGATCGAATGATCCTCGCTTAGGGATGAGGATAAGTCAATGAAAAGACACAATGATTATCAAATAATAAAAATTGAATTTATTAAAATAATTATAAATTGAAAATATTAAATTGTCGATACAATTGATTTATAATTTGAGGCACAGGCTGGTTGTTTGGAAAGAGACAGAACATATATATATATATATAGAGAGAGAGAGAGAGAGAGAGAAGAGTTCGGTACCTTTATGATTTCCCTTTGTTTCTTTAAATGTTCCTCACAGGTATGACTGCGATGCGATTCCCACAGGTGTGACTGCGAAGGAGTGAATATCCACAGGTGTGACAAGGACACAACAACTATTCACTCTTTTTGGCACTGAGTCTAAGATCCTTTCAAGGATTGAAAAACGGACCACGGTAAATTTATGACTCTCGGGTCTTTACACTATCAAACTGCACGGTATAATTGTCTCACGCTGAGAATCCCTTTTAGTTTTTTAGAAAATCCCGCACTTAAATACTGCTCAAAAGACTAGTTTTCCCTTGGCGGTGTGTCCTTTTTATATTATATTTTTTGGTGACGTCACGCGTTGCGCAGTCTCCCGCTGCGTGTGACGTAGTTATACCTCTCTTTTCAATAGGTGGTTTTCTCTCTCTTTTAGTAATTTCCCCAGATTTCTCTCTAGACCTAGCCTGTGCCTATAGTACATTCGAATGCGTCGCGGGACGTGACAATACATATAATTTTGTTACTTAGACTTACATTGGCTAATTGTTTAAAGATAAACCCTAAATATTTTGTATAACAAGTTACATCAAATTTTGCAATAATTTTTCTATGTATGGCAACATCATTCAGTTAAAATGTTTATATTAAAAAGAAATAAGTATTAATAAGAGGAGGTTATAGTATATAAACTTAGGCTTTGCGCATAAGATGATCAGTTAAGAAGGTTTACGGGCATTAAAAATTAAATGGAATAATTTTATAATATAATATTTAATTAGGTCTTCGAGAGTAATCTTTCTTCTTTTTAAAAAATAACTTTCCCACGCGAGAAACATCTGTTTAATCTAGTTAAAGTGCTGTACGTCAATTGGTCCTGGGAAAGTTTATATTAGAAGGGTTGAAGAAATCTGGAAATCTGTTCTTCTTTCATTTTTATTACCTTTTTCCATTAAGTTCTTCAATTCTTCTGAATTTGTAAATATTCTATATGCCGTCTGTCGCGGAAGAAAGCTATTGCCTTAAGAGGGACTGATATGGCGCCAAAGTGGGGCCATGTGTACGGCGCGCGGCAAACGTTTTTAAACTCAATGAAAATCAAAGGGTAAAAAAACAGCTGGTGTTAGAAAGGGTGGACGTGACAAAACGATTAAAAAAGGAATTTTAAAAAAATTCCAAAATATGGGGTGCAGCGTGAAGTTAGCACCCCAATTTTGAAAACCTTATAACTTTTTCAATTTTGATCACCAAGCGACAAAAGTAGACTACCAAACGCCACCAAACAACCACCAAACGATTCCATAAAAAAATATCGAAATTTTCATAGTCGGGGTGCTAACTTCACCGTGGTCGTTCTCGTGACTGTGACCGTCATTTTAAGACAACTTGAGAATTTACAGAGAATTTAAGGGAATTTTTCCATACCTTCACCAATATTTTCTTTATCATTAAACCTTATAATATTGTAAATTTATTTCCAAACACTATGAATTGCAATAGTGAAGTTTTCATAAAAATAAACTACGAAAAATGTCAAGTAAAATCAAGTAAACATAAAGAACAAGTAATTTATTATTTTTAATTATTTATTTATTATTTTGTTTATTATTGTAATTATTATTGATTTTTTTCTTTTAAGAATTGTTTATTTTTTACTTTTGCATGTAGTTTGAAAATTAAGGTGTTGAATTAGTCACTACCTTAGTTCGACATTTAAAATTCTTGTTTGTGATACTCTGGAGATTTTTAATTAAGTGATTTGCTGCTTGTGAAGTACTTTTGAACCTGATGTTTTGTACTATTTAGTGATAATCTTCTATATTATTACTTAGGTCTTTATAGAATTGGATTCTATTATTTAGTAACATACGTCACAGCATGTACATACTTAATTTTCACGTAATATCTGCATTCAGTACTAATTATATTTTAGGGTTTGTTTCTTTTTCAATTTTATTATTTTCTGATAAATTGAAATGTTCGTAAACGACCAAAATACAATAGTTTATAATTTTTGTATATATTTAAAATTATTTCTATTACTACTTTCAGTTGGAGCAACTTATTACTCCTGAGAAATTTAAACGTATGATGAAATACGCCAACAAGATCGAGTAATTCAACATTTTTTAAAACAGAAGGGGATGGAGCTATTTTTCAGTTTTTAAAACCGTTTATGTACAGGTACATAAGGGTTGAATTATGAAACGCGAATTAATTTATACTAAAAATAGTTATTATATGTGACTATTATCAATAGTTCACGTTCAGAACGTGAGATAATTTTTACACTACTCCAAGGTACGTTTACTTGTTGAATTCTGTAATCCATATTTGATAAATTTATAATAAATTTATATTTAATTATAGTTAATAAATAAATACATATGCCTATTTGAATATATACAACATTATATACCATAATAATAAATATTACCGAGTTATATTTTAGTATTATTTAATAAATTTCATTTCATTAGTTTAATTATGTATACTATCAATACTAATACCGGTAAAAAAGCATGGATTACATATTATTTCTTTAATATTTACACTTTTCCCTTTTTACTATATTTTAATTTACCGCAACATTCTTTGTAATCAACCTAAGTAAAGATGGCGGCCCAGCCTCCAATGAAGCACACGACTTTGCATTGATTGTGCATCCAGTGTATTATAGAGATCAGTGGATATGGCTGGGTATGCCCAGCCCTATCCGACTCCCTGCCTGTGTAACGGTGTGGCTGTTTTCGGTACTAAACATGAGGGGCTCTAGAACCCCTATCGCAATAACACGTTTTCTAGATGAGGAAGGAAACTGCATAACCGATTGATAGCTCGTAGGAAATAATGGGAATCCACATTACCGATAGTATACGCGCTAGGATTTGAACGTAATGACTCATAGCCTTGACGGAAAGACTCCTCTGTGTCTCATTAGCAAGCTTACACGTGTAGGAATTTGAGGAATGCGAAAGCACGCAATAACCTTGTGGCAAATATATACTCATAAATCTGTTTTAATTACCGAAGCGTGCCTTAAGTCTAAAAGGAACCGGATGCTATGTTTATAAACATTATTAAGAATTTCGACCTCTCAACTTTGACTGTTTATAATGTCACCTTTTATCTATACAATAATTTGAATTATTAGCAATAGGCGGTCCTGCGTGGCCTGGCATTCTATTTGTCAAAGTACCATAAAATTCGCAGACGTAAGCAATTTGATTGGCTAAAGGGCTCAGAGAAAGGGTTAAAACCCACTCAAAACCGACCTTACAAATATACCACGGAGCGTCGAAAACTCAGATTTCGCCGCTTTTATCAGAGTCCGAAACGTAACTTCGAGAACCATAAAATATTCTGAGACGTTGGACTTAGAATTATTTCTCACAAATCGTACTTGTGAAATTGTCGGTAAGTCAGGCGAGCAAGGCTTGACAATCTAAGTGTAAACTAGAGTATATAATTAAACTGTATTTAATTATGTTTATAATTAAAAACTATTTCAGATAATAAACTGTGGAGTTATACTGTGCACAAGTGTTTAATTAATTTAATAAAATAAAACCTCTCCCTTTTTCGCGGGTGTTCGTTTCAACGGACCAACGACAGCAAACGGATCCAGCAGCCCATCCAATCAACAACCAGCATCATCGGAAGTTGTCTACCGTAGCGACGCTGGGTCGTAACAAATTTGGTGACAGCGGTGGGATCTGCTGTACCGCTTTGGGAGGATTGTTTTACCACATCGACAATAATACTTGTATATACTGTGTTGCATAGGAAGGAAGTTTCCTTCCCGAGGAAGCATAGACAATCATCGTGGGAACTAGGTCAGGAGACCAAACAATTCAGGTTCAAGGTCACTTGTCTGACTAAACGACATTTGACTACTTGATAAAGTAAGTCCGAAAATACATCTCAACTGTGAAATTAAGGCGGGAGTGTCGCTCGTGATCGAATTTAATTTAAAATTTCCAAGGGGTGAACTGAGTAGTTTCTTTGAGTTTTAAATGAGAGGATAACCGGAGGGTGAACTGAGTAGCTTTCCGGCCCACCAGGTTCAATCTCGAGCAGACGAGTAGCCTGAAGGAGGAAGAAAAGCCATGACCTTCCTCCAGGGTTTTTGCCGTGGTTTTTACACCCGAAGGCGAAGGGTGCAGATAAGCACCGAGGTCGTAAGGTTGTTTGATGGGACCACGGAAATAACCCCCTCAACAATCAAGGCTATAATAGAAATATCAGGATAAGCAGCCAGCTCGTGAAGAGTCACGGCAACGAGGGACCTCAGAGGACAGCAGAAGGACATCCAGGACCAATCTTCAAGAATTTCAGGACAAAGAAGACTCAAGGTCAGGATACGCAGCTGAAGAAGTGTGGTGAAAAACTGTGAAAAAAATTTGTAATTGTTTAAATTGGATTATTGTGCAACAAAAGAGTAAGTCCTAGTAAATAAGATAATTTTGTTAATTAAATATAATTTATTTTAAAAGACAAAATGCCGAAAGCACGACGACAAACAATTGCTGCTAGGCTTAGAAATAAAAGCCAACCTTTAGCGAGTGAAAATTTACAAAATATAGGTAACGAAGGCGTTGTGAGAGTGACGAGAGGAATGAACCGTATCAGTTTAGGGACTCCGAGTACTAGTAGTGTTAACACCGAGGTTAGAAACATAGCTCCTAATATAGTCACTAATAACAATGATATTGATACTGTTCAAAATAATTGGAGTGAGCTACGCAGACATGAGACGCCCGTGCAAATGCTACAAAATCAAGTAAGTGAGCTATCTTTAGGGGAAACGCGAAATCCTGAAAAGATTTCAAAGGTCGTACGCGATCTAATTCCGGAATTTAATGGTAGGAATATGTCTGTGAGAATGTTCGTTCGTCATTGCAGGGCAGCTGTTTCAATGGTATTTGCCCCAAGAAATACCGTATTTAACGATGCTTATAGTTACTAAAATAACCGGTGAAGCACGAAAACTGATTCAAGATAGTCCGGATATTAATTTAAATGAAACATTGAAAATATTAGAACAAGTGTATTCTCAGCAGGAAGATCTGAGCCAACTAATGCAGCAGTTGGCTACGGCAAAGAGAAGTAATTTAGAAACGGTACCAGAGTATGGAGCACGCGTAAATCAGATTTTGAATAAACTAATTAATCGTGTGTTAGAAAATACACCTGGTGAAAGAGGTTTCGTTCGGTGCGAAGCTTTCAAGGAAACTGCAATCGGTAATTTTTTGCGTGGCCTAGAACGTGAAATTTTTGTACAAATTTCAGAAAAGGGATTGAATACCCTTGAACAAGCCATCGCGCTAGCTACAGAGGCGGAATTGCGTTTGAAAAGTTGGGAATGGGTGCACAACAAAAATCAACCCCCTAAGTTCGAATCTGAGAGAAATTATGAGGGAAAGAGTGAAAATAAATTCGTGTCTCGTAGACGTGTGGCTCACCTCCAAACAGATTCTATAAAAAATGATAAAGTAGAGCGTCCTAAAGAAAGAATACAGTGTTTCAATTGTAAAGAGTTCGGACATATTAGGCGGGAATGTCAGAACTCTAAAAAACGTAAGTTTGCGCGAGACAGGGAGGAGCGGGGCTGTCATTATTGTTATAAGGACAATCATAAATTCGAAAATTGTCGTATGAAAGGGAAACACGATCTGGAACGTGCAAATTCGAAAAGGCTTAAGACTACGTCTTTAAACTACAAAAAGGGCCGTTTGAACGAGAGCACGACGGCCGACAAACCAAGTCTCTCCCAGAGTGTAGAATTATCCTCAAGTTAGATGAATTAAAAAATTTGGGACCGGCCCCTCTGGTAAAATTGGAAAATGTGATTTTTTCTCAGAGAGAGGCCACCTTTCTTGTTGACACAGAATCAAGTGTTAACATAATTAAGGAGTCTTCTCTAAAATCCTTTATTCTAATAAACAGGAAACGAGTCTTAAAATTAGTGGGGATCGGTTCAAATACTGTCTCCACTTTGGGTGAAATCAAGGTTCTGATTCACGGCATGGAGTCCACATTCCATGTTTTTTCTGAATCTTTTCCAATTGTTCAAGATGGCATTCTTGGAATAGATTTTCTAAAACAATCTTCAAGCGACTTTGGATTTCGATGATGACTGTCTTCTTTTGGGAAAAGAAAAATATCCTCTTTTTGGGTATACGAATATCCATGTACCTGCAAGGACCAAAAAACAAATTCAATTAAAATTGAAAATACTAATCTAAGTGAAGGTTATATAAGAAAAATACTCTGCGGTCCAGGGATTTTTCTTGGCGAATCTTTGGTTCGCAATCAGAATAATGTGGCGAGGGTTTTTATCATTAATTCCACAGCAAAGGAGGTAGATTTAACAATACCCCCAGTTGAACTCGAAGAATGCGAAGTAGTTCCATCCTTAGTCCGTTCCTTCAAGGGTGTTGAAAACCTAGAAAAACAGAAACAATTAGGTTTGAGATCGGCAAAACTTTTAGAAATTTCAAAATTGACTGATCTGAGCGAAGAAGAAAGGGAAAGTCTTATCCCTATTATTATCAATTTTTCGCATCAATTTTACTTACCTGGTGATAAATTGGTAGGAACTAATGTCTTAACACATAAAATAATAACTGTTGATAAACAACCTATATTTACCAAACAATATCGTTTTCCCCCTATTCATCGAGATGAAATCAGAAAGCAGACAGACCAATTAATTAATTCAGGTATCGTGCAACCCTCGACTTCACCCTATAATTCGCCCTTATTAATAGTCCCTAAAAAATCAGATTCGTTAGGTAATAAAAGGTGGAGAATGGTAATAGATTATAGGGCGTTGAATGAAAAAACAGTAGGTGACGCATATCCGCTCCCAAATATAACGGAAATTTTGGATCAATTAGGAGGATCTAAATATTTTTCTATAATGGACTTAGCTTCTGGTTTCCATCAGATCCCTATGGATCCAGAATCGAAAGGAAAAACTGCCTCTTCAACTCCTTACGGACATTTGGAATTTAACCGAATGCCGTTTGGATTGAAAAACGCACCTGCTACTTTTCAGAGAGTAATGGACCAAGTTCTTACTGGTCTTCAAGGTATTGAACTCTTCGTTTACATGGATGACATAGTCATCTATGCGACTTCTTTGGAGGAACATTCTCGAAAATTAAAATCGTTGTTAGGACGTTTGAAAACTGCTGGGTTAGCACTTCAACCAGAGAAATGTTATTTTCTGAAACGAGAAATAGCTTATTTAGGGCATATTATTACACAGGAAGGAGTTAAACCTGATCCAAAGAAAATAGAGGCTGTTGAAAAATTTCCTATTCCGAAAAATAAGAGGAATATTAAACAATTTTTAGGTCTCATTGGTTATTATAGGAAATTTATTCCCGATTTTGCAAAGCTGGCTAAACCTTTGACAGTCATTTTAAAGGATAAGGTTTCCTTTAAATGGACTGAGATTGAAAGACAGGCCTTTCAAATTCTGCAGAATAAAATTATTTCAAGACCATTATTGCAGTATCCGGATTTTGCAAAGCCATTCATAGTTACAACAGATGCTTCAGATTATGCTCTAGGTGGAGTTTTAAGTCAGGGTCAAATTGGTCAAGATTTACCAATTGCTTTCGCTTCACGCACTCTTCAAGGTGCGGAATTAAATTATTCAACAATTGAAAAGGAATTGTTGGCTATAGTGTTTTGTGTGAAACACTTTAGACCTTATTTATATGGTCGGAAATTTACTTTGGTGACAGACCATCGTCCTCTGGTCTGGCTTCATGGATTGAAGGATCCTGCTTCAAGGTTGGCTCAGTGGCGGATTAAGTTAAGCGAGTACGAATATGATATCGCCTATAAGCCTGGAAGGGTCAATTCAAATGCAGATGCATTATCACGGAATCCTTGTGATAATGGTGGAATTAATATTGATTCACTTCATGTGGAAGAGAGTCAGAAGTTAGTTCTGGCAGAGCGCGGGGAAACAAGCAAGGCTTGTAGCGCTGGAAATTCTGATACTGGTTGTGATCCTGAGGAGATGGTTGAGAGTAGGTTCTTCGGAACTGAAGACGAATGTGGGCCCACGGTAAATATAAATGGGAATGAGAGGGTTCCCATGAAAAATGGTATCCTTGATGCCGTCACTCACGGTAAAAAGGAGTGTTCTCAAATATTGGAGTATTTGATGAAAGGTTCTGAGTGTAGTAGTACAACACTTTCAGCTTGTGACAAAAATCACAGGGAGTCAGGAGTTTTTACTCCCAGGGAAGATGGCCATCGAGTCTCTCCTGGCGAGGGGTCTGATGTTCCGATTAGACCCTTGTCGTTGTTTCCAGGGAGGTCACAGGCATCCGGTGTTGGTGTGGTTTCTGCTCAGAGCTCAGGCAGAAATGGTACGAAAGACTCTTCATGTGAGAGAGCAGTAAAAGTGAGCGGCGGATCTCCTGTTGGATGTATATCAGTATCGTTAGTAACAGAAACATGTATTGCATATAGTAAAGATAAAGTTTTTATGGGCAAAGGACATCTGGTACATTTCGTAGATGCGCACTGCGAAATGAACTCAGAAGTCAATAAAAGCCTGATAGAAAAAAACTTGTTGAATATAGAGGATTTGAGAAAGGAAAACTCAAAGCCCGGTGAAGTACTTACGTTCATTCGTAATGGTCGATATGTCTTCAGTCTTGTTGTAAAAAACAAACAAGATGACAAAATCAATTTAAATATCGTTTCAGAAGTCGTTCAAGCACCAAAAAACACTATGTTGACTTTGGACGTGAAAAGTGTTAAGGTTTCCAGTGTTGGAAATGATCTCGAAAATCTTTCTTGGTCTACAGTCGAACAAATATTTAAAGAGAATTTTTCAAATTCAGGGCTCTCCATAATCGTGTGCTCTGGTGAGATAATAGTTCCTCCTGCAAATCAAAGAGAAGAAATTATTAAAGAATTTCATGAATCCGTGGTAGGTGGTCATAAAGGTGCATCAAAAACTTATTGGAAAGTAAGGTCAAACTATTTTTGGGAAAATATGAAATCAGATGTACAAAAAATTGTTAAAAGTTGTAAAAATTGTCAGAGTAATAAGCTCGTTAGACAAGGAACTCGTCAGCCAATGCTTATTACTGACACCCCTAAACAACCATTTGAAAAAATTCAAATTGATATGGTGGGACCGTTACCAGTCACACCAAAAGGAAATGCTTACATTCTAACAATTCAATGTGTTTTTTCGAAATATTCTGATGCCTATCCACTTCAGAATACAGATTCTGTAACAATAGCACAAGTTTTAGCAGAGCAATTTATCGCTCGTTACGGCTGTCCACAGGTTATTCATACAGATCAAGGTTCTAATTTTATGAGTCAAGTATTTAAAACCTTTTGCCGAATTTTTAAAATAAAGAAAATCCAATCTACCGCTTATCATCCTCAAAATTTAGGTTCTCTCGAACGCAGTCATCAGACTTTGATAGAATATCTTCGCCAGTTCCAAAATAATCAAAATTGGGATGAATGGCTTCGATTCGCTGTTTTCTCGTATAACACCAGTGTTCAGGAGACTACAGGTTTTGCTCCTTATACCTTCGTATTCGGAAAAGAAGCTAATATTCCTAGTAGTTTTGCGACGAATCTACCAGACAACACTTATTGTAGTTATTTGAAGGGTCTTTTCCTGAAATTAGATAATGTTCATTCAATGGCTCATGAGAGAATTTTAAAAGCAAAAGAGAAATCAAAAAAATTTTATGATAGGAAAACGAATCCAAAATTATTTCGTGAGGGTAATGAAGTGTATTTAAGGGTAAATCCCAGAAAAGATAAATTCAGTTCTTACCATTCGGGACCGTATATTCTGGAGAGGCTGCTTGGAGAACGGAACGCATTAATCCGAATTGGTCCAAATAAAACGAAAATTGTGCATGTGGATCGTTTAAAACTATCCGCTCATCCTTGTGAGGATGAACGGAACGATTGATTGTATATGCGCAATCAATCAGATATAAAATAATTTTCGAATAAAATTAGTATTTAAAAAACTGTCACATAGATCAGTCAATTATAAAAACAGCTTAATTGACTGCAGAATAACACTGAAGATTGTGAGTGTTTTTCTGGAAACAACACACGTATGTAGAAGTAAACATACATCAATAAATTGGGACAAGGGTTAAACAGAACTCCTTCAAAATACTGAACATAGACTAAAGATTAACTAGTCAATCAAAAGTAATGTGATTGACTACAGAAGAATATTTGACTGATTTGCCAAATGTTCTTCTGAATAAGAAAATAAGTTAAGAATATATCTCTATACAAAAGGTAATAAAAAAAAAAAAAAATATTCAAATGGAAGAAATATGAATTAGATTTAACCATAACATTAAGTACTAATAAAAGAAAAATTTAATTACTTACGAAATATTAGATGCAAGACATTGCTATATTTACTTTCGAACATTATAAAGATTTGGTTATGTAGATTCAGCCAATCATCAATATATTGATTGACTGCAGAATAATAGTCGACCAATCTTGTCGAATGTTTTTCTGTAAGGTTAGTTCCAAAATTTCTTCTTAAACTGACATCCTGGATTGAAAATCAGGAAAACCTGAAACAAAAGGAGAGAGAAATTTTACACAAAGCAATCGTTCTTACTACAAGAATATATAGTAATAAATTTAAAAAAAAAGGGGGGAGAACTTATCTGATATGCAAGATAGACGAGACCATTCTAAGCAGGTTTTCTCCGGAAGGCAGGTTTCTCCTGAGAACAAGTTGAATAGTTTAAGCCTGCAGCTTAAATTGACGTATCTGTATGAATATAAAATACAATTATAAAGAATCCGTTAACGATTCCAACCTACGGGTTATACCACTAAATGTAACAGATTAATTGAGATATAATGCATCGCTTAAATTCAAACTAATATAAAGAAAAAAATTTTAATTGATCTTAAATTATTTGACAAATATTATGATATTAAACGGTGTTCTTTTTCCTCCTGGGTGGACACCCTGTACCATGGAACACTAATAATCTTTATTATATATGTATAGCATTTCAAAATAATTAATTTCAAATTAAATTTAATTGTAAAAGCTCAGAACTATATGCCATGATTTTGGAGGGGAAAGCATCGGTTCCTGAGCATTATAAAAGGTTATCAAGTATATATATATAAAAAAAATTTTATTTTATGTATGAATAGATTGATTAGTTTGGCTTAATTTCCCTGTTGCATTTATAAACAAAGAAAAAAGAGGTCTATGAGCAAATTAGGCATTGGTAGATCAGAGCAAGAAAAAGTTAATCAAATGTCTAAGACGATGAAAACATAACCCTATATGGAAAAAGAATCGAGCTGTAAACTTTAAATCTCCTACCTTTCGCGCGCTCTAAATCTAACCTATTTAGAAATTACGAATAGGAACCTTAGAATTAGAAACTCAGAACATGAACTAAGTATGAATGTAAACAAAACATATCCACGTGCTTTTCCCTTTAAAATTCAAAAAAGTGAATCAAAACAACAATAATTAAATATAAATATAACTATATATTTATAAAAATTCGAAACCTAGAATAAAATGAAACAAGCATATCTTAAATATTATCGAAAAGAAAAGGGCAGGGAAGGTTCATTTTAATTGCCTAGAAAATCGACTCGCGATCCAGCAAATCGGTAAACTAGAATCAGTCACGTTCAACGCTTAGGCAAGAATAGACGATTCGGTATAAATTCTCTGTGAAAAATTCGTAGTTTCAAAATTTTAAAAAATGATAGAAGCAATTATCTTAACACTTCTTTTGTTAATTCTATGGAAAATATATACATTACTTAAGGACAATTTAAATCATGAAGAAATTAGGAGTATCGCGCACTTACGAGTAAATGAGGAGTCGATGCCCGAAGAGGATACCTTGCATTTCCTCCAGAAACCGTTCACCACGGTGAGGCATCTGTATGCAAAAATATATACAAAAACGTAGAACAATGAGTGGAGTTGGAGATGCGAGAGGTGTATAAACCCGGAAATCGCGTTGAGACTCGGATGGCAATGTGAAGAACTACATTTAGTGGCCTTATCAATTGTGACAACGCAAAAACAGTGCCCGGGATGTGACAATTGTGTTTTCGAAAACACACCTGCCGGATTCTGCTGGATGTGTCTAGTAATAATAAAAAATTCAAGGTGGCATGAGAGAGGATGGCAAACCTATCGGGCCATAAAAATAAATACTCATATGCCACCAGACCTACAAATACGAAACCAATTAGAATGGGAAAGTGTGAATCATCTTACCACTCCACCTTACAGACTATTCTTCTTTGTAAACATCATTCAAACTCCAGACGGAAGTGTTCATATTATACCAGACGAAGAGGAAAACAGTACAAATTCCAGTGATGAAAGTTCCAACGAAGCCGATTCCGATGACCAAACAGATGATTTCGAGGAAACCAGTAAAGATGACGGGTACTTTGAAGATTAGATGCTAAGGAAGACAAAACATAATGAAACAAACAAACTAAGACACTGAGTGAAAAAAGGTGATACAAATAATTATGAAGAAAAAGGGATTTAATACGGACGAGAGACTTTAGAATGTTATTAAAAGAGACAGAAAATAATTGTGATAAGTTAACAGTAATTATTAGTTTTAGTTGAAAAAAAGGGGAATGTTTGAGACTTAAAATACGAAAAGTAAGTAAAGTCAATTTTATAGGAATCCTTACTGCGGTATTTTAGAATTTAAAAGACTTAAAATAACATGATCTCAAATTAAATGTTCAAAACTAATAAATGATAACTATTATTGGTAGAATAGGTAATTACAAGCAGTACAAACACAAATTTTTACGATTAATTTGAATTAACATTAAGATTTCAATTTATAAAACTATAAAAAAAAAAATTTTCTTCTACTAGAACAAATATTGTTCTTAATAAAAGGCAATACTTACCCAAGAAATAAAATTTTCGAATATTCCTATTACACCTCGTCTATTAAGTAAACAAACACTTGAACGAATAGCACTCATAGAAGAAATTTGATCCCTCTCTGTTATGGCCAAACTTAAACAGACCGATTTCTTTCACAGCTAATAAATCAAATTACTTTAACAAGCCGACCATTGACACATCAAAACACATTAAAAAGTCGTAAAAATCTGTTTCACCACGAAACACCTTTTTAAATAAGGGGGGAGGTGTAACGGTGTGGCCGTTTTCGGTACTAAACATGAGGGGCTCTAGAACCCCAATCGCAATAACACGTTTTCTAGATGAGGAAGGAAACTGCATAACCGATTGATAGCTCGTAGGAAATAATGGGAATCCACATTACCGATAGTATACGCGCTAGGATTTGAACGTAATGACTCATAGCCTTGACGGAAAGACTCCTCTGTGTCTCATTAGCAAGCTTACACGTGTAGGAATTTGAGGAATGCGAAAGCACGCAATAACCCTGTGGCAAATATATACTCATAAATCTGTTTTAATTACCGAAGCGTGCCTTAAGTCTAAAAGGAACCGGATGCTATGTTTATAAACATTATTAAGAATTTCGACCTCTCAACTTTGACTGTTTATAATGTCACCTTTTATCTATACAATAATTTGAATTATTAGCAATAGGCGGTCCTGCGTGGCCTGGCATTCTATTTGTCAAAGTACCATAAAATTCGCAGACGTAAGCAATTTGATTGGCTAAAGGGCTCAGAGAAAGGGTTAAACCCCACTCAAAATCGACCTTACAAATATACCACGGAGAGTCGAAAATTCAGATTTCGCCGCTTTTATCAGAGTCCGAAACGTAACTTCGAGAACCATAAAATATTCTGAGACGTTGGACTTAGAATTATTTCTCACAAATCGTACTTGTGAAATTGTCGGTAAGTCAGGCGAGCAAGGCTTGACAATCTAAGTGTAAACTAGAGTATATAATTAAACTGTATTTAATTATGTTTATAATTAAAAACCATTTCAGATAATAAACTGTGGAGTTATACAGTGAACAAGTGTTTAATTAATTAAATAAACTAAATCCTCTCCCTTTTTCGCGGGTGTTCGTTTCAACGGACCAACGACAGCAAACGGATCCAGCAGCCCATCCAATCAACAACCAGCATCATCGGAAGTTGTCTACCGTAGCGACGCTGGGTCGTAACAGCTGCAACGACGAGAACTTGTTTCCCTTAGTGATTATAGTTTCCATGTGCGAAGTTTTCACACCAGAGCGGCGCTGCACGCGGCACGATCTACAAAAGCATTATACTAATAGACAAATATTTAAAAAAATATAAATAATTAAGTTTCAGAACAATATGAAATGAAAAAGTGTTCCAAAAATGATTCTAGGACATAAAATATACATCTTGCATAAATCAATTAATACAAAATAAAAAAAAGAACACATTAAACTTCGTAAAATATATACTGTGGATACGCATGAAGAATTCTTGAGACCCTGAACAAATTTTTTTTTATGTTATCCCCATATAACTGAAAATATATTTAAAAATAAATAAAAAGCTTGAGCTTCTAAATAGAAGTATTTTCCATTTTTATTTTCCAGCTTCAAACGAATGAAATGAAAAATAATTATTTTGTTAAGCCCTGTGTTCAACATAAAAAACCGTGTCAAGGGAAATATATACTCAATTAAAAATTTGTAAATGTAACAAAAAATATTCATTACTATAAAATTTGCTAGTGCATATTTTTAACATATTTAAAATTTTTAACATGTACAGATCGATGATGACTAGTTAAGTGTCGCAAACCTTGGCTGCTTTTTTTTTCAAGACGCTAAAATTTTAAATTCCAGCCATTTCCTGTCTTATAAATTGTCTCATTCTTATTTAAAATAAAATTAAATCACATATGCTAACATCGCTACAGCTTTATTGGCATGCTCTTTGCATTGAAAAATAAATTTTGTTTCACATGAAAAAAATATTCATTACTATAAAATTTGCTAGTACATATTTTTAACATATTTTAAATTTTTAACATGTACAGATCGATGATGACTAGTTAAGTGTCGCAAACCTTGGCTGCTTTTTTTTTCAAGACGCTAAAATTTTAAATTCCAGCCATTTCCTGTCTTATAAATTGTCTCATTCTTATTTAAAATAAAATTAAATCACATATGCTAACATCGCTACAGCTTTATTGGCATGCTCTTTGCATTGAAAAATAAATTTTGTTTCACATGAAAAAAATATTCATTACTATAAAATTTGCTAGTACATATTTTTAACATATTTTAAATTTTTAACATGTATAGATCGATGATGACTAGTTAAGTGTCGCAAACCTTGGCTGCTTTTTTTTTCAAGACGCTAAAATTTTAAATTCCAGCTATTTCCTGTCTTATAAATTGTCTCATTCTTATTCAAAATAAAATAAAATCACATATGCTAACATCGCTACAGCTTTATTGGCATGCTCTTTGCATTGAAAAATAAATTTTGTTTCACATGAAAAAAATATTCATTACTATAAAATTTGCTAGTACATATTTTTAACATATTTTAAATTTTTAACATGTACAGATCGATGATGACTAGTTAAATGTCGCAAAGCTTGGCTGCTCTCATCCGTATTTGAAGATAAAATTGAATTATGTACACGGAGAAAAATAGTTGAAGTAATTTTACTCAACTTCCGATCAAATTTGGGACATAAGGACAAGTTAGAAGTTATTTAGTATCACTGTATTTATTTGTGATATATTAAATGTTCGAAAATGAATGAAAGTTGAGTAAAATTCAGAAGTGTAGGGTGAAGTATGAAAGCGTGCGTTAAAAATTTTTAAATGTATATATTATTACTCGTAGTATAACTATAAAAAACCAATCTTTTATTAAATCACAAAATTAGTAGAGCTTTCCGTTCATTCTACTCTACGCTTCAATCGAGAGTTGAGTAAACCGTGAATCGCAAGATTTATTCCAACAGCTACTTCTATTCACGCAGGAACGAATGAAAGTAATCTGCGCCTTGGGCGCACATAAAAAATTTTTAATTTCAAAAACATAAATTATTAAAATTAAATTGATATTATCAAAATTTAAACAAAAAAAAGTCGATAAGTGTATTACATAAAATATGAAATATCACATAAATTACTCAGGCAGAATAATAATTTGGAATTCGCACATGTAAAATCCATGTTTTGAAAATATAAAACACAGAATATAAAAGAACCTTCTTTTCAATGTTTTTATACAAAATACTTCTTAATAATAATGCAATTTTATGCAATTTTTTAATGTACATTTGAAAATTTAGTTTCACTAAACTTCATACGTCGTTATAATAAAAATGTATACTAAATGCAATTTAATAATTATATTAATTTTTAAAAATATTTTATTAATCATTTATGAAAAAAGTTGATTTATTTTTACTTGAGTAAGGCTAAAAATTTTTATTGACGGCACTTACTCTCGCAAGCACTGAATAACTCATGCAGTCACTATATAACAAAGTTCCAAGTTTTATATCTCAGCATTGTAAGCGAGCGTGTGCGTGATTCGATGAAAGCGTATCATACTCTATATAAGTGTAGTTATTAGGTTTATATATGTAAGGTTATATGTTTAAGTGTATTTGTAATTTGAAATGTGATTGGCTACGTCTGAATGGTATGAATGTATTTGTAAGTTGTTTATGTATGTACCGGATGACTATTGGCAGGCTCGAGGTAAGAATTTTTTTTTATTTGAGAGAACCATACCATTGCCAGTTCAAATAATACGCCCGATGCTCATTTTACCCAACTACGGTTTGAAGCACCTCAAACGTCGTCGATAACGTTTTACTCAACTCCTTACTATTCCCTATGTAACGCTTATTGTTATTCACTTTGGGTGAATTAGGTATATATCAAATTGATTTTACCCGACTAGGATTTAATAGATATTCAAATGTCCTTATGTCCCAAGTTTAATCGACAGAGTTGAGTAAAATTACTTCAAGTATTTTTCTCCGTGTATGCTAACATCTCCACAGCTTCATTGGCATGTTCTTTGCATTGAAAACTAAATTTTGTTTCAGATGAAATTAAATCGTCTAGAATTAGATCAAAAGAATTGCTAGATGTTTGTTAAATAGATATTCGACAACTGTGATAAGCTTGTATAACTTAACATTTGGATGTATGAAATCTTTATTTATTCTTGCAAATCTACTCAAACTTTCAGGTAACTGATCACAAGAAAAAGTTATCGTATCTGCATGAATTTCAGAAGTAGTCAAAAATGCATTTAAGCATGTCGAACACTGATGAGTGTGCTGTATAATGTAAGCAGTTATGCGACCAGTAAAAAATCAAACAATCTCTAACAGCTGATAAAGCATAATCGTGCGCTACTGCATCTACAAAATCACTAAAATCAGTGTGTTCACAATCGATTATTGCTTTTAACTTTTCTCGAATTTCTTGAATTATGGGCTTTTACTATTCGACTGATGTAATTCTTTCAATTTTGAAATTGTTATTAAGGGCTGTGGAGGGTTGCCATCGAAAATACTACAATTTCAAAGCTTTGCAGGTTTCACAATGCTAAAGGCAGTTAATATCTTGTATATTTGCAAGAAGGTTGGTGTACAAGGATGATCATTTGTTCCTCCAGCTAATCTGATAGTGCCAAAAAATCTCTAAACAAAAGGAAAGGAACAAAAAATTAGTGAAACTTTTATACAGCATTGATAATATTCCATTCGAAATCTCATACTGAATGAAATATTTTTATCTTATTCAGTTAAATTTTCTGAAATTAAGGAAGCTAACCAAATACTGAATGGATTTTGAATGCAACATCAACGACACTATATTTTTTATACATATCCATTTTGTAAAAAAATATAAAAGTGCTTTCTTCGATATTTATATTTCACTGGAAGAATTCGGATGAAATGGAATGGATATTCATATTTATTTTAATTACTTTGTACTTAGTATTTTTCACGCATGCGACACCACCGGCCGCAACGTAAACCAATAATAATGCCCGACAGTGGTATACAGTTATTAACGTTGACATATTGAGATTTAATATTATTCTGCCAATAAACTGAATAAAAGTCTTTAAAAGAGCAAATATCTTGTGGCCTATCTATCTTAATTCATTCCTCTTGAGTTTTGAAAATGGAATTTTCATCGCAACAGCGAAAATCGGAGTGTAGAACAAAATGTTGTGTAAAAGGTTGTGACTCGAGAATGGACAAAAATAAGAACTTAAGTTTCCATAAAGTGCCAAAGAGTGGAATTAATATTGAAATCAAAAATTTTTTTGGAAACCTTGAAATTGTCGACAAAAGAGCAGAGTGGCTTAGAAGATTAAAAATAAAAGATGAGAGCAAGCAAGTAGTAATTTGCTCAAAGCACTTTGGTCCAGATAATTATTGTTTTCCAGGTAATATTTATCTTATAAATAAGACAAAATTTTTTTTACAAAATAAATTGAAGATTGATCAGTCAACTAATATAATAGTATTACAGATTTACCTGCCAAAAAAAGTGAGTTGAAAAAGAATGCTGTTCCAATACCCGTTGATAAAAATTGCAAAAAGACTCTGGCGTTGAATTCCCAAAAAAAGGAAAGACTGGTATATATAAAATAAATTTTTTTATAGTAAGTCTTTATATAATATTGAATAATTAATATTACTACTTATATTTTTTTAGGATCGTAGACGTTTGATAAAAGAAAATCTATTAAAAAGCACACAACCTAAAAAAGCCAAGAAAAACAAGTCAAAAATGAAAGTCGAGCCATCATTTCAAGAATCTTCAAAACGAGCTCCAATTGATTCAAACGGTTGCAACGAATGCGAAGTCGAATTACAAGATCACGATGAAGATTGTGAAATATTACAAAAAGCGCAGGCTATGTTGCCTGAAAATGAAATAACACCTACTGATGCCAATTTAGATTTTATTTTGGAAGAAAGTGATACGAGCGTTAGTCAAAATCTCGACAAAAATAACTTTAATATTATTGGTGATACAAGAATCAGCATAGATAAAGTTTTTCAAGATAAGAGTGTACAAGTTAATAATGAAATTTTTGATTGCTCTCTTCCAGCATTTATTAAAAGTGAGAAAGATTTAATCACACTGTGTAATATACAGAACTTCGACATTTTGAATCAATTGACCGAAGTGATGGATGAAACGTATCCTATACAAAGGAAACGTTTATTAAGTACGCGCGATTCGATTATCTTAACAACAGTAAAGTTAAAATTGGACATATCTTTTAGTGCACTCGCAGTATTTTTCAAACTAGTTACTGAAGTCACGATTAGGAATATTTTCTACGACACAGTCAGAAAACTAGGAAGAATATTGCAGTCGGTTATCTCTCCAGTGTCGAAGGAAGAAATTCAGCGTAATATGCCCAGATGTTTTGAAAAATTCAAAGCTACAACGTCAGTTCTCGATTGTACTGAAATTAAAATTCAAAAGCCCAAGTGTTTAAAATGCCAAATTAAGTTCTATTCACATTATAAGGGTGATTTGACTGTAAAATTTATGACTGAAGTCACTCCGGCGGGCTTGATCACATTTGTTAGTGAATCTTTCGGTGGCCGAGCATCAGATAAAGCAATTTTCTGTTATAGTGGGATTCTTCAACGTTTAGGAAGTACGAGAGATGCTGTAATGGTTGATCGAGGATTTCTAATTGATGATGAATGTATGCAAAGAGAAATTAGATTAATCAGGCCACCATTCATGAAGAATCGAGAGCAATTAACGCAGAAAGAAGTCCTTGAAAACCGAGAAATAGCAAGCGCAAGGGTATACATAGAAAGATTGAATCAGAGGATTAAGCAATTTCGAATTTTAAACAATAAATTTCCCTGGCACATGATAAATTACATTGACGATATTTTTATAATTTGCTGTGGCTTGGCAAACTTGGATACACCTATCCTTGCAGATGATAAATTTTAACCGTTTTGCCGTGTGATTGTAACAATATTTAAATAAAATTATATTACTTAATAATCATAAAATTTCAAATTAATTAGTTGAGTTTGAAATTTTTGTCACTGCCTACATTATCGGAGGATCACTAGTCGCGTATCAGATAGGATACGTTGTCGACAGGTGTCCTCGTAGACAATTTCAAACTCTTATATCGCAAATAATGCAAATAAATTCAATATTTAAAGAATTTGAAAATCTTTCTGTGGAAAAAATGACGCTTTCGACTGCGCTGGGATTCGAGCCCAGGATTTTTTCCACAGAAAGATTTTCAAATTCTTTAAATATTGAATCTTAAAATTGTTCAGAATTAATTTTTTTTCAAATTAATGTTATAAGTATATTGTAATCGTGGAATAAAAATAGCTTAAGTAATTATCATCAAAATATTTTGTTTTATTATCAATGTTGAAATTTTAAATGGTTAAAGTTTTAAATAAGATAAAACATACAATTACAATCACAAGTTTTATTTGAAACCAATTTTTACACAATAGTTTTCTCTGCTTATATTACATACAATTAAAAATACAACGAATAACGCAATTCATTTGCTAAGCTATAAATTAAAAATACAACACTTTTCTTAAATTTAATTATTATGCTTTGGAAATAAAGTTTATTATTAAACGCATCAACTTATGTCTTTTACTTTGCACTTCAATTTGGAACTAATTTCTACACAATAGTTTTCTCTGCTTATATTACATACAATTAAAAATACAACGAATAACGCAATTCATTTGCTAAGCTATAAATTAAAAATAAAACACTTTTCTTAAATTTAATTATTATACTTGGGAAATAATGTTTATTATCACACGCATCAACTTATGTCTTTTACTTTGCACTTCAACTATAATAATCACATTTCATGTAATTAAGGAACTCTTGAATTTCTGCATATTTCGTGCAACATTTTTTCAAAATATTTCTTTTTTAATTTAGATAATAAATCTTCTACATATTTTTTGTCAAAGCTAACATTAATAGTTCTAATTGAATGAGAAATACTAGAATAGATTACAAAATCACAATCTTTTAAATTTAGCAACGCCATGCCAAATTGAATTTGGGCATAATACTGATGCTTTTTTTTTACATGCAAAGCATTGTTTGCAGCATATAAAAACTTGCATTTTTTAAGTAAAATTTCATTTGTTGTATTTATAAGCTCATATGGACATTTTATTTCAAGCAATCTGAATACTTGAAAGTCTTTTATTACGACACCATCAGGTGAGTATGCCATCCACGGTTCGATATCCGAAACAATTAATCCACATTCTTGCACTAATAAATTAGTTTCTTTGGCGCACTTGTTCCTAGCTACCCTTTCATATTGATTTCCATGGCGAGTATATTTGTTTGAAAACTCTTTCGACCAAAAGTACTTACACGCTTTCTCTGACCAATCCTCTTTTGAATATGTATACACACTGTAACATCGGCTGCCTGTTATCCTAAATTTTCTTTCTTGCTGCCACAGTAATTTAGAATATTTAGTTCTTATAGCTGTTTGCAAAACATTATCACAGGTAATTTTATTTTCGAAAGTATTTTGACAACAGTCAGCTAAATTAAATTTTATGTTCTTCAAAAATATAATTTCTTTTGAACACTCAGCATTATTAGTAATTGATTGAACAAAATTATGCGTGCAATTTACAAAATCATCTGGCCTATGATTATTGTTGATCACAGAAAGAACGTCTTTGTTTTGCAGTTCTCTACTATTCACTTGTAGTATTTGATTTTCGATTTGTCGAAGAGGTACTCTTGAAGCATTAAGGTTGCGATTTATATGTTTAGCAACTGCTGTTCCATTATTACAGTTAGTTAACCTATTTCTTATATGAATCAGTGTACTTTGAGAAAGTGTTGGCAATCTGTCTTGATGAACACAACAGAAAAATTTTGTGGGCTGAGCTTGAAACTGTTCAAGAACAGGTGCTTTTTGTCTTTTCCATAAATATAATAAAAAACATGGCGTCAACAATGAAAAGAAGAAAAAACAAGCACTTACCTGCTACAATGCAACAGTACTCCAACTATATGTTTACAAGACTGACTGGTACCGGCTTTACAAGAACATGACATTCTATCGATAGTAACGACATTTTTCTCGGCAGAATAATTATTGTTTGAATTGTTGATTTTTAGTGTGCCAGTAATTGTGTGGGGCTCTGACGTTAATGCACTTGTTTGAAGACATAATGCGAATAACTCAATGCTTTCATTACTTTTGCTAGTCGCACCAATCATTATAATCATGCCAGAATTCACCACTTTCTGACCTTCTATTAGGTTTCTTGAGGACGGTGTGGCATTCGCAAATTCGCACAGAGTATGTAGCTGCAGAGTTAACATTTTTTAAAAACTTAACCACTGTTATTACATGTTTTTTATGAACTTATCCATATACAGCTGTAGAAAAATGTATACCACTGCCGGCCATATTTGTTTCGCGACACGCGCGCCTCTTTGCCCGCGGTGGTAGTTTTCATTGCCAATAGTAAAATATCTTTATATAAAATCTGGTCTAATATTTTATTTCCAGATACGTTCATATTAATCATCACGGTACTTATTTAATTCCAAAATTTATCTTTATATCCCTTTAATCCATTCCATTTCATACGAATTCTTCCAGTGAAATATAAATATCGAAGAAAGCACTTTTATATTTTTTCACAAAATGGATTTGTATAAGAAATATAGTGTCGTTGATGTTGCATTCAAGATCCATTCAGTATTTGTTTAGCTACCTTAATTTCAGAAAATTACATTAAACAGCACACTCATCAGTGTTCGACATGCTTAAATGCATTTTTGACTACTTCTGAAATTCATGCAGATACGATAACTTTTTCTTGTGATCAGTTACCTGAAAGTTTGAGTAGATTTGCAAGAATAAATAAAGATTTCATACATCCAAATGTTAAGTTATACAAGCTTATCACAGTTGTCGAATATCTATTTAACAAACATCTAGCAATTCTTTTGATCTAATTCTAGACGATTTAATTTCATCTGAAACAAAATTTAGTTTTCAATGCAAAGAACATGCCAATGAAGCTGTAGCGATGTTAGCATATGTGATTTAATTTTATTTTAAATAAGAATGAGACAATTTATAAGACAGGAAATGGCTGGAATTTAAAATTTTAGCGTCTTGAAAAAAAAAGCAGCCAAGGTTTGCGACACTTAACTAGTCATCATCGATCTGTACATGTTAAAAATTTTAAATATGTTAAAAATATGTACTAGCAAATTTTATAGTAATGAATATTTTTGGTACATTTACAAATTTTGAATTGAGTATATATTTCGCCTGACACGGTTTTTTATGTTGAACACAGGGCTTAACAAAATAATTATTTTTCATTTCATTCGTTTGAAGCTGGAAAATAAAAATGGAAAATACTTCTATTTAGAAGCTTAAGCTTTTTATTTATTTTTAAATATATTTTCAGTTATATGGGGATAACATAAAAGAAATATTTTTCATGGTCTCAAGAATTCTTTCTGCGTATCCACAGTAAAGATTTTACGAAACTTAATGTGTTCTTTCGTTTATTTTGTATTAATTGATTTATGCAAAATGTGTATTTTATGTACTAGAATCATTTTAGGAACATTCTTTTCATTTCATATTGTTCAGAAACTTAATTATTAAAATTTTTTTAAATATTTGTCTATTAGTATAATGCTTTTGTAGAGCGTGCCGCGTGCAGCGCCGCTCTGGTGTGAAAACTTCGCACATAGAATCTATAATCACTAAGGAACAGCCATTTTGTTTTTAGTCGGACAGGGCTGGGTATGCCTGCACCTTTAGGGCGCATTCTCACGTCGAGAAGAATAGAGTAATGCAGTAATAGGGGAACAGCATTCAATCAATGTGATATTCGCCTTGGGTCAGAGCGATTATTTCATTAGTTGAATCCTGTCAGGGGGTGGACGGTTGTAATGGAAGACGTGACGCCTTATACTACTGGTCCTGATCGAGTATCCGCAAGATGGCGCAGTATTCCGCCTTCCCCTTACCTCAGTCCTGGCCACCGGTCCCCACTCTCTACTGTCACGTGCATATAACCTCTTCCAGGATTGTTTGTAGACACGTGTAGATCCTATCAGTTTATTTTAGTTAATTTTCTAGTGAGATACGGTGTTACAAAAAGTGTAATAGTTTTTTGGAAATGAAACCAAGGCCAGTTCCCGCCGATAAGCAACGATGTTGTGTGCTTAACTGTCCATCGAATCGTTCCGTGAAATCTCATCGATTTCCTTCTGATAAAACAACCGGCTCGGCATGGATTAAATTCTCAGGGAATGTGAATACATTGCAATACAATTTTATGATTCAAACTTGATAATTTCTCAACGTTTGAAATAATTCTTTTATATCTTTCATTTTCAGATAGTAATATATTATAATATAATATTTATTATATAAATAAAAAAAAATAAAGTTACTTAATATATTATTTCTTGGACTCAAGTTTATTCGTAAAAATCTTCTTTTATTAAGAAATAAAAAAAGGATATTTAAATACATAAATAATTATTTCAATACTTATTTATGTATTTCAATATACTTTTCTTTCGATTTCATTATTTTATTTAAATTTTAATTCCATTATCTGAATATTATCTGCTGTTATCTGATTGGTCATCTATTATCTATAACTATCTTATCTTAGGGTTCCGAGTATACGCTAGATGGGGCGTATGTTCTGCCACTTCTAAAGCATTGACCGTCCACCCCCTGAATCCTGTTGCCTTTTTCCTCTCGTATTACCCTATTCTCCTCGATATGTGTCAATATGGGAGTGTGCCCTAAGAATCCATTGACGTATTTTCAATTAGCTGTTATTTTTTGCACTTCTGTAGTATTTGGAAATTATGTTTGAAACGAAATTCGCTTTCTTGTTAAAATATTTATCTATCTAAGTGCTTGAAGGTCAGTAGAATTGTTTATAAATAATGAACCTTCTGAAAGGATATGAAGATTTACACTTTATTGTTTGTTTGATAATAATCATAGCTTATTCATGATCATGATATTAATTACTACTTCCATATGTATACCAACAAAAAAGCTTTTACTTCTTCAGCTTTCCAAGAAATGAAATTTTAGACAAAGGAAAAGTCGGATAAATGAAGTCCTACCAAGTGATTTTATCTGACACATTTTCTTTTTTTATCTACGTTTAAGGCCGTATTGTAGACTCTGCCGTCATCAATTAGATACGACCACTTTATAATGAGAACAATAATTTAAACAAATTTTCTGGAGCAGGCAGTAATGCTTTATATTTTTCTACATTCCTGTCTACTCCGGAAATTTTTTTAAAATAATTATTTTATTGATAAAACCGTTGTATATAATTGGTAATGGCAGACCTCACCATACAGCCTTGAGGAACATCAACTCATTGATATATCCTCAAACTGGATAACGCTTTTTAGAAACTGAAGGAAAAAAAATTCATTTTTATATATTTTGGAAGAAGCAACAATACATTTCTTTAGAAAATTAGGACCGAACTGTTACGGAATTGGGTAGCATTTCGGTAACATGACATTAAACTGAATAAATGGCGCAAAATTAACACTTAAAACGTTGATACCCCTATAGCACGATACCTTCCCTGAACGTTCTCGTGGAACATTCAGGGAACGTTCCTGGGGCTAAAAAAATGTCCGGGTTTTTTTAACGTTCCAAAGCAATGTTATCTAAATGTTCCTGTGGAACGTTCTAAGGGAATATTGAGAACATTAAGAGAATATTCGTAGAGAACGTTTTCGGAACAATCAGAGAACATTTCTAGCGGACCATTGCAGAACTTTTCGCGGGAACATTTAGAGAACATTCGCTACGAACGTTTCTGGAACCTTTCGTGGAAACATTTAGGGAACATTCTTTGGGAATGTTTCTGGAACTATTTGCTACAACATTGAGGAAACTTCCTTCATAGATAATCTTGTAGCTTTAAACATTCTTATCCAGGGAAATTTTGTTTAATATAATTTCGGACATGAATTTATAGGTAAAATAGAAAGGATTAATTACAAATATTAGTCTTTGATTTATAGATTTTTAATATAATTTAATTAGATAGAACATTCTGTAATTATATTAGATTGCGCAATCTAATATCTATCTAGTAATCCAAAAAAGTTATTTGCGAATGTTCCATGAATGTCCACGCGAAAAGTTCTACAAATGTTTTCTGAATGTTCCTGCAGAAGGTTCTCTCAATATTCCTTTAGAACGTTCCACAGGAACATTCAGAGAACATTGCTTTGGAACGTTTAAAAAAACCCGGACATTTTCTTAGCTTCAGGAACGCTTCATGCGAACGTTCAGGGAAGGTATTGTGCTATAGGGGTATCAACATTTTAAGTCTTAATTTTGTGTCATTTATTCAGTTTACCGTCATGTTACCGAAATGCTACCCAATTTGGTAACAGTACGGTTCGCGCAACCCGTCAGCCTCCCTTCAACTAATCTGTATTTTTACTTAATTTCAATAAGCAGTGGCTGCTTTCATTCATTGGGACATTTTCTTCAATTATATTTATCAAACTTTTTTTCTCAATAGATAGATGATTTTTTACTTTTGCTTTAGGGTCCAGAAATAATGTAAACTCAATCTTTTTAAAAACTACACACTGTAACAAATTTGTTTATTAAACAAATTATAGAAAAAATTATTTTGAAAGATTTTTAACGAGTAGAATCGTAGAAAATGTTCTAATAAACAAAATCAGCTCTTTTTTATTCAGATTGAATAAGAGTGGTTTCTAAATATCGCACTTTTAATAAACAACTTTGTTAATTTTTCCAGATCGAAACTGAAACAAAACAGCTCACCAGAAAATGAAAATGAGTTACGGTTATCAGGTAAATATCTTCCACTGCGTTATTCAATTATTCTTTGTAGTATCTTGATGAATTTAATAATTGAATTGTTCTTCTATCATTACAAAAGTCTTCAATCATTATGAAAGATTGATTAAATTCAATTAAACAATGACTAAATATATTAAAATGTAAAAATATTTCAAAAGACTAAATAGAAATGGTCAATTAGGACATAAAGTTTCCAACTTAAACTACAAGACAAATACAGTTTGTAGTTTGCACTGAATGTTACACACTTTTGTTGTTTCCTTAACACAAAGGGATCGCCAGTGACGCCGTTCGAAGGAAAAACACCACCGAAGTCCTTCGATTTTCCCCCAGGTACACCCTCTGCCCCCAATGCCCCGCCTTGCCATCAGGGTGGAAACACAGTTTTTTCTGATCCACCCACTACCTTCTCAATGCCTCAACCTCATGCTCCCTACCCTTCATTATCTTCATATCCATCACCCAATCCTTATGATGCTTTCTGTTCATCAAGACCCTACGCTTCACCAAATCCATATCCTTCACAAAGTTCTTATACATGTCAACCTCCACCTGCTACCACTTCTATGCCTTATCATCTGCTACCACCTCAGCCATCTCCTTTTTCTCATTCTCAACAATCACATCAACTGTTTTCTTATCCACAACAACTAGCTCAGGTATCCTTTCATCCTCAATCATCTTATCCTCAGTCAAATATGCACGTGTCTTCGGGAATGCCTCTCCCTCAGACTATTCCTCATCATCCTCAGAGCATGCCTTCAACTATGCCACAGCCATCTATGTGCCAAGAGTCTTACAATTCATTCCCACAACCTCAAGGATCAGGAATTTATCCAAACCTACATTATGTATCAAATTCTTCACAAACTTCGAATTCTCCAACCTCTCCTAATTATCGATCTAATACTTTATCTCTCAACCGAGGCTGGAGCTATCATGAGGGGCAGGGGACTGGGGCTAATTTTTCATCATACAACGCTCCGATGCATTCATATTCAGCCCAATATGATGCTCTAGTCCCCCGGATATTTAATGCCAAGCCTAAGGTGAGATTTTGTTCTAAGTCACAACCCCATTCCTTATGAGACTGATATTACCGGTTTCAAAAAGGAAGGCACTGCTAGAAATTGTTAATAAAATGCTTTTTCTCCCTAACAAATATTTGAATTACTTATTCTTACTGTCTCTTCTTACTTTGTTACAGATTTCACCAACCGTCGTTCTAGAAGAAGATTTCAATTCTTGGAAAGATGCAGAAACTCTGCGAAAGGCTATGAAAGGACTTGGAACCGATGAAAAAACTATTATAAACATCCTAGCTTATCGCACAAATATTCAGCGCCAAGAAATCGAACTTAATTTCAAAACTCTTTATGGAAAGGTTTGATGTTGATCAATTTTCAGTCTTTAATATGTTTTCTAAAGATGAAAAATTACTTTTTTGTATTAATATAGAAAATGTATTCACAAATAAAAAGTTTTAAGCTGGAATTTTCACACTGGTTTTTTTTTTAATTCAAAGATTCTTATAATTGATTAATTTCAAATTAGGTTTTTAGTTCATGAAGAAATATTAGTTTTAATGTAAAAGTTTTAGAAGTTTCTCATAATATTCAATTAAACTTTTTCTTCTGATGAAATAGGATTTGATCAAGGAATTGAAGTCTGAGCTTTCTGGGAATTTCAAAGATGTTATTATTGCAATGATGACCCCCTTACCTCAGTATTATGCAAAAGAACTGCACCATGCTATGGCAGGCATTGGCACCGAAGAAAGTGTGCTTATTGAAGTTCTTTGTACGCTTTCAAATCACGAGATACGTGTCATCAAACAAGCCTATCAATCCAGTAAGTCTAAAATTTAAAAATACTATTTACCCCTATAATACTGTAACTTGCTGTAACTGAGAACTAATATAAAATTATATTTTCAATATTTTTAGTATACGGCAATTCTTTGGAAAATGATGTAATTGACGATACTTCTGGAAATTTTAAACGTTTGATGGTCTCTTTGTGCTGTGCCAACCGGGACGAATCCTTTAATGTAAATCAATATGCTGCCCGAGAGGATGCAAGACAACTTCTTCAAGCTGGTATGTTTACCTTAATATATAACTGAGAGAATTCATCAGACATGACAGAGAATTTAAGAAAATCGAATTGGTTCACTCAAATTTAAACAAATTGAATTTTTCTACCATTTGAAAAAAATGTACCAAAAACTTACTTACGAATCATGCTTCAATAAATCATGCTTCAATGCTTAAAAATTGTATTTTTTTTAGTACGAAATTGTAAACGGAAAAACTATTTTATTTTGTTGTTTGAGAATATCCAACTTTATCTTGATATCCTGATTATTACAGGCGAGCTTCGGTTAGGAACTGACGAGTCAACATTTAATGCAATTCTTGTGCAAAGAAATATGGCTCAACTTCATGAGATTTTCGCAGAATATGCGAACATAACCGGACACGTAATTGAAGATGCGATTGAGAATGAATTTTCGGGCGATATAAAGAAAGCTCTCCTTGCAATTGGTGAGCATTTCACAGTAAAGCAGTAATTTAAAAATTAATATTTTATTATGCATGATGTAGTGAATGGGAAATCTAATGCTTCTAATTTCAGTTAAAGTTGTAAGAGACAGACCTAGTTTTTTTGCGGAACAGCTTTATAAGAGTATGAAGGGATTGGGAACTGACGACTGCCGTTTGATTCGTATTGTGGTTACACGGTCGGAAATAGATATGGGAGAAATAAAAGAGGCCTTTATGGAGAAATATGGGAAATCTTTGGAAGACATGATAACGGTTGGTAATTTGAATTTATATAATTAATAATAAATAATAATTCACTACATAAATAAAGTCTAAAAAACTAAAATTTATGTCGTATTTTTCAATTGCAATGTAATCTATTAATTTAAATAATTTTGGGCTTTTAGGAAGACTGTTCCGGATATTATAAGAAGTGTTTACTTGCACTTATTTCGTCATAAAACATCACCAGCTAAAGATATCTATCATCATTCAAAAAGTAAATTCCTAAATCAATGCCTAAAATATGTTATCTAATTGGTGAAACAATTGCGCTTAAAGTGTTATAAGAGTTATTCACGCAGCAGTGCCAATGACTTTTTTGCATTTACAATTTTGAAATGTATATGTAGGTATATTGCCTTAAAGAATATATGTGACGCGTTCCGAGAAAAAGACCCTAAGCGTGGAGAAAAGTAAGAACAGAACAGGCGAGCGGGCTAGACTCGGTTTTCGATATACTCGACTTACTCATACTATCCCGAAGCCAACGTCCGTGTGATCGGCCGATTTTGGCATGAGAAATAGACTGAGGGCGTAGTCCCACGTAAGGGAGAATAGGGGAATATGGGAACAGAAATCAATCAATGAGATAGTTGCCTCAGCCTGTGCGATAACTCTCGCTGGTTGAATCCTGTTCCCCTATTCCTCTATTAACCTATTTCCCTCACCATGGGACTGCGCCCTGATTACACTCATTCGCTCACAGACACAGCGGTTACAGTTTTGATTGATTTTTATAGATTTCGCAGGTAAATGGGGATAGTGAGAATTCAACTATACATTTAATTTATAAGAACACATGTATTTTTTATTCTACTAATTTTCACAGAGCATGTAATAGTAACTAATACAGTATTATGTAAAATCATTATAATAGCAAATAATAACTATTATTTGATGAGTAAATGAACACAATTGATTATTAATGATAACAACGAGACATAAAGAACGAAAAAAATGCTTCTCTCAAGCACGTGGTGTAGTCGGTGCATCTTTTTCTCATGCCCGAATCGTTCTGGACTTCGGCCGCCTCACGGATACGGTGAGAACGATGTGTGTGTATGAAGAGAGAGAATCAACCAGCAGCACAAACGGAGAATCTTGAACGCGTTGTTACTTGCAAAATATTCAAGGAAAATTATTTCTGACTACACATAATTAAAGAACAGGCTTTAGTTCATCTATAACGATCATAATCCGGAAATCAATTTTTGGATGCTTATGGTCTTTTTTTCGGAGCGCGTCACATATTTCGAAACTGTTTAGTAAAGTTCATGTCTTCGGAATAAAGAAAGTATTATGTTGTATTTTTTGGTGAATATATTTAAATATATTATATTATAACACTCATTAAGCCCTGAAGGATTTTAATTTTTGTCAATGCTCTCAATTAGTGTTACAAAATTTTTGTGATATATTATATAGCATTCGCTAGCTTAGGAGATACATCGATCGATACAGACGATACTTTTACTAAAATCGAATCATTCGTTTGTAGTATGTACGGGTATCAGTCGACTCAAAAAATTGATAACGTTCGGTTTCAAATGTTCCTGCGAAATTATAAAATTAAAAATACTGACGAAGCTTTCCTGAAAAAAAATTAAAAAACTTCGACGCTTCCTACTTGCCACCTTGCTGCACGGAACTTCTACAGAAAATGGGAAGAGCACACTACATTGCGCACATATGGAATAAAGATATAGTATCGGATCCAATCATATTCGAGCCCGATACTTTAGGATGGACATTGACTGGATCTACATATGATTTTGTATGGTTTGAAGGTCCACAGTTGCCACCATCACTATCAGTGAAAGATATCATTTTGGATAATGGGAATTCGGAAGGTAATTTTCAATTAGCGACTCTTGATTATATACCTGATTTCTTTAATTTATTAAACTATTTATCTTTTTCAGTTGATAACGAAGAGTCCGAATATGATAGCGACGAGGATCCTGAATTAGAAGAAAATGAGGAAGAAAGCGAAACCGATTGATTTTTATTTTGTTACAAATAAAATTAACTCCTTCATATTTTTATAGAACAGAATTTCTTGTACACTTTATTTTCTTGTAAATCCAATTTTTTTAGACCATTTTGTAGTTTCTTTTGTGCATTTGAATTATATCGTTTTTACCGCAATGTTTCAGTAATTTTACAGAAAAAATTTTTTGTAGTTTTACTTTATCGCAAATTTAGTTATTTAGTACAATTTTATAGTTTCACACTTGCAATTCTTTTATATCGCTGTTTTTACCTCAATGTTTATCCGTCACACGGGCAATTTATAAGTTTTCCTCCTTTGTATTTTTTATAGAAATAAATCTCACTGATGAGGTCTTCAACCTGAGTTGAAACGTTTGAAAAAATATGAAAATTTGAGATACCTTTTTTCTAGACCCTCATGCCAACTAAAAACATCAACAATATTTGAATATTGATACTAAGGGTCGCTATAAAAGTCTTGTTTATTATTAATTTCAATAAATTTCTTATAAAAATGTATAAGTGTCTTTTTATTTGACTTCTGAAATTTTATTAATAGATCCTTGAGACCTTTATGGATATTCATATTAATTGTCACAAGTGATCCGAAACATGTAGGGTGAGAAAATTAAGAGAAAAGCGATGACGTTACGCCGGGCGCCAAAAGACGCTCTCGTACTTTGCACCCGAATTTCTCATGAACGCTTCCACTTTGCCTTCTGACAATTTGCACGTAGTTTATTCTATCTGTAAACAATAAAAATGCAAATTGTAAGAAATTTTCTTAGACATGTAAATTTGCCAAAAATTTGCAACTTTAACAGCTTCTGACAACCCTTTAGCTTCCACTTACCCTTCTGACAATTTTTGTCCTACTTTCTCTCATAGTCTTCAATACGTGTGCAAATTTTCAGCCATTTTCCGAAATAGTTTTTTTTGACGAAAATTTTGAAACTTTGAACGCCCGCCCACGCATTAAGCCTGCAGTGCGCCTTCTGACAATTGGTGTACCGCTTTGTCGGCAGTAATCGAACCTATTCCAGGTGAGAAATTCCATTAATTGAGTTAACATAAAACACATAAAATACGTTATCTCATCCAATTTTCACACCTAAAGGATTAATTTTTTTATAATAATATATTTTCGATTTTTCTTTTGCTGAAATAAGATTCTCTCTTGCTTGTGTTTGCATTTCGTGTAGTTGTGTTACGAAATTAGTTAAATAATCATCATACGTTTGCAAATTTTCTTGTTGTGATAAAGGTTCACAGGAAGGTTCACGAGCTAATTTGACAAAAAACAATTTATAGGGTGTGCATTTTGTGCCTTCATGTACACTAGTATTATACGAGAACATTGCTAGTTCCAGCCAATCATCCCATTCTGAATTGTTTGCAACAAATTGTTTGAGATATTCTTCTAAAACATGATGTGAACGTTCTAATGACCCGCTTGATTGAGGGTGAAAAGCTATGGAACGAAATTGTTTAATTCTAAAACGTTTTGCTAATCTTTTTAATAAATTACTTAAAAAATCTCTGCCTTGGTCAGTAAGTACTCCTTTCGGTGAACTAAATATGCAAATAAAGTTTTTCACAAAAGCATCTGCTATCGTACTAGCTTGGTGATTAGGAAGAGGTATTGCTAAAGAATATTTGGTAAAATTGTCTTGTACCGTTAGAATATATAAGTTACCAGACTTCGTTTCAGGTAGAGGACCAACAATGTCCATTGATATTTTTTTAAAAGCAGTAGTGGGTACGTGTGTCTGTGATTACCATAGGATTTTTTGTTTTGACCCTGATTAATTTTTTCAGTTGACATTGTAAACAGCCTTAAATATATTTTTAAATGTCTACTTTCATATTTTCCCAAAAAAAATTTGGCGAATTCGACTATAAGTTTTGTGACGCCTTTATGGCCTCCTAATGCTGAAGAATGAGCTTCTTCAATTAAATGAGTTCGTTGTTCTTTTGTTGGATATTGCGTCATTCCATTGCAAACTATAATTTTCTGGAAGTTTTTGAAATACTAATTGATGGTAATTTCAAATTTTGAGATAATTCAAGTAATGAGTAGAATGATAGTTTTTTATTATTTAAAGTTTCGCATAAATTGTTTTTAGTTTCTTCTTCAATTGGAAGTGCAAAATGATAGTAGTTTCCTTTCTTTTTGGCTTCTTGACATTCTTCTTCTTTTTTGCTTGAGTTTGTTTCAAATAATCTAAAGAATCAGGATCAGAGTCGGAATCTGATTCTACTTTTGTTCGGCTTCTTTTTTGCATATTTATTTCTGGTAATTCATTTTCATATATTTTTTTTCTTGGTCTACCTCTCTATCTTTTTGTTTGAGAGGAAATATTTTTTAAATTTGTAACTAGATTTTTTTTTGCCTACCTTGTGGTTTTTTCACAATAGGTTTAGAAGAAAAATTTTCGTTTAATTTTTCGTGAATTGTATTTTGATTCAAATTTCATGCTTTTTCTTGTTGTATTCTCTTTTGAGCTCTTGTAGTAATAGTTTTCCATGATAAATTTTTTAATTTAATAAAAAATAAATTAATATTAATACATTAATAAAAATATTGTCAGAAAAATAAGTCTTGAAGCCATATTTTTGAATAAATTTGTGTATTTTAAAATATTCTTACCAATCTTACTAAATAATTCTTCACTAAGAAATTCCTGAAAATATTCTGGGATTTATGAGTCGATATTTAATATCATAAGAAAATTCTCCTTCAGCTAAACGACTAATTAAATAAATAGAGAAAATAGCTTTAACGCTATCTGTAGATTCGCGATTTGTTTATCTCAAGACCAAGAGTCAATTCATCAATCAAATTTATCACCCATCCCAAATGCCCTCCTAAGGCATTTGACTTCAGTAAATCGATGCAAGCTTATTGAAATTCTTAGCGCTAAATCCAGTACATTTGGATAAACGAAGAAGTTGATTATAAACTGAATTCACTTCGATGTAATTAGTGCAAAGCAATGTGGGAAAATGCTTAGCACTAAATTCGGTATAAATGAATAAAGAAATGTTGATATTGAACCATGTTGTCTCTGACTGAATCAGTGCAAACCAATATTGAAACGATTAGCACTAAATTCAGTATGAAGAAATAGATGAAATGCTCGATATTAAAATGTATTATTTGACTGAATCAGTGCAACGCAATATTGGAATTCTTAGCACTGAATTCAGTACAAATGAATAAAGAAATGGTTCATTTGAAATATGTTATCTCTGATTGAATCGGTGCAAACCAATGTTGGAACGGTTAGCACAAAATTCAGTATGAAGAAAATAGATGAGACGTTCGATATTAAAATGTTTTATTTGATTGAATAAGTGCAAAGCAATATTGAAATATTGAAATTCTGGAAGTTTTTGAAATACTAATTGATGGTAATTTCAAATTTTGAGATAATTCAAGTAATGAGTAGAATGATAGTTTTTTATTATTTAAAGTTTCGCATAAATTGTTTTTAGTTTCTTCTTCAATTGGAAGTGCAAAATGGTAGTAGTTTCCTTTCTTTTTGGCTTCTTGGCATTCTTCTTCTTTTTTGCTTGAGTTTGTTTCAAATAATCTAAAGAATCAGGATCAGAGTCGGAATCTGATTCTACTTTTGTTCGGCTTCCTTTTTGCATATTTATTTCTGGTAATTCATTTTCATATATTTTTTTTCTTGGTCTACCTCTCTATCTTTTTGTTTGAGAGGAAATATTTTTTGGATTTGTAACAAGATTTTTTTTTGCCTACCTTGTGGTTTTTTCACAAGAGGTTTAGAAGAAAAATTCAGTATAAATAAAATAAATAAATTTGATATTAAAATGTTTTATTCAATTGAATTAGTTCAAACCAATATTGAAACGGTTAGCACAAAATTCAGTATAAAAAATCTGCCGGCTTCGCGTGCACATTCTAATCGCGCGCTTCGCGCGCAAGTTTGAGCGCGCCTAGGGCGCGCGATTCGATCGTCGCGCTCCGTTCTTTCTGGACCTCGCGCTTCGCGCTCGGTCTTGTGCTCTCCGCATACATTTAAGTTTATTTCTTATAATTTGATACTGAAGCTCAAACTAATTTTATAATTATATTACAGATGCTGTGAATTACACATTTTCTCAAAGTCACTCTATTTCTTTTTGAATTTAAGTTAATCAGGAAATTCAATTTACTTAAGGCTCTATCATCCTTAAGAAACACATTCTCATCATGACGCTCGCGCTTCGCGCTCGATTTTCTGTATACATTAAAGTCACGTTTTAATAAATTACATGATTAAAATAATCTATTTTCTTCCAAATCTCTCAAAAAGAAAAAACAATCGTAGAACTTATTTAAGGAAACGATTTTACAGAACAACGCTTATTTCGTATCTCACATATTTTGATGAAAAAAATCGAATTTTTTTAATATTAAAAATCAAAACATAAAATATACATCCTGTCCCGAAATGTCCTAAAGAGAATTTGTAGACCTCATTTAGGCAAACAATTTTCCATCTAAACGTTTTTTTTGTATCTCACATATTTTGCGTAAAAAATGGAATTTTAGAATTTTAATCGTATTTTTTGGAATTGAAACGAAAAATATATGTTTCATCAGAAACTGTGTGAAACAAAATTTGTAGATCTTTTTGAAACGAACAACTTTGTATTCTTACGTTTTTTTCGTATTTCGAATAATATTGTTAAAAAATTGAGTTTTGGATTTTCAATAGTTTTTTTATTAATTAAAAAGAAAAATATGCATCTTATGAAAAAATGTTACAATTTAAATTTGTAGGCCTTTATGTATTCAATCATATTGTATCATAACGTTTTTTCGTATCTCGTATAATTTAACTGGAAAATGGAATTTTGATATTGACTTTTTTCGAATTTGAATATGCTGTAACATTTCTAATTTTGATTTAATCAAAAAATGTTATCAGGATAATTTGTAGAGATTTATGAGCACTATCAAAAACCAGTGTTGAAATTTTTGATTTTTTCAAACAGTTATTTTCAAAAACACAAAAGTAGTGCTCAATAGACATGTGCATTCTGTCGGATCGAATTTTTTCGATTCGATCGGCCGCATAGTCGAAAGTCGAATATTCGACATCCGAAGCACCCTTCTTCGGATGTCGGATTTTTTCGATTCGATCGGCCGCATAGTCGAATGTCGAATATTCGACATCCGAAGCACTCTTCTTCGGATGTCGACTATTCGACACCCGAAGTGCCTCAATTCGGATATTGAACATTCGATGAGCGCAGGATGTAGTTTGCAACTTTTAACCAGACATCTTACAATATACATACATTGTATAATTGTATTTTGATTTTATATCGCCATAGTCGAAAGAATGTATTACATTCTCATGATGGATGAGAAGGTATTGGTTTTATGTGAAAAATGCCTTTCGAAATTTTCATCAAATCTTTACGTTTTGAGACCCCCTGAGTCAGAAAAAACGGTTTTTACGAAAGTCTCTGTCTGTCTGTAGTAGGTCCTGGGCGGCATAACTCTCGATAGAATTATCAGATTGAATTGAGCTTTGGTACACTTTATCAGAGCCAAAAACGTAAAGACAAGTTCATTAACCAGCCTCATCCAATCAAAATTGAGGGATTGAGCACTACTTTTGTGTTTTTGAAAATAACTTTTTGAAAAAATCAAAAATTTCAATACTGGTCTTTGATAGTGCTCATAAATCTCTACAAATTATCTTCATAACATTTTTTGATTAAATCAAAATTAGAAATGTTATAGCATATTCAAATTGGAAAAAAATCAATATAAAAATTCCATTTTCCAGTTAAATTATACGAGATACGAAAAAACGTTGTGACACAATATTATTTTCTACATAAAGACCTAAAAATTTGAATTGTAACATTTTTCCATAAGATGCATATTTTTCTTTTTAATTAAAAAAAAAACTATTGAAAATCGAAAATTCAATTTTTTAACAATAATATGTGAAATACGAAAAAAACGTAAGAATACAAAGTTGTTCGTTTCAAAAAGATCTACAAATTTTGTTGGACGCAGTTTCTCGTAAAACATATATTTTTCGTTTCAATTCCAAAAAATACGTTTAAAATTCAAAAATTCCATTTTTTAGACAAAATATGTGAGATACAAAAAAAACGTTTAGATGGAAAATTGTTTGCCTAAATGAGGTCTACAAATTCTCGTTAGGACATTTCGGGACAGGATGTATATTTTATGTTTTGATTTTTAATAATAAAAAAATTCGATTTTTTTCAACAAAATATTTGAGATACGAAATAAGCGTTGTTCTGCAAAATCGTTTCCTTAAATAAAGTCGACGATTGTTTTCTCTTTTTGAGAGATTTGGAAGAAAATAAATTATTTTAATCAAGTAATTTATTAAAAAGTTACTGAAATGTATACAGAAAATCGAGCGCGAAGCGCGAGCGTCATGATTAGAATGTGTTCCTTAAGGCTGATAGAGCCTTAAGTAAATTGAATTTCCTGTTTCACTTAAATTCAAAAAGAAATTGAGTGACTTTGAGAAAATGTGTAATTCACATCATCTCTAATATTATTATAAAATTGGTTTGAGCTTCAGTATCAAATTATAAGAAATAAACTTAAATGTATGCGAAGAGCACAAGACCGAGCGCGAAGCGCGAGGTCCAGATAGAACGGAGCGCGACGATCAAATCGCGCGCCCTAGGTGCGCTCAAACTTGCGAGAGAAGCGCGCGATGAGGATGTGCCCGTGAAGCGGGCAGATTTTTATTTTTAGTCTTATGCACAATTTAGATTGTTTTCTTTCAGCTAAAGTCGGATTTTTCTTTAATGATACTGTTTTTAAATTCTAATTTCTTTGAGACTGATTATTTGAGAAAGTGTGTGCAACATAGTTTTGGAATTTGTATGTTATAAAGAAACTTTTAACTTCATTATGATTGCTTTAAGAACTCATGATTTTATACAAATAAATATAATCTTTTACATAAGAGGGTGGCAGCAGACCTCTTTTCTCTTCAAAGATGGTTTGTTTACTCGTGAACAATCTGTCAGAACTTCTGGATGTTGCGGGAATTTGTAAATAATGCTGAACAGCAGTGTATAGATATAAAATTTTTTTCGACTATCTTAAGATATCAAGATAAGATATCGAGTTGTAATTTTAGGCTCTTGAATAAGAGTCACGAAAGGACTTTTTTTACTTCAAAATTTTCACAATTCCAATAACAATTTAGATAAAAAATTTTGGAAAAAATTATTTTTTAATCATAAACATTTCTTAGTGCCTTTCATTTAAGTTCTCAAAACTTCAAATCGATATCTTATTTCGTGTGGCTGGAAGTTGGTTTAAAAAAGTAAGGTAGTAATCGGGTAAGTGTGTCATGGCCCTGAAATTAAACTAATAAAAAAGTATCTAATCGGGTGCATAATATTTTCTCGTAGATTCTAATAGAGTTCATTTAAATGTACAACATTTAATTTCTATAATTTATTGTACAATTTCATTGTGCTTATGAAATTATTAATAAACTTATGTTCAGTAGGGTTTTCTCTTTTATCGTACAGAGTTTTATTGTGTAAAGTTTATTTAAATTTCCAAAATTAAAATTATTATGTCTTGTTTTAGTTGTAGAGATTTATGGTATAGGATAAATTTTGGTGAGTTGGTTGAAAATATTAAAATTGTTAAATATATATAACTGTGTATAGTCCCTGTGTGTTGATTCTTCAAACAATTTTAATACACATTCCTTTAAATGATATGAATAAATCGCATATGAAAAAAACGAATTCTTTCGACTCACGATTCCGATATGATAAACTATTAATAATAACTTGAAAAATGTATTCACAAATTATTTTAAATTTAATATTATATTTACATTTAATAATATGAATAATTATATATTTTTAAAAAATTAGTTAAAATTATGTAACATTAATGTGTCAAACTGAAATAATTAATATTTTTTTATTCTTTAAATATGACGATGTAAAATTAAAATACAACTATGCAATGTATATTGTGTAATTTCTGATTAAAAATTGGAAACTAAATTCTGCGCCGGTCGATAGTTACAAATCCGTCATTCGACCGGACGTGCTTCGGATGTCGATTATTCTACATTTGAGGGACGCACTTCGGATGTCGAATATTCGACATTCGACGGAGGCCAATATCGGATCGAAAATCGGATCGAATCTTTTCGCACACCTCTAGTGCTCAATCCCTCAATTTTGATTAAGGCAGGATAGAGGCGTAGCTCATCCCCTCAACTGGTTTGATGAGCACCGCTTCTGGGCGCGCACGGCGAGATTTCTCCGGCGTTTTGAAAGGCTTCTTCCCTTTCCTTTTACGGAGGTCCTTCTTCTTGGGACCTCGACCTTTATTGGAGCCTGTATTGGAGGCTAGGGTCTCTTCTCCGCTGGTTTTTTCGCCTCAGACACCCCCGGGCTCGCTTTCGGCTCCCTAACCCACTTGTGCGTGTCTGACGTGGACCTCGCAGCTGAGTGTGGGAGGGTTTTTGCTACCCTCGTCCGCAACTTCCATGCTTTTCGGTGGTCTCACCTCCTCCATTTTTTGTACCATCAGACCTCTCATTAGGTACTCCATGTAGTACTGCAACGCCCCGAGCTCCTTTGTCGCCTCCTGGATACCATCCCGGATAGGGCGGTGCACATTCTACTTGGTCCTGGAGAAGCTCTCCATCTTCTCCAGGGCCGATTCCACCTTCTTGAGGATCTCCAGATGCTTCTCATTCCGCTCGTGAAGCCAGTCCCGGTACTAACGTACCTGGGACTTATCGGTCTCGAACGGATCCACCGTCTCCTCCGTCACGTCCAGCTCGCCTCCAAACAACTCCTCAAACATCGTTTTATTTAAATTGTAATGCTCCATGATTGTTCCCACGACTAGCTAGGGAAGTATTCGGTCCGCCCCTGCAGAGCCCCGCATGCAGGGGTAAGGCCTTAATACTCTAGGAGGTGGCCTGATTTCCTAGAGACACCTTGTCCTCGGCACGGTAGTTAACATCCTGGCTTAGGGGTTTTTCCTTCGGGACCATCCCTGGAATATTGTCCGCGACTGCTTATTTAGTTTTGTATCCGTATTCAGCAGTAACCCTCGGTACAGGGCCCCTCTATCCGCAACCTGAGGACGCGCCAGGTGGCCTGTTCTAAGGCCCCCTGATCTATTTCCGAAGAAACCAATGCAGGACCGGAAATAATTTTTTTTTTTTTTTTTTTTTGAGGAAGGGAGAAATGCTTTATGCACCGTCAAGGGGACTCCGCACCCCCCTGGTGTGTGGGACTCTGCTGCTCGCGCAGCCCTACCCACTAAAACTCCCTCCCTGTCGCTAGGCCAAGGAATCCCACCCCGGGACCGCCGTTAGGCATTACTTCAGGGTGGGGGCCATCTGCAGGTAATGTTAGTCTTTCCTCCTTGCTTCTTCTTCTGTTTTCCTGGGCTTGCTCCTCCAGATCTCTTCTCCATGGCGGCATTCCTAAGGCTTCCTGTTGGGAGCTGCCTCCCTAGAGGCCGCGCAACGCATAGTCCACGGAATGTGGTCATTCCGGGGCTTATTCTTTTTTCCGGCACTGGGCACATTGCCCACCCGTACAGAGAACAAGCGGGGAATCCTCTTCTGCGTGAGGAGCACGATCTCGGTTTTCGCCATCGCTAGCTCCAACCCGTGGTCTAGCATCCAGCGGCGAACACGGCACATTACCTGACCGAGACGCAGTTGGGCAGCCTCTACATCCCTTGCGGAGATGTGAGCCGCCACGTCGTCCGCGTACCCGATCAGGAAGCAGCTATCAGGCATTTCCATGCGAAGGATCCCGTCATAGGAGGCGTTCCATATGTCGGGACCCAGGATAGAGCCTTGGGCCGCTCCCGCCGTGAGCTCTTTGCGTCTTGGGCCATCCTCTGTATCATAGACAATGAAGCGGTCCTTCAAATAGTCTCCGATAAGCCGGAGAAGGTACTGGGGTACCTGGAAGTCCCGCTTCAGTGTCTTTAGCGCGTCAGCCCACCTCACGGAATTGAAGGCATTTCTGACGTCTAGCGTCGCCAAGAGGCAGACGGGTCTGGAGTAATGGTTACCCCTCTCAGCGCTTTTGGCAGCCTTCACTACCTCCTGGAGAGCATCTACGGTGGACCTACCCGTCCGAAAGCCGTATTGCCTCTCGGACAGGTCTCCAGCCCCTTTCAGCGCGGCTTGGAGACGGGGTCTCACCAGCTTCTCCAGGAGCTTCCCGGCAGTGTCCAGCATGCACAGAGGTCTGTAAGACGACGGTGCATCTGCTGGTCCTTTGCCCTTGCCTATCAGCACAAGCCTCGCCTCCTTCCAGCGGGAGTAAAAAACACCCGCCCTAAGGCAAGAGTTGTACATGTTAAGCAAGAGCTCCGGATGACTCCTCGCTACTGCCTTCAGCACTTCAGCCGGCAATCCATCCGGACCCGGAGCCTTTCTGTTCTTCAATGAGCACACAGCTCTTCTGAGCTCCACCATCGTGAATGGTGGAGCCTCCAGGTCCTCCGGTGTCCATGGATCCTCAGACCGCTTTGGATGAGTAGGGAATAGGGCATCGACAATCCTGTCCATCGTTTCTGCTTCCATCGGGGCATTCTTAGCGAAAGCCCCGAGTTTCCGCATCACGATTTTATACCCTAGTCCCCACGGATCGTTGTTCAGATCATCCCGCAGTCTGTTCCAGCATCGGTGCTTACTGGCTTTGATGGCCCGACCTAGGGCTCTCTTCGCCACCAGATATTCGGCTCTTCTCAGGGCCGCATTGCGGTCGCTCTTTTTGGCTCGTTGAGCCACGCGCCTGCATCTTAGGCACTTCCTTCGGAGCCCCGCAATTTCATCTGTCCACCAATAAGCAGGACGCTTGCTATCGCGTGCTCTGCTCCTCGGTATAGCCTCCGCGCAGGCCTGGTGGATCAATCGCATTGTCATGCTTGTCACCACTTCGGCCCACGCTGGAGACATAGCTGCATCCTCTTTTTCTGCTAGGGTCTGCTGACCGCGTTCTAGGGCCAGAGACAGTCTCTCGATATCAATTTTTTTGACGTTCCACCTGGAGGGGCCGCTTTGTGCAGCAGCCCGGGACGGCGTTCCATCACGAACGCGGAACGTGATGTACTGGTGATCGCTGACCGTAAAGTCCTCGATCACCTGCCAGTCCCGCACATGCGCCACCAGGCTTTCCGTCACCAGGGAGACATCCGGGATCGTCTCCCTGTAGCCAGCCCTCCTGAAGGTGGACGTGGAGCCAGTGTTTAGAACCACTAGCCCCAGCCTGGACGCCATGTCCAAGAGAAAACCCTACTGAACATAAGTTTATTAATAATTTCTTAAGCACAATGAAATTTTACAATAAATTATAGAAATTAAATTTTGTACATTTAAATGAACTCTATTAGAATCTACGAGAAAATATCATGCACGCGATTAGATACTTTTTTATTAGTTTAATTTCAGGGCCATGACACACTTACCCGATTACTACCTTACTTTTTTAAACCAACTTCCAGCCACACGAAATAAGATATCGATTTGAAGTTTTGAGAACTTAAATGAAAGGCACTAAGAAATGTTTATGATTAAAAAATAATTTTTTCCAAAATTTTTTCCCAAATTTTTTATCTAAATTGTTATTGGAATTGTAAAAATTTTGAAGTAAAAAAAGTCCTTTCGTGACTCTTATTCAAGAGCCTAAAATTTCAACTCGATATCTTATGTCGATATCTTAAGATAGTCGAAAAAAATTTTATATCTATACACTGCTGTTCAGCATTATTTACAAATTCCCGCAACATCCAGAAGTTCTGACAGATTGTTCACGAGTAAACAAACCATCTTTGAAGAGAAAAGAGGTCTGCTGCCACCCTCTTATGTAAAAGATTATATTTATTTGTATAAAATCATGAGTTCTTAAAGCAATCATAATGAAGTTAAAAGTTTCTTTATAACATACAAATTCCAAAACTATGTTGCACACACTTTTTCAAATAATCAGTCTCAAAGAAATTAGAATTTAAAAACAGTATCATTAAAGAAAAATCCGACTTTAGCTGAAAGAAAACAATCTAAATTGTGCATAAGACTAAAAATAAAAATCTGCCCGCTTCACGGGCACATCCTCATCGCGCGCTTCGCTCGCAAGTTTGAGCGCACCTAGGGCGCGCGATTTGATCGTCGCGCTCCGTTCTTTCTGGACCTCGCGCTCCGCGCTCGGTCTTGTGCTCTTCGCATACATTTAAGTTTATTTCTTATAATTTGATACTGAAGCTCAAACCAATTTTATAATAATATTAGAGATGATGTGAATTACACATTTTCTCAAAGTCACTCAATTTCTTTTTGAATTTAAGTGAAACAGGAAATTCAATTTACTTAAGGCTCTATCAGCCATAAGGAACACATTCTAATCATGACGTTCGCGCTTCGCGCTCGATTTTCTGTATACATTTCAGTAACTTTTTAATAAATTACATGATTAAAATGATTTATTTTCTTCCAAATCTCTCAAAAAGAAAAAACAATCGTCGACTTTATTTAAGGAAACGATTTTGCAGAACAACGCTTATTTCGTATCTCAAATATTTTGTTGAAAAAAATCGAATTTTTTTAATATTAAAAATCAAAACATAAAATATACATTCTGTCCCGAAATGTCCTAACGAGAATTTGTAGACCTCATTTAGGCAAACAATTTTCCATCTAAACGTTTTTTTTGTATCTCACATATTTTGCGTAAAAAATGGAATTTTAGAATTGTAATCGTATTTTTTGGAATTGAAACGAAAAATATATGTTTCATCAGAAACTGTGTGAAACAAAATTTGTAGATCATTTTGAAACGAACAACTTTGTATTCTTACGTTTTTTTCGTATTTCACATATTATTGTTAAAAAATTGAATTTTCGATTTTCAATAGTTTTTTTTTTTAATTAAAAAGAAAAATATGCATCTTATGGAAAAATGTTACAATTCAAATTTGTAGGTCTTTATGTAGAAAATAATATTGTGTCACAACGTTTTTTCGTATCTCGTATAATTTAACTGGAAAATGGAATTTTTATATTGATTTTTTTCCAATTTGAATATGCTATAACATTTCTAATTTTGATTTAATCAAAAAATGTTATTGAGATAATTTGTAGAGATTTATGAGCACTATCAAAAACCAGTATTGAAATTTTTGATTTTTTCAAAAAGTTATTTTCAAAAACACAAAAGTAGTGCTCAATCCCTCAATTTTGATTGGATGAGGCTGGTTAACGAACTTGTCCTTACTTTTTCGGCCCCGATAAAGTGTACCAAAGCTCAATTCAATCTGATGATTATATCGAGAGTTATTCCGCACACGACCTACAGACAGACAGACAGACAGACAGACACATTCGTCAAAACCGTTTTCTCTGACTCAGGGGGTCTCAAAACGTAAAGATTTGATAAAAATTTCAAGTCATTTTTCACATAAAACCAATACCTTCTCATCCATCATGAGAATGTAATAAATAGATGAAATGTTCGAAATTGAAATGTCCAATTTGACCGAATCAGTACAAAGCAATATTGGAATGCTTAGTCCTAAATTCAGTATGAATGGGATAAAGAAATGGACAAAGAAATGGAAAAAGTTCAGATTAAACTTGCAATTTGTACCGTGTTTAATTTAGAATTTGAAGAATAAAACCTTTTAAGTTTGAAAGAGAAATTAAATAATCTTGACTTACTTGTGACAAAATGTTTTTGTTGGATGGACGAAAGAGTACAGCGCGTTGCCTTTGAAGTTGTTGAATTTATTTCACTAACTGTCGGCTGACAGTTTCACGAAATTGAACTTAAATTTGCAGGATTATAACATGGGACGAGAGCCCACAGTGCGTCCACTACCATGTATTTTAGGAGGGTGCTTAAAAAAGGGGAAATGAGCATCAGCGCTGCAAAGTTTTGATAGCAAGAACTATTATATTTAAATACTTCAAGGACTTGAAGCCACTCGAATCCTCAAAAGACAACCAAATTTGGACCGAAATCAGCACACCTCAACACAACACTAGAAAACAAACCGTGAGAAAAACAAACAAAAAAGGAGGAAAATAATTCAAAATTTATTTATGTAAATGGTGGTGGGTAATAAAAACAAAAGAAGACGAAAGAAAGAAAAAGAAGGAGGGGGTTTTCGAAGGTTGCCTTCTTTTATCTTTCCTCCTTTTTTGTTTGTTTTTCTCATGGTTTGTTTTCTAGTGTTGTGTTGAGGTGTGGTGATTTTGGTCCAAATTTGGTTGTGTTTTGAGGATTCGAGTGGCTTCGAGTCCTTAAAGTATTAAATTGTGCTTTTGTTTGGACGTTAAGAGAAATCCGGGTCAGTGATGATACGTGTTTAGGTTTAAACTATTATATTATTAGAGTATATATTATTATTATTATTATTATTATTATTATTCCCGGTCCTGCATTGGTTTCTTCGGAAATCGATCAGTGGGCCTTAGAACAGGCCACCGGGCGCGTCCTCAGGTTGCGGATAGAGGGGCCCTGTACCGAGGGTTACTGCTGAATACGGATACAAAACTAAATAAGCAGTCGCGGACAATATTCCAGGGATGGTCCCGAAGGAATAACTCCTAAGCCAAGATGTTAACTACCGTGCCGAGGACACGGTGTCTCTAGGAAATCAGGCCACCTCCTAGAGTATTGAGGCCTTACCCCTGCATGCGGGGCTCTGCAGGGGCGGACCGAATACTTCCCTAGCTAGTCGTGGGAACAATCATGGAGCACTACAATTTAAATAAAACGATGTGTAAGGAGTTGTTTGGAGGCGAGCTGGACGTGACGGAGGAGACGGTTGATCCGTTCGAGACCGATAAGTCCCAGGTACGTTAGTACCAGGACTGGCTTCACGAGCGGAATGAGAAGCATCGGGAGATCCTCAAGAAGGTGGAATCGGCCCTGGAGAAGATGGAGAGCTTCTCCTGGACCAAGAAGAATGTGCACCGCCCTATCAGGGATGGTATCCAGGAGGCGACAAAGGAGCTCGGGGCGTTGCGGTACTACATCGAGTACCTAATGAGAGGTCTGATGGTACAAAAAATGGAGGAGGTGAGACCACCGAAAAGCAAGGAAGTTGCGGACGAGGGTAGCCAAACCCTCCCACAGCCAGCTGCGAGGTCTACGTCAGACACGCACAAGTGGGTTAGAGAGCCGACAGCGAGCCCGGGGGTAGCTGCGAAGCCGCGATGCTACCTCTGTGCCGGAAAAAAGAATAAGCCCCGGAATGACCACATTCCGTGGACTATGCGTTGCGCGGCCTCTAGGGAGGCAGCTCCCAACAGGAAGCCTTAGGAATGTTGCCATGGAGAAGAGATCTGGAGGAGCAAGCCCAGGAAAACAGAAGAAAAAGCAAGGAGGAAAGGCTAACATCACCTGCAGATGGGCCCCACCCTGAAGTAATGTCTATCGGCGGTTCTGGGGTGGGATTCCATGGCCTAGAGACAGGGAGGGAGTTTTAGTGGGTAGGGCTGCACGAGCATCAGAGTCCCACACACCAGGGGGGTACGGAGTCCCCTTGACGGTGCATAAAGCATTTCTCCCTTCCTACAAAAAAATTATTATCATTATTATTATTATTCAATATTTAAAGAATTTGACAAAAATTTCAAACTCAACTAATTAATTTGAAATTATTATTATTATTATTATTATTATCATTAATGGGAGTCCTATAGACGGGCTTCCCTAGTGAAGGGCCTTCCGGGCGCACGCGCCATGACGGCTTCTCTGTGACCTTCCAGTGCGTGAGGACGCGGTGTGGAGCGAAAGCATCAGGGCACCTTGAACAGGTTCCTTGATGCCGTATGAATGTATGAAGAGTGAATGAGGGGGACCTCTTAATCCGGGTATCGCCCCAAATGCGCTGGTGGTGATGACGCTGAACTTCTCTCGTGTGCTCTCTTGGGCACGCCACAATCACATGCACGACACCGACACCCACACACACCAGAATGAATGGTATGCTGAGTGAATGGGCTGCGGCCGGCGCCTGGTGGATATTCCAGATAGACTAGCCAAGGAAGGAGTAGTAGCCTCTCGACCGGGGTAGGACGCGATGTCTGTACCTCACCTCTGTGGAAGTAATATGGGTAACCGTAAGTCCATCCGGTGTTCGGCCGCGAAGGGCAAAGACCCCGTGAAACCACATGTTAAACTAGGAAAACCGCTCACGATCCTACTGCCTGGAGCCAATTTCGTGGTTGAAATCACGGACGCCCGGGCCCAGGAATGATGGATTACCTGGTCAGTATTTCCTTATATCCGACGCTGCGTAGGATAAATCGCACACCTTCTAGCCTGAAGTCCGGGTCAGGTGTCGAGGCGCACCCGGCACAACTCGGGCGATAAAGGTGACGTTAAAGCTTTTGCATCATTATGGCGCGGGCCTATCCCGTAACCTTTTTATTAGCGTCACTAAATGTGCCGATAGGATCGACCATCCGATAAGCCGCTTCTCGATTTCGGCAAACACTGTTAAGGATTTATACAGGCGGCGATAGTAGCCCTACTGCGGTAGGGCTCCCATGATGGGCGAACCGTCTTAATGGCGGAAACGTATTTAATATGAAGTCCAATCAAACGAAAGAAGAAGGTAAGGAAAAAGAGGAGGCGCCAAAGACGCCGACATATGCTGTTGTCGTAGCGCCCACGCCGGGCACTACAGCAGCAACGAAGGAGGATGTGGCGACACTTCGACGCATAATCGAGGAGTCAGAGAGGAGGAGTGAGGAGCGCATGCAGGAGATGCGTGCGCTCATTAAAATTATGACAGAGGCCGTTTCCCGGCAGCCAAACGTCAGTAAAGACGTGAAAAATGCGCTTCTACAATTGCAAGCGATAATAGATCACCTCGAGGAGGCGAATAGGGACGGCAACGAAGCGAGGAGTAGGTTGTCGTCTTTTGCAGCCTCAACAGAAGGTATGGGAAGTAAAAGGCAGGCCTCTGCTTCCCCTTTGGCACCATCTGAGGGTGCCAAATTAGCAAAAAAGAAGAAGGGGGGAACGGCCGCAGAAAAACCGACCCCCGAAGAAGACGTAGACAGCTGCACAACGATTGTTGAAGTGCAGCAAGCCCTCCGCTTGAAGCTGCAGGAACACGAGGGGCAGTTCGACATGCTCCGAGACATAGGAGGAGAGCTGATAGTGGCCGGAGATTTTAATGCCAAAGCCCTGGAGTGGGGTGAGTGCCACCCCGACTCGAGGGGCGGACGAGTCTTGGACATGGGGTTCAGGACTGGTCTGGTGATCCTGAACACCGGATCCACGTCGACTTTTAGAAGAGCTGGATACAGGGAGACGATTCCAGACATCTCCCTGGCAATGGAGAGGCTGGCGGCGAGTGTACGGGACTGGCGAGTGGTCAAGGGATATAGAGCCAGCGATCACCAATACATCACCTTCCGCGTTCGTGATGTTAAGCCGGCCCGGCCAAAAGCCCGCGATAGCCGAATCCGTTGGAACATCCGAAAGATGGACGAAGAGGCATTGCCCCTGGCCCTAGAGCGCGGTCAGCTATCCTTAGACGCGATTCCAGACGGCGCGGTGACCTCGGTGCAGGCCACGGTGGTGTCAAGCATGACTGTGCAAATTATCCACCGAGCCTGCGAGGAGGCGATTCCAAGAACAAGAGCTCGTGGCGGTAGACGTCCTGCTTACTGATAGACGAAAGAAATCGCGGAGCTCAGAAAGAAGTGCCTGAAACTTAGGCGCGCGGCCCAGCGCGGCAGAAAGAGTGACCGCGATTTCGCCACCGATAACGGAGGCGGAGCTCAGGCGAGCTGCGGGCGCCTTGAAGAACAAGAAAGCTCCGGGACCGGACGGATTACTGGCCGAGGTCCTCAAGGCAGTAGCGAGGAGTCATCCGGACCTCTTGCTTAATATGTACAACTCTTGCCTTAGGGCGGAGGTTTTCTACTCTCGCTGGAAGGAGGCAAGATTGGTGCTGATAGGCAAGAGCAGAGGACCAGCAGATGCGCCGTCGTCGCACAGACCTCTGTGCATGCTGGACACCGCCAGGAAACTCCTGGGAAAGCTGGTGAAACCACGCCTGCAAGCTGCTATAAGAGTGGCGGGCGACCTGTCCGGGAGGCAGTATGGCTTTCGGACAGGCAGGTCCACCATTGATGTTATACAGGAGGTAGTGAAGGCTGCCAAGAGCACAGAGAGGGGAAACCACTTCTCTCGGTACGTGTACCTCTTGGTGACGCTGGACGTCAAAAATGCCTTCAACTTCGTGAGGTGGGTTGACGCACTGGAGGCTTTGAAGCGGAATTTCAGGGTACCACAGTACCTACAGATACTCAGTATCTGAGTGACTGCTTCATCGTCTATAAAACGGAGGATGGCCCGAAACGTAAAGAGCTTACCGCCGGGGCGGCCCAGGGCTCGATGCTGGGTCCCAATCTTTGGAACGCGTCCCATGATAGCATCCTCCACTTACAGATGCCTGAGGGCTGTTTCTTGATCAGATATGCAGATGATGTGGCAGCTGTTATTTCGGCAAGGGATGTCGATGCTGTCCAGATGCGCCTCGGTCAGGTTACGTCTAGGGTACGCCGTTTGATGGCTGAACGCGGGCTGGAGCTAGCGCTCACCAAAACCGAGATCGTGCTTCTCACGAAGAAGAGGATTCCCCGTCTGTTCCCTGTAGAGGTCGGCGAAATAACTGCCGGAACAAAAGCGGCTATCAGATACTTGGGGGTAAAGCTAGATACGAAGCTCACCTTCTGGGATCAGATTTGAAAGGGAGCGGACAAGGCGGCCGAGGTGACAGCGTCTCTAAGCAGGATGATGGCCAACATTGGGGCCCCTCGTCCTTGCGTGAGACGCCTGTTGCTCCGCACCGCTGAGTCCATTATGCTTTATGGAACCGAATATGGGCGGATGCTATGCGATACGAAAAGTATCGCAAGCATTTGTCCGCTGTACAGCGGAGACGGGCTCTTCGAGTGACGAGCTCGTACCGCACGGTCTCGGAGCCTGCAGTTTTGGTGATCGCGGGGGTCACACCGGTGCATCTGCTCGCCCAAGGGCGAAAGTTCGTCCACGAAATGGAGGGCACTCTTGGTCGTGACAGAAGCAGAGAAGTCATCAAAGAACAAGCGCTTGGCGCCTGGCAAAGACACTGGATGGAGGATACGCGTGGAAGGTGGACGGCAAAGCTTATTGGCGAGCTGTTCACATGGTTCAACCGTCGGCATGGTGAGGTTAATTACTACCTCACCCAGGTGCTGACGGGACATGGACTATTCTGCGCGTACCTCCACAGCATGGGAAAGGTGGGGAGCCCGCAGTGCAGGTGCTGCGGGGCCCCAAAAGATGACGCGCTTCACACCTTCTTCCACTGCGGAAGGTGGGTGCTGGAGCGCGGCCGTATAGAGGAAGCACTGGGGCAAATATCCCCAGATAACATCGTTGGCGTGATGCTCCAGTGCGAAAAGAACTGGACGACGGTCGCCGGCTTTGTCCAGGGTGTCCTGCTAAAAAAGAAGCAGAACATGCTGAACGAGGCCGGATAAAAAATTAGAAAGAAGCAAGGTGGAATGTCAACACCGCCTCAAGAAAGCCCCCACCCCGAAGTAATGCCTAACGGCGGTTCCGGGGTGGGATTCCATGGCCTAGAGACAGACAGGGAGGTTTAGTGGGTAGAGCTGCGAGAGCAGCAGAGTCCCACACACCAGGGGGACACGAAGTCCCCTTGATGCTGCATAAAGCATAAAAAAAAATAAAAAAAAATTATTATATTAAGAAGGTGGGCATTGAATGACATTGAAATGTCAAAATCTGAAAAAACAGAATCGAGAATGAAAATTTCGAATGCCTTTTAATGCCTAGGAATTAAAATGCATTCAAAAGTTCCTTTTTTGATTCCATTTCTTTCCAGATTTTGACATTTCAATGCCATTTAATGCCCACCTTGTTACTAGATATATTCTAAAGAGCAGACATTTTTTAAACATGAATCAATGATTTATACCATCTGATTTTATCAAAAGACTATCAAACTATGGTTGCTATGGTTACAACAGGTTAAAAAGAACATCGGTAGCGACAGTAGCGCCACCACTTGTTGATAGAAAACACTACAATCGTTCCCCTTTTCTCCTATATGAGTGGACCCACTGTGCGAGAGCCCAAGTAGAAGTGACTTCTTCAAAAATTCGTCGTCTATTTATATGATTTCGGTCCTACAGGCCCTTTGATTATGACAAAGAGAGCATGAGGGATGTTTAGGTTTATACCGGATGTCCTCATATTCACTTTGCCTTTTACAAAAATTGATTAAAAATAAGCCGTTTCACAAGTTACCTTTATTTAAAGCCCTATCCGGTAAATTGCGTTAGAGTTTTACGTGAATTGCAATTTTAAATTATTCGCATTGGTTAATTTTACCTCTTCCTTGCTTGCCCTCTTGTACTTATGAATTTAATTTATCATACAACAATACTATGTAATTATTTATTTGTTCATCTTTTGTTTGCATATTTTCCGCATACAAAATTAACAATGGTGCTCTATATTTGTGAAAACTCCTTTTTCCACACTTAAGTTCTTATTCTTAAACTAAACTTAAATAACTAGGGTGAAATTTATCAGAATTCTAAACATATAATTCGAAGTTATTTTGATTTGCGAAACTCTATTGATAAAGTAGTAAAAATCATCATGCATATTGACATGTTTATTATACTCCTGCAGTCAGAGTCAGCTGCATACAAGTGTTCATTTCCTGTATATACTAGGTGGGCGAAATTCTTCAGAATTACTCTATTTATTTCTTATTCTACATAAATTTTGATGAATATAAACCTATGCAGGATGTAACATCCCCCTCCTAAAACGCTTACTAGTAATTATGAATTCTAATGAGCGTACGCTGCGTAGACTGAAGTTCCTCGTATCCTGCATGTAAATGCGATGTAATAGGAAACCGTTTATGATGACTTCTATTACCATCTTGATCGCCTGGAATATTAATAAGATTGCTGTGAATCCTGCACTGGCCGACCCAAATGTCATAAATTTCTTCCGTAACCTGTCCCAGGTTGATTCTATTATCTTCTCCATAGTATCTTCATTAATCAGCTTCATTGGAGTTCCATCATGGTCAGCTACAGTATGTCCATGCATTTCTCGAGCTACGTCATTCAATAAGGAAGACTTTTCGACTGGAAACTTAATTCGATCTCGCAGTTTTTCTAGGTCTTTCTGTGTGTAGATCCCACGCGTGGCTAAAGATGCTGGGCTGATGTATTCCCGAGTTGCTTGGGCTGAGGGTTGTACTGTGATGGGTTCTACCCCTTCAGTTGGTTTAGGTAGTAATTTATACCAACTACCTTCAACAAGGTAATACGAAGGTAAGATCGTATTACAAGAAACCTTTGTACCTCTTGCTTTAATTATGTGTGTTTTGGGTGTCAGGAAATAAGTGGAATTTCCCTTCATCACCTTGAGTTCTGCGTAGTACTCATCTCCGTGTTGAGTCATAACCTCAACCGGTATACATTTTACTACATGGACCACTTCTCCTGCGGTTACTGCCATATATCCAGTTCCTTTCATCAAATTGTAGGCGAACTCATCCGGTGCCTGTGTAGCAATAGCTAGTGCATTCTTTAGTGTTTCTCTCTCTAGGTTACATCGTTGTAGTAGAACGTCTCTATACAAATTTCTTATCTGCGTCTTAATATGTTTTTCTACGTATATGAACTTCAAATTAACATAGGCGAATAAATCTCGGTTGTCTACTGCTAATTTGTAATAGCCTGCAACTGATTCCCCCTTAACAGTCTCAAAAATAACTAGCTTAGGATGTTCGGTGCGAAAAAACAGTATATGGGTGATTCTCTGCGAGGACGCAGTTTTGGAAGCCCAAAATTTTGTAAACGAAAATTCTCTTTTTTGTACGGTTCTTGTCATTTTCCTTTGTGTTTTTACTACTCAAATACACCCTGAATGTGGTCAAGCTACAAGTGTCATGGTCTGTTCTTGGCGATAAAATCTTTAATTTTCGGTGCCACGGTTGTGACCAGATGGCCACGGCTGTGACATTTTTCCTACTTTTGATGCAGTTGACTGCTGTAAGTGGTTTCTTAGAACGACAAAATACATTCGATAACAAAGTACACAATATTTATTATATTTTCCTTGGAAACAAAATCAAATTCACATGTTTTTTTACGTTGAATAATTACATAATGAACGAAAAGTAAAACCAAATTATTGCACCAAATCAAGCTTCGATAAATAGTAATCTTTCTTCCTGGTTTCCTATTTTATTAGCATTGCAAACCAACTTTTTCATTTTCGTAATAAGTTGCTGACGTTTTTCAGTAGGCTTCATTGATTTTTTAGAAACAAGTCGCGTTTTACAACGTACCATTTTTCCTACAAAAAGCATACATTGTGTAGATATTCAAAAGGTAGGGATGGATACGAAAACAATTGTTGTGTGCGTCTTAAAAGGAAATTTGACAAATAAAATGAATTAATGTGAAAGGCGTATAATGCTTGACAAGAATATTTATTCGCGCAGATAATAAAAAACATAATTATTCCTTTTTTTTCGTGCTAATATTGAAGTAGGGAGATATTTATTGTCCCAAAATATTCAAAGTTGCACAAGTATTCCTCAAACTAACGATTATGTAGAAAAATATCGATGAATTTTTGTGAATTACAACTTTCATGAATACTACAAAAATACGAAAAAAATACTGGTAATATATATGAAAGGTAATGCTTTCTGTTAGAATCAATTTAAATACTATTAATGGTTGAAAATTTCAATACTATATAATCAAATTCTAAAAATCTATGAAGCGATCCATAGAAATACTATAAATCTACCTCAATACCGGAAAATACTGCAAATTTGTAAAAATAACATACAATAAAAAATTTTTAGAAATAAACGAAATACTTCAAACTTGTGTACTGATAATTTACTCAAATATCTATAAAAATATTCAAACTTCTCAGAACTTTGATTTGTAGACCATCGAATTTTATAACGCTGAATATAAATCTATAATAATATTAGATAATCTTTCAACTTGAAACAATATCAAAACAATTATGAAAAATACTAAAAGTATAAGGAAAAAAAACCCTAAAATTCAGTGACTTGAAAATCACAAAAATCGTACGCCGTTACATTAAGTACAAACATGAAAAATCTACAACACTGGACTCCAAAGGTTGTATGACTTTAGAAATAAAAAAATTGAAAAATCTTACTCTAGTAACCAGATCGTCAAAGAATAAAAATTACGAAATACCGAAGGAAATATATTTTTTTCGAAAAACCCCTCCCGAAAATTTTTGTTACCTACGCCCCTGATTCCTATTATTTTGTGCAGCATCTAACAATATTTTTATAATATTAACCACAATACATTGTTAAAATCAGTTGTGCACAAAAAATTCACATTCCATAAAGTTTTTCTCCGAAGTAAAAAAACTGCCACGGTTGTGACATTTTGATAGTTATTTCATCATTACGGAGAAGCGGTTTGAGTTAGGGAATTTTCCGAAATATTTTGAGGTTCTGCTAGTAAACGTCAATAAAAAATAGTTAAATGCACGATGAATTATTTGATACTCAGAAAATACAAGTGCCGCGGTTGTGACATACATTTTTTATACGTACCGTTTTTTGATATTTCTCGGGTGATAAAATACACACAAATTTTTTTTAGATTGACATATCGCTGTCAAAACGTACAGAGATCACTGCTGATTCGAATTGACAAATGCAAGGCGCAAAACAAAGCACGATACAAAAGAACCAAAATAATAATTCAAAGCATATAATTTTTATCAAAACTGATGGACACTTTTTAAAGTCAAGTTAGGTAATTTGAAAAACGTGCAAAAATTACAAAAACTTCAAATATTGCAGGTACAATTACTTATTGCTGACACGTATAGCTCATTTACTATTTCGCGAAAGATTCAAGTCGTGATTCGATAAAATTTTCAGGAAATCAGGGTTGAGGACATGCCACGCTTGTGACATTTGGAGTGCATTATGTTCTTCAGAAAAATGAAAATGCATATCTGAACAAATAATTTATTGGGGTTAGTAAAATAAAAGTTCTTTGAACGTGTTCATGTACTCAATCATTTGAAAAATGCTAAGCTAAGCGTACAATCCTCAAAAGACACAAAACCGCATCCTCGCAGAGAATCACCCATATCCGCAAACGCTATCCACCGATTTTATCATTAGAGCGAAGCTTATATCATCTGTTGCTAACGAGTATACAGTCTGGACATGATTATGAACTAAATCATTAATTTTATTTGCATAGCCTTCGTATAAAATGCTATAATTGTAAAATTTACAGTTACTTACTGGAATGGGATTCCAAAATGTATACCCATCTTCTACGTCCATGCAAGTTGCGTCTGATAAGATGCAAGGTGTACCGGAGCGTAAATGTATCAGGTTATTGGTTAAATCTACTTTAGCCCTCTGCTCTTGCAGAGTTACCTTTATTGTTGCTTGAACTACTACCGCTTCCCAATCTCCATAAGGATCTGAATATGAGGCTCCGTTACACCTACCTTCGTTATCTAGATACCCTGCGAAAAGCATACGGTGCGTTGTAGTACTATTTATTTTGACACCGCTGATAATATGATTGCCGAATCTAAGTATTCCGGTGGTATAAAGTTTTCTATATGTTTCTTTGCTTATGTCGTATAAATACTCATGTTCTCCATGTTTTACAATTGAGATATGTGAATACATTCCACAATAGAAAACCGTACGATGAACTTCAAGCTTACATTGAATAGCCTGAGCTTCTACAAATTCATTTACTTGTAATAATTGTACATACTTCCTCGATACATTAAGTTTATTCGAAGGCATTTAACATGGCCCTGCATCTAACAATGATATTGTTGTTATGTTCAATGATCGCGATCCGCAGTCATACCCAATTAGTGCTGTTTTACATTTTCATGATTTCATTTTTCATGATTTCATGATTTCATGATTAATATGTAATATTCTCCGTCTATTCGCATGTACTATCTTACTATGTCCTTTAAATTGGATTTTAACGTTATTTTTATTAATAAGTTCGAAAATTTCATGAGGACCTGCATAGTGGTCCCCGAATTTCTCAGGGTTGCGTCCCCTTAATAAAAAGACGTAATCTCCCACCTTAAAATTTACATTATTTACTTTCTTGTCATAATAATGTTTGGACCGTTTTTTTGAATCAACAAGATTGTTATATACAACTGTTCTTATTCCCGTGAGGCGGGTGACAAGGTCCTTAATATACCCCTGGTAAGTTGGTTGTAACTCGTCCTCTCGGAGTGGTTAGCAGGATGGTGACCTTACTAGTTGTCCGAAAACCACTTCGAAAGGTGTATGTTTTGTACCTTCATGTACACAGGTATTATAATTAAATATTGCTATGTCTATCCACTGATACCGCTCGCAATCCTTGTCAGAGTATTGCTTCAAAAATTCACCTAGTGCGTGGTGTGAATAAATTTTCGGATTCTTGTGATCCTTTTTACAATTTGTAATATAGGATTTTTATAATCTTATTTAAAATTTGGAGATTTGGAAAAATTTAGAATTTGGATTCTTTTGATCCATAGGAAATCTGAATAAGTTGAAGATTCTTGTGATTCTTTTTCGTAAAGAATTCGTAAAGAATTCGATTTTCATAATTCTATTTGAAATTTTGAGATTTTTGTCAAATATCTACATTTAGAGCTTTAGAATTTTGATATAAGAATAGGATATTTGATCTTTTCTCAAATATCTGAATTTTGAATTTTATATACTGGAATAGAATATTTGAACTTTGTCAAGCATCTGAATTTAGAATTTCATATATTGGAATAGAATATTTTATCCTATGTCAAATATCTGAATTTAGATTTTTCGAATTTTGTATATAACACGTGGACCAATAAGTCCCGGGACTAACTAGGAAAAACACATTTTTTAGGCAAAACTCGACTTTATTCATCAACATAGTCTCCATCAAAAGCAACACAATTCTCTAACATTACAATACCTTTCTTGTAGAACGATTTATCTTTGGCTTCGAAATAAGCGTTCGTTCCGGTGATGACTTCCTCGTTGAAGTAGAATCTCTTTCCTTGAAGCATTTTTTTGAGGTCTGCAAACAGGTAGTAGTCGCTGGGGGCCAGATCCGGTGAATATGGTGGGTGCGGAAGCAATTTGAAGCTCAATTCATTCAATTTCGCCATGGTAGCGAGCGAATTGTGACACAGCGCATTATCTTGGTGAAAGAGCATTTTTTTTTTCTTCATTTGGAGCCGTTTGTCAACGATTTCTATTTTCAAATGCATCGATTGGCCAATGTAACGTTCGCTATTGATCGTCTTACCTTTTTCAAGGTAGTCGATGAACAAAACTCCATGAGCATCCCAAAATACTGAGGCCATAACCTTACCAGCCCACATTTGCGTTTTTGGCCGCTTTAGTCGCTTCTCACCGACTGCAGTCCACTCGGCTGACGACCGCTTCGACTCCAGAGTGTCGTAATGGATCCAGGTTTCGTCCATTGTCACAGCCCGACGCAAAAAATTCGGTTTATTTCGGCGAAACAACTCCAAACAGCGCTCGGAATCAACGACACGTTGTCGTTTTTAATCCACCGTGAGCAAAAGCGGCACCCACTTTGACAACAGCTTCCTCATAGACAAATGTTCATGCAAAATAGCGTACACATTACCATATGATATCTTTAAGGTGTGAGCTATCTCACGCAATTTTAATTTACGATTTTCGAAAACGATTTGGTGGACTTTTTTGATGGATTCCGGTGTATCTACCTCATTTGGCCGACCGGAGCGTTCAGCATCTTCAGTATCTATACGACCACGTTTAAACTCAGGATACCACCGACAAATGGTTGTTTTTGATGGAGCAGAGTCCCCCTAGCACTTTTCAAGCTATTGCTGAGCTTGCACTGTGGTCTTTTTCATCAAAAAGCAATGGAAAATCAACACACGAAATTGTTTCGAATCCAATGTTTTGAAAATATCAAGACTAGCATCACTTAAATCACTATAACTCGTGGACCAAACATCAGAATGTCATGAAATTTTGACAGGTATCTTTTGTAGGTTGGTAGTCATGAAAAATCATACAGAACTTTTGTTGGCAACGCCATCTATGTGTCAGTCCCAGGACTTAATGATCCACGTGTTAAGAGTATAATATTTGATCTTTTGTTAAATATTAGTCAAAGAGCTGGCTACAGAGCAAGCAACATGCCTCGGTTAATGGAATTTCTCACTTGGAATAGGTTCGATTGCTGCCGACGAAGCGGTACACCAGTTGTCAGAAGGCGCACTGCAAGCTTAATGCGTGGGCGGGCGTTCAAAGTTGTAAAATTTTCGACAAAAAAACTGTTTCGGAAAATGGCTGAAAATTTGCACACGTATTGAAGACTATGAGAGAAAGCAGGGAAAAAATTGTTAGCAGGGTAAGTGGAAGCTAAAGGGTTGTCAGAAGCTGCCAAAGTTGCGAAAAATTTTGGGAAATTTACATGTCTAGGAAAATTTCTGAAAATTTGCATTTTTATTGTTTACATATAAAGGGTTTCCCAATAAGGGTGATATGTTTTGAAATTGAAAAAAAACACTGAATATTCATTCGGAATTGATCGAAATCTTTTTTATTATATTGGATATTCTATGCCATTTATGATTTAAACAATATATCGGCCAAATGTCCCCCGAGACTTGAGCCAAAAATGCGCCTCATCAGAAAAGATGATTTTTTGATGAAAATTGGGATCATTTTCAATTGATTCCAGAGCCCAATCCGCCAGAATCATCTTATAGGGATGCAGGCCAAGATCCAATCGCAAAATACGCCAGGTAGTCATCCTGGACAGGCCCAATTCCTGAGATCGGCGTGGCACGGACAATTCACGGTTTTCCTCGATACTGGCCTGTACGGCGGCTATGTTCTGTGTAGAACGTGCGGTACGCATACGATTTTTAGGCTTAGTATCCAATAGAGTAAATTCACTCTCCAACTTATCGATTATTCGACGAATTGAGAGCGCGGATGGAGCAGAATGACGACCATATTTTGCACGTTATGCTCTTTGAACACCGACAAAACTTCTCGAATTTTGATAAAATAATTGGACAATTTCCAAACGTTGTGGAAGCGTGAAACTACTCATGATTAAATGGCAAACCTTACAGATGACAACTGACAGCAGACGTCAAAAATTTCAGTTCAAATGAGCCCGATAGGGACATTCAAAATCATATCACCCCTATTGGGAAACCCTTTAGAATAAACTACGTGCAAATTGTCAGAAGGCAAAGTGGAAGCGTTCATGAGAAATTTTGGTGCAAAGTACGAGAGCGTCTATTGGCGCCCGGCGTAACGTCATCGCTTTTCTCTTAATTTTCGCACCCTACATGTTTCGGATCACTTCTGACAATTAATATGAATATTAATAAACTACTTAAGGAACTATTATTGAAATATCAGGGCTCAATTGAGGAGAATTCATAAATTTGATTAATTATTTATCGTACAATTGGCAACATATCGCGTGAATTTTTTTGTGATTTTTTTTAAAGCATATTGAAATTCTGAAATATAAATGAAGGATAAATTTTTGAAGCAAAACTTGAAAATTTAAAAAATTTTTCGATATTAATACTCCTACAGTATTGCGAAAATATATATATGCCTGAATAATATTGAAATATTGTTGATGTTTTTAGCAGGCTTTAGGGTCTAGAAAAAATGTATCTCAAAGTTTCATACTTTAAAACGCTTCGACTCAGATTGGAGTCCTCATCAGTGAGATTTTATTTATATAGAAAATACAAAGGGGAGAACCTTAAAAAATTGCATGTGTGACGGATAAACATTGTGGTAGAAAAGATATAAATCAATTGCACGTGTGAAAATATAAAATTGGTCTAAATAACTAAATTCAACGAAATAAAAATCGTGGAAATTTGTTGCCTATAAAAGTATAGGTATTTTAAGTTGACTTAACCACATCGTCCAATCAAGTTCTCTCCTATCTCAGAATTTAGGGCTCATTTAAGGCTAATTTAATGTCATATTGCTAGATTCAATGCGTCGTTATTTTTTTAAAAAACAAGGGGTTACGCTGGCTTACCGTTAAGCTGACGTAATCACACGTTAAAATAACAGTTAAAAAAGTAATCACCTACACCAGAATTTAAGGCTCATTGAGGGCTCTCTAAATATCCCATCTAAGTTTTTAATTTTATTTGTTTAAACAACTTATGTTAAAAACTTCTTGAAAGATCGACCGTTTAGATCGATTTTGTAAAGACAGTCATACATGTTCCTCATATTTCATGTTTTATTTACTCATCTATGTTGTAATAAAACTATTACCAATATGCTCTCAAACAAATAGAAGCACATCAATATGTGTGGTTATACAAGCAATGCTTTACGGAAAATTTTTTTTTAATAAAATTACTATTTTAAACAATAATTTTTTAATTCGCTAATTATATTGAAATAAAGTATTGAACATTTGAACTTATACCAAAATAAGATTTCTATAATCCCTAGAAAAGACTTTGAAGTTTACAAAAGACAATAAGAAAGTCATTCTTCCTATCGGAAATGAAAAATATTCCATGTTCGGAAGGGGAAAGCTAAAATAAATCCACCCTTAAAGGTCACATGCACGCCATCTGCACTCAAGCAAAGATGACCTCTAAATTCTGCTATAGGTGACAACTTAATATAATGCTATTTTTCCGTAAAAGCATTGTTTGTATAGCCATACATATTAATTTGCTTCTATTTGTTTGAGAGTATATTGGTAAATAATTTTATCACAACAAAGATGAGAAAATAAAACATGAAATATACGGAACATGTATAAAACGATCTAAACGGTCAATTTTTTAAGGAGCCGTTTTTAACATTAGTTGTTTAAACAAGTAAAATTGAAAATTTGGATGAGGTATTTAGACAGCCCTAAAGGAGCCTTAAATTCTGGTATAGGTGATTACTTGTTTTATTGTTATTTTACTGTGTGGTTACGTCAGCTTAACGTTAAGCCAGCGTAACCCCGTGTTTTTTTTAAGAGTAACGGAGCATTAAATTCAGCAATAAGGTATTTAGAGAGCCCTAAATGAGCCCTAAATTCCGATATAGGTAATAACTTGTTTAATTTTTATTATAACGTGTGGTTACGCCAGCTTAACGTTGAGCTAGCATAACCCCGTGTTTTTTTGAAAATAATGGAGCATTAAATTTAGCAATATTGCATTAAATTAGCCTTAAATGAGCCGTTAATTCTGATATAGGTGAGGACTCGATTGGACGATGTGGTTACGTCAACTTAACATACCTTAAAAGTATAAAGGAAGAAACTTTAAAAAATTGCACGAGTCACGGATAAACATTGTGGTAACAATCAATATAACGCGTGTGTATGTGTGGAAGCTGTAAAAACGGTCTAAATAGCTGAATTCACAAAAACTGTACAGAAAACAATTTACAATCTACCCTGAGAAAGATTTTACATACAGTAAAATTGTAAAAGTAAAGAGGCATTATTATGGAATAAAAAAGGGTAATAAACTGTGATCTCATCACAATAAAATACCACCAAACAAAAACTGCCCAGTTATTTTGTTAAGTTTTTGTTCGGTGATATTTTATTGTGACGAGATCACAGTTTTTTTACACTTCTTTATTCTGTAATAATTCTTCTTAACTTCTACAATTTTACTGTAAACAATAAAAATGCAAATTGTCAGAAATTTTCCTAGACATGTTAATTTGCCAAAATTTTCCGCAACTTTGGTAGCTTCTGACAACCCTTTAGCTTCCACTTACCCTGCTGACAATTTTTTCCCTACTTTCTCTCATAGTCTTCAATACGTGTTCAAATTTTCAGCCATTCTCCGAAACAGTTTTTTTTGTCGAAAATTTTACAACTTTGAACGCCCGCCCACGCATTAAGCTTCCAGTGCGCCATCTGACAATTGGTGTACCGCTTTGTCGGCAGCAATCGAACCTATTCCAGGTGATAAATTCCATAAACCGAGGCATGTTGCTTGCTCTGTAGCCAGCTCTCCGTCTATATCTGAATTTAGAATTCGGAATTTCGTGTTTTAGTATAGAATACTTAATCTTTCGCCATATATCTGAACTTAGGATTTTATGATTTTATTCAATGTTAAAATTTTGCTAGTTTTTTGAAATGTTTCAAAATAATTCAGTTACTTTTTAGTAGATTTACGAAACAATTTCTTGATTTTCAATTAGAAAGTGTGGTTTTATTCTAATACTTGTATCTGGAAATTCTGAAGTTTGTAACAAGTTAACGCTTTGGTTAACCGAAGTTTCGTACAATTACATGTTACTGAAAATTATGTTTCAGTTTCGTAACTTTATCATCATTTTAAAAAAAATTCTCCTGTAATTTGGTAGTTTTGATAAAGATTCATTTTATGAAAATTCAATTGAGCATAACATCATCACTAAAAATTTCAAAAACTCAGTACATTGTTTGGCAACCTTAAAACATCTTCATTCAGAAACACCATAAATATCGTTAAAATTTGCAAATCACCCTTTTTTATTTTTGGTATTAACACCAATATCTTGTGTCTCCTCTGAAATTAAAACAAGCTGTGTCAAAAATTATATTAGGCCTTCAAATTACGCAATAAGGTTAGGATTTCTTCTTGAGATTCTATAGTTCGCGCGTAATTTTCGTTCAATTGGGTGATTTGTGTAATTAATTCATCATTTTCCTGTTTAAGTTTCCGATTTTCTTTTTCCAATTCCTTAAAACCCTTTTCAAGTTTTTCGAAATTACTGCATAAATACGCTACAGTGGACCAGCGATCCTCATCTAAATCTTTTAATTCCGATATCTTTTCTACAGCCTTTCTTAAATTCTCGAAAATAATTACTTCCGAAATCGACGCCTCTAAATCGCTCAACATGCTATCGGTGGTAAATACGCTTGCCCATTGGGTACTTCGTACAAACGACAGATTTGATGACCTGATCTACGCTTCAAGAATACACGAAAAACGCTTTATGGAATATAAGCTGTAACTTCGTACTCTCTAAATCACTATTACGGCTATCCCTCCGGGACCTCCAAAAATATTCCTTGTTACGTCCGAAAACGCACAAATGTACACCATGTGAAGTGATGTTCGCTTTTAGGTCAACACCCGCGCGCTAAAACCTAGGGAACGACCTAACGTGATTAGAGGTTTCTGCAACAACCTAAATCATAAGAAAATTCGCCATCAGCTTAACGAATAATCAAATAAATAGAGAAAATAGCTTTAACGCCATCTGTAGATTCACGCTTTGTTTATCTCAAGACTAAGAGTCAATTCACCAATCAAATTTATCACCCATCCCAAATGCCCTGCTAAAGCATTTGACTTAATTAAATCGATGCAAGCTTATAGAAATGCTTGGCACTAAATCCAGTACATTTGAATAAACGAAGGAGTTGATTATAGACTGAATTCACTTCGACGTAACTAGTGCAAAGCAATGAGGGAAAATGCTTAGCACTAAATTCGGTATAAATAAATAAAGAAATGTTGATATTGAAACATGTTGTCTCTGACTAAATCAGTGCAAACCAATATTGAAAAGGTTAGCACTAAATTCAGTATAAATAAATAAATGAAATGTTCGAAATTGAAATATACAATTTGAGCGAATCAGTACGAAGCAATATTGGAATGCTTAGCACTAAATTCAGTACAAATGAATAAAGAAATGGTTCATTTGAAATACGTTATCTCTGATTGAATCGGTGCAAACCAATGTTGGAACGGTTTGCACTAAATTCAGTATAAATAAATAAATAAAATGTTCGATATTGGAATGTTCAATTTGACCGAATCAGTACAAAGCAATATTGGAATGCTTAGCACTAAATTCAGTATAAATGAATACAGAAACGTTTGATATTGAAATAAGTTATCTCTGATTGATGAAACGTTCGATGTTATGCGTAATATCGAAGAATTAGGTTTCAACAATATTGCTGAGTCGTTTGTTTAGAAAGCTCAGTGTTTATAACTTTATTGGTCGGACAAGAACTAAGTAGCGGGCCCTGCGCTATCCATTATATAGGCCTCGAGTGCTAATAGAAGGATATCTTACCGTTAGGCATAACATTCCCCTGTTTAGAATGGATTTAGTCCCTAAATTTTGATACGTCTATTTTTGGGTGGTTCAGTTAGCAAAGGCTGAATGCTCGCATTGTAAGTGATCATATGCGTGGGTGTGTCTATTTTAGTTTTAACGCAAAATAAGCATAATCTTTTCAGGATACAATTTTTTAACAATTCAAATAATCCGAACTTGTAACTAATCTACAGTGTGACTAATCATAGCTAGTGCTAGCAGCGTTATCATCTGTATCAGCATCTGAAAAGTACGGCATACATTGGTCTATGTGTATTCGAATGATCTTATTTTTATTTCTAATTCTTAGATTGTTATTATCGATGTAATCTATGACTTCAAAAGGACCTTTCCACGCAGGTTCTAATTTATTTTGCTTAGTGTTGTTGTGTGTTTTGACAAGATCTCCTGATTTATATATTGGATGTTTCCTAGTTATATTTTCGTCAAGTCTCCTTTTTATCTTTTCCATTTTTACCTAGATTCTCTCTCGGGTTTTGGATATGATCTCTTCGTGTTTCTTCTTCCATTTCCTTATCAGGTCCTGATAAGTTAAGTTAGGTGAGGTATTGACCGTTGACGGAATATTGGGTGTTCTTCCCAATGTTAATTCATAGAGAGAATGTCCAGTCGTTTGATTGGTAGTAGTGTTGATGACGAAATTGATGTATTTTAAGTTTTCGTCCCATTGTTTATTATTTTCGGCAATACTAGTCTTGATCAGGTTTACTAGTGTAGAGTGCATTCTTTCGATGTTCCCGTTTGATTGCGGATGGAATGCAGTTGTTTTAATATGCCGAATGTTCAATGCGTTTTCAAATTCTGTCATTAATTCCGATAAGAAGTTTGAACCTTGGTCAGAAAGTACGGTCTTAGGTGCTCCGAAAGTATAAATGTAGTGATCGATTAAGGCTTCTATTATTAAATTCGTTGATTCATTCTGTAAAGGTACGAGGACTGTATATCTGGTTAGTCTATCTTGCATACTGACTATGTAACGATTTCCTTTTTGTCTTTCGGGGAGTGGCCCAAAGATATCTAGTGCCAATTTTTCGTTAGGTGCTAAAGGTATATCAGGTAATATGCTCTTCGCTTGATTCTTTATGCGCATTGTATTCTGTAGTTGGCAAATGGGGCAGGACTGCACGTATTTTTTAATTTCATTGTCCATTCCGAGCCATAAGCCGGTGGTCTTAGCCTTTTCCAGCGTGTTCTTTCCTCAAAGATGAGTGGAGTGTGCTTCTTTGATTATAGCTTGCTTTTCTTCTTTTGTCAATTCTCTGGTAGGCGTGAAACATAAGTGGAAATTTAGGTGAGGGTAATAATTTGAGAGAAATTCCACCATTTCCTAAAGTATTTCCTTTTGCAGTGGGGTAAACAGTGGGTCTCCGAAAATAAGCGTTATGATGGTTAATTTTTTGCTGTTAATTTCCTCTATAATCCAGCTTAATTTTATGAGCCAATCTTCTTCATCATAGTCGGGCATTTCCTCCTTTTTTATTTCCTTCCATAAATTTCCTATCGCGTTAGGTTTTGTCTTAACTTTGCCGAAGGTGGGTTGCAGTCTTCAATTTATAACTTCCGTATGCATGTCAAGTTTTTCGGTTGTCATGTCTTCTGTAGATTCGTTCTTTGTTTCCTCCAAAGGTTCTCTCATCCTTCTTGGTGGTAAATTGATCTTCTCCTCTCCTTTTAGTACCCTATCTTCTGTTATAACTGGGGTACCGAAAATTTCGATTTTCTGTGGTTGAGTTTTTATTTCCGCAGTTCCATCTTCCTCATTGGATATTCCTGCTTCCAACAATTCTTGTTTTGAAATATCAGATGTTATAGGGAAAAGTCGGGATAAATAGTCTGCAACTTTGTTTTCTTTTCCTTTTAAGTATTCAACGTCGTAATGGTATTCCTCCATTCTCAATCGCCACCGTAGCAATCTTGAGCTAGGATCCTTGACGTTATGGAGCCAGAGCAAAGCTCTGTGATTTTTGTGGATTTTGAATTTGTTACCAAGGAGATACTGTCTCAAACGCTTCATAGCCCATACTATAGCTAAAGGGTCTTTTTCTGAGGTACTGTATCTTTCTTCAGCTTTGTTGAGGGTTCTTGAGATGAATAAGCATGGGTGTCCATTTTGACTAAGAACTGCTCCTAAGCCTTGATTTGAGGCGTCAGTTGTTAAGGTGAATTGTTCTTTAAAATTCGGAAACCTTAACACTGTATGCCCAAGTGACCAAGAGCCAGGCCCCAAATAAAGAAGGGGACTGGCAAGTGGTCACAAAGCGCAGCGAAAAAAATAAAAAAAATGAAAAAAAAAACTGGAGAAAAAGGAATATATCTATTGGATACGATGGGGAAGCTTCTGGAGGAGTTGATTCTACAACGGCTTCAGGCTCTCTTAGTCGGGGAGAACGGGCTCTCGGAAAACCAGTTCGGATTCAAGAAAGGCAGGTCCACTGTGGACGCCATCCAAGCTGTGGTTAACATCGCCACAAATGCAAGAAAAGGAACTGGTAAGCGTAAGGGATTCTGTGCGTTGATTAGCATTGACATAATCAATGCGTTCAATACCGCGAGATGGGATATCTGCATCGAGGCGATGATACGAAAAAAGGTTCCAGACTACCTGTTGCGAATGATAGATGACTATCTGAGCGACAGGTGGGTGATATACGAGGGCGACAAATGGTCTCTCAAAGAAGAGATGACATGTGGCGCTCCTCAAGGGTCGCGGGTGGGTCCACTCGTTTGGAACGTCATGTATGACCTGAGGAGAGCATGAGGTCGAGTGAAGAACGAGCATAAAGTACCTGGGAGTGCATTTGGATCGTAGGCATAGCTTTGGTGAACACCTAAGGATCGCAGCTGCCAAAGCCATCCAATGTGAAGCAAACTTGGCTCGGCTCATGCCAAACATTTGTGGACCCAGGGGCGTAAAAAGGAGACTGGTGGCGAGCGTGGAGCACTCGAGGCTGCTTTATGCAGCTCCAGTCTGGGCCAAAGCCCTGCAAAACCATGCTATCCAGAGGAGACTGTTCTCGGCGCAGAGACTTGTCGCGCTGAGAATAGTCTCAGCCTATAGAACCGTCTCGACGAGTGCTGTGCTGGTCCTGGCGAGAGTCTCGCCAATAGATTTATTGGCGGAGGAAAGGCAGGAGACCTTTCAGCTCCGCAAAGAGCTTACCTGTACCGACCCGCAGGAAATCGCTTCATCGCAAGGATGAAAGGCGCAAACTCGTCCAGAAATTGCAAATGAGATGGCATGGCGAGCAGACCGGGAGATGGACCTACTGCCTGATCCCGGAGCTCGCCACCTGGCTAAACAGAGAGCACGGAGAGGTCGGCTTTTACTTGGCGCAAGCGCTCTCAGGCCATGGCTGCTTTAACGCGTACCTGAGGCGCTTTCAGAAAAGATACGAGGAGATGTGTTATCACTGCGATTCCCCTGTGGATAATGCAGAGCACGCACTCTTCGTCTGCGCAAAGTGGGGCGCGGCAAGGGAGGCCCTCGGTCAGGCAGTGGGTGCTGAGCTGACTCCTGATACGATGCTCCCTCTGATGCTCGAGTCTGAATGGATTTGGGCGCTCATTGAATTATTCGTCACACTTGTGATGAGGACAAGGGAGCTCGATGGGCGTCGGGAGATGAACAACGGGGAGGGCCAGTAGAAATCGCATCGGGGCCTGCACCCCGGTCCTGCGTCTCGGGTAGTCATGGCTGTCCGCGTCGTTCGGGGGAGGACGGTTTGCCTAGTGGGCGTGTGGCCGCGGATGGAAGTTCCGAGCGACCGGATGACGGAAGAGTCGTACGCGACTTTAATGGAACCAACCACCCGTGAAGTTTAAAGCCGAAAGGCGGTTCCGCGGGTGGTGTATTGGTTCGAGAGAGGGGTTTTTTTGGTTTTAACAGGTTTTAAAATGTCCCTGAGATGTAGAAAAGGCTGTGTACTTCTTGTCGCTTTCTATATAGTTCTAATTAATCTATTCCGTAAAATTTTGAGAAGCGAGGGAACTTAGCGGATACAGGCAGGATCGCCAAAAATGTTATGCGTAATATCGAAGAAGGAGGTTTCAAGAATATTGCTGAATCGTTTGTTTAGAAAGCTCAGTGTTTATAACTTTATTGGTCGGACAAGAACTAAGGGGCGGGCTCTGCGCTCTACATTATATAGGCCTCGAGTGCTAATAGAAGTCGTATCTTAGTGTTAGGCATAACATCGATATTAAAATGTATTATTCGCTTGTATCAGTGCAAAGCAATATTGGAACGCTTAGAACTAGATTCAGTATAAATAAAATAAGAAATATTAAATTGTTTTATTTGATCAAATTAGTGCAAAGCAATATTGGAACGGTTAGCACTAGATTCAGTTCAGATGAATAAAGAATTATTTCATATTAAAAACGTTTTATTTAATTGAATCAGTGCAAACCAATTTTGAATCGGTTAGCACTAGATTCGATATAGAAGAATAATGAAATATTTGATATCAACTGTTTTATTTGATTGAATCAGTGCAAACCAATATTAAAACGGTTAGCACTAGATTCAGATATAGAAGGATAAAGGAATATTTGATATTAAAAACGTTTTATTTAATTGAATCAGTGCAAACCAATTTTCGAACGGTTAGCACTAGATTCAGATATAGAAGGATATAGAAATATTTGATATAAAATGTTTTTTTTTTATCGAATTAGTGCAATGCAATGTTGGAACACTTAGAACTAGATTCAGTATGAATAGGATAAGAAATATTAAATTGTTTTATTCGATCGAATTAATGCAAAGCAATATTGGAACGGTTAGCACTTAATGTCAGTGTAAATAGATGAAATATTCGATATTTAAAAGTTTTATTCGACCGAATCAGTACAAAGCAATATTGGACTGCTTAGCACTGAATTCAGTATAAACCAATTAAGAAATATTGATATTAAATTGTTTTATTTGATCGAATCAGTGCAAATTTAACCAATATTGAAACGGTTAGCACTAGATTCAGATATAGAAGGATATAGAAATATTTGATATAAAATGTTTTATTTGATTGAATCAGTGCAAAAAAATATTGGAACGGTTAGCACTAGATTCAGTTCAGATGAATAAAGATATACAATAAGTTTTGAGATGCTTATGTGTATGACTTATACTACTTCTCAGGATGAGAAGTCAATATTAAGGATTTTATGCGTTTATGAGTTAATAATATAGGTTTTGAGATGCCTATATATGTAACTCACGCATTAAAAGTATGCGTCTATATAAGTCAATAATACAGGTTTTGAGATTCCTATATATGTGACTTGTACGTTTTATGCTAATATACTAGGTTTTGAGATGCAACAACTCACGCACTACAATTGGCGTTATAGTTAATATAATAAGTTTTGAGATGCTTATATATATAACTTACGCTTTTTCCTTGCTTGAGAAGGCAAGAGAAAGAGTTTTGTCGTATATTTCTCCTTGTTGATAGCTGGATAACGGCACAATCCTGGCTGGAGTTAAGTAGTGCTAGTGAAGTAGTACAGGAAGCGTATCAGACAATCCAACTTGCTTGCTAAACACTGATTAAGTTCGTTTTCTGTAGATTTACCCCTCAGAACTCGACCTAATACGAAGATACACGTATTTAACGGCATTTATTAATTCACGACCACCGGACTTGCACGACTTAAGGAACAGGGATTTTATTTACCAAGTACCGAGGTATTCTTTGTGTAAGATACCGAATTACGAATATCGAGGGGTCAATTTGTGACACCGACAGTATGACTTGCGGACGGAGTGAGCACCGACGTTAAGATCTTGAAGACTGAACAGCTACTAGCGAAAAGACAACCTACAGAGGTAAATCTGGGGTTTATATATTATTGATTATTCCTATAGTGGGAGAGCATTTATATTTTCGTGGATCGGCACTTAGCTTGCTACTCGATGGATCGGCACGCGTCTGGCAGCAATGTCATTGACCATACTTGCTGACAATCGCGTAAATGCATGAACTCGCGGCGCGTTCCCACACAGGTCATACTATCGGGATCAAAGTTCATTTACGCTCAATGCGGTACATCTTTCTCTCGTCTATTCAGCTATGCTACATAATATATATATATGTTGACAGGTCGGTGCAATTGTACTAAGTTACAAATGCACTGACTCATCTATTATTTTATACATTAGTTTTTAATCTTATTTTCTTATAATATTTATGTAACACATAATCTTATGGTGTCTACATTTTGAAATATTATTTAAGTCATCTAGCGAATCCCCAATAATGCGATTGATGTTATTGAGTACCCATTCTTGGTCATTGCCGATTATTATGTACTAGTGTTTGATTATTATTATTACTTATTTTACTACTGATGTTAACAATAATGAATATTATTGTTATTTATTTTCGTTAAATAATTATCAATGTTTACTTATCTGATTTCCTACATTACCGACGGTAAGGCAGTGATCTTGTTTTATGCAACTCGACTGCCTCGTCGATCTCAGATAATTTCTGACATGTGTTTCCTACTATTAGTGTTGTAATGAGGAGACATGTATCAGTTATATCCCTGAGCGTTTACTGGGTTGCCTAGGCACAGGCGAAAGGAATTAAAATTTTTAAAATATCAAGGATGTAACAGTCCTCCCTCCTTAGATTAATCATCGTCCTCGATGATAATATTATTTATTTATCTTCCCTTTTTCCTTTTTAGATATAAATTAATTAAATTATTATTTTATTTTTTTATTTTTTTTGTTTAATTTACTTGGTTATAACAACAGGAGAGGCACCGCGTTGGTTTCGAATTCCAAGTGATATTAATTTCTGATAGTCAATTTTATTTAGATAATTTTGGTTTGAACTCATTTGAATCGGGTCCATCTTCTCCGGATTATTCCCGCGGCACTTTGCCTACTCTCTCGGTAACTGAGAGTTTGTCGTCTCGAATTTCCGCGCTCGAGGATTCGGCGGGAATTCATCAGTTTATTGTTTGGCGTGTACCGGTCTGTCAAGTTGTTCCTGTGCTCGTTTCGTTGGCAAGGGAGCTCCTTGGATTGTCGGTGACGGATTCGGATTTTTGTATTGTTCATCGATTGAAGAAATCGTATAATGGGGTGTTAATCCGCGTTTTTTCTAGAAAAATTAAGGATAGTTTTGTTGCTCAGCATTCTATGCTCGCGCTAAGGGGTTGCTTTGTTGATCTCGCGTAGGTTAGAGTCATTTTTCCTTGTTGTGTTTTCAAGTTTTAATTTATGGTGTTTTATTCTCTTTTTTATTGTTGCAGATTCCTATCAACGGGCTCCGCAAGTTCCTGCTCCAGGTTTGCTGAGGCAGGTGTCGAACCTGGTGGATACCCTGGTGCCCTGGGTACGACTGATGTGGTTTCTTATCCAGGAGCGACCGGTGGGTCCACCGGAGTCCGAAGAGGGTCCGTCCTGGCGCATCCCTGCGTCAACTGTAGATCCATCTGCTATGGAGGCGGCATCGGCGGATCATGTGATTCGTGAGGTGTGTTAGGAGACCTATAACCTCTGTGAGGAGCTTCATAGCATGGTGTCACGGGATATCTCGCCCTTACCTGCTCAAGCGTCTCGTTGCTGTTCTCATTCAGCACCCTCAGCTTATCGTTTGGGGTAGGTTTGCCTAAAATTATCCTCTTTCTTTTTTTATATATTTATTATATTTTTCTTCTTGTTTATCTCTTTCTTTGATTAATTGATTTCATTTTATTTTTCGGTTTTTTCCGGCAGCTTTTTTGCCGGTGTGGGCGATTTATCCGGTTACCGCACTCGAAAGACGTCATGAGATGCACCTGTGGCTCAGCTTTGGTGTCTTATGAAGGTCAGTTTTTTCCTTGGTTCTTGTATTTATTTCCTTTTAAATTTTGTCCTGAACACCTTTTATTAAAATTTTGGTTTCAGCTCCTAGGTCCGTTGTTGCATATCGCAGGCGTCCAATTCTGAGGGGTTATCGCCGGGTTCCAGCTCGAAGAGTGCCATACCTGCCTCGCGTGTAGTGTTTTTTTGCTATATTTTTGTATATATATATTTTTTTGTATGTATTTAGTGTATATGTATTTTTAGGTGTAACTCTTATGATGTGTGTTTTGTTTTTCGAGTATTTCTAGTGTGAGCTTGTGTGTGAGTGTGTCTCCTTTTCTGTTGTACATTAAATGTTTATGTTTCCAATAAATTTTATTTTGTGTGACTTCAAATGGTTTGAGATTATTGAAATTGGTCCTCCGATCAATTTCATTTTGCTTTATTTGGTAGTAATTTCACCAATCTCAGAAATCTTTTTTTTTTATTTTTGTTTTTCTCAAATCCTTCTCCTGTCATTATTAGTGCTAATTTTGTCAAAAATTACTTTGTTATCAAGTAAATTTTTATTTATACTATTTCACTTTCTTTTGCTGGGAATTTTTTATTTTAAGGCCATGGATCAATCGGACCACGTGACTAAATTATACATTTATCCGTTCATGTAAGATAACTTTTTTAATTTACAATGTATCTTTCTGATAATTTGGGAAACGTAACAAAAGATAATAAAGCACGTCTGTTAACTTCTTTTTAGTAAAAATTTTGAACAAAATTCGAAAACTTATCGACAATTACAGTTAACTGTAAAATTTTTTGCAAAATTTTCACTCATACAAAGTTGACAGACGTTCTCTATCCTGTTCTGTAGTATTTTCCAAATTTTCAGGAAGATATTTTGTAAAAGAAAAAAGTTATCTTACACGAACTTTTACAGGAGTTTGGTCACGTGATCTGGTTGATCCATGGCCTTAATAGTCAACTAATTGGAATTTTCTCGGAATTTCTGATTCAGGTCTTCTCATTTCTTATAATTGATTACTAATCATTATTATTTAAAACCTATGAATTCGTGAAATTTAAATATTTATTCATAACACTGGTCTAATTTTATTCTAATTTGGTCATTCTGATCAGGAACTCGCTAGTTTAGTAGTAATATTGATCATTTTTGATTTTTGAATTTTACCTAAAATTATTAACAATTTTTAATAATTGAAGTGCGAGTTTCTGATCAGGAGTACATAACCTTCAAGCTGGTTGGTAACGATGATGGGCATGATTGTCATCTTGTCGCTTCCATTGGCATCGAGAGGTGGATCGTTGCTCTTCATCTATTCTGCGGTGTCAGGTTACATGCTCGGTGCCATACTGCTTCTTCTCTTCGTATGATTATTTCTCGTGCTAGCCATTTTGTCGGGAGTGCCTTATCTCGTTGAGGTAAGTTTTTCTTGCTGGACTGTATAAATGCTGCGCAGGTCAATCTAATTACAGGTGTCGCTGACTGGTACTGTAGATTTCTTTCTATTTCATTTTATTTTTTTTTTGATGAAAACATTTTTTTCGTGTTACTTTTCGTGTCCTTCCTTCTAATATTTGTCAGCGTCCTCGATGACACAGGAGGTGGTGTTTTAAGCAAGTCGGATATTTCGGATTGGAAATTTAGTAGTTTCTGTTTGTACTCGAATTTCGGGGATGTTTACTGGCTGTAAGTATTGTAGTTCTCTTGGTGCTTCTTATTTTCTTTGAGTTCTTTTTAGGGTTTTCAAACATTTTAGGATTGAATTTTTTCCAAAATAAATCATAATTATTATAATTAGGATTATTATTGCACTAGATCCTCCTGTCCAGTATTTATTATGTAATTGTTTCGTAAAATTTTGTTCTTCGAATTCTGTCAATTGTTCTTCTATGGTTGAAAGTGATTCGTCTGTGCGTAGCCTTTTCCAATTTCCTATGTGAGATTCTTCCCAAGTAAAAGGTTTTATTTTAGGAAGTTGTTGAATTGTGTCCAACTTTGGAAGCATTTCAGTTATATTGAAAGTAAAATTGGGGTTGTAAATATATTCTTCTGTCCTTTTGTCAATCTGAGTTCCGGTTAGAGTGGTATATTTCGTCCTTGCAGTACATCTTGTACCTAATCGGAGTAGTCCTGAATTGCTGAGGTAGCCTTTTTGCAGTTTTCCTTTTATGCAGTTGATACTTATTGGCTCTGGATTTTTTGTTGAATAAATCCAGGCAGATAATGAAGGGATTTAGTTCCAATACATTTCTTCATCTATTTTCATCCTGATGTCACAAAGGTGAATGGTATCTTTTGATGGTCTTATCAACATCAAACACTCGCATGAGTTGGTTGTGGAAACTTCGTGCTTGGGCTGGGTGTTTTTGCAGATGGTGTTGTAAAAGGTTTTTTGACAATTATCATAATATTCTTTGCTTACGAGAAAAAAATTTTCTTTCAGCATTTGCCAGGGCAATATGCGGAGTTTTTGGTATTATATAAATAGATCCTGTTGTATTCGGAGATATTTGTTGATACACTGGATGTGCATAAATTACAATGTGTCTAATAAAGTTCAAGTAGTGTGTGAGACATTTATTGAGTGATATAAATTAAATTTGGATTTTTAATTTTATCTACAGGATCTCAAAAATCCTCTTCCGTAACAGTGTAATTATCTTTAAAATTTTTATTACGTTTTATTTTTCGTGAACAATTTTCAACTTCATGTCCTGTCTTATCTAGTAAGGGTATGTCGACGGCGATGAGCAGTCGTCCAGAGCTGATTCTAACATCTGTTTTTCCTAATTTTGATAGTTCTTCTGCTCGAACATGTGAAGTGGGTATTGGAAATTCATATTCACTTAGTTTAAAATGTATTTCAGTAATAATTTCTTGGAGTTGTTCTTTAGTGAGTAGGAGTGGATGTAACCTTTTTTCTCGTGCTGCTTCTACTATTTTTATAAATTGTTTTAAATTTTCAGCTAAGTGATTAAGTTTAATCTCGATATGGTCAGCCCATTGTCTTATTTTTCTGAAATATATGATGTTACTCCAGAATTGATTATGCGATTCTATGTTTGTGATGGTCTCGTTTAGTTGTTGTTGTATGTTGGCGATCTCTTGCGATTTTTGATTCAATTCTAGGTGAATGTTGTTGATTTCTGATTTGACAACGTGGGTTTGCTTTCATAGAATTTTGCTAAGGTTATTTTGCTAAGGTTATTTTGTCTGTCATGTAGTTCGTTGATAGCGTTGTCATATTCTTCTGCGTCGTCAGAAGTCATCACTCCTGTCACTGGTCCAATAATTGATCCGATAAAGCCTAATAGGGGTGCTCTTCGTTTCTGCATACTTGGGGGGGTGGATTTTCTATTTCTGGTGTATCCTGCTTTATTTTTGTTAAGATATTTTTTAATTCTTCGTAATTGCTTTCGATTTGTTTGACTTTACCATTCAACAGGTCTACTCTAACTTCACTTCTGCAGTCTTCTTCTAGGGATTGGTCCAAACATGTTAAATACACGTTGTTTATATCGGTTGATATGTTTTTGGATTGGAGGTGAGCTTGCAGGTGCTGTGGATCCATGTACACGACAATCCTCCAATATGTGCTGGTAATACGCAAGGGCTCAACTTTGGCATAAAATAATCCAGGATTGTTTCTCAATGGTTAAGGTTCATATTGTGTTGGGGTGACTGGGGTTGCAAAAATAATGACGATCAAGATCCAGGTCCATTTTGCTCGGCCTTGGGTGGGGTGTTGTTGGTCCATTCTGCTACTGGATGACGCTGCGTATCAGAAAATGTATATAAGTACTTTTCAAGGTAGGTTTTATTTAATCTTATCCCTTTACTCTGTTAAATTATTGTTGGGGTTTTTGTTTTATCAAAATTAAATTTTATGATTTTAATACAGTTTATTTTGATCATTTTGAATATTCTACATGTGGTTACAGGGTCTATGGGTGTTATTATAAGTGATATATATATATGTATAATGGATATTATGCCTATTACAATGTGTCTAATAAAGTTCAAGTAGTGTGTGAGACATTTATTGAGTGATATAAATTAAATTTGGATTTTTAATGTTATTTACAGGATTCCAAAAATCCTCTTCCGTAACAGTGTAATTATGTTTAAAATTTTTATTACGTTTTATTTTTCGTGAACAATTTTCAACTTTATGTCCTCGTAAATAACAATATTCGCAACATTGTTCCCACTTATATAGTTTAATGAGCATCCTACATTCTTTGTCTTGACACAAAACAAAAATATCTTTTACTTCATTATTAACATTTCGCTCCTCACTAAAATAATAATTATCCTCTAGGTTTTTTAGAATTTTCCTTGCTGCCCCGTGTTCAGCATTTTTAAGTTTGTTTTCGTCATTGCTACTCTCTGAAAAAATCTTATTACGTTTACAATTTTTTACAGTACATGATGCGTAAAAAGTCCTATCATGGGCTGGTCCTTCTGACTTTATTAGGATATGAGAGGGTTTGGTAACTCCGTATTCGGCTGATAGTTCTTCCAACTCTCCCTTTGGATTTTTGAGGTGTTCCACATCTCCTTTGGGGTGTATGTATTTGGGGTAGATCTGTCCTCTGGGGAGTGGTGAATCCAAGGTTGTGGGACCAGACATGTCCATCCTATAGTGAAACGACTATTAGTTTCTAATACTAAGTGATTATTCGTAAGCTATTTTGAGTTTGTCTACGTGTTTTTGGAATAGGGTTTCGTTTCTGTCTTTCAAAATTGCTGTGTGTTTATCCAAGAGTTTAACAATTTCGAAAGGTCCATAATATTTGCTGTCTAATTAACAGTGTTTTTTTACTTCCTTTTGTACATAGACTTTATCTCCTACTTTTCCTAAAAACGATCTTGCTTTAGCGTCGCAATTTAGTTTGGAGTTTTGTTTTGCCTTTATCAAATTGTCAGCTGCCATATTTTTAATTTCTGTCAATCTGCAAATTAATTCCTGTAAATATGAACCATAGGTCTCTAATTTTTCGTAATTGGGGAATGAACTAGGGGTACGGGCTATTTTTCCGAACACTAATTCGAATGGGGTGAATTTTGTTGCACTGTGGACAGATGTGTTATAAGCAAACATGGCGAAGGGCAGCAGTTGATCCCAATCGTCATAATTTTCTGCATAGGCTCTATCATAATCCATTAGTACGGCATGGCTCCTTTCTAGTGAACCATTAGATTGTGGTCTATAGCCTGAGGTGGTTATTTGTTTTATTCCAAATATTTTTGATAAGTTACTCAATAGGTTGTTTACAAATCCTTTTCCTTTATCGGTGAGAATTGCCTTTGGTGCTCCATACTGAGAAATAAGGTTTTTTGCTAATGCATGGGCTATTGTTGCTGCTGAGATGTCTGCAATTGGTACTGCTATGCAGTATTTTGAAAGGTTATCCTGCGTGGTTAGTTTGTGCTTATTGCCGTCTGGGGTGGTTGTTAATTTGCCTACAGTGCCTAAAGAAACTTTATCAAAGGTATCCAGGGGTGTATCTGTTATCAACATGGGTTCATGAATTTTGGCTCTTACAATTTTTTGTTCTTGACAAACTTTGCATTTTCTTACAAAATCAGTGACTTATTCTTTGATTCCTGGCCAAAAGTACCTTTCTCGAATTCTTTGGTATATTTTGTTAACTCCTTTATTGCCTCCGATCTTACTGTTGTGGTTTCCAGAAATTATTTCTAGACGTGACTCCTCAGGGGGTGTAGTTACATTTCCGTAGCACATACTTATCTTGATATTACTGTTTTCAAACTCGTTGATCATTTTGAGCAGTTCTTCCTTCGTCAGGTCGTCTGTCAAGTCTCCTTGTCGCGAAATACGAAATTCGGTGATGCTTTCTCTGGCCACTCTTAAATTATGGAGGGTTGTTTGAAGATAATTTGTGTCTATGTCGTTGAAATGTCGGTTTTTCATTATCAGTGAATATACATTATATTGTCCTCTGGGGATGATCAATACTTCTCCTATTTTTGGCTGTTTAATTTTTAATTCCTGTGGGTCTATTGCTCCGATGTCGATTAGTAATCTTCCTACAGGGGTGGTTACTTCAACGTCAGCAGAAAGAAAATGTACATAATTATTCCTTAAATATGTTAAGTTTTCTCTGCAGCTAAGAACTTTGAAGTTTGTAGTAGGAGCGTTTAAGCTACAACCGGTGGGTAATTCTGGGGGGATGCTGGTGATAAGCTTAGAAGTGTTTTTAGTCTTGTCATCATGTGAGTTTTCAGAGAGTTTTTCCGAAAATTGGGGAATTTCCATGTCCATTTTGGGTGGCTTGTATCTAGTGGATGAAGTTACTGTGTTGGGGTGGTCTTCTTTATTACATGAATATGGGGTTGATATCGCTTTAGGTTCTTTGAATGTTGAAGGACTAACATTTTCTAGCATGTCTGGTGTTGCAGGTATCTCAGGTCCAAAAGTTACGCTTTTCCAGGTCCGTAGAGGTGGATTGGGGGTAGGTTGATCTTCTTCATCAGAAGATGGAATTCCGGGGTCCAAATTTTCCTTTGTTTCTGGGTTTACCTCCTTTCCCATTTTCTGTGTTTCTTTCATCAATTTCTGTGCTGTTTCAATTGCTTTTTTAATTCGATTATCAAATTTAGTCTCACTTTCTGGTTCTAGTTCTTCAATGGCTTCTAGGAGTTCCTGATTGTCTTCTCCTTCCGAAACGGCTGTGATCTCGAGGATAGGGGCATCTTTTTCAGCGTTTTCGTTGTCTAGCCAATCTTTGCGAGCCTTTAAAGATTTTTCGAACAATAAAAATGAATTTTCCAGGCTCTCTTTTGATGGCTTGGGCTTACTTTCTTCTGTACGCTTATTGTCATCATCTGTAGGACTATTTTCACTATCGCTGATAGGTGGACTCACGATTTTTATAGGTTCTTCTTGTTGTTCTACTGTAAGAATTGGTTCTTCTTGTTCCTCAAAAGGGAATTCAGTTTCGGCCCGTGGAACTTTTGCTGGGGCACTTTTAGGTATAGTTGAGGGTGGATATGCTGCAGGGGGTAGATCTAAACTGGGTAGTAAATTTTTTCTTTTTCGGAGAATTGGGGGTGGTTCCAAGTCTTTTTCTGTATCATCAGAGCTGCTGTCTTCTTTATAGTCAGGTCTTATCTTGGCTCTTTGTTCTTCTGCTCGTCGACGGATCAGTAGTTTACTGATGGTAGTTTTATCTAGTTCTGCTGAAGTAGAAGTACTGGATTTAGATCGAGATAGAGTGGGGTTGAGCTGCTTTGACGTAGATGGGTTTGAAAGTTCACCTTTTGGGTTCGCTCCCTTTCTGGTGAAAATTGAGGGCTTGTTCAGTAAGGCCAGGGACTGAGGTTTTTGTTTGAGGTTTAGTGCTGGATTCTATTTTTTTAGTCTGTCGAGTGAATATCGGCATTATTCTGGGGGGTAATTCTTGTTTTAATGCTGCTGCGTTATTTTCTACAGGATTTCGAGAGAAGGCGTCGGCATTAATGTTTAGTTTGCCCGGTTTATACTTAAATGTGTACTCGTAATCTTATAACTTTAATCGCCATCGAATCAGTCTCTGCCCTGGGTCTTTGACTGAGTCTATCCATTTTAGTGGCTCGTGATCGCTCATAAGAGTGAATTTTCTTCCATACAAATAGGGTCTGAATTTTGCTATTGCATATAACACTGCTAAACATTCTTTTTCAGTGGTTGAATAATTTAACTCGGGTCCAGTTAGTGCCCATCATAGGTATGCTACTGGCAGGTCCATACTTTGGACTTCTTGGCTTAATACTGCGCCAATTGCGAAACCTGATGCATCTGTTGTTACTGTAAATGGTTTATTAAAATCTGGATATTGTAAAATAGGGCTATTACATAGGGTTTGTCTTAATATTTTGAAACTTTCTTCTTCTTCTTCTTTTCCCCATTTAAATACTGCTTCCTTTTTCAAAGGATTTGTTAAGGGTTTTGCTATTGCGGAAAAGTCTTTTATAAATCTCCGGTAGTATCCTGCTAACCCTAGGAACTGTTTGATATTTTTAGGGTTCTTGGGTTGCGGAAAACATTGTACAGCCTCTATCTTCTTTGGATCGGGCTTTACACCTTCGCTGCTAATGATGTGACCCAAGTAAGCTATTTCCTTAAGGGCGGGGGGGGCTAAGGTTAATTCACCACAAAATACACCTATTTTTGATAATTTTTTTTGGCAATACTGTTAATATCTATTTATTTTAATGAATACTATATTATTAATTGACATTTAGAGAAAATTCTGTTAAATTTTTATAAATTTTTATGAAGAAATGAGCCACAATTTTTGGGCTAATTTTCGAAACGAGTTGGTTCAGGCTCTCGTTGTTGTTTTGAGTAAATCCTCCGACACATCGTTCCAGAAGAGCGTCCTTACTCAAATCCTCATAAATAGGCTTTATGGCTGCTAGAACATTACTTGGAAGCGCCGTGTAGCTGTGCTGGAAAGATTCTAGATCATTTTCAGCAGCAGCTCTCTGCCATTCACACCATGAATCTGCACCGCTTGGACATTTTTGATGCTGCGGGCTCTCGTCTGTTGAGTTGTAGTGAAAATAAGTTGCCCAAATTGCATCCTTCATTTTTTCTACAGAATCATGGTTTCGTCTAATGGCCAGACCATAATATACAGTTAATTTGTCAATAATTTTAGCTGTGAGATTGCCTTTGCCAGAAAGACTTTTTCTTTTCATAATTTTACCGTTAGCAGTTTTTTTTCTTCTACGTTATTTTTCACTAAATCACGTAAACGTTTTCCCATTCTCTTCTGAACGTGCCCCACGCATTCTTTTTTGTTAATTAAAAAATTGTCACCGTAAGGTTTAGAATTTAAAACACCAGTATACGTTTTCGAGTCACCGTCACCGATATAATTGCGATGCCTCACTCCGTTTTCCATTGAACGTTGAAACATCATTCTAATAGCGTCAACCTCCATGTTTCCAGCGGGTCCAGTATGATTAGCGTGGCATTTTCCTTCATTCACATGAGCTTCATACCATTCTTGGTACTGTGCCGAATCAAGTTTATTTTCCCATGTTTTACAATCATGGCAATAAGAACTTTTTACACAGATATCCAGGACTTTTCCGGTGTAATGCTCGATCAAAGAAGATACGCCATATAATGAAGAAAATCCGCGTTTTTTCCAGGTTCCATCACCTGAGACAGTTAGCTTTGATGTATCTTTGGTATTATTTTCTTCACACGTTGCTTCCTTTTCTTCTTGAACAGCAGAGGAAAAAAACTGACGCGCTACATCTGCTATACTCGAGCACATTTTTTTTACGTATGCACTGTACGTTAGTTTTGATATAAACGTACTTGATAAGTCCATGAGTCTGCAAAACTTTTTACACCCAGGTAATCCTAAGCCTAAGATACGCATTACAAAAGTAAACCGATGATTGATCTCGTACACACCAGATCGAATCCTTTCAGCGGACGGAATAAATCTAGGTTGTTTACACTTTTCACACGTAACTTTTATATTAAAACCAAGACCTTCCTTTTTACATGATTGGAAATTAATTTTTTCATCACACACTGCACATTTCACCAAAGTAGAAATGGTTGAAAAAACAAGTAGAAAATCCACAATTCTGTAGTATTTTTCCAAGTCTTCGACGATGTCTCGAGCAGTGCTCATTTTTATTTTTTTTGCTGACGCACTGCTTCCTTGGACATCATCTTTCCTCCGTTTATGTGGAGGTATTATAGATCTAGGTTTGTTTAACCTTGAACCGGTGATTTTCCGATCATAATGCCCATTTAATGATGAGAAAGCTGTCTTAGGTCTGTCCGCAGGGTCTAGTTCTATCTGGTGAAATCCACTCGCAAGGTCAAATACTGAAAAATATTGGGCTCTACCTAAATGATCAAGAATTTCGGAAATATTTGGCAGAGGATAAGCATCGCCAATCGTCTTTTCATTGAGAAGGCGGAAGTCGATCACTATTCTCCATTTTCTTTTTCCGGTGTGGTCCAATTTTTTAGGTATAATTAGTAATGGAGAGTTGTAGGGTGATTTTGAATTTTGAATGGCTCCTTCAGTTTTCATTTTAGTTATGACGCGTTCTAATTTGGATTTCATTTCGGTTTTTATTTATTTTATTAGATTTCAATAATTTCAGTTATTCAAGATTGGGCACACTACACACACTACGAACTTTGCCTTGCCCAAATGATCGAAATCACTGGTGACCGTTCAACGAATCTAAGAAAGATTTATACTCTTGAGTGCAGTCTTCGTTCTGTTTAAAACTTAGATAATAACTTATTTTATTTAAATAATTATTCCAAGAATGTTTTAATTTTGAAAAATGGGAATAATTTTTAATTAATTCCGACTATTTGAAATTCAACAAATTTAAATTTATTTATTAATAATTTAGAAAATTTCCGAAATGTGAAGCTTAATAGTTGTGTAACAATCTAAATTTTCCGAAATGATTGTACATATAATTTTGTCGCTTCAAATTATAAATTTGGAATTTATTATTAATTGTGACAAAAATAGTGAGGATCCCACCGCTGCCACCAAATCAGCTGTTACATCCCGAGCTAAGGCGAGGGTAGGTTGGGGAAATTAGGAAAAGGGAGGAAAGTTTGCTGATTAAATCAGAGTGGTAAATTCTGATTATTTATATTTTTGTGGGATCGTGGTCACTAGTCATGTTACATCCCGGTAACATTAAATTTAAAAATTTTAATTATTGCCCCTGCATATGAACAATACGTAATACACAAGCGTAAATAAGTACTAAATACTCTTTAAATTTAGTCTTATGGTAATTACTACCTGGACCGGGTAATTGTTCTACGGAGGTAAACTAATGCGCTACCTCACATCGATAAATCGGCTCGACACTTGGTAACAAGTGATAAAGAAGAGCATCGGTCGGTCCATATGGTAATTACCCGCGCGGTAATTAGTCAGTGAATCATGCCACGCGTCGACAATATAGTGATGCAGCGCTAGTGACCTGACGAGATGGTAACAGGTTACTGGCATGGCGCCATTAACATTGACTAATTACTGCTTTAATTAATAATTAATATACCATCCCTGTTAGTATTTAAGCATACAATTATTACTTATATTGATAAAAATAATTTATTAATTAATCTTAAACCAGCCACAAATATGAAAACATGTTATGACAAATATTGATTGATTGATTATACAAAATCAATCAATCAATCAATTATAGGCTGTAACACATAAAATATAAGCTACAACTAGGTAGATGCAGGTATTCTTAGTCATACCTGGCTTTACTTGTTGATTAGAAATAAGAATAGGTAAGACAGAATAGAAGCGATATAAAATCCAAATTGCAGATCAACATTGACCAATAGTAATAGACCATGGTGGGAGAAAACATAGATCTTTGATCGAACGTGACTTTATAAAGAATTGCACCGCGCATGACTTTATACAAATTTGCACGGCGCGTGACTTTATTCAATTTTACGCGATCCACTCCCACTGCAGTCACTATTGGAAGATCCAATAATATATATACCCCAGATTCACCACTGGAGGTTTGTCATTAAGTTCCGAACAGTTGTACGGTTGTTAGGTCTGGACCGGTAATTCAACGTCGTGAGCAGAACCTTCGATAAACGTAAGTCTCATTGGATTTCTATGAGCAACTCAACATTCGGTACTTGGTAAATAAAATCCTTGGTCCTTAAGTGGTGCAAGTCCGGAAACCGTAGTGCTAGATAGTTCCTTTGGATTACGTGCATCGTCGTATTTAGTCGTGTCGGTTAATAGGGAATTATTTCTGAAATCGGGACGAACTAACCTATCTTGTTAACAAGTGCATGTTTGATTCATTTCTCGTGTACTCAACAAGATACGTAAGCGGATAATTGATCACATCAGCTGCTGGTGGACTTGCATCCCTTACACCATACCTCCTGCAAAATTTATCGTTGTTTTGCTACCTCACGGAGACTCAAACGAAACCCAACTATCCTGCAAGGATTTGTGCGCGTTGACTTGCAATAATAGGAGTAATAAACGACAATTTTCTCTTTTGCCCTCTAATTTAAGAGCTAGACAAGCAAGTTATATATATAAATAAGCATCTCAAAACTTATTATATTAACTATAACACTGAATGTGGAGCGTGAGTTGTATACCTAGGCATCTCAAAACCTAGTATATTAGAGTAAAACATCCACAATCAACTGCGGAAGTTACATATATAGGCATCTCAAAACCTGTATATTTGGCTCATAACCGCATAAAACTCACAACATTGCCTTCTCATCTCGAGAAGTAGTATAGGTTACCACCTAAGTAACAAACTGTGCAACATTTTATTTATTTATAATAAATCATTTCATTTATTTATATATTCAGTGTTTTATTATCATTGTGAACAACTCAGGGCCCATAGACCTGACAAGTGACAACGTACACAACAAACAAAAATAAATTATCAGGCCTTATCAACCTGATATAATCAGCTAACCGCCTCCCTTACATCCAAAAATCCAACCTACCCTCGCTTTTTGCTTGGGACGTAACAGTCAAACTTATGCGGCTCGAGTTGTTCACAATAATAACAAATTTGATTATATTGCGGTGTACAAGCTTTATTGATTAAAAGATAGATATACAATAAGTTTTGAGATGCTTATGTGCATGACTTATACTACTTCACAGGATGAGAAGGCAATATTAAGGATTTTATGCGTTTATGAGTTAATAATACAGGTTTTGAGATGCCTATATATGTAACTCACGCATTAAAAGTGTGCGTTTATATAAGTCAATAATACAGGTTTTGAGATGCCTATATATGTGACTTCCGCGTTTAAGTGTGTGCGTCTACAAGTAATTAATACAGGTTTTGAGATGCCTATATATGTAAGTGTACGTTTTATGCTAATATACTAGGTTTTGAGATACAACAACTCACGCACTACAATTGGCGTTATAGTTAATATAATAAGTTTTGAGATGCTTATATATATAACTTACGCTTTTTCCTTGCTTGAGAAGGCAAGAGAAAGAGTTTTGTCGTATATTTCTCCTTGTTGATAGCTGGATAACGGCACAATCCTGGCTGGAGTTAAGTAGTGCTAGTGAAGTAGTACAGGAAGCGTATCAGACAATCCAACTTGCTTGCTAAACACTGATTAAGTTCGTTTTCTGTAGATTTACCCCTCAGAACTCGACCTAATACGAAGATACACGTATTTAACGGCATTTATTAATTCACGACCACCGGACTTGCACGACTTAAGGAACAGGGATTTTATTTACCAAGTACCGAGGTATTCTTTGTGTAAGATACCGAATTACGAATATCGAAGGGTCAATTCGTGTCACCGACAGTATGACTTGCGGACGGAGTGATTACCGACGTTAAGATCTTGAATACTGAACATCTACTAGCGAAAAGACAACCTCCAGAGGTAAATCTGGGGTTTATATATTATTAATTATTCCTATAGTGGGAGAGCATTCATATTTTCTTGGATCGGCACGTACATTGCTACTCCATGGATCGGCACGCGTCTGGCAGCAGTGTACGCTCAATGCGGTACATCTTTCTCTCGTCTTTTCAGCTATTGGCAATTCAAACTTGCAATGCGAGACCTGGTTGTCGACAAGCGAACTAATCAATATGGCTAACGTTGGGCTTCGCGCAGCATTGTGAATACTATACTAAAGCCAGATGCTCACAGTGTAACGCAGTAATTAATCAATTGTTTGACAAATAAATATATAGTTAACATAAAAAGTAAGATTTCCGAATACGTGATATGTTTCAAAAAGACTATAAAGGTTGCCGACAACATAAGTTCGATATGTTGCAATCGGCGTTTTTGTTAGAAAAAATTATTAGTGATATTTAATTTAAACCGTTGAGTCGCTGCGAAGATACACAAAGTTATTTTTTAGAAATGGTGTTTTCCGATATGTTTTTTTATAAGTTTCCTCAGTTTGCTCCGATGGAAGGCACAAGTATTTTCTTTTTGATCTACCTCTTTGATCAGAACACGCAAAACCATATTATGGATTTTGATTTTTTGAGTGAATTTCATATTCATTCTGCGACAAACACTAACATTTGTAAATTCGACTTTTCGAAAATATGCAAACACAATTCACATTTCTCAATTAAAAATACATTGCGTTAAGAACTGATGAAATGAAGGTTGTTGAATTTGAAGTAAATCATGTTTATGGACGCGCTGAATGACAAACACCAACGATTTTCAAAAACGTGATATGTTTCAAAAAGACTATAAAAGTAGCCGGAACTGTATGGTGCAAACGGCTTTTCTGCTAGAAAACAATGTTAGTGAAATTTAATTTAAACTGTTGATTCGTTGAGAAGAAATACAATGTTATTTTTTGAAATGGGGTTTTTCGATTTATTCTTTTATAACTTTATTCAGTTTTTATATGTGCTTTTCGTATTCATTCTGCGACAAATGCTAACATTTTTAGATTCGACTTTTCGAATATACGCAAAGGCCATTGAATGTAAATTGAGATTTTATTTTACTACATACTTAATCTGACATACACTATTCGATAAACCGAATTTTTTATATCTCAATTAATAATACATTAAGTGAAGAACTGATCAAATGCAGGTTGTTGAATTTGACGTAAATCATGTTTATAGACGCGCTGAATAACAATCACCAACGATTTCCGAAAACGTGATATGTTTCAAAAAGACCATAAAAGTAGCCGTAACGATAAATACTATATGCTGCAAACGGCTTTTCTGTTAGAAAACAATATTAGTGTAATTTAATTTAAACTGTTGATTCGCTGCGAAGAAATACAATGTTATTTTTTGAAATGGGGTTTTTCGATTTATTCTTTTATAACATTATTCAGTTTTTATATGCGCTTTTCATATTCATTCTGCGACAAACACTAACATTTGCAAATTCGACTTTTCGAATATATGCAAACGACATTGAATGTAAATAGAGATTTAATGATACTACATACTTAATCAGACATGCACTATTCGATAATCAGAAATTTACAATTCTCAATTTAATAAATTGAGTGAAGAACTGATAAAATGTAGGTTGTTGACTTTCACGTAAATCATGTTCATAGACGCGCTGAATGACAATCACCAACGATTTCAGAAAACGTGATATGTTTCAAAAAGTCTATAAAAGTAGCCGGAACTGTATGGTGCAAACGGCTTTTCTGATAGAAAACAATGTTAGTGAAATTTAATTTAAACTGTTGATTCGTTGCGAAGAAATACAATGTTATTTTTTGAAATGGGGTTTTTCTATTTATTCTTTTATAACTTTATTCAGTTTTTTATGTGCTTTTCATATTCATTCTGCGACAAATGCTAACATTTGTAAATTTGACTTTTCGAATATATGCAAACGCCATTGAATGTAAATTGAGATTTTATGATACTACATGCTTTATCAGACATGCACTATTCGATAATCTGAAATTTACATTTCGCAATTAATAATACATGAAGTGAAGAACTGATCAAATGTAGGTTGTTGAATTTGACGTAAATCATATTTATCGGCACACTGAATGACAATCACCAACGATTTCCAAAAACGTGATATGTTTCAAAAAGACTATAAAAGTAGCCGGAACTGTATGGTGCAAGCGGCTTTTCTGCTAGAAAACAATGTTAGTGAAATTTAATTTAAACTGTTGATTCGTTGCGAAGAAATACAATGTTATTTTTTGAAATGGGGTTTTTCGATTTATTCTGTTATAATTTTATTCAGTTTTTATATGTGCTTTTCATATTCATTCTGCGACAAATGCTAACATTTGTAAATTTGACTTTTTGAATATATGCAAACGCCATTGAATGTAAATTGAGATTTTATTTTACTACATACTTAATCTGACATACACTATTCGATAAACCGAATTTTTTATATCTCAATTAATAATACATTAAGTGAAGAACTGATCAAATGTAGGTTGTTGACTATGACGTAAATCATGTTTATCGGCGCGCTGAATGACAATCACCAAACATTTCCACAAACGTGATATGTTTCAAAAAGACTATGAAAGTAGCCGGAACTGTATGGTGCAAACGGCTTTTCTGCTAGAAAACAATGTTAGTGAAATTTAATTTAAACTGTTGATTCGTTGCGAAGAAATACAATGTTATTTTTTGAAATGGGGTTTTTCGATTTATTCTGTTATAATTTTATTCAATTTTTATATGTGCTTTTCATATTCATTCTGCGACAAATGCTAACATTTGTAAATTTGACTTTTCGAATATATGCAAACGACATTGAATGTAAATAGAGATTTAATGATACTACATACTTAATCAGACATGCACTATTCGATAATCAGAAATTTACATTTCTCAATTTAATAAATTGAGTGAAGAACTGATAAAATGTAGGCTGTTGACTTTCACGTAAATCATGTTCATAGACGCGCTGAATGACAATCACCAACGATTTCCCAAAACGTGATATGTTTCAAAAAGACTATGAAAGTAGCCGGAACTGTATGGTGCAAACGGCTTTTCTGCTAGAAAACAATGTTAGTGAAATTTAATTTAAACTGTTGATTCGTTGCGAAGAAATACAATGTTATTTTTTGAATTGGGGTTTTTCGATTTATTCTTTTATAACTTTATTCAGTTTTTATATGCGCTTTTGATATTCATTCTTCGACAAATGCTAAGATTTGTAAATTTGACTTTTCGAATATATGCAAACGCCATTGAATGTAAATTGAGATTTTATGATACTACATGCTTAATCAGACATGCACTATTCGATAATCTGAAATTTGCATTTCGCAATTAATAATACATGAAGTGAAGAACTGATCAAATGTAGGTTGTTGAATTTGACGTAAATCATGTTTATCGGCACGCTGAATGACAATTACCAACGATTTCCAAAAACGTGATATGTTTCAAAAAGACTATAAAAGTAGCCGGAACTGTTTGGTGCAAACGGCTATTCTGCTAGTAAACAATGTTAGTGAAATTTAATTTGAACTGTTGATTCGTTGCGAAGAAATACAATGTTATTTTTTGAATTGGGGTTTTTCGATTTATTCTTTTATAACTTTATTCAGTTTTTATATGTGCTTTTCATATTCATTCTGCGACAAACACTAACATTTGCAAATTCGACTTTTCGAATATACGCAAACGCCATTGAATGTAAATTGAGATTTTATTTTACTTCATACTTAATCTGACATACACTATTCGATAAACCGAATTTTTTATATCTCAATTAATAATACATTAAGTGAAGAACTGATCAAATGTAGGTTGTTGACTATGACGTAAATCATGTTTATCGGCGCGCTGAATGACAATCACCAAACATTTCCACAAACGTGATATGTTTCAAAAAGACTATGAAAGTAGCCGGAACTGTATGGTGCAAACGGCTTTTCTGCTAGAAAACAATGTTAGTGAAATTTAATTTAAACTGTTGATTCGTTGCGAAGAAATACAATGTTATTTTTTGAAATGGTGTTTATAGATTTATTCTGTTATAATTTTATTCAATTTTTATATGTGCTTTTCATATTCATTCTGCGACAAATGCTAACATTTGTAAATTTGACTTTTCGAATATATGCAAACGACATTGAATGTAAATTGAGATTTTATGATACTACATGCTTCATCAGACATGCACTATTCGATAATCTGAAATTTACATTTCGCAATTAATAATACATGAAGTGAAGAACTGATCAAATGTAGGTTGTTGAATTTGACGTAAATCATGTTTATTGGCGCGCTGAGTGACAATCACCAAACATTCCCAAAAACGTGATATGTTTCAAAAAGACTATAAAAGTAGCCGGAACTGTATGGTGCAAACGGCTTTTCTGCTAGAAAACAATGTCAGTGAAATTTAATTTGAACTGTTGATTCGTTGCGTAGGAATACAATTTTATTTTTTGAAATGGGGTTTTTCGATTTATTCTTTTATAACTTTATTCAGTTTTTATATGTGCTTTTCATATTCATTCTGCGACAAATGCTAACATTTGTAAATTTGACTTTTCGAATATATGCAAACGCCATTGAATGTAAATTGAGATTTAATGATACTACATACTTAATCAGACATGCACTATTCGATAATCAGAAATTTACAATTCTCAATTTAATAAATTGAGTGAAGAACTGATAAAATGTAGGTTGTTGACTTTCACGTAAATCATGTTCATAGACGCGCTGAATGACAATCACCAACGATTTCAGAAAACGTGATATGTTTAAAAAAGTCTATAAAAGTAGCCGGAACTGTATGGTGCAAACGGCTTTTCTGATAGAAAACAATGTTAGTGAAATTTAATTTAAACTGTTGATTCGTTGCGAAGAAATACAATGTTATTTTTTGAAATGGGGTTTTTCTATTTATTCTTTTATAACTTTATTCAGTTTTTATATGTGCTTTTCATATTCATTCTGCGACAAATGCTAACATTTTTAAATTTGACTTTTCGAATATATGCAAACGCCATTGAATGTAAATTGAGATTTTATGATACTACATGCTTAATCTGACATGCACTATTCGATAATCTGAAATTTACATTTCTCAAATAATAATAAATGAAGTGAAGAACTGATCAAATGTAGGTTGTTGACTATGACGTAAATCATGTTTATCGGCGCGCTGAGTGACAATCACCAAACATTTCCAAAAACGTGATATGTTTCAAAAAGACTATAAAAGTAGCCGGAACTGTATGGTGCAAACGGCTTTTCTGCTAGAAAACAATGTCAGTGAAATTTAATTTGAACTGTTGATTCGTTGCGTAGGAATACAATTTTATTTTTTGAAATGGGGTTTTTCGATTTATTCTTTTATAACTTTATTCAGTTTTTATATGTGCATTTCATATTCATTCTGCGACAAATGCTAACATTTGTAAATTTGACTTTTCGAATATATGCAAACGCCATTGAATGTAAATTGAGATTTTATGATACTACATGCTTAATCTGACATGCACTATTCGATAATCTGAAATTTACATTTCTCAAATAATAATAAATGAAGTGAAGAACTGATCAAATGTAGGTTGTTGACTATGACGTAAATCATGTTTATCGGCGCGCTGAGTGACAATCACCAAACATTTCCAAAAACGTGATATGTTTCAAAAAGACTATAAAAGAAGCCGGAACTGTATGGTGCAAACGGCTTTTCTGCTAGAAAACAATGTCAGTGAAATTTAATTTGAACTGTTGATTCGTTGCGTAGGAATACAATTTTATTTTTTGAAATGGGGTTTTTCTATTTATTCTTTTATAACTTTATTCAGTTTTTATATGTGCTTTTCATATTCATTCTGCGACAAATGCTAACATTTGTAAATTTGACTTTTCGAATATATGCAAACGCCATTGAATGTAAATTGAGATTTTATGATACTACATGCTTAATCTGACATGCACTATTCGATAATCTGAAATTTACATTTCTCAAATAATAATAAATGAAGTGAAGAACTGATCAAATGTAGGTTGTTGACTATGACGTAAATCATGTTTATCGGCGCGCTGAGTGACAATCACCAAACATTTCCAAAAACGTGATATGTTTCAAAAAGACTATAAAAGTAGCCGGAACTGTATGTTGCAAACGGCTTTTCTGCTAGAAAACAATGTCAGTGAAATTTAATTTGAACTGTTGATTCGTTGCGTAGAAATACAATTTTATTTTTTGAAATGGGGTTTTTCGATTTATTCTTTTATAACTTTATTCAGTTTTTATATGTGCTTTTCATATTCATTCTGCGACAAATGCTAACATTTGTAAATTTGACTTTTCGAATATATGCAAACGCCATTGAATGTAAATTGAGATTTAATGATACTACATACTTAATCAGACATGCACTATTCGATAATCAGAAATTTACAATTCTCAATTTAATAAATTGAGTGAAGAACTGATAAAATGTAGGTTGTTGACTTTCACGTAAATCATGTTCATAGACGCGCTGAATGACAATCACCAACGATTTCAGAAAACGTGATATGTTTCAAAAAGTCTATAAAAGTAGCCGGAACTGTATGGTGCAAACGGCTTTTCTGATAGAAAACAATGTTAGTGAAATTTAATTTAAACTGTTGATTCGTTGCGAAGAAATACAATGTTATTTTTTGAAATGGGGTTTTTCTATTTATTCTTTTATAACTTTATTCAGTTTTTTATGTGCTTTTCATATTCATTCTGCGACAAATGCTAACATTTGTAAATTTGACTTTTCGAATATATGCAAACGCCATTGAATGTAAATTGAGATTTTATGATACTACATGCTTTATCAGACATGCACTATTCGATAATCTGAAATTTACATTTCGCAATTAATAATACATGAAGTGAAGAACTGATCAAATGTATGTTGTTGACTATGACGTAAATCATGTTTATCGGCGCGCTGAGTGACAATCACCAAACATTTCCAAAAACGTGATATGTTTCAAAAAGACTATAAAAGTAGCCGGAACTGTATGGTGCAAACGGCTTTTCTGCTAGAAAACAATGTCAGTGAAATTTAATTTGAACTGTTGATTCGTTGCGTAGGAATACAATTTTATTTTTTGAAATGGGGTTTTTCGATTTATTCTTTTATAACTTTATTCAGTTTTTATATGTGCTTTTCATATTCATTCTGCGACAAATGCTAACATTTGTAAATTTGACTTTTCGAATATATGCAAACGCCATTGAATGTAAATTGAGATTTTATGATACTACATGCTTAATCTGACATGCACTATTCGATAATCTGAAATTTACATTTCTCAATTAATAATACATGAAGTGAAGAACTGATCAAATGTAGGTTGTTGACTATGACGTAAATCATGTTTATCGGCGCGCTGAGTGACAATCACCAAACATTTCCAAAAACGTGATATGTTTCAAAAAGACTATAAAAGTAGCCGGAACTGTATGGTGCAAACGGCTTTTCTGCTAGAAGACAATGTCAGTGAAATTTAATTTGAACTGTTGATTCGTTGCGTAGGAATACAATTTTATTTTTTGAAATGGGGTTTTTCTATTTATTCTTTTATAACTTTATTCAGTTTTTATATGTGCTTTTCATATTCATTCTGCGACAAATGCTAACATTTGTAAATTTGACTTTTCGAATATATGCAAACGCCATTGAATGTAAATTGAGATTTTATGATACTACATGCTTAATCAGACATGCACTATTCGATAATCTGAAATTTACATTTCGCAATTAATAATACATGAAGTGAAGAACTGATCAAATGTAGGTTGCTGACTTTCACGTAAATCATGTTTATAGACGCGCTGAATGACAATCACCAACGATTTCCAAAAACGTGATATGTTTCAAAAAGTCTATAAAAGTAGCCGGAACGATAAATACTATATGGTGCAAACGGCTTTTCTGATAGAAAACAATGTTAGTGAAATTTAATTTAAACTGTTGATTCGTTGCGAAGAAATACAATGTTATTTTTTGAAATGGGGTTTTTCTATTTATTCTTTTATAACTTTATTCAGTTTTTATATGTGCTTTTCATATTCATTCTGCGACAAATGCTAACATTTGTAAATTTGACTTTTCGAATATATGCAAAAGCCATTGAATGTAAATTGAGATTTAATGATACTACATACTTAATCAGACATGCACTATTCGATAATCAGAAATTTACAATTCTCAATTTAATAAATTGAGTGAAGAACTGATAAAATGTAGGTTGTTGACTTTCACGTAAATCATGTTCATAGACGCGCTGAATGACAATCACCAACGATTTCCGAAAACGTGATATGGTTCAAAAAGACTATAAAAGTAGCCGGAACTGTATGGTGCAAACGGCTTTTCTACTAGAAAACAATGTTAGTGAAATTTAATTTAAACTGTTGATTCGTTGCGAAGAAATACAATGTTATTTTTTGAAACGGGGTTTTTCGATTTATTTATTTATAACTTTATTCAGTTTTTATATGCGCTTTTCATATTCATTCTTCGACAAATGCTAAGATTTGTAAATTTGACTTTTTGAGCATATGCATACGCCATTGAATGTAAATTCAGATTTAATGATACTACATACTTAATCAGACATGCACTATTCGATAATCAGAAATTTACAATTCTCAATTTAATAAATTGAGTGAAGAACTGATAAAATGTAGGTTGTTGACTTTCACGTAAATCATGTTTATGGACGAGCTGAATGACAATCACCAACGATTTCCAAAAACGTGATATGTTTCAAAAAGACTATAAAAGTAGCCGGAACTGTATGGTGCAAACGGCTTTTCTGCTAGAAAACAATGTTAGTGAAATTTAATTTAAACTGTTGATTCGTTGCGAAGAAATACAATGTTATTTTTTGAAATGGGGTTTTTCGATTTATTCTTTTATAACTTTATTCAGTTTTTATATGTGCTTTTCATATTCATTCTGCGACAAATGCTAACATTTGTAAATTTGACTTTTCGAATATATGCAAACGCCATTGAATGTAAATTGAGATTTTATTTTACTACATACTTAATCTGACATACACTATTCGATAAACCGAATTTTTTATATCTCAATTAATAATACATTAAGTGAAGAACTGATCAAATGTAGGTTGTTGACTATGACGTAAATCATGTTTATCGGCGCGCTGAATGACAATCACCAAACATTTCCACAAACGTGATATGTTTCAAAAAGACTATGAAAGTAGACGGAACTGTATGGTGCAAACGGCTTTTCTGCTAGAAAACAATGTTAGTGAAATTTAATTTAAACTGTTGATTCGTTGCGAAGAAATACAATGTTATTTTTTGAAATGGGGTTTTTCGATTTATTCTGTTATAATTTTATTCAGTTTTTATATGTGCTTTTCATATTCATTCTGCGACAAATGCTAACATTTGTAAATTGGACTTTTCGAATATATGCAAACGCCATTGAATGTAAATTGAGATTTTATTTTCCTTCATACGTAATCTGACATACACTATTCGATAATCTGAAATTTACATTTCTCAATTAATAAGACATTAAGTAAAGAACTGATCAAATCAAGGTTGTTGAATTTGACCTAAATCATGTTTATAGACGCGCTGAATGACAGTCACCAACGATTTCCGAAAACGTGATATGTTTCAAAAAGACCATAAAAGTAGCCGTAACGATAAATACTATATCCTGCAAACGGCTTTTCTGTTAGAAAACAATATTAGTGTAATTTAATTTAAACTGCTGATTCGCTGCGAAGAAATACAATGTTATTTTTTGAAATGGGGTTTTTCGATTTATTCTTTTATAACATTATTCAGTTTTTATATGCGCTTTTCATATTCATTCTGCGACAAACACTAACATTTGCAAATTCGACATTTCGAATATATGCAAACGACATTGAATGTAAATAGAGATTTAATGATACTACATACTTAATCAGACATGCACTATTCGATAATCAGAAATTTACATTTCTCAATTTAATAAATTGAGTGAAGAACTGATAAAATGTAGGTTGTTGACTTTCACGTAAATCATGTTCATAGACGCGCTGAATGACAATCACCAACGATTTCCCAAAACGTGATATGTTTCAAAAAGACTATAAAAGTAGCCGGAACTGTATGGTGCAAACGGCTTTTCTGATAGAAAACAATGTTAGTGAAATTTAATTTAAACTGTTGATTCGTTGCGAAGAAATACAATGTTATTTTTTGAATTGGGGTTTTTCGATTAATTCTTTTATAACTTTATTCAGTTTTTATATGCGCTTTTCATATTCATTCTTCGACAAATGCTAAGATTTGTAAATTTGACTTTTCGAATCTATGCATACGACATTGAATGTAAATTGAGATTTTATTTTACTACATACTTAATCTGACATGCACTATTCGAGAATCTGAAATTTACATTTCTCAATTAATAAGACATTAAGTAAAGAACTGATCAAATCAAGGTTGTTGAATTTGACCTAAATCATGTTTATAGACGCGCTGATTGACAGTCACCAACGATTTCCGAAAACGTGATATGTTTCAAAAAGACCATAAAAGTAGCCGTAACGATAAATAGTATATGCTGCAAACGGCTTTTCTGTTAGAAAACAATATTAGTGTAATTTAATTTAAACAGTTGATTCGCTGCGAAGAAATACAATGTTATTTTTTGAAATGGGGTTTTTCGATTTATTATTTTATAACATTATTCAGTTTTTATATGCGCTTTTCATATTCATTCTGCGACAAACACTAACATTTGCAAATTCGACTTTTCGAATATATGCAAACGACATTGAATGTAAATAGAGATTTAATGATACTACATACTTAATCAGACATGCACTATTCGATAATCAGAAATTTACATTTCTGAATTTAATAAATTGAGTGAAGAACTGATAAAATGTAGGTTGTAGACTTTCACGTAAATCATGTTCATAGACGCGCTGAATGACAATCACCAACGATTTCCGAAAACGTGATGTGGTTCAAAAAGACTATAAAAGTAGCCGGAACTGTATGGTGCAAACGGCTTTTCTACTAGAAAACAATGTTAGTGAAATTTAATTTAAACTGTTGATTCGTTGCGAAGAAATACAATGTTATTTTTTGAAACGGGGTTTTTCGATTTATTCATTTATAACTTTATTCAGTTTTTATATGTGCTTTTCATATTCATTCTTCGACAAATGCTAAGATTTGTAAATTTGACTTTTCGAGTATATGCATACGCCATTGAATGTAAATTGAGATTTTATGATACTACATGCTTAATCTGACATGCACTATTCGATAATCTGAAATTTACATTTCTCAATTAATAATACATGAAGTGAAGAACTGATCAAATGTAGGTTGTTGACTATGACGTAAATCATGTTTATCGGCGCGCTGAGTGACAATCACCAAACATTTCCAAAAACGTGATATGTTTCAAAAAGACTATAAAAGTAGCCGGAACTGTATGTTGCAAACGGCTTTTCTGCTAGAAAACAATGTCAGTGAAATTTAATTTGAACTGTTGATTCGTTGCGTAGAAATACAATGTTATTTTTTGAATTGGGGTTTTTCGATTTATTCTTTTATAACTTTATTCAGTTTTTATATGCGCTTTTGATATTCATTCTTCGACAAATGCTAAGATTTGTAAATTTGACTTTTCGAATATATGCAAACGCCATTGAATGTAAATTGAGATTTTATGATACTACATGCTTAATCAGACATGCACTATTCGACAATCTGAAATTTACATTTCGCAATTAATAATACATTAAGTGAAGAACTGATAAAATGTAGGTTGTTGACTTTCACGTAAATCATGTTCATAGACGCGCTGAATGACAATCACCAACGATTTCCAAAAACGTGATATGTTTCAAAAAGACTATAAAAGTAGCCGGAACTGTATGGTGCAAACGGCTTTTCTGATAGAAAACAATGTTAGTGAAATTTAATTTAAACTGTTGATTCGTTGCGAAGAAATACAATGTTATTTTTTGAAATGGGGTTTTTCTATTTATTCTTTTATAACTTTATTCAGTTTTTATATGTGCTTTTCATATTCATTCTGCGACAAACACTAACATTTGCAAATTCGACTTTTCGAATATATGCAAACGACATTGAATGTAAATAGAGATTTAATGATACTACATACTTAATCAGACATGCACTATTCGATAATCAGAAATTTACATTTCTGAATTTAATAAATTGAGTGAAGAACTGATAAAATGTAGGTTGTTGACTTTCACGTAAATCATGTTCATAGACGCGCTGAATGACAATCACCAACGATTTCCGAAAACGTGATGTGGTTCAAAAAGACTATAAAAGTAGCCGGAACTGTATGGTGCAAACGGCTTTTCTACTAGAAAACAATGTTAGTGAAATTTAATTTAAACTGTTGATTCGTTGCGAAGAAATACAATGTTATTTTTTGAAACGGGGTTTTTCGATTTATTTATTTATAACTTTATTCAGTTTTTATATGCGCTTTTCATATTCATTCTTCGACAAATGCTAAGATTTGTAAATTTGACTTTTCGAGCATATGCATACGCCATTGAATGTAAATTCAGATTTTATGATACTACATGCTTAATCTGACATGCACTATTCGATAATCTGAAATTTACATTTCTCAATTCAATGAATTGAGTGAAGAACTGATAAAATGTAGGTTGTTGACTTTCACGTAAATCATGTTCATAGACGCGCTGAATGACAATCACCAACGATTTCCAAAAACGTGATATGTTTCAAAAAGACTATAAAAGTAGCCGGAACTGTATGGTGCAAGCGGCTTTTCTGCTAGAAAACAATGTTAGTGAAATTTAATTTAAACTGTTGATTCGTTGCGAAGAAATACAATGTTATTTTTTGAAATGGGGTTTTTCGATTTATTCTGTTATAATTTTATTCAGTTTTTATATGTGCTTTTCATATTCATTCTGCGACAAATGCTAACATTTGTAAATTTGACTTTTCGAATATATGCAAACGCCATTGAATGTAAATTGAGATTTTATTTTACTACATACTTAATCTGACATACACTATTCGATAAACCGAATTTTTTATATCTCAATTAATAATACATTAAGTGAAGAACTGATCAAATGTAGGTTGTTGACTATGACGTAAATCATGGTTATCGGCGCGCTGAATGACAATCACCAAACATTTCCACAAACGTGATATGTTTCAAAAAGACTATGAAAGTAGACGGAACTGTATGGTGCAAACGGCTTTTCTGCTAGAAAACAATGTTAGTGAAATTTAATTTAAACTGTTGATTCGTTGCGAAGAAATACAATGTTATTTTTTGAAATGGGGTTTTTCGATTTATTCTGTTATAATTTTATTCAGTTTTTATATGTGCTTTTCATATTCATTCTGCGACAAAAGCTAACATTTGTAAATTTGACTTTTCGAATCTATGCATACGACATTGAATGTAAATTGAGATTTTATTTTACTACATACTTAATCTGACATGCACTATTCGAGAATATTAATTAAGACATTAAGTAAAGAACTGATCAAATCAAGGTTGTTGAATTTGACCTAAATCATGTTTATAGACGCGCTGAATGACAGTCACCAACGATTTCCGAAAACGTGATATGTTTCAAAAAGACTATAAAAGTAGCCGGAACTGTATGGTGCAAACGGCTTTTCTGATAGAAAACAATGTTAGTGAAATTTAATTTAAACTGTTGATTCGTTGCGAAGAAATACAATGTTATTTTTTGAAATGGGGTTTTTCTATTTATTCTTTTATAACTTTATTCAGTTTTTATATGCGATTTTCATATTCATTCTTTTACAAACACTAACATTTGCAAATTCGACATTTCGAATATATGCAAACGACATTGAATGTAAATAGAGATTTAATGATACTACATACTTAATCAGACATGCACTATTCGATAATCAGAAATTTACATTTCTCAATTTAATAAATTGAGTGAAGAACTGATAAAATGTAGGTTGTTGACTTTCACGTAAATCATGTTCATAGACGCGCTGAATGACAATCACCAACGATTTCCCAAAACGTGATATGTTTCAAAAAGACTATAAAAGTAGCCGGAACTGTATGGTGCAAACGGCTTTTCTGATAGAAAACAATGTTAGTGAAATTTAATTTAAACTGTTGATTCGTTGCGAAGAAATACAATGTTATTTTTTGAAATGGGGTTTTTCTATTTATTCTTTTATAACTTTATTCAGTTTTTTATGTGCTTTTCATATTCATTCTGCGACAAATGCTAACATTTGTAAATTTGACTTTTCGAATATATGCAAACGCCATTGAATGTAAATTGAGATTTTATGATACTACATGCTTAATCTGACATGCACTATTCGATAATCTGAAATTTACATTTCTCAATTAATAATACATGAAGTGAAGAACTGATCAAATGTATGTTGTTGACTATGAAGTTAATCACGTTTATAGGCGCGCTGAATGACAATCACCAACGATTTCCGAAAAACGTGATATGTTTCAAAAAGACTATAAAAGTAGCCGGAACGATAAATACTATATTGTGCAAACGGCTTTTCTACTAGAAAACAATGTTAGTGAAATTTAATTTAAACTGTTGATTCGTTGCGAAGAAATACAATGTTATTTTTTGAAACGGGGTTTTTCGATTTATTTATTTATAACTTTATTCAGTTTTTATATGCGCTTTTCATATTCATTCTTCGACAAATGCTAAGATTTGTAAATTTGACTTTTTGAGCATATGCATACGCCATTGAATGTAAATTCAGATTTAATGATACTACATACTTAATCAGACATGCACTATTCGATAATCAGAAATTTACAATTCTCAATTTAATAAATTGAGTGAAGAACTGATAAAATGTAGGTTGTTGACTTTCACGTAAATCATGTTCATAGACGCGCTGAATGACAATCACCAACGATTTCCAAAAACGTGATATGTTTCAAAAAGACTATAAAAGTAGCCGGAACTGTATGGTGCAAACGGCTTTTCTGCTAGAAAACAATGTTAGTGAAATTTAATTTAAACTGTTGATTCGTTGCGAAGAAATACAATGTTATTTTTTGAAATGGGGTTTTTCGATTTATTCTTTTATAACTTTATTCAGTTTTTATATGTGCTTTTCATATTCATTCTGCGACAAATGCTAACATTTGAAAATTTGACTTTTCGAATATACGCAAACGCCATTGAATGTAAATTGAGATTTTATTTTACTACATACTTAATCTGACATACACTATTCGATAATCTGAAATTTACATTTCTCAATTAATAATACATTAAGTGAAGAACTGATCAAATGTAGGTTGTTGACTATGACGTAAATCATGTTTATCGGCGCGCTGAATGACAATCACCAAACATTTCCAAAAACGTGATATGTTTCAAAAAGACTATAAAAGTAGCCGGAACTGTATGGTGCAAACGGCTTTTCTGCTAGAAAACAATGTTAGTGAAATTTAATTTAAACTGTTGATTCGTTGCGAAGAAATACAATGTTATTTTTTGAAATGGGGTTTTTCGATTTATTCTGTTATAATTTTATTCAGTTTTTATATGTGCTTTTCATATTCATTCTGCGACAAATGCTAACATTTGTAAATTGGACTTTTCGAATATATGCAAACGCCATTGAATGTAAATTGAGATTTTATTTTCCTTCATACGTAATCTGACATACACTATTCGATAATCTGAAATTTACATTTCTCAATTAATAAGACATTAAGTAAAGAACTGATCAAATGTAGGTTGTTGAATTTGACCTAAATCATGTTTATAGACGCGCTGAATGACAGTCACCAACGATTTCCGAAAACGTGATATGTTTCAAAAAGACCATAAAAGTAGCCGTAACGATAAATACTATATCCTGCAAACGGCTTTTCTGTTAGAAAACAATATTAGTGTAATTTAATTTAAACTGCTGATTCGCTGCGAAGAAATACAATGTTATTTTTTGAAATGGGGTTTTTCGATTTATTCTTTTATAACATTATTCAGTTTTTATATGCGCTTTTCATATTCATTCTGCGACAAACACTAACATTTGCAAATTCGACATTTCGAATATATGCAAACGACATTGAATGTAAATAGAGATTTAATGATACTACATACTTAATCAGACATGCACTATTCGATAATCAGAAATTTACATTTCTCAATTTAATAAATTGAGTGAAGAACTGATAAAATGTAGGTTGTTGACTTTCACGTAAATCATGTTCATAGACGCGCTGAATGACAATCACCAACGATTTCCCAAAACGTGATATGTTTCAAAAAGACTATAAAAGTAGCCGGAACTGTATGGTGCAAACGGCTTTTCTGATAGAAAACAATGTTAGTGAAATTTAATTTAAACTGTTGATTCGTTGCGAAGAAATACAATGTTATTTTTTGAATTGGGGTTTTTCGATTTATTCTTTTATAACTTTATTCAGTTTTTATATGCGCTTTTCATATTCATTCTTCGACAAATGCTAAGATTTGTAAATTTGACTTTTCGAATCTATGCATACGACAGTGAATGTAAATTGAGATTTTATTTTACTACATACTTAATCTGACATGCACTATTCGAGAATATGAAATTTACATTTCTCAATTAATAAGACATTAAGTAAAGAACTGATCAAATCAAGGTTGTTGAATTTGACCTAAATCATGTTTATAGACGCGCTGATTGACAGTCACCAACAATTTCCGAAAACGTGATATGTTTCAAAAAGACCATAAAAGTAGCCGTAACGATAAATAGTATATGCTGCAAACGGCTTTTCTGTTAGAAAACAATATTAGTGTAATTTAATTTAAACTGCTGATTCGCTGCGAAGAAATACAATGTTATTTTTTGAAATGGGGTTTTTCGATTTATTATTTTATAACATTATTCAGTTTTTATATGCGCTTTTCATATTCATTCTGCGACAAACACTAACATTTGCAAATTCGACTTTTCGAATATATGCAAACGACATTGAATGTAAATAGAGATTTAATGATACTACATACTTAATCAGACATGCACTATTCGATAATCAGAAATTTACATTTCTGAATTTAATAAATTGAGTGAAGAACTGATAAAATGTAGGTTGTTGACTTTCACGTAAATCATGTTCATAGACGCGCTGAATGACAATCACCAACGATTTCCGAAAACGTGATATGGTTCAAAAAGACTATAAAAGTAGCCGGAACGATAAATACTATATTGTGCAAACGGCTTTTCTACTAGAAAACAATGTTAGTGAAATTTAATTTAAACTGTTGATTCGTTGCGAAGAAATACAATGTTATTTTTTGAAACGGGGTTTTTCGATTTATTCATTTATAACTTTATTCAGTTTTTATATGTGCTTTTCATATTCATTCTTCGACAAATGCTAAGATTTGTAAATTTGACTTTTCGAGCATATGCATACGCCATTGAATGTAAATTCAGATTTTATGATACTACATGCTTAATCTGACATGCACTATTCGATAATCTGAAATTTACATTTCTCAATTAATAATACATGAAGTGAAGAACTGATCAAATGTAGGTTGTTGACTATGACGTAAATCATGTTTATCGGCGCGCTGAGTGACAATCACCAAACATTTCCAAAAACGTGATATGTTTCAAAAAGACTATAAAAGTAGCCGGAACTGTATGTTGCAAACGGCTTTTCTGCTAGAAAACAATGTCAGTGAAATTTAATTTGAACTGTTGATTCGTTGCGTAGAAATACAATTTTATTTTTTGAAATGGGGTTTTTCGATTTATTCTTTTATAACTTTATTCAGTTTTTATATGTGCTTTTCATATTCATTCTGCGACAAATGCTAACATTTGTAAATTTGACTTTTCGAATATATGCAAACGCCATTGAATGTAAATTGAGATTTTATGATACTACATGCCTAATCTGACATGCACTATTCGATAATCTGAAATTTACATTTCTGAATTTAATAAATTGAGTGAAGAACTGATAAAATGTAGGTTGTTGACTTTCACGTAAATCATGTTCATAGACGCGCTGAATGACAATCACCAACGATTTCAGAAAACGTGATATGTTTCAAAAAGACTATAAAAGTAGCCGGAACGATACTGTATGGTGCAAACGGCTTTTCTGATAGAAAACAATGTTAGTGAAATTTTATTAAAACTGTTGATTCGTTGAGAAGAAATACAATGTTATTTTTTGAAATGGGGTTTTTCATTTATTCTTTTATAACTTTATTCAGTTTTTATATGCGCTTTTCATATTCATTCTTTTACAAACACTAACATTTGCAAATTCGACTTTTCGAATATATGCAAACGACATTGAATGTAAATAGAGATTTAATGATACTACATACTTAATCAGACATGCACTATTCGATAATCAGAAATTTACATTTCTGAATTAATAATAAATTGAGTGAAGAACTGATAAAATGTAGGTTGTTGACTTTCACGTAAATCATGTTCATAGACGCGCTGAATGACAATCACCAACGATTTCCGAAAAACGTGATATGTTTCAAAAAGACTATAAAAGTAGCCGGAACTGTATGGTGCAAACGGCTTTTCTACTAGAAAACAATGTTAGTGAAATTTAATTTAAACTGTTGATTCGTTGCGAAGAAATACAATGTTATTTTTTGAAACGGGGTTTTTCGATTTATTTATTTATAACTTTATTCAGTTTTTATATGCGCTTTTCATATTCATTCTTCGACAAATGCTAAGATTTGTAAATTTGACTTTTTGAGCATATGCATACGCCATTGAATGTAAATTCAGATTTAATGATACTACATACTTAATCAGACATGCACTATTCGATAATCAGAAATTTACAATTCTCAATTTAATAAATTGAGTGAAGAACTGATAAAATGTAGGTTGTTGACTTTCACGTAAATCATGTTCATAGACGCGCTGAATGACAATCACCAACGATTTCCAAAAACGTGATATGTTTCAAAAAGACTATAAAAGTAGCCGGAACTGTATGGTGCAAGCGGCTTTTCTGCTAGAAAACAATGTTAGTGAAATTTAATTTAAACTGTTGATTCGTTGCGAAGAAATGCAATGTTATTTTTTGAAATGGGGTTTTTCGATTTATTCTGTTATAATTTTATTCAGTTTTTATATGTGCTTTTCATATTCATTCTGCGACAAATGCTAACATTTGTAAATTTGACTTTTCGAATATATGCAAACGCCATTGAATGTAAATTGAGATTTTATTTTACTACATACTTAATCTGACATACGCTATTCGATAAACCCAATTTTTTATATCTCAATTAATAATACATTAAGTGAAGAACTGATCAAATGTAGGTTGTTGACTATGACGTAAATCATGTTTATCGGCGCGCTGAATGACAATCACCAAACATTTCCACAAACGTGATATGTTTCAAAAAGACTATGAAAGTAGACGGAACTGTATGGTGCAAACGGCTTTTCTGCTAGAAAACAATGTTAGTGAAATTTAATTTAAACTGTTGATTCGTTGCGAAGAAATACAATGTTATTTTTTGAAACGGGGTTTTTCGATTTATTCTTTTATAACTTTATTCAGTTTTTATATGCGCTTTTCATATTCATTCTTCGACAAAAGCTAACATTTGTAAATTTGACTTTTCGAATCTATGCATACGACATTGAATGTAAATTGAGATTTTATTTTACTACATACTTAATCTGACATGCACTATTCGAGAATATTAATTAAGACATTAAGTAAAGAACTGATCAATTCAAGGTTGTTGAATTTGACCTAAATCATGTTTATAGACGCGCTGATTGACAGTCACCAGCGATTTCCGAAAACGTGATATGTTTCAAAAAGACCATAAAAGTAGCCGTAACTGTATGGTGCAAACGGCTTTTCTGATAGAAAACAATGTTAGTGAAATTTAATTTAAACTGTTGATTCGTTGCGAAGAAATACAATGTTATTTTTTGAAATGGGGTTTTTCGATTTATTCTTTAATAACTTTATTCAGTTTTTATATGCGCTTTTGATATTCATTCTTCGACAAACACTAACATTTGCAAATTCGACTTTTCGAATATATGCAAACGACATTGAATGTAAATAGAGATTTAATGATACTACATACTTAATCAGACATGCACTATTCGATAATCAGAAATTTACATTTCTCAATTTAATAAATTGAGTGAAGAACTGATAAAATGTAGGTTGTTGACTTTCACGTAAATCATGTTCATAGACGCGCTGAATGACAATCACCAACGATTTCCCAAAACGTGATATGTTTCAAAAAGACTATAAAAGTAGCCGGAACTGTATGGTGCAAACGGCTTTTCTGATAGAAAACAATGTTAGTGAAATTTAATTTAAACTGTTGATTCGTTGCGAAGAAATACAATGTTATTTTTTGAAATGGGGTTTTTCTATTTATTCTTTTATAACTTTATTCAGTTTTTATATGTGCTTTTCATATTCATTCTGCGACAAATGCTAACATTTGTAAATTTGACTTTTCGAATATATGCAAAAGCCATTGAATGTAAATTGAGATTTAATGATACTACATACTTAATCAGACATGCACTATTCGATAATCAGAAATTTACAATTCTCAATTTAATAAATTGAGTGAAGAACTGATAAAATGTAGGTTGTTGACTTTCACGTAAATCATGTTCATAGACGCGCTGAATGACAATCACCAACGATTTCCGAAAAACGTGATATGTTTCAAAAAGACTATAAAAGTAGCCGGAACTGTATGGTGCAAACGGCTTTTCTGATAGAAAACAATGTTAGTGAAATTTAATTTAAACTGTTGATTCGTTGCGAAGAAATACAATGTTATTTTTTGAAACGGGGTTTTTCGATTTATTTATTTATAACTTTATTCAGTTTTTATATGTGCTTTTCATATTCATTCTTCGACAAATGCTAAGATTTGTAAATTTGACTTTTCGAGCATATGCATACGCCATTGAATGTAAATTCAGATTTTATGATACTACATGCTTAATCTGACATGCACTATTCGATAATCTGAAATTTACATTTCGCAATTAATAATACATGAAGTGAAGAACTGATCAAATGTAGGTTGCTGACTGTCACGTAAATCATGTTTATGGACGAGCTGAATGACAATCACCGAACAATTTCCAAAAACGTGATATGTTTCAAAAAGACTATAAAAGTAGCCGGAACTGTATGGTGCAAACGGCTTTTCTGCTAGAAAACAATGTTAGTGAAATTTAATTTAAACTGTTGATTCGTTGCGAAGAAATACAATGTTATTTTTTGAAATGGGGTTTTTCGATTTATTCTGTTATAATTTTATTCAGTTTTTATATGTGCTTTTCATATTCATTCTGCGACAAATGCTAACATTTTTCAATTTGACTTTTCGAATCTATGCAAACGCCATTGAATGTAAATTGAGATTTTATTTTACTACATACTTAATCTGACATGCACTATTCGAGAATCTGAAATTTACATTTCTCAATTAATAAGACATTAAGTAAAGAACTGATCAAATCAAGGTTGTTGAATTTGACCTAAATCATGTTTATAGACGCGCTGAATGACAGTCACCAACGATTTCCGAAAACGTGATATGTTTCAAAAAGACTATAAAAGTAGCCGGAACTGTATGGTGCAAACGGCTTTTCTGTTAGAAAACAATATTAGTGTAATTTAATTTAAACTGCTGATTCGCTGCGAAGAAATACAATGTTAATTTTTGAAATGGGGTTTTTCGATTTATTCTTTTATAACATTATTCAGTTTTTATATGCGCTTTTCATATTCATTCTGCGACAAACACTAACATTTGCAAATTCGACATTTCGAATATATGCAAACGACATTGAATGTAAATAGAGATTTAATGATACTACATACTTAATCAGACATGCACTATTCGATAATCAGAAATTTACATTTCTCAATTTAATAAATTGAGTGAAGAACTGATAAAATGTAGGTTGTTGACTTTCACGTAAATCATGTTCATAGACGCGCTGAATGACAATCACCAAACATTTCCACAAACGTGATATGTTTCAAAAAGACTATGAAAGTAGACGGAACTGTATGGTGCAAACGGCTTTTCTGCTAGAAAACAATGTTAGTGAAATTTAATTTAAACTGTTGATTCGTTGCGAAGAAATACAATGTTATTTTTTGAAATGGGGTTTTTCGATTTATTCTTTTATAACTTTATTCAGTTTTTATATGCGCTTTTCATATTCATTCTTCGACAAATGCTAAGATTTGTAAATTTGACTTTTCGAATCTATGCATACGACAGTGAATGTAAATTGAGATTTTATTTTACTACATACTTAATCTGACATACACTATTCGATAATCTGAAATTTACATTTCTCAATTAATATTACATTAAGTAAAGAACTGATCAAATCAAGGTTGTTGAATTTGACGTAAATCATGTTTATAGACGCGCTGAATGACAGTCACCAACGATTTCCGAAGACGTGATAAGTTTCAAAAAGACCATAAAAGTAGCCGTAACTGTATGGTGCAAACGGCTTTTCTGATAGAAAACAATGTTAGTCAATTTTTATTTAAACTGTTGATTCGTTGCGAAGAAATACAATGTTATTTTTTGAAATGGGGTTTTTCTATTTATTCTTTTATAACTTTATTCAGTTTTTATATGCGCTTTTCATATTCATTCCTTTACAAACACTAACATTTGCAAATTCGACTTTTCGAGTATATGCATACGACATTGAATGTAAATAGAGATTTAATGATACTACATACTTAATCAGACATGCACTATTCGATAATCAGAAATTTACATTTCTGAATTTAATAAATTGAGTGAAGAACTGATAAAATGTAGGTTGTTGACTTTCACGTAAATCATGTTCATAGACGCGCTGAATGACAATCACCAACGATTTCCAAAAACGTGATATGTTTCAAAAAGACTATAAAAGTAGCCGGAACTGTATGGTGCAAGCGGCTTTTCTGCTAGAAAACAATATTAGTGTCATTTAATTTAAACTGCTGATTCGCTGCGAAGAAATACAATGTTGTTTTTTGAAATGGGGTTTTTCGATTTATTCTTTTATAACATTATTCAGTTTTTATATGCGCTTTTCATATTCATTCTGCGACAAACACTAACATTTGCAAATTCGACATTTCGAATATATGCAAACGACATTGAATGTAAATAGAGATTTAATGATACTACATACTTAATCAGACATGCACTATTCGATAATCAGAAATTTACATTTCTCAATTTAATAAATTGAGTGAAGAACTGATAAAATGTAGGTTGTTGACTTTCACGTAAATCATGTTCATAGACGCGCTGAATGACAATCACCAACGATTTCCAAAAACGTGATATGTTTCAAAAAGACTATAAAAGTAGCCGGAACTGTATGGTGCAAACGGCTTTTCTGATAGAAAACAATGTTAGTGAAATTTAATTTAAACTGTTGATTCGTTGCGAAGAAATACAATGTTATTTTTTGAATTGGGGTTTTTCGATTTATTCTTTTATAACTTTATTCAGTTTTTATATGTGCTTTTCATATTCATTCTTCGACAAATGCTAAGATTTGTAAATTTGACTTTTCGAGTATATGCAAACGCCATTGAATGTAAATTGAGATTTTATTTTACTACATACTTAATCTGACATGCACTATTCGAGAATCTGAAATTTACATTTCTCAATTAATAAGACATTAAGTAAAGAACTGATCAAATCAAGGTTGTTGAATTTGACCTAAATCATGTTTATAGACGCGCTGATTGACAGTCTCCAACGATTTCCGAAAACGTGATATGTTTCAAAAAGACCATAAAAGTAGCCGTAACGATAAATAGTATATGCTGCAAACGGCTTTTCTGTTAGAAAACAATATTAGTGTAATTTAATTTAAACTGCTGATTCGCTGCGAAGAAATACAATGTTATTTTTTGAAATGGGGTTTTTCGATTTATTCTTTAATAACTTTATTCAGTTTTTATACATGCTTTTCATATTCATTCTTTTACAAACACTAACATTTGCAAATTCGACTTTTCGAATATATGCAAACGACATTGAATGTAAATAGAGATTTAATGATACTACATACTTAATCAGACATGCACTATTCGATAATCAGAAATTTACATTTCTGAATTTAATAAATTGAGTGAAGAACTGATAAAATGTAGGTTGTTGACTTTCACGTAAATCATGATCATAGACGCGCTGAATGACAATCACCAACGATTTCCAAAAACGTGATATGTTTCAAAAAGACTATAAAAGTAGCCGGAACTGTATGTTGCAAACGGCTTTTCTGCTAAAAAACAATGTCAGTGAAATTTAATTTGAACTGTTGATTCGTTGCGTAGAAATACAATTTTATTTTTTGAAATGGGGTTTTTCGATTTATTCTTTTATAACTTTATTCAGTTTTTATATGCGCTTTTGATATTCATTCTTCGACAAATGCTAAGATTTGTAAATTTGACTTTTCGAATATATGCAAACGCCATTGAATGTAAATTGAGATTTTATGATACTACATGCTTAATCAGACATGCACTATTCGATAATCTGAAATTTACATTTCTCAATTAATAATACATTAAGTGAAGAACTGATCAAATGTAGGTTGTTGAATTTGACGTAAATCATGTTTATCGGCGCGCTGAATGACAATCACCAACGATTTCCAAAAACGTGATATGTTTCAAAAAGACTATGAAAGTAGCCGGAACGATAAATACTGTATGGTGCAAACGGCTTTTCTGCTAGAAAACAATGTTAGTGAAATTTAATTCAAACTGTTGATTCGTTGCGAAGAAATACAATGTTATTTTTTGAAATGGGGTTTTTCTATTTATTCTTTTATAACTTTATTCAGTTTTTATATGTGCTTTTCATATTCATTCTGCGACAAATGCTAACATTTGTAAATTTGACTTTTCGAATATATGCAAACGCCATTGAATGTAAATTGAGATTTTATGATACTACATGCCTAATCTGACATGCACTATTCGATAATCTGAAATTTACATTTCTGAATTTAATAAATTGAGTGAAGAACTGATAAAATGTAGGTTGTTGACTTTCACGTAAATCATGTTTATAGACGCGCTGAATGACAATCACCAACGATTTCCGAAAACGTGAAATGTTTCAAAAAGACTATAAAAGTAGCCGGAACGATAAATACTATATTGTGCAAACGGCTTTTCTGCTAGAAAACAATGTTAGTGAAATTTAATTTAAACTGTTGATTCGTTGCGAAGAAATACAATGTTATTTTTTGAAACGGGGTTTTTCGATTTATTCATTTATAACTTTATTCAGTTTTTATATGTGCTTTTCATATTCATTCTTCGACAAATGCTAAGATTTGTAAATTTGACTTTTCGAGCATATGCATACGCCATTGAATGTAAATTCAGATTTTATGATACTACATGCTTAATCAGACATGCACTATTCGATAATCTGAAATTTACATTTCGCAATTAATAATACATGAAGTGAAGAACTGATCAAATGTAGGTTGCTGACTTTCACGTAAATCATGTTTATAGACGCGCTGAATGACAATCACCAACGATTTCCAAAAACGTGATATGTTTCAAAAAGACTATAAAAGTAGCCGGAACAATAAATACTTTATGGTGCAAACGGCTTTTCTGCTAGAAAACAATGTTAGTGAAATTTAATTTAAACTGTTGATTCGTTGCGTAGAAATACAATGTTATTTTTTGAAATGGGGTTTTTCGATTTATTCTGTTATAATTTTATTCAGTTTTTATATGTGCTTTTCATATTCATTCTGCGACAAATGCTAACATTTGTAAATTTGACTTTTCGAATATATGCAAACGCCATTGAATGTAAATTGAGATTTTATTTTACTACATACTTAATCTGACATACACTATTCGATAATCTGAAATTTACATTTCTCAATTAATGATACATGAAGTGAAGAACTGTTCAAATGTATGTTGTTGACTATGACGTAAATCATGTTTATCGGCGCGCTGAGTGACAATCACCAAACATTTCCAAAAACGTGATATGTTTCAAAAAGACTATAAAAGTAGCCGGAACTGTATGTTGCAAACGGCTTTTCTGCTAGAAAACAATGTTAGTGAAATTTAATTTAAAATGTTGATTCGTTGCGAAGAAATACAATGCTATTTTTTAAAATGGGGTTTTTCGATTTATTCTTTTATAACTTTACTCAGTTTTTATATGTGCTTTTCATATTCATTCTGCGACAAATGCTAACATTTGTCAATTTGACTTTTCGAATCTATGCATACGACATTGAATGTAAATTGAGATTTTATTTTACTACATACTTAATCTGACATGCACTATTCGAGAATCTGAAATTTACATTTCTCAATTAATAAGACATTAAGTAAAGAACTGATCAAATGTAGGTTGTTGAATTTGACGTAAATCATGTTTATAGACGCGCTGATTGACAGTCACCAACGATTTCCGAAAACGTGATATGTTTCAAAAAGTCCATAAAAGTAGCCGTAACGATAAATAGTATATGCTGCAAACGGCTTTTCTGTTAGAAAACAATATTAGTGTAATTTAATTTAAACAGTTGATTCGCTGCGAAGAAATACAATGTTATTTTTTGAAATGGGGTTTTTCGATTTATTATTTTATAACATTATTCAGTTTTTATATGCGCTTTTCATATTCATTCTGCGACAAACACTAACATTTGCAAATTCGACTTTTCGAATATATGCAAACGACATTGAATGTAAATAGAGATTTAATGATACTACATACTTAATCAGACATGCACTATTCGATAATCAGAAATTTACATTTCTGAATTTAATAAATTGAGTGAAGAACTGATAAAATGTAGGTTGTAGACTTTCACGTAAATCATGTTCATAGACGCGCTGAATGACAATCACCAACGATTTCCGAAAACGTGATGTGGTTCAAAAAGACTATAAAAGTAGCCGGAACTGTATGGTGCAAACGGCTTTTCTACTAGAAAACAATGTTAGTGAAATTTAATTTAAACTGTTGATTCGTTGCGAAGAAATACAATGTTATTTTTTGAAACGGGGTTTTTCGATTTATTCATTTATAACTTTATTCAGTTTTTATATGTGCTTTTCATATTCATTCTTCGACAAATGCTAAGATTTGTAAATTTGACTTTTCGAGCATATGCATACGCCATTGAATGTAAATTCAGATTTTATGATACTACATGCTTAATCTGACATGCACTATTCGATAATCTGAAATTTACATTTCTCAATTAATAATACATGAAGTGAAGAACTGATCAAATGTAGGTTGTTGACTATGACGTAAATCATGTTTATCGGCGCGCTGAGTGACAATCACCAAACATTTCCAAAAACGTGATATGTTTCAAAAAGACTATAAAAGTAGCCGGAACTGTATGGTGCAAACGGCTTTTCTGCTAGTAAACAATGTCAGTGAAATTTAATTTGAACTGTTGATTCGTTGCGTAGGAATACAATTTTATTTTTTGAAATGGGGTTTTTCGATTTATTCTTTTATAACTTTATTCAGTTTTTATATGCGCTTTTCATATTCATTCTTCGACAAATGCTAACATTTGTAAATTTGACTTTTCGAATATATGCAAACGCCATTGAATGTAAATTGAGATTTAATGATACTACATGCTTAATCAGACATGCACTATTCGATAATCTGAAATTTACATTTCGCAATTAATAATACATGAAGTGAAGAACTGATCAAATGTAGGTTGCTGACTTTCACGTAAATCATGTTTATAGACGCGCTGAATGACAATCACCAACGATTTCCAAAAACGTGATATGTTTCAAAAAGACTATAAAAGTAGCCGGAACGATAAATGTATGGTGCAAACGGCTTTTCTGATAGAAAACAATGTTAGTGAAATTTAATTTAAACTGTTGATTCGTTGCGAAGAAATACAATGTTATTTTTTGAAATGGGGTTTTTCTATTTATTCTTTTATAACTTTATTCAGTTTTTATATGTGCTTTTCATATTCATTCTTCGACAAATGCTAACATTTGTAAATTTGTCTTTTCGAATATATGCAAACACCAGTGAATGTAAAATGAGATTTTATGATACTACATACTTCATCTGACATACACTATTCGATAATCTGAAATTTACATTTCTCAATTAATAATACATGAAGTGAAGAACTGATCAAATGTAGGTTGCTGACTTTCACGTAAATCATGTTTATAGACGCGCTGAATGACAATCACCAACGATTTCCAAAAACGTGATATGTTTCAAAAAGACTATAAAAGTAGCCGGAACTGTATGGTGCAAACGGCTTTTCTAATAGAAAACAATGTTAGTGAAATTTAATTTAAACTGTTGATTCGTTGCGAAGAAATACAATGTTATTTTTTGAAACGGGGTTTTTCGATTTATTCTTTTATAACTTTATTCAGTTTTTATATGCGCTTTTCATATTCATTCTTCGACAAATGCTAAGATTTGTAAATTTGACTTTTTGAGCATATGCATACGCCATTGAATGTAAATTCAGATTTAATGATACTACATACTTAATCAGACATGCACTATTCGATAATCAGAAATTTACAATTCTCAATTTAATAAATTGAGTGAAGAACTGATAAAATGTAGGTTGTTGACTTTCACGTAAATCATGTTCATAGACGCGCTGAATGACAATCACCAACGATTTCCAAAAACGTGATATGTTTCAAAAAGACTATAAAAGTAGCCGGAACTGTATGGTGCAAACGGCTTTTCTGCTAGAAAACAATGTTAGTGAAATTTAATTTAAACTGTTGATTCGTTGCGAAGAAATACAATGTTATTTTTTGAAATGGGGTTTTTCGATTTATTCTGTTATAATTTTATTCAGTTTTTATATGTGCTTTTCATATTCATTCTGCGACAAATGCTAACATTTGTAAATTTGACTTTTCGAATATATGCAAACGCCATTGAATGTAAATTGAGATTTTATTTTACTACATACTTAATCTGACATACGCTATTCGATAAACACAAATTTACATTTCTCAAATAATAATACATTAAGTGAAGAACTGATCAAATGTAGGTTGTTGACTATGACGTAAATCATGTTTATCGGCGCGCTGAGTGACAATCACCAAACATTTCCAAAAACGTGATATGTTTCAAAAAGACTATGAAAGTAGCCGGAACTGTATGGTGCAAACGGCTTTTCTGCTAGAAAACAATGTTAGTGAAATTTAATTTAAACTGTTGATTCGTTGCGAAGAAATACAATGTTATTTTTTGAAATGGGGTTTTTCGATTTATTCTGTTATAATTTTATTAAAATTTTATATGTGCTTTTCATATTCATTCTGCGACAAATGCTAACATTTGTAAATTGGACTTTTCGAATATATGCAAACGCCATTGAATGTAAATTGAGATTTTATTTTCCTTCATACGTAATCTGACATACACTATTCGATAATCTGAAATTTACATTTCTCAATTAATAAGACATTAAGTAAAGAACTGATCAAATCAAGGTTGTTGAATTTGACCTAAATCATGTTTATAGACGCGCTGAATGACAGTCACCAACGATTTCCGAAAACGTGATATGTTTCAAAAAGACCATAAAAGTAGCCGTAACGATAAATACTATATCCTGCAAACGGCTTTTCTGTTAGAAAACAATATTAGTGTAATTTAATTTAAACTGCTGATTCGCTGCGAAGAAATACAATGTTATTTTTTGAAATGGGGTTTTTCGATTTATTCTTTTATAACTTTATTCAGTTTTTATATGTGCTTTTCATATTCATTCTGCGACAAATGCTAACATTTGTAAATTTGACTTTTCGAATATATGCAAACGCCATTGAATGTAAATTGAGATTTTATGATACTACATGCTTAATCTGACATGCACTATTCGATAATCTGAAATTTACATTTCTCAATTAATAATACATGAAGTGAAGACCTGATCAAATGTAGGTTGTTGACTTTCACGTAATTCATGTTTATAGACGCGCTGAATGACAATCACCAACGATTTCCAAAAACGTGATATGTTTCAAAAAGACTATAAAAGTAGCCGGAACTGTATGGTGCAAACGGCTTTTCTGATAGAAAACAATGTTAGTGAAATTTAATTTAAACTGTTGATTCGTTGCGAAGAAATACAATGTTATTTTTTGAAATGGGGTTTTTCGATTTATTCTTTTATAACTTTATTCAGTTTTTTATGTGCTTTTCATATTCATTCTGCGACAAATGCTAACATTTGTAAATTTGACTTTTCGAATATATGCAAACGCCATTGAATGTAAATTGAGTTTTAATGATACTACATAGTTAATCAGACATGCACTATTCGATAATCAGAAATTTACAATTCTCAATTTAATAAATTGAGTGAAGAACTGATAAAATGTAGGTTGTTGACTTTCACGTAAATCATGTTTATAGACGCGCTGAATGACAATCACCAACGATTTCCAAAAACGTGATATGTTTCAAAAAGACTATAAAAGTAGCCGGAACACTGTATGGTGCAAACGGCTTTTCTACTAGAAAACAATGTTAGTGAAATTTAATTTAAACTGCTGATTCGTTGCGAAGATATACAATGTTATTTTTTGAAACGGGGTTTTTCGATTTATTCATTTATAACTTTATTCAGTTTTTATATGTGCTTTTCATATTCATTCTTCGACAAATGCTAAGATTTGTAAATTTGACTTTTCGAGCATATGCATACGCCATTGAATGTAAATTCAGATTTTATGATACTACATGCTTAATCTGACATGCACTATTCGATAATCTGAAATTTACATTTCTCAATTAATAATACATTAAGTGAAGAACTGATCAAATGCAGGTTGTTGAATTTGACGTAAATCATGTTTATAGACGCGCTGAATGACAATCACCAACGATTTCCAAAAACGTGATATGTTTCAAAAAGACTATAAAAGTAGCCGGAACTGTATGGTGCAAACGGCTTTTCTGCTAGAAAACAATGTTAGTGAAATTTAATTTAAACTGTTGATTCGTTGCGAAGAAATACAATGTTATTTTTTGAAATGGGGTTTTTCGATTTATTCATTAATAACTTTATTCAGTTTTTATATGTCCTTTTCATATTCATTCTGCGACAAATGCTAACATTTGAAAATTTGACTTTTCGAATATACGCAAACGCAATTGAATGTAAATTGAGATTTTATTTTACTACATACTTAATCTGACATACACTATTCGATAATCTGAAATTTACATTTCTCAATTAATATTACATTAAGTAAAGAACTGATCAAATCAAGGTTGTTGAATTTGACGTAAATCATGTTTATCGACGCGCTGAATGACAATCACCAACGATTTCCGAAAACGTGATATGTTTCAAAAAGACTATAAAAGTAGCCGGAACTGTATGGTGCAAACGGCTTTTCTGCTAGAAAACAATGTTAGTGAAATTTAATTTAAACTGTTGATTCATTGAGAAGAAATACAATGTTATTTTTTGAAATGGGGTTTTTCGATTTATTCTTTTATAATTTTATTCAGTTTTTATATGTGCTTTTCATATTCATTCTGCGACAAATGCTAACATTTGTAAATTGGACTTTTCGAATATATGCAAACGCCATTGAATGTAAATTGAGATTTTATTTTCCTTCATACGTAATCTGACATACACTATTCGATAATCTGAAATTTACATTTCTCAATTAATAAGACATTAAGTAAAGAACTGATCAAATCAAGGTTGTTGAATTTGACCTAAATCATGTTTATAGACGCGCAGATTGACAGTCACCAACGATTTCCGAAAACGTGATATGTTTCAAAAAGACCATAAAAGTAGCCGTAACGATAAATACTATATCCTGCAAACGGCTTTTCTGTTAGAAAACAATATTAGTGTAATTTAATTTAAACTGCTGATTCGCTGCGAAGAAATACAATGTTATTTTTTGAAATGGGGTTTTTCGATTTATTCTTTTATAACTTTATTCAGTTTTTATATGTGCTTTTCATATTCATTCTGCGACAAATGCTAACATTTGTAAATTTGACTTTTCGAATATATGCAAACGCCATTGAATGTAAATTGAGATTTTATGATACTACATGCTTAATCTGACATGCACTATTCGATAATCAGAAATTTACATTTCTGAATTTAATAAATTGAGTGAAGAACTGATAAAATGTAGGTTGTTGACTTTCACGTAAATCATGTTCATAGACGCGCTGAATGACAATCACCAACGATTTCAGAAAACGTGATATGTTTCAAAAAGACTATAAAAGTAGCCGGAACTGTATGGTGCAAACGGCTTTTCTGATAGAAAACAATGTTAGTGAAATTTAATTTAAACTGTTGATTCGTTGCGAAGAAATACAATGTTATTTTTTGAAATGGGGTTTTTCGATTTATTCTTTTATAACTTTATTCAGTTTTTATATGTGCTTTTCATATTCATTCTGCGACAAATGCTAACATTTGTAAATTTGACTTTTCGAATATATGCAAACGCCATTGAATGTAAATTGAGATTTTATGATACTACATGCTTAATCTGACATGCACTATTCGATAATCTGAAATTTACATTTCTCAATTCAATGAATTGAGTGAAGAACTGATAAAATGTAGGTTGTTGACTTTCACGTAAATCATGTTTATAGACGCGCTGAATGACAATCACCAACGATTTCCGAAAACGTGATATGTTTCAAAAAGACTATAAAAGTAGCCGGAACTGTATGGTGCAAACGGCTTTTCTGCTAGAAAACAATGTTAGTGAAATTTAATTTAAACTGTTGATTCGCTGCGAAGAAATACAATGTTATTTTTTGAAATGGGGTTTTTCGATTTATTCTTTTATAACTTTATTCAGTTTTTATATGTGCTTTTCATATTCATTCTGCGACAAATGCTAACATTTGAAAATTTGACTTTTCGAATATACGCAAACGCCATTGAATTTAAATTGAGATTTTATTTTACTACATACTTAATCTGACATGCACTATTCGATAAGCTCAAATTTACATTTCTCAATTAATATTACATTAAGTGAAGAACTGATCAAATGTAGGTTGTTGACTATGACGTAAATCATGTTTATCGGCGCGCTGAATGACAATCACCAAACATTTCCACAAACGTGATATGTTTCAAAAAGACTATGAAAGTAGCCGGAACTGTATGGTGCAAACGGCTTTTCTGCTAGAAAACAATGTTAGTGAAATTTAATTTAAACTGTTGATTCGTTGCGAAGAAATACAATGTTATTTTTTGAAATGGGGTTTTTCGATTTATTCTTTTATAACTTTATTCAGTTTTTATATGTGCTTTTCATATTCATTCTGCGACAAATGCTAACATTTGAAAATTTGACTTTTCGAATATACGCAAACGCCATTGAATTTAAATTGAGATTTTATTTTACTACATACTTAATCTGACATACACTATTCGATAATCAGAAATTTACATTTCTCAATTAATAATACATTAAGTAAAGAACTGATCAAATGTTGGTTGTTGAATTTGACGTAAATTATGTTTATAGGCGCGCTGAATGACAATCACCAACGATTTCCAAAAACGTGATATGTTTCAAAAAGACTATAAAAGTAGCCGGAACGATAAATACTATATGCTGCAAACGGCTTTTCTGTTAGAAAACAATGTTAGTGAAATTTAATTTAAACTGTTGATTCGTTGCGAAGAAATACAATGTTATTTTTTGAAATGGGGTTTTTCGATTTATTCTTTTATAACTTTATTCAGTTTTTATATGTGCTTTTCATATTCATTCTTCGACAAATGCTAAGATTTGTAAATTTGACTTTTCGAGCATATGCATACGACATTGCATGTAAATTGAGATTTTATGATACTACATGCTTAATCTGACATGCACTATTCGATAATCTGAAATTTACATTTCGCAATTAATAATACATGAAGTGAAGAACTGATCAAATGTAGGTTGTTGAATTTGACGTAAATCATGTTTATGGACGCGCTGAATGACAATCACCAACGATTTCCAAAAACGTGATATGTTTCAAAAAGACTATAAAAGTAGCCGGAACTGTATGGTGCAAACGGCTTTTCTGATAGAAAACAATGTTAGTGAAATTTAATTTAAACTGTTTATTCGTTGCGAAGAAATACAATGTTATTTTTTAAAATGGGGTTTTTCGATTTATTCTTTTATAACTTTACTCAGTTTTTATATGTGCTTTTCATATTCATTCTGCGACAAATGCTAACATTTTTCAATTTGACTTTTCGAATCTATGCAAACGCCATTGAATGTAAATTGAGATTTTATGATACTACATAGTTAATCAGACATGCACTATTCGATAATCAGAAATTTACATTTCTCTATTAATAATACGGTAAGTGAATAACTGATCAAATGTAGGTTGTTTAATTTTACGTAAATCATGTTTATAGACGCGCTGAATGACAATCACCAACGATTTCCAAAAACGTGATATGTTTCAAAAAGACTATAAAAGTAGCCGGAACTGTATGGTGCAAACGGCTTTTCTGCTAGAAAACAATGTTAGTGAAATTTAATTTAAACTGTTGATTCGTTGCGAAGAAATACAATGTTATTTTTTGAAATGGGGTTTTTCGATTTATTCTTTTATAACTTTATTCAGTTTTTATATGTGCTTTTCGTATTCATTCTGCGACAAATGCTAAGATTTGTAAATTTGACTTTTCGAATATATGCAATACGCAATTGAATGTAAATTGAGATTTTATGATACTACATGCTTAATCTGACATGCACTATTCGATAATCTGAAATTTACATTTCTCAATTAATAATACATGAAGTGAAGAACTGATCAAATGTAGGTTGTTGACTATGACGTAAATCATGTTTATAGGCGCGCTGAATGACAATCACCAACGATTTCCAAAAACGTGATATGTTTCAAAAAGACTATAAAAGTAGCCGGAACTGTATGGTGCAAACGGCTTTTCTGATAGAAAACAATGTTAGTGAAATTTAATTTAAACTGTTGATTCGTTGCGAAGAAATACAATGTTATTTTTTGAAATGGGGTTTTTCTATTTATTCTTTTATAACATTATTCAGTTTTTATATGTGCTTTTCATATTCATTCTGCGACAAATGCTAACATTTGTAAATTCGACTTTTCGAATATATGCAAACGCCATTGAATGTAAATTGAGATTTTATGATACTACATACTTAATCTGACATACACTATTCGATAATCTGAAATTTACATTTCTCAATTAATAATACATTAAGTGAAGAACTGATCAAATGTAGGTTGTTGACTTTCACGTAAATCATGTTTATAGACGCGCTGAATGACAATCACCAACGATTTCCAAAAACGTGATATGTTTCAAAAAGACTATAAAAGTAGCCGGAACTGTATGGTGCAAACGGCTTTTCTGATAGAAAACAATGTTAGTGAAATTTAATTTAAACTGTTGATTCGTTGCGAAGAAATACAATGTTATTTTTTGAAATGGGGTTTTTCTATTTATTCTTTTATAACTTTATTCAGTTTTTATATGTGCTTTTCATATTCATTCTGCGACAAATGCTAACATTTGTAAATTTGACTTTTCGAGTATATGCATACGCCATTGAATGTAAATTGAGATTTTATGATACTACATGCTTAATCAGACATGCACTATTCGATAATCTGAAATTTACATTTCGCAATTAATAATACATTAAGTGAAGAACTGATCAAATGTAGGTTGTTGAATTTGACGTAAATCATGTTTATAGACGCGCTGAATGACAATCACCAACGATTTCCAAAAACGTGATATGTTTCAAAAAGACTATAAAAGTAGCCGGAACTGTATGGTGCAAACGGCTTTTCTACTAGAAAACAATGTTAGTGAAATTTAATTTAAACTGTTGATTCGTTGCGAAGAAATACAATGTTATTTTTTGAAACGGGGTTTTTCGATTTATTTATTTATAACTTTATTCAGTTTTTATATGTGCTTTTCATATTCATTCTTCGACAAATGCTAAGATTTGTAAATTTGACTTTTCGAGCATATGCATACGCCATTGAATGTAAATTCAGATTTTATGATACTACATGCTTAATCTGACATGCACTATTCGATAATCTGAAATTTACATTTCTCAATTAATAATACATGAAGTGAAGAACTGATCAAATGTAGGTTGTTGACTTTCACGTAAATCATGTTTATAGACGCGCTGAATGACAATCACCAACGATTTCCAAAAACGTGATATGTTTCAAAAAGACTATAAAAGTAGCCGGAACTGTATGGTGCAAACGGCTTTTCTGCTAGAAAACAATGTTAGTGAAATTTAATTTAAACTGTTGATTCGTTGCGAAGAAATACAATGTTATTTTTTGAAATGGGGTTTTTCGATTTATTCTTTTATAACTTTATTCAGTTTTTATATGTGCTTTTCATATTCATTCTGCGACAAATGCTAACATTTGAAAATTTGACTTTTCGAATATACGCAAACGCCATTGAATGTAAATTGAGATTTTATTTTACTACATACTTAATCTGACATGCACTATTCGAGAATCTGAAATTTACATTTCTCAATTAATAAGACATTAAGTAAAGAACTGATCAAATGTAGGTTGTTGAATTTGACGTAAATCAGGTTTATCGGCGCGCTGAATGACAATCACCAACAATTTCCGAAAACGTGATATGTTTCAAAAAGACCATAAAAGTAGCCGTAACGATAAATAGTATATGCTGCAAACGGCTTTTCTGTTAGAAAACAATATTAGTGTAATTTAATTTAAACTGCTGATTCGCTGCGAAGAAATACAATGTTATTTTTTGAAATGGGGTTTTTCGATTTATTATTTTATAACATTATTCAGTTTTTATATGCGCTTTTCATATTCATTCTGCGACAAACACTAACATTTGCAAATTCGACTTTTCGAATATATGCAAACGACATTGAATGTAAATAGAGATTTAATGATACTACATACTTAATCAGACATGCACTATTCGATAATCAGAAATTTACATTTCTGAATTTAATAAATTGAGTGAAGAACTGATAAAATGTAGGTTGTTGACTTTCACGTAAATCATGTTCATAGACGCGCTGAATGACAATTCCAACGATTTCCGAAAACGTGATATGGTTCAAAAAGACTATAAAAGTAGCCGGAACTGTATGGTGCAAACGGCTTTTCTGCTAGAAAACAATGTTAGTGAAATTTAATTTAAACTGTTGATTCGTTGCGAAGAAATACAATGTTATTTTTTGAAATGGGGTTTTTCGATTTATTCATTTATAACTTTATTCAGTTTTTATATGTGCTTTTCATATTCATTCTTCGACAAATGCTAAGATTTGTAAATTTGACTTTTCGAGCATATGCATACGCCATTGAATGTAAATTGAGATTTTATGATACTACATGCTTAATCTGACATGCACTATTCGATAATCTGAAATTTACATTTCTCAATTAATAATACATGAAGTGAAGAACTGATCAAATGTAGGTTGTTGACTATGACGTAAATCATGTTTATCGGCGCGCTGAGTGACAATCACCAAACATTTCCAAAAACGTGATATGTTTCAAAAAGACTATAAAAGTAGCCGGAACTGTATGTTGCAAACGGCTTTTCTGCTAGAAAACAATGTCAGTGAAATTTAATTTGAACTGTTGATTCGTTGCGAAGAAATACAATGTTATTTTTTGAAATGGGGTTTTTCGATTTATTCTTTTATAACTTTATTCAGTTTTTATATGCGCTTTTCATATTCATTCTTCGACAAATGCTAAGATTTGTAAATTTGACTTTTCGAGCATATGCATACGCCATTGAATGTAAATTGAGATTTTATGATACTACATGCTTAATCTGACATGCACTATTCGATAATCTGAAATTTACATTTCTCAATTAATAATACATGAAGTGAAGAACTGATCAAATGTAGGTTGTTGAATTTGACGTAAATCATGTTTATAGGCGCGCTGAATGACAATCACCAACGATTTCCAAAAACGTGATATGTTTCAAAAAGACTATAAAAGTAGCCGGAACGATAAATACTATATTGTGCAAACGGCTTTTCTGCTAGAAAACAATGTTAGTGAAATTTAATTTAAACTGTTGATTCGTTGCGAAGAAATACAATGTTATTTTTTGAAATGGGGTTTTTCGATTTATTCTTTTATAACTTTATTCAGTTTTTATATGTGCTTTTCATATTCATTCTTCGACAAATGCTAAGATTTGTAAATTTGACTTTTCGAATATACGCAATCGTCATTGAATGTAAATTGAGATTTTATGATACTACATGCTTAGTCTGACATGCACTATTCGATAATCTGAAATTTACATTTCTCAATTAATAATACATTAAGTGAAGAACTGATCAAATGTAGGTTGTTGAATTTGACGTAAATCATGTTTATAGACGTGCTGAATGACAATTACCAACGATTTCCGAAAACGCGATATGTTTCAAAAAGACTATAAAAGTAGCCGGAACTGTATGTTGCAAACGGCTTTTCTGCTAGAAAACAATGTTAGTGAAATTAAATTTAAACTGTTGATTCGTTGCGAAGAAATACAATGTTATTTTTTGAAACGGGGTTTTTCGATTTATTCTTTTATAACTTTATTCAGTTTTTATATGCGCTTTTCATATTCATTCTTCGACAAATGCTAAGATTTGTAAATTTGACTTTTTGAGCATATGCATACGCCATTGAATGTAAATTCAGATTTTATGATACTACATGCTTAATCTGACATGCACTATTCGATAATCTGAAATTTACATTTCTGAATTAATAATACATGAAGTGAAGAACTGATCAAATGTAGGTTGTTGAATTTGACGTAAATCATGTTTATAGGCGCGCTGAATGACAATCACGAACGATTTCCAAAAACGTGATATGTTTCAAAAAGACTATAAAAGTAGCCGGAACGATAAATACTATATTGTGCAAACGGCTTTTCTACTAGAAAACAATGTTAGTGAAATTAAATTTAAACTGTTGATTCGTTGCGAAGAAATACAATGTTATTTTTTGAAATGGGGTTTTTCGATTTATTCATTTATAACTTTATTCAGTTTTTATATGTGCTTTTCATATTCATTCTTCGACAAATGCTAAGATTTGTAAATTTGACTTTTCGAGTATATGCAAACGTCATTGAATGTAAATTGAGATTTTATTTTACTACATACTTAATCTGACATACACTATTCGATAATCTGAAATTTACATTTCTCAATTAATAATACATGAAGTGAAGAACTGATCAAATGTAGGTTGTTGAATTTGACGTAAATCATGTTTATCGGCGCGCTGAATGACAATTACCAAACATTTACAAAAACGTGATATGTTTCAAAAAGACTATAAAAGTAGCCGGAACTGTATGGTGCAAACGGCTTTTCTGCTAGAAAACAATGTTAGTGAAATTTAATTTAAACTGTTGATTCGTTGCGAAGAAATACAATGTTATTTTTTGAAATGGGGTTTTTCGATTTATTCATTTATAACTTTATTCAGTTTTTATATGTGCTTTTCATATTCATTCTTCGACAAATGCTAAGATTTGTAAATTTGACTTTTCGAGTATATGCAAACGTCATTGAATGTAAATTGAGATTTTATTTTACTACATACTTAATCTGACATACACTATTCGATAATCTGAAATTTACATTTCTCAATTAATAATACATTAAGTAAAGAACTGATCAAATGAAGGTTGTTGAATTTGACGTAAATTATGTTTATAGGCGCGCTCAATGACAATCACCAACGATTTCCAAAAACGTGATATGTTTCAAAAAGACTATAAAAGTAGCCGGAACGATAAATACTATATTGTGCAAACGGCTTTTCTGCTAGAAAACAATTTAGTGAAATTTAATTTAAACTGCTGATTCGCTGCGAAGAAATACAATGTTATTTTTTGAAATGGGGTTTTTCGATTTATTCTTTTATAACTTTATTCAGTTTTTATATGCGCTTTTCATATTCATTCTTCGACAAATGCTAAGATTTGTAAATTTGACTTTTCGAGCATATGCATACGCCATTGAATGTAAATTCAGATTTTATGATACTACATGCTTAATCTGACATGCACTATTCGATAATCTGAAATTTACATTTCTCAATTAATAATACATGAAGTGAAGAACTGATCAAATGTAGGTTGTTGACTATGACGTAAATCATGTTTATCGGCGCGCTGAGCGACAATCACCAAACATTTCCAAAAACGTGATATGTTTCAAAAAGACTATAAAAGTAGCCGGAACGATAAATACTATATTGTGCAAACGTCTTTTCTACTAGAAAACAATGTAAGTGAAATTTAATTTAAACTGTTGATTCGTTGCGAAGAAATACAATGTTATTTTTTGAAATGGGGTTTTTCGATTTATTCATTTATAACTTTATTCAGTTTTTATATGTGCTTTTCATATTCATTCTTCGACAAATGCTAAGATTTGTAAATTTGACTTTTCGAGCATATGCATACGCCATTGAATGTAAATTGAGATTTTATGATACTACATGCTTAATCTGACATGCACTATTCGATAATCTGAAATTTACATTTCGCAATTAATAATACATGAAGTGAAGAACTGATCAAATGTAGGTTGTTGAATTTGACGTAAATCATGTTTATAGGCGCGCTGAATGACAATCACGAACGATTTCCAAAAACGTGATATGTTTCAAAAAGACTATAAAAGTAGCCGGAACGATAAATACTATATTGTGCAAACGGCTTTTCTGCTAGAAAACAATGTTAGTGAAATTTAATTTAAACTGTTGATTCGTTGCGAAGAAATACAATGTTATTTTTTGAAATGGGGTTTTTCGATTTATTCTTTTATAACTTTATTCAGTTTTTATATGTGCTTTTCATATTCATTCTTCGACAAATGCTAAGATTTGTAAATTTGACTTTTCGAGTATATGCATACGCCATTGAATGTAAATTGAGATTTTATGATACTACATGCTTAATCTGACATGCACTATTCGATAATCTGAAATTTACATTTCTCAATTAATATTACATTAAGTGAAGAACTGATCAAATGTAGGTTGTTGAATTTGACGTAAATCATGTTTATGGACGCGCTGAATGACAATCACCAACGATTTCCAAAAACGTGATATGTTTCAAAAAGACTATAAAAGTAGCCGGAACTGTATGGTGCAAACGGCTTTTCTGCTAGAAAACAATGTTAGTGAAATTTAATTTAAACTGTTGATTCGTTGCGAAGAAATACAATGTTATTTTTTGAAATGGGGTTTTTCGATTTATTCTTTTATAACTTTATTCAGTTTTTATATGTGCTTTTCATATTCATTCTTCGACAAATGCTAAGATTTGTAAATTTGACTTTTCGAATATATGCATACGCCATTGAATGTAAATTGAGATTTTATGATACTACATGCTTAATCTGACATGCACTATTCGATAATCTGAAATTTACATTTCTCAATTAATAATACATGAAGTGAAGAACTGATCAAATGTAGGTTGTTGACTATGACGTAAATCATGTTTATCGGCGCGCTGAGTGACAATCACCAAACATTTCCAAAAACGTGATATGTTTCAAAAAGACTATAAAAGTAGCCGGAACTGTATGTTGCAAACGGCTTTTCTGCTAGAAAACAATGTTAGTGAAATTTAATTTAAACTGTTGATTCGTTGCGAAGAAATACAATGTTATTTTTTGAAATGGGGTTTTTCGATTTATTCTTTTATAACTTTATTCAGTTTTTATATGTGCTTTTCATATTCATTCTGCGACAAATGCTAACATTTGTAAATTTGACTTTTCGAATATATGCAAACGCCATTGAATGTAAATTGAGATTTTATTTTACTTCATACTTAATCTGACATACACTATTCGACAATCTGAAATTTACATTTCGCAATTAATAATACATTAAGTGAAGAACTGATCAAATGTAGGTTGTTGAATTTGACGTAATTCATGTTTATAGGCGCGCTGAATGACAATCACCAACGATTTCCAAAAACGTGATATGTTTCAAAAAGACTATAAAAGTAGCCGGAACGATAAATACTATATTGTGCAAACGGCTTTTCTACTAGAAAACAATGTAAGTGAAATTTAATTTTAACTGTTGATTCGTTGCGAAGAAATACAATGTTATTTTTTGAAATGGGGTTTTTCGATTTATTCATTTATAACTTTATTCAGTTTTTATATGTGCTTTTCATATTCATTCTTCGACAAATGCTAAGATTTGTAAATTTGACTTTTCGAGTATATGCATACGCCATTGAATGTAAATTGAGATTTTATGATACTACATGCTTAATCTGACATGCACTATTCGATAATCTGAAATTTACATTTCTGAATTAATAATACATGAAGTGAAGAACTGATCAAATGTAGGTTGTTGAATTTGACGTAAATCATGTTTATAGGCGCGCTGAATGACAATCACGAACGATTTCCAAAAACGTGATATGTTTCAAAAAGACTATAAAAGTAGCCGGAACTGTATGGTGCAAACGGCTTTTCTGCTAGAAAACAATGTTAGTGAAATTTAATTTAAACTGTTGATTCGTTGCGAAGAAATACAATGTTATTTTTTGAAATGGGGTTTTTCGATTTATTCTTTTATAACTTTATTCAGTTTTTATATGTGCTTTTCATATTCATTCTTCGACAAATGCTAAGATTTGTAAATTTGACTTTTCGAATATATGCAAACGCCATTGAATGTAAATTGAGATTTTATGATACTACATGCTTAATCTGACATGCACTATTCGATAATCTGAAATTTACATTTCTCAATTAATAATACATTAAGTAAAGAACTGATCAAATGAAGGTTGTTGCATTTGACGTAAATTATGTTTATAGGCGCGCTCAATGACAATCACCAACGATTTCCAAAAACGTGATATGTTTCAAAAAGACTATAAAAGTAGCCGGAACGATAAATACTATATTGTGCAAACGGCTTTTCTGCTAGAAAACAATTTAGTGAAATTTAATTTAAACTGCTGATTCGCTGCGAAGAAATGCAATGTTATTTTTTGAAATGGGGTTTTTCGATTTATTCTTTTATAACTTTATTCAGTATTTATATGTGCTTTTCATATTCATTCTTCGACAAATGCTAAGATTTGTAAATTTGACTTTTCGAGTATATGCATACGCCATTGAATGTAAATTGAGATTTTATGATACTACATGCTTAATCTGACATGCACTATTCGATAATCTGAAATTTACATTTCTCAATTAATAATACATGAAGTGAAGAACTGATCAAATGTAGGTTGTTGACTTTCACGTAAATCATGTTTATAGGCGCGCTGAATGACAATCACCAACGATTTCCAAAAACGTGATATGTTTCAAAAAGACTATAAAAGTAGCCGGAACTGTATGTTGCAAACGGCTTTTCTGCTAGAAAACAATGTTAGTGAAATTTAATTTAAACTGTTGATTCGTTGCGAAGAAATACAATGTTATTTTTTGAAATGGGGTTTTTCGATTTATTCTTTTATAACTTTATTCAGTTTTTATATGTCCTTTTCATATTCATTCTGCGACAAATGCTAACATTTGAAAATTTGACTTTTCGAATATACGCAAACGCAATTGAATGTAAATTGAGATTTTATGATACTACATGCTTAATCTGACATGCACTATTCGATAATCTGAAATTTACATTTCTCAATTAATAATACATTAAGTGAAGAACTGATAAAATGTAGGTTGTTGACTTTCACGTAAATCATGTTTATAGACGCGCTGAATGACAATCACCAACGATTTCCAAAAACGTGATATGTTTCAAAAAGACTATAAAAGTAGCCGGAACTGTATGGTGCAAACGGCTTTTCTGCTAGAAAACAATGTTAGTGAAATTTAATTTAAACTGTTGATTCGTTGCGAAGAAATACAATGTTATTTTTTGAAATGGGGTTTTTCGATTTATTCTTTTATAACTTTATTCAGTTTTTATATGCGCTTTTGATATTCATTCTTCGACAAATGCTAAGATTTGTAAATTTGACTTTTCGAATATACGCAAACGCCATTGAATGTAAATTGAGATTTTATTTTACTACATACTTAATCTGACATACACTATTCGATAATCTGAAATTTACATTTCTCAATTAAAAATACATTAAGTGAAGAACTGATCAAATGTAGGTTGTTGACTATGACGTAAATCATGTTTATCGGCGCGCTGAATGACAATCACCAAACATTTCCAAAAACGTGATATGTTTCAAAAAGACTATAAAAGTAGCCGGAACTGTATGTTGCAAACGGCTTTTCTGCTAGAAAACAATGTTAGTGAAATTTAATTTAAACTGTTGATTCGTTGCGAAGAAATACAATGTTATTTTTTGAAATGGGGTTTTTCGATTTATTCTGTTATAATTTTATTCAGTTTTTATATGTGCTTTTCATATTCATTCTGCGACAAAAACTAACATTTGTAAATTTGACTTTTCGAATATATGCAAACGCCATTGAATGTAAATTGAGATTTTATTTTACTACATGCTTAGTCTGACATACACTATTCGATAATCTGAAATTTACATTTCTCAATTAATAATACATTAAGTGAAGAACTGATCAAATGTAGGTTGTTGAATTTGACGTAAATCATGTTTATCGGCGCGCTGAATGACAATCACCAACGATTTCCAAAAACGTGATATGTTTCAAAAAGACTATAAAAGTAGCCGGAACTGTAAATACTATATTCCTGCAAACGGCTTTTCTGCTAGAAAACAATGTTAGTGAAATTTAATATAAACTGTTGATTCGTTGCGAAGAAATACAATGTTATTTTTTGAAATGGGGTTTTTCGAATTATTCTTTTATAACTTTATTCAGTTTTTAAATGTGCTTTTCATATTCATTCTTCGACAAATGCTAAGATTTGTAAATTTGACTTTTCGAGTATATGCATACGCCATTGAATGTAAATTGAGATTTTATGATACTACATGCTTAATCACACATGCACTATTCGATAATCTGAAATTTACATTTCGCAATTAATAATACATGAAGTGAAGAACTGATCAAATGTAGGTTGTTGAATTTGACGTAATTCATGTTTATAGGCGCGCTGAATGACAATCACCAACGATTTCCAAAAACGTGATATGTTTCAAAAAGACTATAAAAGTAGCCGGAACGATAAATACTATATTGTGCAAACGGCTTTTCTGCTAGAAAACAATGTTAGTGAAATTTAATTTAAACTGTTGATTCGTTGCGAAGAAATACAATGTTATTTTTTGAAATGGGGTTTTTCGATTTATTCATTTATAACTTTATTCAGTTTTTATATGTGCTTTTCATATTCATTCTTCGACAAATGCTAAGATTTGTAAATTTGACTTTTCGAGCATATGCATACGACATTGAATGTAAATTGAGATTTTATGATACTACATGCTTAATCTGACATGCACTATTCGATAATCTGAAATTTACATTTCTCAATTAATAATACATGAAGTGAAGAACTGATCAAATGTAGGTTGTTGAATTTGACGTAAATCATGTTTATAGGCGCGCTGAATGACAATCACCAACGATTTCCAAAAACGTGATATGTTTCAAAAAGACTATAAAAGTAGCCGGAACGATAAATACTATATTGTGCAAACGGCTTTTCTGCTAGAAAACAATGTTAGTGAAATTTAATTTAAACTGTTGATTCGTTGCGAAGAAATACAATGTTATTTTTTGAAATGGGGTTTTTCGATTTATTCATTTATAACTTTATTCAGTTTTTATATGTGCTTTTCATATTCATTCTTCGACAAATGCTAAGATTTGTAAATTTGACTTTTCGAGTATATGCATACGCCATTGAATGTAAATTGAGATTTTATGATACTACATGCTTAATCTGACATGCACTATTCGATAATCTGAAATTTACATTTCTCAATTAATAATACATGAAGTGAAGAACTGATCAAATGTAGGTTGTTGAATTTGACGTAATTCATGTTTATAGGCGCGCTGAATGACAATCACCAACGATTTCCAAAAACGTGATATGTTTCAAAAAGACTATAAAAGTAGCCGGAACGATAAATACTATATTGTGCAAACGGCTTTTCTGCTAGAAAACAATGTTAGTGAAATTTAATTTAAACTGTTGATTCGCTGCGAAGAAATACAATGTTATTTTTTGAAATGGGGTTTTTCGATTTATTCTTTTATAACTTTATTCAGTTTTTATATATGGTTTTCATATTCATTCTGCGACAAATGCTAACATTTGTAAATTTGACTTTTCGAATATACGCAAACGTCATTGAATGTAAATTGAGATTTTATGATACTACATGCCTAATCTGACATGCACTATTCGATAATCTCAAATTTAAATTTCTCAATGTAATAAATAGAGTGAAGAACTGATAAAATGTAGGTTGTTGACTTTCACGTAAATCATGTTTATAGACGCGCTGAATGACAATCACCAACGATTTCCGAAAACGTGATATGTTTCAAAAAGACTATAAAAGTAGCCGGAACTGTATGGTGCAAACGGCTTTTCTGCTAGAAAACAATGTTAGTGAAATTTAATTTAAACTGTTGATTCGCTGCGAAGAAATACAATGTTATTTTTTGAAATGGGATTTTTCTATTGATTCTTTCATAACTTTATTCAGTTTCTTCCATATTCATTCTGCGACAAATGCTAACATTTGAAAATTTGACTTTTCGAATATACGCAAACGCCATTGAATGTAAATTGAGATTTTATGATACTACATGGTTAATCTGACATGCACTATTCGATAAATCTGAAATTTTTTATATCTCAATTAATAATACATGAAGTGAAGAACTGATCAAATGTAGGTTGTTGAATTTGACGTAAATCATGTTTATCGGCACGCTGAGCGACAATCACCAAACATTTCCAAAAACGTGATATGTTTCAAAAAGACTATAAAAGTAGCCGGAACTGTATGTTGCAAACGGCTTTTCTGCTAGAAAACAATGTTAGTGAAATTTAATTTAAACTGTTGATTCGTTGCGAAGAAATACAATGTTATTTTTTGAAATGGGGTTTTTCGATTTATTCTTTTATAACTTTATTCAGTTTTTATATGTGCTTTTCATATTCATTCTGCGACAAATGCTAACATTTTTATATTTGACTTTTCTTATATACGCAAACGCCATTGAATGTAAATTGAGATTTTACTTTACTACATACTTAATCTGACATTTACTATTGGATAATCTGAAATTTACATTTCGCACTTAATAATACATTAAGTAAAGAACTGATCAAATCAAGGTTGTTGAATTTGACGTAAATCATGTTTATAGGCGCGCTGAATGACAATCACCAACGATTTCCAAAAACGTGATATGTTTCAAAAAGACTATAAAAGTAGCCGGAACGATAAATACTATATTGTGCAAACGGCTTTTCTACTAGAAAACAATGTTAGTGAAATCAAATTTAAACTGTTGATTCGTTGCGAAGGAATACAATGTTATTTTTTGAAACGGGGTTTTTCGATTTATTCATTTATAACTTTATTCAGTTTTTATATGTGCTTTTCATATTCATTCTTCGACAAATGCTAAGATTTGTAAATTTGACTTTTCGAGTATATGCATACGCCATTGAATGTAAATTGAGATTTTATGATACTACATGCTTAATCTGACATGCACTATTCGATAATCTGAAATTTACATTTCTCAATTAATAATACATGAAGTGAAGAACTGATCAAATGTAGGTTGTTGAATTTGACGTAAATCATGTTTATAGGCGCGCTGAATGACAATCACCAACGATTTCCAAAAACGTGATATGTTTCAAAAAGACTATAAAAGTAGCCGGAACGATAAATACTATATTGTGCAAACGGCTTTTCTGCTAGAAAACAATTTAGTGAAATTTAATTTAAACTGCTGATTCGCTGCGAAGAAATACAATGTTATTTTTTGAAATGGGGTTTTTCGATTTATTCTTTTATAACTTTATTCAGTTTTTATATGTGCTTTTCATATTCATTCTTCGACAAATGCTAAGATTTGTAAATTTGACTTTTCGAGCATATGCATACGCCATTGAATGTAAATTGAGATTTTATGATACTACATGCTTAATCTGACATGCACTATTCGATAATCTTAAATTTAAATTTCTCAATTAATAATACATTAAGTGAAGAACTGATCAAATGTAGGTTGTTGAATTTGACGTAAATCATGTTTATCGGCGCGCTGAATGACAATCACCAATGATTTCCAAAAACGTGATATGTTTCAAAAAGACTATAAAAGTAGCCGGAACGATAAATACTGTATGTTGCAAACGGCTTTTCTGCTAGAAAACAATGTTAGTGAAATTTAATTTAAACTGTTGATTCGTTGCGAAGAAATACAATGTTATTTTTTGAAATGGGGTTTTTCGATTTATTCTTTTATAACTTTATTCAGTTTTTATATGTGCTTTTCATATTCATTCTTCGACAAATGCTAAGATTTGTAAATTTGACTTTTCGAGCATATGCATACGCCATTGAATGTAAATTGAGATTTTATGATACTACATGCTTAATCTGACATGCACTATTCGATAATCTGAAATTTACATTTCTCAATTAATAATACATGAAGTAAAGAACTGATCAAATGAAGGTTGTTGCATTTGACGTAAATTATGTTTATAGGCGCGCTCAATGACAATCACCAACGATTTCCAAAAACGTGATATGTTTCAAAAAGACTATAAAAGTAGCCGGAACGATAAATACTATATTGTGCAAACGGCTTTTCTGCTAGAAAACAATTTAGTGAAATTTAATTTAAACTGCTGATTCGCTGCGAAGAAATGCAATGTTATTTTTTGAAATGGGGTTTTTCGATTTATTCTTTTATAACTTTATTCAGTTTTTATATGTGCTTTTCATATTGATTCTTCGACAAATGCTAAGATTTGTAAATTTGACTTTTCGAGTATATGCATACGACATTGAATGTAAATTGAGATTTTATGATACTACATGCTTAATCTGACATGCACTATTCGATAATCTGAAATTTACATTTCTGAATTAATAATACATGAAGTGAAGAACTGATCAAATGTAGGTTGTTGAATTTGACGTAAATCATGTTTATAGGCGCGCTGAATGACAATCACCAACGATTTCCAAAAACGTGATATGTTTCAAAAAGACTATAAAAGTAGCCGGAACTGTATGGTGCAAACGGCTTTTCTGCTAGAAAACAATGTTAGTGAAATTTAATTTAAACTGTTGATTCGTTGCGAAGAAATACAATGTTATTTTTTGAATTGGGGTTTTTCGATTTATTCTTTTATAACTTTATTCAGTTTTTATATGTGCTTTTCATATTGATTCTTCGACAAATGCTAAGATTTGTAAATTTGACTTTTCGAGTATATGCATACGACATTGAATGTAAATTGAGATTTTATGATACTACATGCTTAATCTGACATGCACTATTCGATAATCTGAAATTTACATTTCTCAATTAATATTACGTTAAGTGAAGAACTGATCAAATGTAGGTTGTTGAATTTGACGTAAATCATGTTTATAGGCGCGCTGAATGACAATCACCAACGATTTCCAAAAACGTGATATGTTTCAAAAAGACTATAAAAGTAGCCGGAACGATAAATACTATATTGTGCAAACGGCTTTTCTGCTAGAAAACAATGTTAGTGAAATTTAATTTAAAATGTTGATTCGTTGCGAAGAAATACAATGTTATTTTTTGAAATGGGGTTTTTCCATTTATTCATTTATAACTTTATTCAGTTTTTATATGTGCTTTTCATATTCATTCTTCGACAAATGCTAAGATTTGTAAATTTGACTTTTCGAGCATATGCATACGCCATTGAATGTAAATTCAGATTTTATGATACTACATGCTTAATCTGACATGCACTATTCGATAATCTGAAATTTACATTTCTCAATTAATAATACATGAAGTGAAGAACTGATCAAATGTAGGTTGTTGACTATGACGTAAATCATGTTTATCGGCACGCTGAGTGACAATCACCAAACATTTCCAAAAACGTGATATGTTTCATAAAGACCATAAAAGTAGCCGGAACTGTATGTTGCAAACGGCTTTTCTTCTAGAAAACAATGTCAGTGAAATTTAATTTGAACTGTTGATTCGTTGCGAAGAAATACAATGTTATTTTTTGAATTGGGGTTTTTCGATTTATTCTTTTATAACTTTATTCAGTTTTTATATGTGCTTTTCATATTCATTCTTCGACAAATGCTAAGATTTGTAAATTTGACTTTTCGAGCATATGCATACGACATTGCATGTAAATTGAGATTTTATGATACTACATGCTTAATCTGACATGCACTATTCGATAATCTGAAATTTACATTTCGCAATTAATAATACATTAAGTGAAGACCTGATCAAATGTAGGTTGTTGAATTTGACGTAATTCATGTTTATAGGCGCGCTGAATGACAATCACCAACGATTTCCAAAAACGTGATATGTTTCAAAAAGACTATAAAAGTAGCCGGAACGATAAATACTATATGCTGCAAACGGCTTTTCTGTTAGAAAACAATATTAGTGTAATTTAATTTAAACTGCTGATTCGCTGCGAAGAAATACAATGTTATTTTTTGAAATGGGGTTTTTCGATTTATTATTTTATAACATTATTCAGTTTTTATATGCGCTTTTCATATTCATTCTGCGACAAACACTAACATTTGCAAATTCGACTTTTCGAATATATGCAAACGACATTGAATGTAAATAGAGATTTAATGATACTACATACTTAATCAGACATGCACTATTCGATAATCAGAAATTTACATTTCTGAATTAATAATACATTGAAGTTGAAGAACTGATAAAATGTAGGTTGTTGACTTTCACGTAAATCATGTTCATAGACGCGCTGAATGACAATTCCAACGATTTCCGAAAACGTGATATGGTTCAAAAAGACTATAAAAGTAGCCGGAACTGTATGGTGCAAACGGCTTTTCTGCTAGAAAACAATGTTAGTGAAATTTAATTTAAACTGTTGATTCGTTGCGAAGAAATACAATGTTATTTTTTGAAATGGGGTTTTTCCATTTATTCATTTATAACTTTATTCAGTTTTTATATGTGCTTTTCATATTCATTCTTCGACAAATGCTAAGATTTGTAAATTTGACTTTTCGAGTATATGCATACGCCATTGAATGTAAATTGAGATTTTATGATACTACATGCTTAATCTGACATGCACTATTCGATAATCTGAAATTTACATTTCTCAATTAATAATACATGAAGTGAATAACTGATCAAATGTAGGTTGTTGAATTTGACGTAAATCATGTTTATCGGCGCGCTGAATGACAATTACCAAACATTTACAAAAACGTGATATGTTTCAAAAAGACTATAAAAGTAGCCGGAACTGTATGGTGCAAACGGCTTTTCTGCTAGAAAACAATGTTAGTGAAATTTAATTTAAACTGTTGATTCGTTGCGAAGAAATACAATGTTATTTTTTGAAATGGGGTTTTTCGATTTATTCTTTTATAACTTTATTCAGTTTTTATATGTGCTTTTCATATTCATTCTGCGACAAATGCTAACATTTGTAAATTTGACTTTTCGAATATACGCAAACGTCATTGAATGTAAATTGAGATTTTATGATACTACATGCTTAATCTGACATGCACTATTCGATAATCTGAAATTTACATTTCTCAATTAATAATACATGAAGTGAAGAACTGATCAAATGTAGGTTGTTGAATTTGACGTAAATCATGTTTATAGGCGCGCTGAATGACAATCACGAACGATTTCCAAAAACGTGATATGTTTCAAAAAGACTATAAAAGTAGCCGGAACCATAAATACTATATTGTGCAAACGGCTTTTCTACTAGAAAACAATGTTAGTGAAATTTAATTTAAACTGTTGATTCGTTGCGAAGAAATACAATGTTATTTTTTGAAACGGGGTTTTTCGATTTATTCATTTATAACTTTATTCAGTTTTTATATGTGCTTTTCATATTCATTCTTCGACAAATGCTAAGATTTGTAAATTTGACTTTTCGAGTATATGCATACGCCATTGAATGTAAATTGAGATTTTATGATACTACATGCTTAATCTGACATGCACTATTCGATAATCTGAAATTTACATTTCTCAATTAATAATACATTAAGTAAAGAACTGATCAAATGAAGGTTGTTGAATTTGACGTAAATCATGTTTATAGGCGCGCTCAATGACAATCACCAACGATTTCCAAAAACGTGATATGTTTCAAAAAGACTATAAAAGTAGCCGGAACGATAAATACTATATTGTGCAAACGGCTTTTCTGCTAGAAAACAATTTAGTGAAATTTAATTTAAACTGCTGATTCGCTGCGAAGAAATGCAATGTTATTTTTTGAAATGGGGTTTTTCGATTTATTCTTTTATAACTTTATTCAGTATTTATATGTGCTTTTCATATTCATTCTTCGACAAATGCTAAGATTTGTAAATTTGACTTTTCGAGTATATGCATACGCCATTGAATGTAAATTGAGATTTTATGATACTACATGCTTAATCTGACATGCACTATTCGATAATCTGAAATTTACATTTCTCAATTAATAATACATGAAGTGAAGAACTGATCAAATGTAGGTTGTTGACTATGACGTAAATCATGTTTATAGGCGCGCTGAATGACAATCACCAACGATTTCCAAAATCGTGATATGTTTCAAAAGGACTATAAATGTAGCCGGAACGATAAATACTATATGTTGCAAACGGCTTTTCTACTAGAAAACAATGTTAGTGAAATTAAATTTAAACTGTTGATTCGTTGCGAAGAAATACAATGTTATTTTTTGAATTGGGGTTTTTCGATTTATTCTTTTATAACTTTATTCAGTTTTTATATGCGCTTTTCATATTCATTCTTCGACAAATGCTAAGATTTGTAAATTTGACTTTTCGAATATACGCAAACGCCATTGAATGTAAATTGAGATTTTATGATACTACATGCTTAATCTGACATACACTATTCGACAATCTGAAATTTACATTTCGCAATTAATAATACATTAAGTGAAGACCTGATCAAATGTAGGTTGTTGAATTTGACGTAATTCATGTTTATAGGCGCGCTGAATGACAATCACCAACGATTTCCAAAAACGTGATATGTTTCAAAAAGACTATAAAAGTAGCCGGAACGATAAATACTATATTGTGCAAACGGCTTTTCTGCTAGAAAACAATGTTAGTGAAATTTAATTTAAACTGTTGATTCGTTGCGAAGAAATACAATGTTATTTTTTGAAACGGGGTTTTTCGATTTATTCATTTATAACTTTATTCAGTTTTTATATGTGCTTTTCATATTCATTCTTCGACAAATGCTAAGATTTGTAAATTTGACTTTTCGAGTATATGCATACGCCATTGAATGTAAATTGAGATTTTATGATACTACATGCTTAATCTGACATGCACTATTCGATAATCTGAAATTTACATTTCTCAATTAATAATACATGAAGTGAAGAACTGATCAAATGTAGGTTGTTGAATTTGACGTAAATCATGTTTATAGGCGCGCTCAATGACAATCACCAACGATTTCCAAAAACGTGATATGTTTCAAAAAGACTATAAAAGTAGCCGGAACGATAAATACTATATTGTGCAAACGGCTTTTCTGCTAGAAAACAATTTAGTGAAATTTAATTTAAACTGCTGATTCGCTGCGAAGAAATACAATGTTATTTTTTGAAATGGGGTTTTTCGATTTATTCTTTTATAACTTTATTCAGTTTTTATATGTGCTTTTCATATTCATTCTTCGACAAATGCTAAGATTTGTAAATTTGACTTTTCGAGCATATGCATACGCCATTGAATGTAAATTGAGATTTTATGATACTACATGCTTAATCTGACATACACTATTCGATAATCTGAAATTTACATTTCTCAATTAATAATACATTAAGTGAAGAACTGATCAAATGTAAGTTGTTGAATTTGACGTAAATCATGTTTATCGGCGCGCTGAATGACAATTACCAAACATTTCCAAAAACGTGATATGTTTCAAAAAGACTATAAAAGTAGCCGGAACTGTATGGTGCAAACGGCTTTTCTGCTAGAAAACAATGTTAGTGAAATTTAATTTAAACTGTTGATTCGTTGCGAAGAAATACAATGTTATTTTTTGAAATGGGGTTTTTCGATTTATTCTTTTATAACTTTATTCAGTTTTTATATGTGCTTTTCATATTCATTCTGCGACAAATGCTAACATTTGTAAATTTGACTTTTCGAATATACGCAAACGCCATTGAATGTAAATTGAGATTTTATTTTACTACATACTTAATCTGACATACACTATTCGATAATCTGAAATTTACATTTCTCAATTAATAATACATTAAGTGAAGACCTGATCAAATGTAGGTTGTTGAATTTGACGTAATTCATGTTTATAGGCGCGCTGAATGACAATCACCAACGATTTCCAAAAACGTGATATGTTTCAAAAAGACTATAAAAGTAGCCGGAACGATAAATACTATATTGTGCAAACGGCTTTTCTGCTAGAAAACAATGTTAGTGAAATTTAATTTAAACTGTTGATTCGTTGCGAAGAAATACAATGTTATTTTTTGAAATGGGGTTTTTCGATTTATTCTTTTATAACTTTATTCAGTTTTTATATGTGCTTTTCATATTCCTTCTTCGACAAATGCTAAGATTTGTAAATTTGACTTTTCGAGTATATGCATACGACATTGAATGTAAATTGAGATTTTATGATACTACATGCTTAATCTGACATGCACTATTCGATAATCTGAAATTTACATTTCTCAATTAATAATACATGAAGTGAAGAACTGATCAAATGTAGGTTGTTGACTATGACGTAAATCATGTTTATCGGCGCGCTGAATGACAATCACCAACGATTTCCAAAAACGTGATATGTTTCAAAAAGACTATAAAAGTAGCCGGAACTGTATGGTGCAAACGGCTTTTCTGCTAGAAAACAATGTTAGTGAAATTTAATTTAAACTGTTGATTCGTTGCGAAGAAATACAATGTTATTTTTTGAAATGGGGTTTTTCGATTTATTCTTTTATAACTTTATTCAGTTTTTATATGTGCTTTTCATATTCATTCTTCGACAAATGCTAAGATTTGTAAATTTGACTTTTCGAGTATATGCATACGACATTGAATGTAAATTGAGATTTTATGATACTACATGCTTAATCTGACATGCACTATTCGATAATCTGAAATTTACATTTCTCAATTAATAATACATTAAGTGAAGAACTGATCAAATGTAGGTTGTTGAATTTGACGTAAATCATGTTTATAGGCGCGCTGAATGACAATCACCAACGATTTCCAAAAACGTGATATGTTTCAAAAAGACTATAAAAGTAGCCGGAACGATAAATACTATATTGTGCAAACGGCTTTTCTGCTAGAAAACAATTTAGTGAAATTTAATTTAAACTGCTGATTCGCTGCGAAGAAATGCAATGTTATTTTTTGAAATGGGGTTTTTCGATTTATTCTTTTATAACTTTATTCAGTATTTATATGTGCTTTTCATATTCATTCTTCGACAAATGCTAAGATTTGTAAATTTGACTTTTCGAGTATATGCATACGCCATTGAATGTAAATTGAGATTTTATGATACTACATGCTTAATCTGACATGCACTATTCGATAATCTGAAATTTACATTTCTCAATTAATAATACATGAAGTGAAGAACTGATCAAATGTAGGTTGTTGACTATGACGTAAATCATGTTTATCGGCGCGCTGAATGACAATCACCAACGATTTCCAAAAACGTGATATGTTTCAAAAAGACTATAAAAGTAGCCGGAACTGTATGTTGCAAACGGCTTTTCTGCTAGAAAACAATGTTAGTGAAATTTAATTTAAACTGTTGATTCGTTGCGAAGAAATACAATGTTATTTTTTGAAATGGGGTTTTTCGATTTATTCTTTTATAACTTTATTCAGTTTTTATATGTGCTTTTCATATTCATTCTTCGACAAATGCTAAGATTTGTAAATTTGACTTTTCGAGCATATGCATACGCCATTGAATGTAAATTGAGATTTTATGTTACTACATACTTAATCTGACATACACTATTCGATAATCTGAAATTTACATTTCTGAATTAATAATACATGAAGTGAAGAACTGATCAAATGTAGGTTGTTGAATTTGACGTAAATCATGTTTATAGGCGCGCTGAATGACAATCACCAACGATTTCCAAAAACGTGATATGTTTCAAAAAGACTATAAAAGTAGCCGGAACGATAAATACTATATTGTGCAAACGGCTTTTCTACTAGAAAACAATGTTAGTGAAATTTAATTTAAACTGTTGATTCGTTGCGAAGAAATACAATGTTATTTTTTGAAATGGGGTTTTTCGATTTATTCTTTTATAACTTTATTCAGTTTTTATATGTGCTTTTCATATTCATTCTTCGACAAATGCTAAGATTTGTAAATTTGACTTTTCGAGTATATGCATACGCCATTGAATGTAAATTGAGATTTTATGATACTACATGCTTAATCTGACATGCACTATTCGATAATCTGAAATTTACATTTCTCAATTAATAATACATGAAGTGAAGAACTGATCAAATGTAGGTTGTTGAATTTGACGTAATTCATGTTTATAGGCGCGCTGAATGACAATCACCAACGATTTCCAAAAACGTGATATGTTTCAAAAAGACTATAAAAGTAGCCGGAACTGTATGTTGCAAACGGCTTTTCTGCTAGAAAACAATGTCAGTGAAATTTAATTTGAACTGTTGATTCGTTGCGAAGAAATACAATGTTATTTTTTGAAATGGGGTTTTCCGATTTATTCTTTTATAACTTTATTCAGTTTTTATATGCTGCTTTTCATATTCATTCTTGCGACAAATGCTAAGATTTGTAAATTTGACTTTTCGAGCATATGCATACGACATTGCATGTAAATTGAGATTTTATGATACTACATTCTTAATCTGACATGCACTATTCGATAATCTGAAATTTACATTTCTCAATTAATAATACATGAAGTGAAGACCTGATCAAATGTAGGTTGTTGAATTTGACGTAAATTCATGTTTATAGGCGCGCTGAATGACAATCACCAACGATTTCCAAAAACGTGATATGTTTCAAAAAGACTATAAAAGTAGCCGGAACGATAAATAGTATATGCTGCAAACGGCTTTTCTACTAGAAAACAATGTTAGTGAAATTTAATTTAAACTGTTGATTCGTTGCGAAGAAATACAATGTTATTTTTTGAAATGGGGTTTTTCCATTTATTCATTTATAACTTTATTCAGTTTTTATATGTGCTTTTCATATTCATTCTTCGACAAATGCTAAGATTTGTAAATTTGACTTTTCGAGCATATGCATACGCCATTGAATGTAAATTCAGATTTTATGATACTACATGCTTAATCTGACATGCACTATTCGATAATCTGAAATTTACATTTCTCAATTAATAATACATGAAGTGAAGAACTGATCAAATGTAGGTTGTTGACTATGACGTAAATCATGTTTATCGGCGCGCTGAGTGACAATCACCAAACATTTCCAAAAACGTGATATGTTTCAAAAAGACTATAAAAGTAGCCGGAACTGTATGTTGCAAACGGCTTTTCTGCTAGAAAACAATGTCAGTGAAATTTAATTTGAACTGTTGATTCGTTGCGAAGAAATACAATGTTATTTTTTGAAATGGGGTTTTTCGATTTATTCATTTATAACTTTATTCAGTTTTTATATGTGCTTTTCATATTCATTCTGCGACAAATGCTAACATTTGTAAATTTGACTTTTCGAATATATGCAAACGCCATTGAATGTAAATTGAGATTTTATGATACTACATGCTTAATCTGACATGCACTATTCGATAATCTGAAATTTACATTTCGCAATTAATAATACATTAAGTGAAGACCTGATCAAATGTAGGTTGTTGAATTTGACGTAATTCATGTTTATAGGCGCGCTGAATGACAATCACCAACGATTTCCAAAAACGTGATATGTTTCAAAAAGACTATAAAAGTAGCCGGAACGATAAATACTATATTGTGCAAACGGCTTTTCGACTAGAAAACAATGTTAGTGAAATTAAATTTAAACTGTTGATTCGTTGCGAAGAAATACAATGTTATTTTTTGAATTGGGGTTTTTCGATTTATTCTTTTATAACTTTATTCAGTTTTTATATGCGCTTTTCATATTCATTCTTCGACAAATGCTAAGATTTGTAAATTTGACTTTTCGAATATATGCAAACGACATTGAATGTAAATTGAGATTTTATGATACTACATGCTTAATCTGACATGCACTATTCGATAATCAGAAAATTACATTTCTGAATTTAATAAATTGAGTGACGAACTGATCAAATGTAGGTTGTTGAATTTGACGTAATTCATGTTTATAGGCGCGCTGAATGACAATCACCAACGATTTCCAAAAACGTGATATGTTTCAAAAAGACTATAAAAGTAGCCGGAACGATAAATACTATATTGTGCAAACGGCTTTTCTACTAGAAAACAATGTTAGTGAAATCAAATTTAAACTGTTGATTCGTTGCGAAGAAATACAATGTTATTTTTTGAAACGGGGTTTTTCGATTTATTCATTTATAACTTTATTCAGTTTTTATATGTGCTTTTCATATTCATTCTTCGACAAATGCTAAGATTTGTAAATTTGACTTTTCGAGTATATGCATACGCCATTGAATGTAAATTGAGATTTTATGATACTACATGCTTAATCTGACATGCACTATTCGATAATCTGAAATTTACATTTCTCAATTAATAATACATGAAGTGAAGAACTGATCAAATGTAGGTTGTTGACTATGACGTAAATCATGTTTATCGGCGCGCTGAATGACAATCACCAAACATTTCCAAAAACGTGATATGTTTCAAAAAGACTATAAAAGTAGCCGGAACTGTATGTTGCAAACGGCTTTTCTGCTAGAAAACAATGTTAGTGAAATTTAATTTAAACTGTTGATTCGTTGCGAAGAAATACAATGTTATTTTTTGAAATGGGGTTTTTCGATTTATTCATTTATAACTTTATTCAGTTTTTATATGTGCTTTTCATATTCATTCTTCGACAAATGCTAAGATTTGTAAATTTGACTTTTCGAGCATATGCATACGACATTGAATGTAAATTGAGATTTTATGATACTACATGCTTAATCTGACATGCACTATTCGATAATCTGAAATTTACATTTCTCAATTAATAATACATGAAGTGAAGACCTGATCAAATGTAGGTTGTTGAATTTGACGTAATTCATGTTTATAGGCGCGCTGAATGACAATCACCAACGATTTCCAAAAACGTGATATGTTTCAAAAAGACTATAAAAGTAGCCGGAACCATAAATACTATATTGTGCAAACGGCTTTTCTGCTAGAAAACAATGTTAGTGAAATTTAATTTAAACTGTTGATTCGTTGCGCAGAAATACAATGTTATTTTTTGAAATGGGGTTTTTCGATTTATTCTTTTATAACTTTATTCAGTTTTTATATGTGCTTTTCATATTCATTCTGCGACAAATGCTAACATTTGTAAATTTGACTTTTCGAATATACGCAAACGCCATTGAATGTAAATTGAGATTTTATTTTACTACATACTTAATCTGACATGCACTATTCGATAATCTCACATTTACATTTCTCAATTAATATTACATTAAGTGAAGAACTGATCAAATGTAGGTTGTTGAATTTGACGTAAATCATGTTTATAGACGCGCTGAATGACAATCACCAACGATTTCCAAAAACGTGATATGTTTCAAAAAGACTATAAAAGTAGCCGGAACTGTATGGTGCAAACGGCTTTTCTGATAGAAAACAATGTTAGTGAAATTTAATTTAAACTGTTGATTCGTTGGGAAGAAATACAATGTTATTTTTTGAAATGGGGTTTTTCGAATTATTCATTTATAACTTTATTAAGTTTTTATATGTGCTTTTCATATTCATTCTTCGACAAATGCTAAGATTTGTAAATTTGACTTTTCGAGCATATGCATACGCCATTGAATGTAAATTGAGATTTTATGATACTACATGCTTAATCTGACATGCACTATTCGATAATCTGAAATTTACATTTCTCAATTAATAATACATGAAGTGAAGAACTGATCAAATGTAGGTTGTTGACTATGACGTAAATCATGTTTATCGGCGCGCTGAGTGACAATCACCAAACATTTCCAAAAACGTGATATGTTTCAAAAAGACTATAAAAGTAGCCGGAACTGTATGGTGCAAACGGCTTTTCTGCTAGAAAACAATGTTAGTGAAATTTAATTTAAACTGTTGATTCGTTGCGAAGAAATACAATGTTATTTTTTGAAATGGGGTTTTTCGATTTATTCTTTTATAACTTTATTCAGTTTTTATATGTGCTTTTCATATTCATTCTGCGACAAATGCTAACATTTGTAAATTTGACTTTTCGAATATATGCAAACGCCATTGAATGTAAATTGAGATTTAATGATACTACATACTTAATCTGACATGCACTATTCGATAATCAGAAATTTACATTTCTCAATGTAATAAATAGAGTGAAGAACTGATAAAATGTAGGTTGTTGACTTTCACGTAAATCATGTTTATAGACGCGCTGAATGACAATCACCAACGATTTCCAAAAACGTGATATGTTTCAAAAAGACTATAAAAGTAGCCGGAACTGTATGGTGCAAACGGCTTTTCTGATAGAAAACAATGTTAGTGAAATTTAATTTAAACTGTTGATTCGTTGCGAAGAAATACAATGTTATTTTTTGAAATGGGGTTTTTCGATTTATTCTTTTATAACTTTATTCAGTTTTTATATGTGCTTTTCATATTCATTCTGCGACAAATGCTAACATTTGTAAATTTGACTTTTCGAATATATGCAAACGCCATTGAATGTAAATTGAGATTTTATGATACTACATGCTTAATCAGACATGCACTATTCGATAATCTGAAATTTACATTTCGCAATTAATAATACATGAAGTGAAGAACTGATCAAATGTAGGTTGTTGAATTTGACGTAAATCATGTTTATCGGCGCGCTGAATGACAATCACCAACGATTTCCAAAAACGTGATATGTTTCAAAAAGACTATAAAAGTAGCCGGAACTGTATGTTGCAAACGGCTTTTCTGCTAGAAAACAATGTTAGTGAAATTTAATTTAAACTGTTGATTCGTTGCGCAGAAATACAATGTTATTTTTTGAAATGGGGTTTTTCGATTTATTCTTTTATAACTTTATTCAGTTTTTATATGTGCTTTTCATATTCATTCTGCGACAAATGCTAACATTTGTAAATTTGACTTTTCGAATATACGCAAACGTCATTGAATGTAAATTGAGATTTTATGATACTACATGCTTAATCTGACATGCACTATTCGATAATCTGAAATTTACATTTCTCAATTAATAATACATGAAGTGAAGAACTGATCAAATGTAGGTTGTTGAATTTGACGTAAATTATGTTTATAGGCGAGCTCAATGACAATCACCAACGATTTCCAAAAACGTGATATGTTTCAAAAAGACTATAAAAGTAGCCGGAACGATAAATACTATATTGTGCAAACGGCTTTTCTGCTAGAAAACAATGTTAGTGAAATTTAATTTAAACTGTTGATTCGTTGCGCAGAAATACAATGTTATTTTTTGAAATGGGGTTTTTCGATTTATTCATTTATAACTTTATTCAGTTTTTATATGTGCTTTTCATATTCATTCTTCGACAAATGCTAAGATTTGTAAATTTGACTTTTCGAGTATATGCATACGCCATTGAATGTAAATTGAGATTTTATGATACTACATGCTTAATCTGACATGCACTATTCGATAATCTGAAATTTACATTTCTGAATTAATAATACATGAAGTGAAGAACTGATCAAATGTAGGTTGTTGAATTTGACGTAAATCATGTTTATAGGCGCGCTGAATGACAATCACGAACGATTTCCAAAAACGTGATATGTTTCAAAAAGACTATAAAAGTAGCCGGAACGATAAATACTATATTGTGCAAACGGCTTTTCTGCTAGAAAACAATGTTAGTGAAATTTAATTTAAACTGTTGATTCGTTGCGAAGACATACAATGTTATTTTTTGAAATGGGGTTTTTCCATTAATTCATTTATAACTTTATTCAGTTTTTATATGTGCTTTTCATATTCATTCTTCGACAAATGCTAAGATTTGTAAATTTGACTTTTCGAGTATATGCATACGCCATTGAATGTAAATTGAGATTTTATGATACTACATGCTTAATCTGACATGCACTATTCGATAATCTGAAATTTACATTTCTCAATTAATAATACATGAAGTGAAGAACTGATCAAATGTAGGTTGTTGAATTTGACGTAAATCATGTTTATCGGCGCGCTGAATGACAATCACCAACGATTTCCAAAAACGTGATATGTTTCAAAAAGACTATAAAAGTAGCCGGAACTGTATGGTGCAAACGGCTTTTCTGCTAGAAAACAATGTTAGTGAAATTTAATTTAAACTGTTGATTCGTTGCGAAGAAATACAATTTTATTTTTTGAAATGGGGTTTTTCGATTTATTCTTTTATAACTTTATTCAGTTTTTATATGTGCTTTTCATATTCATTCTGCGACAAATGCTAACATTTGAAAATTTGACTTTTCGAATATACGCAAACGCCATTGAATTTAAATTGAGATTTTATTTTACTACATACTTAATCTGACATACACTTTTCGATAATCAGAAATTTACATTTCTCAATTAATATTACGTTAAGTGAAGAACTGATCAAATGTAGGTTGTTGAATTTGACGTAAATCATGTTTATGGACGCGCTGAATGACAATCACCAACGATTTCCAAAAACGTGATATGTTTCAAAAAGACTATAAAAGTAGCCGGAAACTGTATGGTGCAAACGGCTTTTCTGCTAGAAAACAATGTTAGTGAAATTTAATTTAAACTGGTGATTCGTTGCGAAGAAATACAATGTTATTTTTTGAAATGGGGTTTTTCGATTTATTCATTAATAACTTTATTCAGTTTTTATATGTCCTTTTCATATTCATTCTGCGACAAATGCTAAGATTTGTAAATTTGACTTTTCGAGCATATGCATACGCCATTGAATGTAAATTGAGATTTTATGATACTACATGCTTAATCTGACATGCACTATTCGATAATCTGAAATTTACATTTCTCAATTAATAATACATGAAGTGAAGAACTGATCAAATGTAGGTTGTTGACTATGACGTAAATCATGTTTATCGGCACGCTGAATGACAATTACCAAACATTTCCAAAAACGTGATATGTTTCAAAAAGACTATAAAAGTAGCCGGAACTGTATGTTGCAAACGGCTTTTCTGCTAGAAAACAATGTTAGTGAAATTTAATTTAAACTGTTGATTCGTTGCGAAGAAATACAATGTTATTTTTTGAAATGGGGTTTTTCGATTTATTCTTTTATAACTTTATTCAGTTTTTATATGTCCTTTTCATATTCATTCTGCGACAAATGCTAACATTTGAAAATTTGACTTTTCGAATATACGCAAACGCAATTGAATGTAAATTGAGATTTTATTTTACTACATACTTAATCTGACATACACTATTCGATAATCTGAAATTTACATTTCTCAATTAATGATTACATGAAGTGAAGAACTGATCAAATGCAGGTTGTTGAATTTGACGTAAATTATGTTTATAGGCGCGCTCAATGACAATCACCAACGATTTCCAAAAACGTGATATGTTTCAAAAAGACTATAAAAGTAGCCGGAACGATAAATACTATATTGTGCAAACGGCTTTTCTGCTAGAAAACAATGTTAGTGAAATTTAATTTAAACTGTTGATTCGTTGCGAAGAAATACAATGTTATTTTTTGAAATTGGGTTTTTCGATTTATTCATTTATAACTTTATTCAGTTTTTATATGTGCTTTTCATATTCATTCTTCGACAAATGCTAAGATTTGTAAATTTGACTTTTCGAGTATATGCATACGCCATTGAATGTAAATTGAGATTTTATGATACTACATGCTTAATCTGACATGCACTATTCGATAATCTGAAATTTACATTTCTCAATTAATAATACATGAAGTGAAGAACTGATCAAATGTAGGTTGTTGAATTTGACGTAAATCATGTTTATCGGCGCGCTGAATGACAATCACCAACGATTTCCAAAAACGTGATATGTTTCAAAAAGACTATAAAAGTAGCCGGAACGATAAATACTATATTGTGCAAACGGCTTTTCTACTAGAAAACAATGTTAGTGAAATCAAATTTAAACTGTTGATTCGTTGCGAAGAAATACAATGTTATTTTTTGAAACGGGGTTTTTCGATTTATTCATTTATAACTTTATTCAGTTTTTATATGTGCTTTTCATATTCATTCTTCGACAAATGCTAAGATTTGTAAATTTGACTTTTCGAGTATATGCATACGCCATTGAATGTAAATTGAGATTTTATGATACTACATGCTTAATCTGACATGCACTATTCGATAATCTGAAATTTACATTTCTCAATTAATAATACATGAAGTGAATAACTGATCAAATGTAGGTTGTTGAATTTGACGTAAATCATGTTTATCGGCGCGCTGAATGACAATCACCAACGATTTCCAAAAACGTGATATGTTTCAAAAAGACTATAAAAGTAGCCGGAACTGTATGGTGCAAACGGCTTTTCTGCTAGAAAACAATGTTAGTGAAATTTAATTTAAACTGTTGATTCGTTGCGAAGAAATACAATGTAATTTTTTGAATTGGGGTTTTTCGATTTATTCTTTTATAACTTTATTCAGTTTTTATATGTGCTTTTCATATTGATTCTTCGACAAATGCTAAGATTTGTAAATTTGACTTTTCGAGTATATGCATACGACATTGAATGTAAATTGAGATTTTATGATACTACATGCTTAATCTGACATGCACTATTCGATAATCTGAAATTTACATTTCTGAATTAATAATACATGAAGTGAAGAACTGATCAAATGTAGGTTGTTGAATTTGACGTAAATCATGTTTATAGGCGCGCTGAATGACAATCACGAACGATTTCCAAAAACGTGATATGTTTCAAAAAGACTATAAAAGTAGCCGGAACTGTTTGGTGCAAACGGCTTTTCTGCTAGAAAACAATGTTAGTGAAATTTAATTTAAACTGTTGATTCGTTGCGAAGAAATACAATGTTATTTTTTGAAATGGGGTTTTTCGAATTATTCTTTTATAACTTTATTCAGTTTTTATATGTGCTTTTCATATTCATTCTTCGACAAATGCTAAGATTTGTAAATTTGACTTTTCGAGTATATGCATACGCCATTGAATGTAAATTGAGATTTTATGATACTACATGCTTAATCAGACATGCACTATTCGATAATCTGAAATTTACATTTCGCAATTAATAATACATGAAGTGAAGAACTGATCAAATGTAGGTTGTTGAATTTGACGTAAATCATGTTTATCGGCACGCTGAATGACAATTACCAAACATTTACAAAAACGTGATATGTTTCAAAAAGACTATAAAAGTAGCCGGAACGATAAATACTATATTGTGCAAACGGCTTTTCTACTAGAAAACAATGTTAGTGAAATTTAATTTAAACTGTTGATTCGTTGCGAAGAAATACAATGTTATTTTTTGAAATGGGGTTTTTCGATTTATTCTTTTATAACTTTATTCAGTTTTTATATGTGCTTTTCATATTCATTCTTCGACAAATGCTAAGATTTGTAAATTTGACTTTTCGAGCATATGCATACGCCATTGAATGTAAATTCAGATTTTATGATACTACATGCTTAATCTGACATGCACTATTCGATAATCTGAAATTTACATTTCTCAATTAATAATACATGAAGTGAAGAACTGATCAAATGTAGGTTGTTGACTATGACGTAAATCATGTTTATCGGCGCGCTGAGTGACAATCACCAAACATTTCCAAAAACGTGATATGTTTCAAAAAGACTATAAAAGTAGCCGGAACTGTATGTTGCAAACGGCTTTTCTGCTAGAAAACAATGTTAGTGAAATTTAATTTAAACTGTTGATTCGTTGCGCAGAAATACAATGTTATTTTTTGAAATGGGGTTTTTCGAATTATTCTTTTATAACTTTATTCAGTTTTTAAATGTGCTTTTCGTATTCATTCTGCGACAAATGCTAACATTTTTAAATTTGACTTTTCGAGTATATGCATACGCCATTGAATGTAAATTGAGATTTTATGATACTACATGCTTAATCAGACATGCACTATTCGATAATCTGAAATTTACATTTCGCAATTAATAATACATGAAGTGAAGAACTGATCAAATGTAGGTTGTTGAATTTGACGTAAATCATGTTTATCGGCACGCTGAATGACAATTACCAAACATTTACAAAAACGTGATATGTTTCAAAAAGACTATAAAAGTAGCCGGAACTGTATGTTGCAAACGGCTTTTCTGCTAGAAAACAATGTTAGTGAAATTTAATTTAAACTGTTGATTCGTTGCGCAGAAATACAATGTTATTTTTTGAAATGGGGTTTTTCGATTTATTCTTTAATAACTTTATTCAGTTTTTATATGTGCTTTTCATATTCATTCTTCGACAAATGCTAAGATTTGTAAATTTGACTTTTCGAGCATATGCATACGCCATTGAATGTAAATTCAGATTTTATGATACTACATGCTTAATCTGACATGCACTATTCGATAATCTGAAATTTACATTTCTCAATTAATAATACATGAAGTGAAGAACTGATCAAATGTAGGTTGTTGAATTTGACGTAAATCATGTTTATAGGCGCGCTGAATGACAATCACGAACGATTTCCAAAAACGTGATATGTTTCAAAAAGACTATAAAAGTAGCCGGAACCATAAATACTATATGCTGCAAACGGCTTTTCTGCTAGAAAACAATGTTAGTGAAATTTAATTTAAACTGTTGATTCGTTGCGAAGAAATACAATGTTATTTTTTGAAATGGGGTTTTTCGATTTATTCTTTTATAACTTTATTCAGTTTTTATATGTGCTTTTCATATTCATTCTTCGACAAATGCTAAGATTTGTAAATTTGACTTTTCGAGTATATGCATACGCCATTGAATGTAAATTGAGATTTTATGATACTACATGCTTAATCTGACATGCACTATTCGATAATCTGAAATTTACATTTCTAAATTAATAATACATGAAGTGAAGAACTGTTTAAATGTAGGTTGTTGACTTTGACGTAAATCATGTTTATCGGCGCGCTGAATGACAATCACCAAACATTTCCAAAAACGTGATATGTTTCAAAAAGACTATAAAAGTAGCCGGAACTGTATGGTGCAAACGGCTTTTCTGCTAGAAAACAATGTTAGTGAAATTTAATTTAAACTGTTGATTCGTTGCGAAGAAATACAATGTTATTTTTTGAAATGGGGTTTTTCGATTTATTCTTTTATAACTTTATTCAGTTTTTATATGTGCTTTTCATATTCATTCTGCGACAAATGCTAACATTTGTAAATTTGACTTTTCGAATATACGCAAACGCCATTGAATGTACATTGAGATTTTATTTTACTACATACTTAATCTGACATACACTATTCGACAATCTGAAATTTACATTTCGCAATTAATAATACATGAAGTGAAGAACTGATCAAATGTAGGTTGTTGAATTTGACGTAAATCATGTTTATAGGCGCGCTGAATGACAATCACGAACGATTTCCAAAAACGTGATATGTTTCAAAAAGACTATAAAAGTAGCCGGAACGATAAATACTATATTGTGCAAACGGCTTTTCTGCTAGAAAACAATGTTAGTGAAATTTAATTTAAACTGTTGATTCGTTGCGAAGAAATACAATGTTATTTTTTGAAATGGGGTTTTTCGATTTATTCATTTATAACTTTATTCAGTTTTTATATGTGCTTTTCATATTCATTCTTCGACAAATGCTAAGATTTGTAAATTTGACTTTTCGAGTATATGCATACGCCATTGAATGTAAATTGAGATTTTATGATACTACATGCTTAATCTGACATGCACTATTCGATAATCTGAAATTTACATTTCTCAATTAATAATACATGAAGTGAAGAACTGATCAAATGTAGGTTGTTGAATTTGACGTAAATCATGTTTATCGGCGCGCTGAATGACAATCACCAACGATTTCCAAAAACGTGATATGTTTCAAAAAGACTATAAAAGTAGCCGGAACTGTATGTTGGAAACGGCTTTTCTGCTAGAAAACAATGTTAGTGAAATTTAATTTAAACTGTTGATTCGTTGCGAAGAAATACAATGTTATTTTTTGAAATGGGGTTTTTCTATTTATTCTGTTATAATTTTATTCAGTTTTTATATGTGTTTTTCATATTCATTCTTCGACAAATGCTAAGATTTGTAAATTTGACTTTTCGAGTATATGCATACGCCATTGAATGTAAATTGAGATTTTATGATACTACATGCTTAATCTGACATGCACTATTCGATAATCTGAAATTTACATTTCTCAATTAATAATACATGAAGTGAAGAACTGATCAAATGTAGGTTGTTGAATTTGACGTAAATCATGTTTATCGGCGCGCTGAATGACAATCACCAACGATTTCCAAAAACGTGATATGTTTCAAAAAGACTATGAAAGTAGCCGGAACTGTATGTTGGAAACGGCTTTTCTGCTAGAAAACAATGTTAGTGAAATTTAATTTAAACTGTTGATTCGTTGCGTAGAAATACAATTTTATTTTTTGAAATGGGTTTTTTCGATTTATTCTTTTATAACTTTATTCAGTTTTTATATGTGCTTTTCATATTCATTCTGCGACAAATGCTAACATTTGTAAATTTGACTTTTCGAATATACGCAAACGTCATTGAATGTAAATTGAGATTTTATTTTACTACATACTTAATCTGACATACACTATTCGACAATCTGAAATTTACATTTCGCAATTAATAATACATTAAGTGAAGAACTGATCAAATGTAGGTTGTTGAATTTGACGTAAATCATGTTTATCGGCGCGCTGAATGACAATCACCAACGATTTCCAAAAACGTGATATGTTTCAAAAAGACTATAAAAGTAGCCGGAACGATAAATACTATATTGTGCAAACGGCTTTTCTGCTAGAAAACAATGTTAGTGAAATTTAATTTAAACTGTTGATTCGTTGCGAAGAAATACAATGTTATTTTTTGAAATGGGGTTTTTCGATTTATTCTTTTATAACTTTATTCAGTTTTTATATGTGCTTTTCATATTCATTCTTCGACAAATGCTAAGATTTGTAAATTTGACTTTTCGAGCATATGCATACGCCATTGAATGTAAATTGAGATTTTATGATACTACATGCTTAATCTGACATGCACTATTCGATAATCTGAAATTTACATTTCTCAATTAATAATACATGAAGTGAAGAACTGATCAAATGTAGGTTGTTGAATTTGACGTAAATCATGTTTATAGGCGCGCTGAATGACAATCACCAACGATTTCCAAAAACGTGATATGTTTCAAAAGGACTATAAATGTAGCCGGAACGATGTATGTTGTGCAAACGGCTTTTCTGCTAGAAAACAATGTTAGTGAAATTTAATTTAAACTGTTGATTCGTTGCGAAGAAATACAATGTTATTTTTTGAAATGGGGTTTTTCGATTTATTCTTTTATAACTTTATTCAGTTTTTATATGTGCTTTTCATATTCATTCTTCGACAAATGCTAAGATTTGTAAATTTGACTTTTCGAGCATATGCATACGCCATTGAATGTAAATTCAGATTTTATGATACTACATGCTTAATCTGACATGCACTATTCGATAATCTGAAATTTACATTTCTCAATTAATAATACATGAAGTGAAGAACTGATCAAATGTAGGTTGTTGAATATGACGTAAATCATGTTTATCGGCGCGCTGAGTGACAATCACCAAACATTTCCAAAAACGTGATATGTTTCAAAAAGACTATAAAAGTAGCCGGAACTGTATGTTGCAAACGGCTTTTCTGCTAGAAAACAATGTTAGTGAAATTTAATTTAAACTGTTGATTCGTTGCGCAGAAATACAATGTTATTTTTTGAAATGGGGTTTTTCGATTTATTCTTTTATAACTTTATTCAGTTTTTATATATGCTTTTCATATTCATTCTGCGACAAATGCTAAGATTTGTAAATTTGACTTTTCGAATATATGCATACGCCATTGAATGTAAATTCAGATTTTATGATACTACATGCTTAATCGGACATACACTATTCGACAATCTGAAATTTACATTTCGCAATTAATAATACATTAAGTGAAGACCTGATCAAATGTAGGTTGTTGAATTTGACGTAATTCATGTTTATAGGCGCGCTGAATGACAATCACCAACGATTTCCAAAAACGTGATATGTTTCAAAAAGACTATAAAAGTAGCCGGAACGATAAATACTATATTGTGCAAACGGCTTTTCTACTAGAAAACAATGTTAGTGAAATTAAATTTAAACTGTTGATTCGTTGCGAAGAAATACAATGTTATTTTTTGAATTGGGGTTTTTCGATTTATTCTTTTATAACTTTATTCAGTTTTTATATGTGCTTTTCATATTCATTCTTCGACAAATGCTAAGATTTGTAAATTTGACTTTTCGAGTATATGCATACGCCATTGAATGTAAATTGAGATTTTATGATACTACATGCTTAATCTGACATGCACTATTCGATAATCTGAAATTTACATTTCTCAATTAATAATACATGAAGTGAAGAACTGATCAAATGTAGGTTGTTGAATTTGACGTAAATCATGTTTATCGGCGCGCTGAATGACAATCACCAACGATTTCCAAAAACGTGATATGTTTCAAAAAGACTATAAAAGTAGCCGGAACGATAAATACTATATTGTGCAAACGGCTTTTCTGCTAGAAAACAATGTTAGTGAAATTTAATTTAAACTGCTGATTCGCTGCGAAGAAATACAATGTTATTTTTTGAAATGGGGTTTTTCGATTTATTCTTTTATAACTTTATTCAGTTTTTATATGTGCTTTTCATATTCATTCTTCGACAAATGCTAAGATTTGTAAATTTGACTTTTCGAGTATATGCATACGCCATTGAATGTAAATTGAGATTTTATGATACTACATGCTTAATCTGACATGCACTATTCGATAATCTGAAATTTACATTTCTCAATTAATAATACATGAAGTGAAGAACTGATCAAATGTAGGTTGTTGACTATGACGTAAATCTTGTTTATCGGCGCGCTGAATGACAATTACCAAACATTTCCAAAAACGTGATATGTTTCAAAAAGACTATAAAAGTAGCCGGAACTGTATGTTGCAAACGGCTTTTCTGCTAGAAAACAATGTTAGTGAAATTTAATTTAAACTGTTGATTCGTTGCGAAGAAATACAATGTTATTTTTTGAAATGGGGTTTTTCCATTTATTCATTTATAACTTTATTCAGTTTTTATATGTGCTTTTCATATTCATTCTTCGACAAATGCTAAGATTTGTAAATTTGACTTTTCGAGCATATGCATACGACATTGCATGTAAATTGAGATTTTATGATACTACATGCTTAATCTGACATGCACTATTCGATAATCTGAAATTTACATTTCGCAATTAATAATACATTAAGTGAAGACCTGATCAAATGTAGGTTGTTGAATGTGACGTAATTCATGTTTATAGGCGCGCTGAATGACAATCACCAACGATTTCCAAAAACGTGATATGTTTCAAAAGGACTATAAAAGTAGCCGGAACGATAAATACTATATTGTGCAAACGGCTTTTCTACTAGAAAACAATGTAAGTGAAATTTAATTTAAAATGTTGATTCGTTGCTAAGAAATACAATGTTATTTTTTGAAATGGGGTTTTTCCATTTATTCATTTATAACTTTATTCAGTTTTTATATGTGCTTTTCATATTCATTCTTCGACAAATGCTAAGATTTGTAAATTTGACTTTTCGAGCATATGCATACGCCATTGAATGTAAATTCAGATTTTATGATACTACATGCTTAATCTGACATGCACTATTCGATAATCTGAAATTTACATTTCTCAATTAATAATACATGAAGTGAAGAACTGATCAAATGTAGGTTGTTGAATTTGACGTAAATCATGTTTATCGGCGCGCTGAATGACAATCACCAACGATTTCCAAAAACGTGATATGTTTCAAAAAGACTATAAAAGTAGCCGGAACTGTATGTTGCAAACGGCTTTTCTGCTAGAAAACAATGTTAGTGAAATTTAATTTAAACTGTTGATTCGTTGCGAAGAAATACAATGTTATTTTTTGAAATGGGGTTTTTCGATTTATTCTTTTATAACTTTATTCAGTTTTTATATGTGCTTTTCATATTCATTCTTCGACAAATGCTAAGATTTGTAAATTTGACTTTTCGAGCATATGCATACGCCATTGAATGTAAATTGAGATTTTATGATACTACATGCTTAATCTGACATGCACTATTCGATAATCTGAAATTTACATTTCTCAATTAATAATACATGAAGTGAAGAACTGATCAAATGTAGGTTGTTGAATTTGACGTAAATTATGTTTATAGGCGCGCTCAATGACAATCACCAACGATTTCCAAAAACGTGATATGTTTCAAAAAGACTATAAAAGTAGCCGGAACGATAAATACTATATTGTGCAAACGGCTTTTCTGCTAGAAAACAATTTAGTGAAATTTAATTTAAACTGCTGATTCGCTGCGAAGAAATACAATGTTATTTTTTGAAATGGGGTTTTTCGATTTATTCTTTTATAACTTTATTCAGTTTTTATATGTGCTTTTCATATTCATTCTTCGACAAATGCTAAGATTTGTAAATTTGACTTTTCGAGTATATGCATACGACATTGAATGTAAATTGAGATTTTATGATACTACATGCTTAATCTGACATGCACTATTCGATAATCTGAAATTTACATTTCTCAATTAATAATACATGAAGTGAAGAACTGATCAAATGTAGGTTGTTGAATTTGACGTAATTCATGTTTATAGGCGCGCTGAATGACAATCACCAACGATTTCCAAAAACGTGATATGTTTCAAAAAGACTATAAAAGTAGCCGGAACGATAAATACTATATTGTGCAAACGGCTTTTCTGCTAGAAAACAATTTAGTGAAATTTAATTTAAACTGTTGATTCGTTGCGAAGAAATACAATGTTATTTTTTGAAATGGGGTTTTTCGATTTATTCATTTATAACTTTATTCAGTTTTTATATGTGCTTTTCATATTCATTCTTCGACAAATGCTAAGATTTGTAAATTTGACTTTTCGAGCATATGCATACGCCATTGAATGTAAATTGAGATTTTATGATACTACATGCTTAATCTGACATGCACTATTCGATAATCTGAAATTTACATTTCTCAATTAATAATACATGAAGTGAAGAACTGATCAAATGTAGGTTGTTGAATTTGACGTAAATCATGTTTATCGGCGCGCTGAATGACAATCACCAAACGATTTCCAAAAACGTGATATGTTTCAAAAAGACTATAAAAGTAGCCGGAACTTGTATGTTGCAAACGGCTTTTCTGCTAGAAAACAATGTTAGTGAAATTTAATTTAAACTGTTGATTCGTTGCGAAGAAATACAATGTTATTTTTTGAAATGGGGTTTTTCGATTTATTCTTTTATAACTTTATTCAGTTTTTATATGTGCTTTTCATATTCATTCTTCGACAAATGCTAAGATTTGTAAATTTGACTTTTCGAGCATATGCATACGCCATTGAATGTAAATTGAGATTTTATGATACTACATGCTTAATCTGACATGCACTATTCGATAATCTGAAATTTACATTTCTCAATTAATAATACATGAAGTGAAGAACTGATCAAATGTAGGTTGTTGAATTTGACGTAAATTATGTTTATAGGCGCGCTCAATGACAATCACCAACGATTTCCAAAAACGTGATATGTTTCAAAAAGACTATAAAAGTAGCCGGAACGATAAATACTATATTGTGCAAACGGCTTTTCTGCTAGAAAACAATTTAGTGAAATTTAATTTAAACTGTTGATTCGCTGCGAAGAAATACAATGTTATTTTTTGAAATGGGGTTTTTCGATTTATTCTTTTATAACTTTATTCAGTTTTTATATATGCTTTTCATATTCATTCTTCGACAAATGCTAAGATTTGTAAATTTGACTTTTCGAGCATATGCATACGCCATTGAATGTAAATTGAGATTTTATGATACTACATGCTTAATCTGACATGCACTATTCGATAATCTGAAATTTACATTTCTCAATTAATAATACATGAAGTGAAGAACTGATCAAATGTAGGTTGTTGACTATGACGTAAATCATGTTTATCGGCGCGCTGAGTGACAATCACCAAACATTTCCAAAAACGTGATATGTTTCAAAAAGACTATAAAAGTAGCCGGAACTGTATGTTGCAAACGGCTTTTCTGCTAGAAAACAATGTTAGTGAAATTTAATTTAAACTGTTGATTCGTTGCGAAGAAATACAATGTTATTTTTTGAAATGGGGTTTTTCGATTTATTCTTTTATAACTTTATTCAGTTTTTATATGTGCTTTTCATATTCATTCTGCGACAAATGCTAACATTTGTAAATTTGACTTTTCGAATATACGCAAACGTCATTGAATGTAAATTGAGATTTTATTTTACTACATACTTAATCTGACATACACTATTCGACAATCTGAAATTTACATTTCGCAATTAATAATACATTAAGTGAAGACCTGATCAAATGTAGGTTGTTGAATTTGACGTAATTCATGTTTATAGGCGCGCTGAATGACAATCACCAACGATTTCCAAAAACGTGATATGTTTCAAAAAGACTATAAAAGTAGCCGGAACGATAAATACTATATTGTGCAAACGGCTTTTCTACTAGAAAACAATGTAAGTGAAATTTAATTTAAAATGTTGATTCGTTGCGAAGAAATACAATGTTATTTTTTGAAATGGGGTTTTTCCATTTATTCATTTATAACTTTATTCAGTTTTTATATGTGCTTTTCATATTCATTCTTCGACAAATGCTAAGATTTGTAAATTTGACTTTTCGAGTATATGCATACGCCATTGAATGTAAATTGAGATTTTATGATACTACATGCTTAATCTGACATGCACTATTCGATAATCTGAAATTTACATTTCGCAATTAATAATACATGAAGTGAAGAACTGATCAAATGTAGGTTGTTGAATTTGACGTAAATCATGTTTATAGGCGCGCTCAATGACAATCACCAACGATTTCCAAAAACGTGATATGTTTCAAAAAGACTATAAAAGTAGCCGGAACGATAAATACTATATTGTGCAAACGGCTTTTCTGCTAGAAAACAATTTAGTGAAATTTAATTTAAACTGCTGATTCGCTGCGAAGAAATACAATGTTATTTTTTGAAATGGGGTTTTTCGATTTATTCTTTTATAACTTTATTCAGTTTTTATATGTGCTTTTCATATTCATTCTTCGACAAATGCTAAGATTTGTAAATTTGACTTTTCGAGTATATGCATACGCCATTGAATGTAAATTGAGATTTTATGATACTACATGCTTAATCTGACATGCACTATTCGATAATCTGAAATTTACATTTCTCAATTAATAATACATGAAGTGAAGAACTGATCAAATGTAGGTTGTTGACTATGACGTAAATCATGTTTATAGGCGCGCTGAATGACAATCACCAACGATTTCCAAAAACGTGATATGTTTCAAAAAGACTATAAAAGTAGCCGGAACGATAAATACTATATTGTGCAAACGGCTTTTCTGCTAGAAAACAATGTTAGTGAAATTTAATTTAAACTGTTGATTCGTTGCGAAGAAATACAATGTTATTTTTTGAAATGGGGTTTTTCCATTTATTCATTTATAACTTTATTCAGTTTTTATATGTGCTTTTCATATTCATTCTTCGACAAATGCTAAGATTTGTAAATTTGACTTTTCGAGCATATGCATACGCCATTGAATGTAAATTCAGATTTTATGATACTACATGCTTAATCTGACATGCACTATTCGATAATCTGAAATTTACATTTCTCAATTAATAATACATGAAGTGAAGAACTGATCAAATGTAGGTTGTTGAATTTGACGTAAATCATGTTTATCGGCGCGCTGAATGACAATTACCAAACATTTCCAAAAACGTGATATGTTTCAAAAAGACTATAAAAGTAGCCGGAACTGTATGTTGCAAACGGCTTTTCTGCTAGAAAACAATGTCAGTGAAATTTAATTTGAACTGTTGATTCGTTGCGAAGAAATACAATGTTATTTTTTGAATTGGGGTTTTCCGATTTATTCTTTTATAACTTTATTCAGTTTTTATATGTGCTTTTCATATTCATTCTTCGACAAATGCTAAGATTTGTAAATTTGACTTTTCGAGCATATGCATACGCCATTGAATGTAAATTGAGATTTTATGATACTACATGCTTAATCTGACATGCACTATTCGATAATCTGAAATTTACATTTCTCAATTAATAATACATGAAGTGAAGACCTGATCAAATGTAGGTTGTTGAATTTGACGTAATTCATGTTTATAGGCGCGCTGAATGACAATCACCAACGATTTCCAAAAACGTGATATGTTTCAAAAAGACTATAAAAGTAGCCGGAACGATAAATACTATATTGTGCAAACGGCTTTTCTGCTAGAAAACAATGTTAGTGAAATTTAATTTAAACTGTTGATTCGTTGCGAAGAAATACAATGTTATTTTTTGAAACGGGGTTTTTCGATTTATTCATTTATAACTTTATTCAGTTTTTATATGTGCTTTTCATATTCATTCTTCGACAAATGCTAAGATTTGTAAATTTGACTTTTCGAGTATATGCATACGCCATTGAATGTAAATTGAGATTTTATGATACTACATGCTTAATCTGACATGCACTATTCGATAATCTGAAATTTACATTTCTCAATTAATAATACATGAAGTGAATAACTGATCAAATGTAGGTTGTTGAATTTGACGTAAATCATGTTTATCGGCGCGCTGAATGACAATTACCAAACATTTACAAAAACGTGATATGTTTCAAAAAGACTATAAAAGTAGCCGGAACTGTTTGGTGCAAACGGCTTTTCTGCTAGAAAACAATGTTAGTGAAATTTAATTTAAACTGTTGATTCGTTGCGAAGACATACAATGTTATTTTTTGAAATGGGGTTTTTCCATTAATTCATTTATAACTTTATTCAGTTTTTATATGTGCTTTTCATATTCATTCTTCGACAAATGCTAAGATTTGTAAATTTGACTTTTCGAGTATATGCAAACGTCATTGAATGTAAATTGAGATTTTATTTTACTACATACTTAATCTGACATACACTATTCGACAATCTGAAATTTACATTTCGCAATTAATAATACATTAAGTGAAGACCTGATCAAATGTAGGTTGTTGAATTTGACGTAATTCATGTTTATAGGCGCGCTGAATGACAATCACCAACGATTTCCAAAAACGTGATATGTTTCAAAAAGACTATAAAAGTAGCCGGAACGATAAATACTATATTGTGCAAACGGCTTTTCTGCTAGAAAACAATGTTAGTGAAATTTAATTTAAACTGTTGATTCGTTGCGAAGAAATACAATGTTATTTTTTGAAATGGGGTTTTTCCATTTATTCATTTATAACTTTATTCAGTTTTTATATGTGCTTTTCATATTCATTCTTCGACAAATGCTAAGATTTGTAAATTTGACTTTTCGAGTATATGCATACGACATTGAATGTAAATTGAGATTTTATGATACTACATGCTTAATCTGACATGCACTATTCGATAATCTGAAATTTACATTTCTGAATTAATAATACATGAAGTGAAGAACTGATCAAATGTAGGTTGTTGAATTTGACGTAAATCATGTTTATAGGCGCGCTGAATGACAATCACGAACGATTTCCAAAAACGTGATATGTTTCAAAAAGACTATAAAAGTAGCCGGAACTGTTTGGTGCAAACGGCTTTTCTGCTAGAAAACAATGTTAGTGAAATTTAATTTAAACTGTTGATTCGTTGCGAAGAAATACAATGTTATTTTTTGAAATGGGGTTTTTCCATTAATTCATTTATAACTTTATTCAGTTTTTATATGTGCTTTTCATATTCATTCTTCGACAAATGCTAAGATTTGTAAATTTGACTTTTCGAGTATATGCATACGCCATTGAATGTAAATTGAGATTTTATGATACTACATGCTTAATCTGACATGCACTATTCGATAATCTGAAATTTACATTTCTCAATTAATAATACATGAAGTGAAGAACTGATCAAATGTAGGTTGTTGAATTTGACGTAAATCATGTTTATCGGCGCGCTGAATGACAATCACCAAACGATTTCCAAAAACGTGATATGTTTCAAAAAGACTATAAAAGTAGCCGGATCTGTATGTTGCAAACGGCTTTTCTTCTAGAAAACAATGTTAGTGAAATTTAATTTAAACTGTTGATTCGTTGCGAAGAAATACAATGTTATTTTTTGAAATGGGGTTTTTCGATTTATTCTTTTATAACTTTATTCAGTTTTTATATGTGCTTTTCATATTCATTCTTCGACAAATGCTAAGATTTATAAATTTGACTTTTCGAGTATATGCATACGCCATTGAATGTAAATTGAGATTTTATGATACTACATGCTTAATCTGACTTGCACTATTCGATAATCTGAAATTTACATTTCGCAATTAGTAATACATGAAGTGAAGAACTGATCAAATGTAGGTTGTTGAATTTGACGTAAATCATGTTTATAGGCGCGCTGAATGACAATCACGAACGATTTCCAAAAACGTGATATGCTTCAAAAGACTATAAAAGTAGCCGGAACTGTATGTTGCAAACGGCTTTTCTGCTAGAAAACAATGTTAGTGAAATTTAATTTAAACTGTTGATTCGTTGCGAAGAAATACAATGTTATTTTTTGAAACGGGGTTTTTCGATTTATTCATTTATAACTTTATTCAGTTTTTATATGTGCTTTTCATATTCATTCTTCGACAAATGCTAAGATTTGTAAATTTGACTTTTCGAGCATATGCATACGCCATTGAATGTAAATTGAGATTTTATGATACTACATGCTTAATCTGACATGCACTATTCGATAATCTGAAATTTACATTTCTCAATTAATAATACATGAAGTGAAGAACTGATCAAATGTAGGTTGTTGAATTTGACGTAATTCATGTTTATAGGCGCGCTGAATGACAATCACCAACGATTTCCAAAAACGTGATATGTTTCAAAAAGACTATAAAAGTAGCCGGAACGATAAATACTATATTGTGCAAACGGCTTTTCTACTAGAAAACAATGTTAGTGAAATTTAATTTAAACTGTTGATTCGTTGCGAAGAAATACAATGTTATTTTTTGAAACGGGGTTTTTCGATTTATTCATTTATAACTTTATTCAGTTTTTATATGTGCTTTTCATATTCATTCTTCGACAAATGCTAAGATTTGTAAATTTGACTTTTCGAGCATATGCATACGCCATTGAATGTAAATTCAGATTTTATGATACTACATGCTTAATCTGACATGCACTATTCGATAATCTGAAATTTACATTTCTCAATTAATAATACATGAAGTGAAGAACTGATCAAATGTAGGTTGTTGAATTTGACGTAAATCATGTTTATCGGCGCGCTGAATGACAATTACCAAACGATTTCCAAAAACGTGATATGTTTCAAAAAGACTATAAAAGTAGCCGGAACTGTATGTTGCAAACGGCTTTTCTGCTAGAAAACAATGTTAGTGAAATTTAATTTAAACTGTTGATTCGTTGCGAAGAAATACAATGTTATTTTTTGAAATGGGGTTTTTCGATTTATTCTTTTATAACTTTATTCAGTTTTTATATGTGCTTTTCATATTCATTCTTCGACAAATGCTAAGATTTGTAAATTTGACTTTTCGAGCATATGCATACGCCATTGAATGTAAATTCAGATTTTATGATACTACATGCTTAATCTGACATGCACTATTCGATAATCTGAAATTTACATTTCTCAATTAATAATACATGAAGTGAAGAACTGATCAAATGTAGGTTGTTGAATTTGACGTAAATCATGTTTATCGGCGCGCTGAATGACAATTACCAAACATTTACAAAAACGTGATATGTTTCAAAAAGACTATAAAAGTAGCCGGAACTGTATGTTGCAAACGGCTTTTCTGCTAGAAAACAATGTTAGTGAAATTTAATTTAAACTGTTGATTCGTTGCGTAGAAATACAATTTTATTTTTTGAAATGGGTTTTTTCGATTTATTCTTTTATAACTTTATTCAGTTTTTATATGTGCTTTTCATATTCATTCTGCGACAAATGCTAACATTTGTAAATTTGACTTTTCGAATATACGCAAACGTCATTGAATGTAAATTGAGATTTTATTTTACTACATACTTAATCTGACATACACTATTCGACAATCTGAAATTTACATTTCGCAATTAATAATACATTAAGTGAAGAACTGATCAAATGTAGGTTGTTGAATTTGACGTAATTCATGTTTATAGGCGCGCTGAATGACAATCACCAACGATTTCCAAAAACGTGATATGTTTCAAAAGGACTATAAAAGTAGCCGGAACGATAAATACTATATTGTGCAAACGGCTTTTCTGCTAGAAAACAATGTCAGTGAAATTTAATTTGAACTGTTGATTCGTTGCGAAGAAATACAATGTTATTTTTTGAAATGGGGTTTTTCCATTTATTCATTTATAACTTTATTCAGTTTTTATATGTGCTTTTCATATTCATTCTTCGACAAATGCTAAGATTTGTAAATTTGACTTTTCGAGCATATGCATACGCCATTGAATGTAAATTCAGATTTTATGATACTACATGCTTAATCTGACATGCACTATTCGATAATCTGAAATTTACATTTCTCAATTAATAATACATGAAGTGAAGAACTGATCAAATGTAGGTTGTTGAATTTGACGCAAATCATGTTTATCGGCGCGCTGAATGACAATCACCAACGATTTCCAAAAACGTGATATGTTTCAAAAAGACTATAAAAGTAGCCGGAACTGTATGTTGCAAACGGCTTTTCTGCTAGAAAACAATGTTAGTGAAATTTAATTTAAACTGTTGATTCGTTGCGAAGAAATACAATGTTATTTTTTGAAATGGGGTTTTTCGATTTATTCTTTTATAACTTTATTCAGTTTTTATATGTGCTTTTCATATTCATTCTGCGACAAATGCTAACATTTGTAAATTTGACTTTTCGAATATATGCAAACGCCATTGAATGTAAATTGAGATTTTATGATACTACATGCTTAATCTGACATGCACTATTCGATAATCTGAAATTTACATTTCGCAATTAATAATACATTAAGTGAAGAACTGATCAAATGTAGGTTGTTGAATTTGACGTAAATTATGTTTATAGGCGCGCTCAATGACAATCACCAACGATTTCCAAAAACGTGATATGTTTCAAAAAGACTATAAAAGTAGCCGGAACGATAAATACTATATTGTGCAAACGGCTTTTCTGCTAGAAAACAATGTTAGTGAAATTTAATTTAAACTGTTGATTCGTTGCGAAGAAATACAATGTTATTTTTTGAAACGGGGTTTTTCGATTTATTCATTTATAACTTTATTCAGTTTTTATATGTGCTTTTCATATTCATTCTTCGACAAATGCTAAGATTTGTAAATTTGACTTTTCGAGTATATGCATACGCCATTGAATGTAAATTGAGATTTTATGATACTACATGCTTAATCTGACATGCACTATTCGATAATCTGAAATTTACATTTCTCAATTAATAATACATGAAGTGAATAACTGATCAAATGTAGGTTGTTGAATTTGACGTAAATCATGTTTATCGGCGCGCTGAATGACAATCACCAACGATTTCCAAAAACGTGATATGTTTCAAAAAGACTATAAAAGTAGCCGGAACGATAAATACTATATTGTGCAAACGGCTTTTCTGCTAGAAAACAATGTTAGTGAAATTTAATTTAAACTGCTGATTCGCTGCGAAGAAATACAATGTTATTTTTTGAAATGGGGTTTTTCGATTTATTCTTTTATAACTTTATTCAGTTTTTATATGTGCTTTTCATATTCATTCTTCGACAAATGCTAAGATTTGTAAATTTGACTTTTCGAGTATATGCATACGCCATTGAATGTAAATTGAGATTTTATGATACTACATGCTTAATCTGACATGCACTATTCGATAATCTGAAATTTACATTTCTCAATTAATAATACATTAAGTAAAGAACTGATCAAATGAAGGTTGTTGAATTTGACGTAAATTATGTTTATAGGCGCGCTCAATGACAATCACCAACGATTTCCAAAAACGTGATATGTTTCAAAAAGACTATAAAAGTAGCCGGAACGATAAATACTATATTGTGCAAACGGCTTTTCTGCTAGAAAACAATTTAGTGAAATTTAATTTAAACTGCTGATTCGCTGCGAAGAAATGCAATGTTATTTTTTGAAATGGGGTTTTTCGATTTATTCTTTTATAACTTTATTCAGTATTTATATGTGCTTTTCATATTCATTCTTCGACAAATGCTAAGATTTGTAAATTTGACTTTTCGAGCATATGCATACGC